>CM034147.1:887720259-888920259 GCA_019776745.2 Taxus chinensis | reverse complement strand
TTGTGCTGAAGTTTCATGTTTCGGCCGGACCGGTCGGTTCACATCCTTCGCGTCCATTTGTCCCGAATGTCCCAGTGTTGCAGTTCTCTATTTCACGTGAACCGGCCGATTCGCGTCCTCCGCGCACTCACGGCCCAGATGTCCCATTGCGAAAGTTTCCCGTTCCAGCCGAACCGTCCGGTTCGCGTCCTTCGCGTACTCTTGTCCCGCATGCTCCCGGTAAAGGACTTGGACAAATTTTCTTTCTTTCGCCCGATTCGGGCATTTCGTGTCCATTTGTCCCAGATGTCCCTTTGCTGTTTGGGCCACCTGTAGGATTTTCGGGCGATCCGCGCCTTGATGTCCCAAATGTCCCGATTGTCCCGGGGACTGGGACTTAGCCGATTTTCACATTTTTTCTTGGCCCAAGCTTATTTTTTGCAACTTTCTCAAATTTTCTCAGAGCTTGTTCTTTTCAACCTAGATAGGAGAGTTAGAAAAATTTCTGAAGGGACTCTAGAAACATGATTTTTTCCCTGGATCAATCAATTTTCCTGGGACTTGAGAATCCTGATGTATGTTATCAATTCAACCCTGGGGGGGTGAAATTGGATAACATGAATCTTCTATTCCTAGAGCCTTTTTACCACGAGTATATCTTAGATTCACCAAATCGAGAATGATCTTGAAGTTGTTCTTTTAGAAAGGGATACATTTGAAACAAAATCCCAAGTGGAGTCGCCAAAAACTGTTGGGTTTTAAAATTGTACCTTAACAAACCATACTCAGGGGATAACAAGTCCCTCCTCTTTAATGGGAGAGGTTCTCTTATTGAAAGCAACCAACAAAGCTTATATACAAACGTACAAATTTCAAAGTGTGGATTCCTGATACTTTGAAATGTTTTATGCCCAAAGATCATCAATATGAAAGAATGGAAGAACTAAGGAGATGAGAGAGGAAGAACATAACAATACTTTTAAGAAATATAGATGACAGAGTATAACCTTATACATATTGATCAAAGGAGATACATAATGGAATCATTCGTGTTTATAACAGATATAATTTCATAGACATAAAGTTCCTAAAATCATATTAACAAGAACACAAAGTTTCTTATCATGCAAAGATGGATGATTCATAAATTCGAACAAGGAAAGAAGGAATAGAAGAGGAAGAAAGGGAAAAACTTTTGTACTAATTACTTTTGAATCTATTACATCTACAGAGTACCAGGATCCAACAACGAACAATGGCGTAGAGAACCCGCTAAATAACTTCCAAAAATGGTTACATTCATTTTCTTGGTTCTTGTAGAAGCATTAATGGTAGAAAAAAATGATGCTCTGTAATGCAACCATTAAACGTGTTTTGTAACTTCAAATATGAGTCGTCCATGTGGAAAAGATATAAACTAAAGTGGGCCTGAGGGATCCTTTTGTATTTTGTGACTTTGTAGAGATTTTGCATTTTTTTTACATTTTGGCCCGCCCATCCGCTTTTGATACGGGCTTGACACGTGGCTTTACTTGAGTGGGGAAGGAGTCGCAGCCCACTTTTACAATTTTAACTCTTTTCAAAGAAAAGCTCAGAAACTCAAGTTTCTCTGCCGACCCGACTCTCCGATTTGACTTTTGAACACGAGCTCAAGAACCCAGCAAGTCGTGGATCATTTTATAACTTTTAACTCTCTTTTTGGAAATAAAACCAAAATTCCTGGATTACTCTGATGGCCCGCCTTCGCACTTTGACTTTTCAACGGTGGAGTCGCGGATTACTTTATACTTTTTACTTTTTCAAACAAAGCGAAAATCTTCAAATTGCTCCAACGATCCACCTTCCTGCTTTGAATTTTCAGCTCAGGCATCAACATGTGGCTTCACTTGGGCGCCACAGAGGTTGCGCTTCACTTTATAACTTTACACCTTTCACCATAATTCCTCAAAACTCAAAAAGGAACCGCCTTTCCACCTTTGACCTTTCAAAGCATCAAAATACAAAAAGGGCCAGCCTTTCCGCCACCGCTTGTTTTAGCCAATTAGGATCCTTCGGGCCATAGGGCCAATTTGACACTTTTGCCAAAAATAAAAAAAAAGTGACAAGATTAAAAGATAAACTTGCCACCCGCATCCAATTAGAGATGTCCATGTACCATGGATGTCGGGAAAGAATTTGATGGGAAAACGACCGTAGAAAAATGCAGAGAAGGGGAAAAATGCCACCATTCGCGTGCGAATCAAAGATTTTTCTTGCAAAAAGATAAATGCAAGGAAAACGAGGCTCAACGCGGTCCACAGCCATAGAAAAAGATTGATAAATACCACGCATCCATGAAAGGAGATAGAAAAATGTTTCAAAATGCACAGACTGAGGAATTTCAAAATGGAACTGGCGGGATTAAAAATTAAGTAACAACACTTGGGACCTGTAAATTCATCTTTCACAAGAGGGTATTTTTAGGGAGACAACAAGTGCCTAGATCCAGGAAGTATGATACTTCCTTGACGGCTGTTAACCCACTATTTAATATAACTTAATGCAAGAGATAATGTAAATAAATAAAATCCTACTGTAATTTATATGATTTAGGTATCTCATCCAAATACAATAAGGAAATCTAATATAATAAGAAAGGTTATGATCAGATCTAGAAGTAGGGTAGGTAGTCAAGGTGCTGGAACAGGTCATGGTTAGATTTTGGGTAGTTTGGGTTTCTTGGATATAGGTTTTTAAGTTTCTGTTATTAGCAGGATTACCAAATACAGAGATCGACATCGGTGAGGTATGACTAACGATGGTTAGGAGGGAACCGACGACGGTCAAGGTGAGATAGTAGAAATTCAATAAATTGGGTTTTGAGAACTTTTTGAGGTAAGGCAACGAGTGTGAGGAAAATGGCTAGACTTGTAATGGTGTTGGGGTACTCAGAGGTATTTAGGAATCAAGTATAGGTGATTAAATGATTGTGGGTGATGGAATGGTTGGATTCACTGGAAGGCAACAAGGGGAAAAATGCAAATAGATGTTGGTAAATAGAATGAAGAAACTTTGTAATCTAAATAATTATGAAATGATACAGGTTAGAGATACACTTACTGGTGTTTGCAGATTTGATGGCTAGATGATGGTGATGTTCGATATGTGGAATGGTGCTCAGTGTCACGGCGGTGCTTCCCGGAATGCTACCGTGAATGCAAATACCTTCGGATCTATCTTAGTGCTTGCTATGGCTATATGGATGTGTAAAAGGGCTCTGGTTCTTGCTTGCATGCATATCTCATTGGTTCCAAAACTCGAGAATGTCGCCAACCTCTCCCACAGGGTTACCAAAGTGAATATATGGTAATAGATGACGGTTTAGGGTTGAACGACGTCGGTTAAGGCAAGATATCCTAGGTTTACTAAAAATGATAGATCTTGGTAATCTCTTGGCCAACGCTATATATTCTTGCGGATGAAAATGAGATTTTGCACTTAGATAACTAGGAATGTGGTTAGAGGAAGAATAGGCATGTGATTTTAGGGTTGAACCAAGTCTTATTTAATTAAGGTAGGTAGGACTAAGTCTTAGTTAGTTATGATGAGTGGATATTGAGTCCTAGTAAAAGGGAAATATGCTAAGAATAGGTATGTGATGAGGTGTCTAGGTGAGGGTGTGGGATGCGATGTCTAGGTGATGTGGCTAGGTGAGGTGGTCAAGTGAGGACATTAATTAAATTAATTAAAGTAATTAATTCAATTAATCATGTGCACTATGTGATATGGATATGTAAGGTATGGTTTATTTAATTAACGGTGTTATAAGGGTGGTACGACCTAATTTTGGTTTCTACATTTTGCCCCTTTTTGTCACGTAGCTTATATTGGTAAGTGACGCTGACAAAAACAAGGAGTGATTGCCCTATGTGTGGGTGAGAGGTGATCCCCCTCAAACCAGGAACTGATGAGGTGTTATACAGAATTGGTGAGTGGTTTGATAAATGTGTAGTTGGTGAAGATAGGTGGGGAAGGGTCTGAGTACTATGGGAAAGGGTGATGGTCAACTTGGGTAATAGGTAATAGGACAGGGTCAAAATTGGGTCATGGGTAATGGCAATCAAACGCACACACATGTATAGATTACAACACGGTACCAAGTTAAAGAGTTTGCAAACTCTACATCGTCCAAGGTCGATATGTTTATCCAAACAAGGGTGAAGTGATCCAGGTATCCAAGGTATAGGATATGGTCTTGAAACACAACGTAGGTCAAGTGCATGAATGTTTAGGTATGTTCCGGTACACCAAAGGTTTGGTCAAGATAAATGGCACGACAATAGGCAAGGTATGGTTGTTAGGCTAAAACAACATAGGTAACAACATCGCAAGGTATAACGAGTACATAAGGTCAATGGTCACATCAAGTAGGCCAGGTCCAGGTAAATAGGTCATGGCATAGGTAAGGCTAAGGTATAAAAAATCCCAAGATGCAATAAAGGAAATGTAGGGGTAGTGTGGGCTCGTGGGTATGGTTCCATAGGTGTCTGAAATGATAAAACGTGTGTGGGCAGTAATGGTTACAGGTAAAAGAAAGCTTAGCAAGGCCAAATAGTGGTAAGAGTTGACCAATGTCAGTTATAGGGTGACCGCCTTCAGTTGTCTAGGGCACAAATATGGCCGGCGTCGGTCAGGTTGGGTTGGGTTTATAAAATAAAAATTCTGTATTTTACAGAATCATTGTTGTGTTGTGACTTTGGAGAAAATGATAGAGCTATTTGACCTTTTGTACCTTTCTGAGAGATAAGGGCAAGGCATTGTACTGGGCTAAGGTGGAGATTAGGAGTTGGTGACAGGAGCTAGTAGACGGGTCCACAAGAGTGGTGTGGTTGATTGTGATTGGTTGGAGGTGAGGGATAGATTGGGTCATGGCAGAGGTAGGAGAGGGCTCAGGTGGGCCACTGGTAAAGTGGCCAGATGTACCACCATGCCGATGGAACTGAGATGAGGTAAGATTCAATCCCATTCGACACTTGTTTGTTGAAATTGTTTGTAGAAATTGGTTTGAGTAAAAAGGGTTTTGGGTAGGAATTAAAGTTATATGTGGAAGTAAAATTGATTAAATGGGAAGGGTAGGAAGTCCATTGTGGGTGAAATATGGGTAGGGGGAAAGATAATGGAGGTTTGGGTAGGATAGGGTAGGTTTATAGGTTAGTATGGTCAATTTTTTAAAAAATGGGGGAGGGTTTTGCGGGTTTGGTTGGCACGACAGTTACCAATGCCGGCCAAGAGTAGCCAACGTCAGCCAAGAGTAGCCAACGTCGGTTAGCCATAGCCAACATCGGTCAAATAGTAAATGACCAATGTTGGTGATGATGGACCGATGCCAGTCACCAGTGACCGATGCCAGTTTGATTTTGAGGAAAAATGTGTCGAGATAGGGTTATGGTGGGAGTTAAAGAGAAAGCGAGGTAGTGACGTATAAATTTAAGTGTGTTGAGAATAGGTAGGGTAAAAGGTATATATGATACTAGTGGAGGGGTTTGAAAGTGGGATGGGGGAAAAGGGTAGGTAGTTAGGGTTGTGGGGAAATAAATAATAAGAATTTTGGGAATAGGTTAGTCGGGTAAGGGATATGTTAGATATGGTCAAGATTTAATAAGGGTGTGGTTTGTTGGGTGCAAGCTAGGGACCTATTGTGGATGAGGGACAAAGTACCACCTCTGTTACTAGTGGTATGAGGGAGTGTGATGGATGAGGAGTGGCATCATGTTATAGATGTCATCCTGATCGGGGTTAAACGCTATAGGCATATAGTTTGAGATCTGAGATTGATTGTCACACTCAATGATAGATGGGATTCAATGACTAACACATTTCATCTACCGATGGGTGAGATCACAGTCACCTTAGAGGATGTTTACAAGATCATGCGGTTATCGATAGTGGGGACGCAAGTTTACTCTATTTCTTTAGAGGCATCAAAGAAGTTGATGTTGATAGTGTTTGGAGAGGGTATGACAGAGATGAGGTTCTATAGTGCGATCCTGAGCTATGGAGATATGTACATAGCCCATCCTGAGGAGATGAGATTAGTGGTCCTGATCATAGAGGCAGTGTGTTGTTTTGTGCTGCCAAATGTGGAGGGTGGGAGATTCCCATGGGTGTTGATGGGGGGTCTCCATGACATGATGAAGGATAAGAGCCATTTTGTTTGAGCACCAACATACTTAGTGTAGTTATACAAAGAGTTATGGGCCTACGGGTGCTTGTGGAGGTTCAATTTGTGTTGCACCTTTCTTCTCCACTGCTAGGCATATGAGCACATCATATGTGTGTGTCTAGTTGGTATGCCTCGACTAGATGCATTCGATGTGGGCTTGGTTTGAGTTGGGTACAAGCGTTGGGTGCCTGTTGTGGGAGAGCATAGGGCTAGGGCTACTCACGATGTGGCATATTATAGGTAGGTGTTGGAGGGATTATTTGGGGTTGACATCATTTGGAGGTATGTTGGCTTCTCCTCATATATGCAGATGGTGGTGGAGTTGGAAAAGTTACAACTACTGAGGTGGATAGGGGGGCACCGTGCCGGTGAGCACGAGATGATACCTATTGACACGGTCAGGTGGTAGTTTGGGATGCCCTAAGACATGCCACCACTGTTCCCTCAGTATAAGAGAGATGATGTGGAGAGGCCTATGCCTCTACCACAGTCAACAATGCTGACTAGGTAGGAGGAACAGGAATTAGACCAGTGGATTGATGACACCGGGGTTACAAATATATAGAGGCAGTGGTGGACAGTCCAGCTACGAACAACACTACCTAGGCCAGGGCAGCCAGACTTGACTACCCTTACAGTTTAGAGGGATACTTTGCAGGGGTAGGTTGTCACCTTACAGACGTCAATTATAGGTTTATAAGGGCAGTTGATAGGGTCCAAGGCATAGGTGGCCACATTACATGCACAAGTGGTGGCTTTACAGGCCTAGATTGCCCAGGGATAGGCACCCACACAGGGTGGGGATGGAGACGGGGAGTAGGTAACCACCCTACAGGCACATGTAACAGGGTTGTAGGGCCAGTTGGCCACTGCACAGGCTCAGATTATGGCCCTACAAGCCCAGGTCGCAGCACATACACTAGCACAGGCTCAGGGACAGTGTCCCATGGTACAAGTAGCAGTGGGATAGGGTCCCATGGTATAGGCAGCAATGGGACAAGGTCCCATGGTACAGGTACAGGGTCTGAGACTGATGGCACCACCGCAGACAGTACCAATGACCAGGTTCAGGGATGCCCTGAATGAGGCATGATATTATTAGGACCATCTGACTACCACGGGGATAGATGTCCCCTCGTATGCAGAGTATAAAGCACATCGAGCGGTGAGTGAGAGGACTAGCTCTCACACTCACAACTCAGAGAGCATAAGGGGTTGGAGATCCCAGAGACAGCGTCAGGGCATGGCGATGAGCTCATGGAGGCCAGGCCTAGCCGTGGGTCAGGAAGAGGCTATACCGAGACCCATACGAGGCAGAGAGATGCTAATAGGGTGCCACACTAGAGTGGAGGAGGAGGAGACAGATGAGACTGGCATGAACATCAGGTGGGGTGATGATTAGTCACCATATATGTTCAAGGTATAGATTTTTGTATATGTTTTGATATATACCAGCCTGTGTGCCGAAGATAGCGAGGATGTACATGAGAGTTTTTTGAGTTTTTTGGATTATGCTACCGACTGTGTGCCGAAGATATTGAGACTGTATATGAGAGACATTTGTATTGATTTGGCATCTGTGTATAGATATATATGGACACATAGACTTGGATATGATATATATATATATATATATATATATATATGGATACACAGACTTGGATGAGTGATATATATAGATGATGGTTATATGATGATGGTATGAGGTTGTATTTATGTGTGTAATTTCCAGTGTTATTGTTTATGTGATGGAAGCTAGGTGGATTAGGCATGACGGACTAGGTGGATTAGGCATGATTGAGTCAGGTTAGTTTAGGGTGGATACGGTTATAGGCATGATGGAGTCAGGTCATAGGCATGGTTTGAGTGAGTCCGTGTAAGTATGGTTAAGTCTAGGTTATAGGCATGATGGAGTCAGGTCATAGGCATGGTTGAGTCATGGTTTATGGTTTTGATTAAGTTCCAAGTTATTGGTAACATGGGAGACAAATGGTGATGTATGTGCATGTTATGGTTTAAATTTCCAAATATTTGCTATGGTGGAAATATAAAAATGATAAATGAATGATTTGATGATGTGGTAAAAATGGTAGGTAGTTATATTTTTTAATTGGTATTTATTTGGTTTAATTTCCAATTGTTGATATAAAATGGAAACTAACTAAGGTAGAATGTGAATAGAAAATGAAGGAGAAATTGGTTAGGGTAAAGGGTGGCCAAGCTAACCTCCAAGGGCTCCATGCCCTCAGAGTGCTGCCTACATAGCCCCAATGAAAAGGGCCTCAAGCTGATGTAGTTCTCCCATAAGATATGGAAGAATGTGATGAGGTAGAGGAATGGGTTGGTAGGTTTTAGGCATGATTGAGTCTAGGTCATAGGCATGGTTGAGTCTTAGTGATAGGTGACAAACATGGTTGAGTCTTAGGTGATAGTGAAAATATTTTAAAATGTAGGTGTCGATGGTCTAGTCCTGTATAGGATAATCAATAAGTAATGAGGAAGGTGAATGGTAAGAGGTGGTAAAAGAGCCACCTAATTGATAAGAACCTTAATGAGTCTATCATACCAAATATTAGCTTATGAATGTGAGACCCTAAAAGGTGTTACATAATGAACTATTCTATGGGTGAAGAAAGTCACATGATCATGAAATGTCATAGTTATGGTGAGTCCCTTGAGCGGAGAGAAAATTAGGGTGAAAAGGCAATGAGGTGAAAGTGGGTGGTTTAGCGTAACTTAGTGTACGATGGTATGTTTACATGGAAAGAAACCCATGCTCAAAAATAGGCAAGTCCATGACAAAAAAATATCATTTTCTTCTTTTGTTTTTGTTTTTGATAGACTGATCAATGCAGGAAGTCTATATGAAATGAGTATATTATCTCTTGAGGTCTTCGTGAAGTTGATCGATGCAGGAAGCTTCTGAACATTTTATTGTATTTTTGCAATGACTTTATATAGTTGTCCTTCGAGGGAGTAGTCTATTTATAACGGACGAGATAAGAGATGTCCTTTTTGAGGGATTCATTTTTTTGCTGGAAGTTTGACTCAAGGAGTTGAATCCCATTTTGTTTTTGGACGTTTAAGTCATGGACAAGACTATAGAGGAAGATTAGGTTCTTGTTTAGAAGATAAAACCATAGTACACAAAGGTTAACTATGAAAGAGATGGTTTCAAGTGACGAACGACCATGGGATTCCATCTTTGAAAAAGATGAAAAGTATCCATCAGAATCATGTTATGAGTAGAGCCGCAATACTCATATTGAAGATAAGGCTAAAAGGTGATGGGTAATCACATGATTCTTGTTTAGTCGTTGATCCTCAAAACAGGTAACATGGAAGGTGAATGGTGCTCAAGGGACAAGTAATCAATAGATATAAGGTGATATAGGACTTGATTTCAACAATAAAATGGTCTAAGATGCAAGGAATTGAAGGGGCTCAGGTTCGGGTTTACCTTCGAGTGAAGAAAAATGATAAGCACTTGATCCATAGGCATGAGTAATGATATAGGGTCCCAGCCAATTAGGAGAAAATTTGCCCCGTTTACTTTTCTCTTCTTTGGTCACATGTTGATTTTCCTTCAGGACGAGGTCCTCGACCTGGAAGGTTCATTCGTAGACACCTTTATCATAGGCACATTTAATACATTTTTGGTATATTTGGAGATGGTCAAGAGCATTGAGACGACGTTCATCTAATAACTCAAGTTGTGCTAAACGGTCTTGGCGAAAGTCATTATCGTTGAGCATGTGTTGTAGTGAGATGCAGAGAGATGGAATCTTGACTTCGAGAGGCAAGACAACCTCAGAAATATAGACCAGAGAGAAAGGTGTGGGCAACAATTTAAGTGTGAATACTAGTACGGTAAGCCCACAAGGTGAAAGGAATGTGCGTATGCCAATCCTTCCCAGTATCGTCAACTACTTTCCTAAGAATTTTTGTTCAAGGTTTTATTGGTTGATTCTGCTTGGCCATTTATTTATGGGTAATAAGGTGATGAGAAACTAAGTTGAATGCTAAAAGCATCGCATAACTTTTGTAGGGTTTTGTTTTTGAATTGCTTTCCATTATTAGTGATGAGGCGATGAGGAACACCAAAGTGACAAATGATGTGATGGTTGATAAATTCACATATTTTCTCAACTTTTGTAGAAATGAGGGGAATGGTTTTTACCCATTTAGTGTACTATTCAGTAGCGGTTATGATCAATTGATGACATTATGAAGAATGAGGATTGATCTCTCCAACAAGATCCAAACCCCATTGAGAGAAAGGCCAAAGGTCTCGTGCGGCCTGTAAGGAATGACTAGGTGTGTGGTGAAGATTGGCATGTTGCTAGCATTTCACACAACATTTGACATAGTCACAACAATCACAATTTAGGTTTGGCCAATAATAGCCAAGGAAAAGAATGTGTTTAGTGATAGCTAAGCCACTAAAATGACCTCCACAAATTCTGTCGTGAACTTCCTTGATAGTGTAAGGAATTTTAGAACTGGTAAGGCATTGTAAGAGAATACCGTTAAAGCTATGCACTTATAAAGGAGACCACCCATGATGACATAGCGAGAGACACTTTTAAGAAGGCACATTGTCCATTATGAGTGAGATCGGGAGGTAGAATGGAAAGGGAAAGGTAGTTTGCAAACTATTTATACCAAAGGTCACGTGGGTCAGGTGCAACAATTTTGACGAAGCTGACCACATGAGATAAATAAGAGGGTGATTGTAACCTTGTATTGTGACAAAGATTTTGGAGTCGGCACGTAAAGTGGGTATCTAAGAAGCCATACCTATCATGGTATCCACAAATTTATTGGTAGAACGTGGGGTGGTTTGAATTTCATAATGACCAAAAAATGTGTCAACATGACATTTGTACTTTTGCAATATTTCGTTACGACACTGGTATATACCATTGACACTGTTTACAACCAATTGGGAATCACCAAAGATATTAATTGATTTAACATCTAGGGAGATGGCGGTTTAAATGCCTAATACGAGTGCTTCATATTCAACGATCTTGTTAGTACACTCAAAATCTAGTTTGAAAGATAATGACATAGGTTCACCATCAAGAGGAATAAGGACAACACCTACACCACCCCCAAATTGACATTTGGAACCATCAAAGAATAAGGTCATCTAGTAAGTGGTATCATCCAAAGAGAGGGTAGCAATGGATTTTTTAGGGAAATCAAAGTTAGAGAATTGATTTTCTGAAAGAGGTGCGTCTACTAGTTTGTCAACGATACTTGGCCTTTGACATAATTTTTTATGGATTAATTCAAGGTCAAGGTATGCCAGAAGCATGAGCCAACATGCATCACGTTGATGTTGGTAGGGTTTGACATACATATAATGTAGAGGGTTAGTGTTAGTGACGACAAAGGTTTTGTGGTTGAGTAGGTAATGACGCAGCTTAGTGGTGACAAATACTAAGGCTAAGTAAAGTTTTTCAGCATGGGTGTACCTAGTTTCGTAGTCTAGAAGTGTATGACTTATGTAATAAACTGCTTGCTCCTTATGCTTCTCATCGCAATGAATAAACATGACACCTAAGGAATGGTCAGTAGCAGAAATGTATAGGTATAAGGGTTGGTCATCTTTAGGGGGGATGAGCACCGGTGGTTAGAGAAGGTATTGTTTTAAGGCGTCAAAGGATTTATATCATTCATCATCCCATTTGAATGAGACATCCTTTTTGAGGAGATGATGAAATGGTTGACATCAGTTGGAAAGTTGTGAAATAAATTGATGAATAGATTGCAACTTACCTTGCAAACTTTGAAGTTGACAAAGATTAGTAGGTGGAGGTAGTTTGAGAATAGCCTTTATTTTAGCAGGATCGACTTCTATGCCACGCAAAGAAATGATGAAACTAAGGAGTTTTCCTAAATGTACTACAAAGACACACTTCTTAGGTTGAAGATGAACACAATACTTGATTAAGCGATCAAAAATGACCTTAAGGACTGTCAGGTGTTCGGCCCGATGTTTAGATTTGGCAAGAAGGTCATCCACGTAATCTTCCGATATGCGATGCATTATCTCACGAAAGCTAAAAGTCATAGTTCGTTGATATGTAGCACCAGCTTTTTTAAGGCTTAAAGGCATGACTCGATAGCAGAAGGTCCCCCAAGGAGTGATGAAGGTAGTTTTGTGTTGATCTTCTGGAGTGAGTAATATTTGATTATAACTTGAGAAACCGTCCGTGAGTGATAGCATCTCATGGCCTGTAGTGATATCAACCAGTTGGTCAATTCCTGGTAGAGGAAAGTCATCTTTGGGACAAGCTAAGTTGAGGTCGTGGAAGTCCATGCAAATGTGAAGTCCCCCTATCACTTTTGTGACAGGAATGATGTTAGAAATCCACCGGGGATAATCAATGGGTAGGATGAAGGAAACTGAGAGAAGGTGCTGAAGTTATTCTTTGAACAAAAGAGCAATGTGAGGATGCATTTTCCACAGCTTTTATTTTATGGGTTTGACATCAGGAATGGTTATGATATTGTGGACCATGATGTTTGGGTCAATACCGGACATATCGGCATAGGACCAGGCAAAAGTGTTGCCATGGTCCTGGAGGAAAGAGGTAAAATCTTCCTGTTCAGTCGTATCTAAAGATTGGCCTATCTTTAGAATGCGCGGGTCATCTTGAGTGTTAATGTTGATTTCGATAGTCGATTCGTTCAACATGGTTTGCGTCTCAGAAGGTAATGACCGATGAATATAAGAATCTTCTACACCAAGGTAGGTGAGGATAGACTCATCATCCTGACATTGACCGATGTTAATAGATGGTTTATCATCATTGATCATGTTAGGATACAGGAAGGGAAGAGAAGAGGGAGCCTTACCATCGTGTTGATAAATCAGAGGTCCCAGGGAAATCATGTTTATTAAAAAAAAAAAAATTAGGAAAGATAGATTCAGGATCTATTGACTCCGTGGGTGAAGGTGGTAATGGTGGTGAATGGGGTGAACAAGGTTTGTCTTCCTCAATGAGGTCGATGCGGGCCTTCTTGGAAGGTGGTGTGGCAAATCCAATGTCACTACGGTTGTTGTGCTTATGGGTGGTATAAGAAATTACGGTATGGCGGCCTTGTTTATTAAAATTGAAGCCAAAGCCTTTCCATGCACAACGATGAAGGAAAGTGTGGGTGAAGCGACGATTAGTAAGAGATTGGAGGTTAGATGAAAATGGTCATGTTTGGGATGGAGGTTCGGGTGAATAGGTGGTAGTGTCAAGTCCCCCATATGTTAAGTTAGTGCGAAGGTGGGGAGGACGATAAGGAAAAACCTCTCCTATGCGGTAGTCATAATGAGGGTGTTGGTGCAAGTTTCCATACTCTTATGGAGTGAGAAATATGTTGATATTGTATAGGCAGTACTCCCCCAGAGTGAGATGTTGAAAAACACCTTCTAAGGGATCAGTAGTCAATATGTGGGTGGCGAGGATAAATGACTCACTAGGTGATTGGGAAGAAGGGGTAGTAGTTGGTTGGGAGCAGAGGGTTCAACTGCAGAGGTTGTGACAACAGTATAAATAGAAGAGTTGGATGTGGGAGAGGTGGCTAGAAGCATTGGTGGATGGGCTCGTGGGTGAAGGAGAAGTGGGGGTAGTGGATAGATGCCTTGATTGGTACAAGTACATCGTTGGATCAGTATAACCTGTTACAAGTTTCTGAATGGCGATGGGTTGGTGGGGATGGTATAATTATGTCCTTTATGTTCAAATTTTACTCAGTAGTTACCTAAATTTGAAGAGACACAACCCATGATGTGAATCCTAGTTCCATGTTGAGTAATAGGTTATATTGAAACTCCCCCTAGAAGATGTAGAATATTTCTGGGATAGTGCGAGGGCCTACGTGAACATGAAGGATAATGGTGCCAAAGGTAGAGGTAATGACATTGTTGAAGGAGCGCAACATAACGGGGTTATTATGCATACAATTAGAAGGGATACACATTTGGTTATATGCATGGGAGGAGATGATGTTAATGCTAGCACCACCATCGATCATGACACATCATACTCGTATGTTATCGATATAGACAAAAATGAATAGGGTAGGATTAGGGTCATTTGAATGGAGAGGTACAATCTCCTCATTAGAGAAGCTGAGGGTAGTGACTTAAGGAGTGGGTATTAGGGTAGAAGAAGGAGATGATGTGGTAAGCAAGGCCACGTGGTGAGGGTTAATAATTGAGGCCATTGGTGTGGGGTCATTGGGTAAAACTTCAATGGATTGCAAAACCTCTATAAGGGCTTGTCTATGAGATTCAAAATTTTGGATCAGATCATACAAGGACATCTTTAGAGGGGACTGATGTAATTGTTTTATCATTGTGCGATGGGTGACCCTGTTTGAGATAGGGTATGTAGGTCCTCGAATGGTGATTCTGGGTGTGGGTGTAGATGGTATATTGGGCACAGGGTTGGTTGATGGGCTAGTTGTTTTTTCTTTTCCTTTTTCTTTCTGGGGCGCGGGTGATAACTTGAACCATGTTAATCTAAGGGGAGGTGGGAAATGGAGAAGGTGTAGGATGAGTAGTGTAATGACATGATGGGCAAAAACCTAATGGTGGGGAAAATCCTTGTGAAATGATTTGTGCACACCGACATTTAGTTGGTGATTTGGCCAACTCTCTAATATCACAAGGATGTGGATATACAAATTTTGGACTTGGATACAATGGTTCGTGGGGGTGGAGATATTGATCATTGAATGGGTAAAGGACAATGATGTGTGGTGACAGGTGAATGTGGAACATGGTCCTCATCGAGAAGGTCATAATTGTCAAAATTTTGTTTTAGGACAAAGTTGGAGACGGACGGTCTTTAGAGCCTTACAATTTTCTACATCATGTCATGGTACACGATGATATGCACAAATATTGGTTTCATCAAACCCTTTTGGTTTGGGTTTGAGAGGATTGTAAGGTCGAAGCAGTGGTAATGTGATGACAGAAGTCTCCAAGAGATTAGTTAAAATGTTGGTGTAGGACCCCGCTTAACGGATCAAAATGGGAAGTGAGTGTGGGTTTGGGTAAAGGTGTGGATGATTGTGAGGGTAGAGGATTTATAGGAGGGGGAATGTGTTGGTCCATTTATTTGGTAAGTGGTATGCTCTTATGTTTTGCTGACATCTTCTTGGGTAAAGGTGGGGTAGAAGACCTGGCGATTGGAAGGTTTTGTTGGTTTGACTACCTTATTGGAGGGTAGTGGATTCTTATCTTTGGGTTGCACCTTCTTGGGTAAAGGTGACATGGGAGTGCGAGATGTAAAAGGGAAAGAAAATGGTGGAAGAGGATGGGTTACACATGGGGGAAACCAAGTTGCGGTGGAGATGGTTGGTAGAGGTTGGGTAGATGATATGGGTTGAAGTCACATAGGAAAGGTTGGGGTTATAGTAACTAGTGGATGTATAGGTGGCAAGAAGTGCATGGGTGAGGGTGAGGGTGTTTGGTGACTTTTTTGGTGAATGAGGTGTAACAAAGGCTCGTGATGCAGTAGTAGGTTGTTTAGATTTTGAATAGACTTGGGTAAGAAACTATTTGATCAGGGTTAATGGATGAGGCCCTAGGATGGATGGAAAGGGGGAAGGTGATAAAGTGTGGTAGGAGAGACCAGTGTATGCAACCTAGAAGGTTGGGTTTTCTTTTGTAGGCAGAGGGATAATGTTGGTGTAGATTTAAGATGATTCTGCTAAGTCTAATTTGACAGGTGGGTGAGTAAGGCTTGATATCGGCATGACACCCAAGGTAGTGATGGGTCTACATACAGATGAAGACATAGGTGTGGATAGGATTTCAGGTTTTGAAATGGTTTTGGTCATGGGTAAAGGTTTGGATGTAGGTAGGGATGATGAAGAAGACGTCATTTCAATAGGCATGGGCCATGGTGATCTGGTTGTTAAAAATACCTTTGGGTAGATTGTGGAAGTATCTTTAGGAAACATTTGCATTTGGGTCGAAAAGGGGAGCCGAAGACGTCCTTAGAGCATGGAATTATCATCGTAATCCAAACGATCAACCAACCCTAAAAATGAGACTACCAAAGAAGAGGATGGAATTGGTTTGGTGGTGATCCCTGTAAAATATGTCTACGAGACAGGGCACTAGCTAGCCTCGGACTCTATAGGTAAAAGAGCCAAGATCATCTTAAAGGGGTTCTTGGATGTTGAGGGGGAACTTCCCCCAATAGGTAGTGCCCATGTCTGATGAGTCTCCCATGGGTGGGAGGGATAATAGGTGGGTTTGATGTAGACTTTGTCCTTGGTGGAGGAGAAGGAAATGATGATTCTCCTGTGGATGGGAGAATTAAAAGTGTTAACTATTTGGTAGGGTATGAGGTAGAAGGTGAAATGACATCGGTAGAAAGGGTGGGTTCCTCTGTGAGAGTAAGGGGAGATGGGGGAGACTCATCTATAGGTGAAGGAGTAGAAGGGGTATGCTCCTCTATGGGTAGAGGGGTTCGTGCTAGAATTTCTTCAATAGACAAAATAGGTGGGTTTTGAGGAACGACTGATACGATATCAAAAATCACGTGGAATTCATGTACATTATTGTCACTCGGATGAAGGTTCACTATTTTGATTAGACGACAGTTTATGGTTAGGTATCAACTTCTTAAATATGTGTAAAATTTTGATTTTCTAGCACGTTCAGGTTGTCCATGATGAGGTCACCATTATCTATCATCTCTTGGACAATGTTCTTAAAAGTTATGCAGTTACCATCACTATGGCCTTTAACGCGATGGTAATTAAAATAGTCGTGTTCTTTCTACTATGTAGGCATAGGACAAGCAAGATCGAAACCTGTATGAGGTTTTATGGGAGGAAGTGTAATGGCTCCAACTTTAAGTAGCTTTTTCAAGACTGAAGAATAGGGCTCTCTAATTGATATGTACTTTGTTGCTCCCACCGGAGATGAAAGGCCTAGACAGGGGAAAGATTGGAAGAAGGTTGGGCTTGATTATAAGGATGAGATGGAACTGCCTTGAGGACTACCACATTGGAAGATCCTTTGGCCTTTGAATAGTTATTTTGAGGTTTTGAAGATATAAGAAGATTCGTTTGATTTGAATGGAGTGTTCTTGTTTCATAATTGGATTTTCTTTTCTTCAATGGCACAAATTTCCAGCTTTGTGCCATGGTGAACACTTCATCGAAGGTTTGGAAGGTTTGGACCTGTAGAGTTGGTGAGATGTGTCCTGGCACAAGCTCTAGTGAACAACTCAATAAGCTCAGTTTGAGGTAGTTGGAACGTTAATTGGTTGATAAGGGTCCTGTACGTACCCAAAATTGTAAGGTATTGTACTGCCGGAACAGTGTAACAAGTGCCCCAATGATGATACAGGTCTCCTCGCAAGGTGTTCGGGATCCGGAAAAGCCCTCGGAGTATGCGTTAACATCCCGCATGCCCCGCTTAGCCCCCGCGTCCTTTGTTTTTCCCTTTTTTCCTCTTTTCTTGGCCTTTTGCCCTTCAGTTACGAAACCGCCGTGCCTCTCGCCGCCGCCCTGATCAGGGCGGCGGTCCTGTAACCGCCGCCCTGCTCAGAGTGGCGGTCCTGCACGCATTTTCCAGAAAGTGCTTTGATGCGACTCACGTAAAATATCAACGTTTCACCAGCTTTTCTTTGCCGACTTGGGCTTGCATTTATGTTTTTGGTCCCCTGGAATAGTGTTTGGCCATTGTTTATGGTTTTTAGAGTTCAGTTTGGTTTTGATCTTTGGGTGAATGAAAGCTATAAATAAATGGTTTGTGCACAAGCAAATGGTCTGCCCCTCATTCACTTTGATGCTTTGATTTTCATAGTTCAGTCTTTTATTCTGTTTAGAAGCCATAGTTTTAATTCCTTGCATGCTTAGTTAGCATTGTTCAGCTGTTGGTAAGCCACATACCCATCTTGTGCAGGCAGTACTGTTATTTCACCCAATCCGGCCCTGAAGTTTGTCTCTGAATTTCTCTTTGCATTAGATTTAGCTTTCATTTTTCTTACAGTGCTTGGTTTAGTTCATTATATGTCTAGTTAGCATTATTCAAGTGTTGTTAAGCCACATATCCAGCTTGTGCAAACGGTGTTATTATTTTATCCAATTCATTGGAGTAGAATAGCTTAGGAAGCCATTAAAGTTGCAGGTTTTGCTCTTCAAACAGGATAGTTTCAGGTTCTAGTCGCTTTATGTTGCATGACTCGCAGTAAAATCCCGCTAGGAATTGCATAAGCCAAGCTCTGTACTCTTGCGCTATCCCTCTCCTACTCGCATTTTTCAGTCTGCATTCTGAGCTGTCCTTGTCCCAATATCTATGTCTGTCGATGCTAGCATTACACGCTTTTCTGGATCCACGTGAACACGAAAGAACAAGGAGATCACATTGAGGGGACAAGATCACATACACCATCGGATTCGCCACTGTTCTGCGGAATCCAGGTTCTAGCTTTCAAAGTTTTAGTTAGAATCATATCAAATAAAGTAGTTAAAATTGCTTCATTTCAGTAGATTTTATTCTCGATATTTCCAGGGAAGCTGTGGGGATTGATAGTTTCTGAGAAACTATGATTCACTCTTCACTTTTGAGGTAGGATCGAGAATCTCGCAAATAGATCAAGCAAGTTATTGCATTATTTAGAATAAATCTACAAATTACACAGACAAATAACTACACTCGGTTATTTTGTTTGTTTTAAATTGTTATTTAGTTGTTATTTCTAGATACATTTAAATAGCTACTTTTCTTCTCATAAAGTTAAATGCAAAAATAGAAGTTATATATGTTTTAGTTTTATTCCACGTAGTTAGAATTTGCTTTATTACAGTTAGATTTACATTTTATTTTGTATGACAATCACGGGACCCCGGGAGCCCAGGGAATACATATTTGAGCCAATCATGCCTCAACCAAACCTTGTCACAGCAATAGTTGACATAGACCAAAATCTCAGAATACAAGTCTTCTAAACAACAACAGATTTACAACTGATCAGTTCTCAGTTGAGAGGGTTAAATATAGAAGACGACCAAGCATACACATTTTGGTCAAATCAACCGAATTACAGATTACCCTAGACAAACATTCACATGACTGTAGAAGGGTTCGAAAGAGAACAAACCTTTGGTTGTGATCCTTTGGTCCCACAGCCAGGTGCAGGAGACACTCTCACAGATATAGATACTAGTCTAAGGATCCAGGTTGCACGAACGCCTGTGAGATATTATGAGAAAATCACGCAGTTGTTGGTCCTAAACATAGAAGCTGAGAAAGCATATGATTACTGGATACTAGGAATTAGGACTTGATTTCGTATATGACCATAACAGGACCGCAACAACCAAGAGTCTACGGTTGTGACCCACAAGTCCCACAGCCTAACGAATCCATAAGTCAATCAGATATAAACACTGGCCTACGCACACTAGTATTCCAATCCACTCCACTTCCACCCATCATCATCGAACAATTGTCCTTACTAGATATAGCGGCTAACGAAGCTAGAGAATTCTGGACTAGGCCAGAGAATCGTCCGTAGAGTCAATTGTTTCCACCATCCACCATATGACCTTATCTGGAGACATACACGAAACTATCCCAGGTCATTTCCCACGTATTCCACAACCCATAGATCGAATCACGCCAGAGCTCGATATTGATTGGAGCCTTCGAGCAGTCATCCTTGCCGATCGATCTATCACACCAGTCCAAGTTAGAAGGGCCTTCTTTGCCTTAGATTCGTAAATTCCATTAGTACGTATCGAAGACATTAGATTGCCTAACTAGTTTGTCTGCATCCCACGCATATTCCATCCCACCGGCTGTCTCGGCACGACCTCGGGAGGTCGGGTACGTGGAAGAGTTACCTATAGATTCCCATGCTCGCTTGTCACTTTTTCGGCGTACAAAATTGGTGAACCCGACGTGAACCAAACAAAATTAGTGAAGCTGACGTAAACTTCCTACTTTCTCGTTCAGAGTTATAGTATCACGTGTTCTTTCACAAATCACCTTCGCTCCTTCCCATTATTCTGCGGGTATTCATATACCCCCCGAATATGTCGGGATTCGATGCATATGGCAGACCCCTCTTGGGTCTCGAGGCATACTATGCCCAACAGAACAGACAATCATCACCCTCACTCTCAGTATGGGGTGACAACTATTCAACTAATCAGTTGTCAACACAAACCCCAAGAAACAGATATAACTCATCTTTTCAAACGGGGGAGTTAGATCAACCCCCTCGAACGCAACAAACAGAGCCTTCAGGCTCGAACAATATGACGTTTACCAGAGAATCTGGTTCGTCTCCTCAGATGCTACTTAGACCACAAATTAGTAGACAATCTGACCCATACCTGGTCTTAGATGATGAACAGTCAATACGTTATCCTAGGAGTGAACAACATTCTCGGGGTATGTACCCACCTATAGGAGGTTTACAAATACAACCCGAGATCTCTTTCCAAGAAAATACCTCTATGCCACTGCATATAGGAAATACTCTCGGAGAAACTTGGCAAGATAACGATCAGTTTATAGTAGGATATCACATGCCTATACAACACCAGGGTATACAACAAATGCCGCTCAGGCAAAGCACCGTGACTTCACCAAATGAAGTCATTTCAACGTTAGTAGAAAAAGTGAGAGGGTTAGAACTTGCTCAAGCAAGTCAAAATCCTCAGTTCATGCAAGCAGGAAGTTCCAATCCTCCATATCACTCTGGCCAAGTAGATCTCCTCACAGGAGTAGGCACGTTAGGCATGCCTCCTCAGTATCCACAACAAACACCAACAAGGCCTGTCATCTCTAACATTATTTCTCCCGGTCTAGTATCAAACAACCCATTACTAGACAATATCCCGTCATACTTAAACATGTACTCCAAATCACCACAAGGAGATATGTTCTCCTCTCCCGGCCCTTTTGCTCAAATGCAGGGACTTCCCTATGCCCCTGCCAATGCATACGCTGCGCCATATCAACAACCCATCCCACCACCACTCCCTCAGCAACCACCATCAATGGTCGAAAACTATGCGATAGGGACTTATTCAGAATATCTGAAAGAGCCCTTAGACTTCACCATACGAAGCATCATGCTTCCAAGACCTCTTCCCGATTTACCCAAGTACAAAGGCGAGGGAGATCCAAACGCGCATATCAAAGCTTACGCTACAGCCATACGTGAATTACTCCCTTGGGATGGGGTTGTTGCTAAAATATTCCCCAAAACCTTGGAAGGCATTGCTCTCGACTGGTATTATAGAATACCTGAAGCCTCCATCCATTCATTTAAACAGCTCGTATCAGAGTTCATTAAGGCATTCGACATGAACAAACTATTGAGAACAGGAATCAGGGAATTCTTGCACATCAAACAAGAACACAACGAATCTGTCACCCATTTCATCCAGAGGTGGCGTACAGTTCTTTATTCTTCAGCAAGTGCTCCAAACATGGATCAGATGGAACTATGTGATTTATTCCTTCATTCTCTCAGCAAAGAGGTGAAGGAAGAAGTCCAGAAGTTCCCACTAAGAACTTACGATGAAGTACTTGAGAGCGCTCTTCGAATAGACCAAGCAGCGATAGATAGTGGTCGTAAGACATATGGAGCAAACGGGAGGTTAATCACCTCCAGCCAGAACACTACAAATTATCCCACTACCACAAATGTCAACCAAGGACCCAAAATCCTTAACAAAAATCGGGGTGTAACAACGGATGGAGTAACCGACCAGCCCAAGAAGGTAAATGTTGTCAATACTCCATCACAAACAAACAACCAACGAAACAACAACTTTACCCCGACAATCAATACAGTGGATTTTAACCATCCACAACAACAACAACAACGGCGAAATCCTATACAAGGGCCAAGCCAAAACTCATTTGGTTATCAAAACCAAAGCCAGAAACAACAAATGCAAAATTTTAATCCTAATAGGCAACAGTTTGATCAGAATTTTAGGCCACAATATACACCAAACCAACAAAACAGGAATTACAATCCCAATTCTTATTGTGGTTTCCACAAAATTTGGGGTCATGATACTAGAACGTGCCGTGACTACAATAAATTCATGCAACGTTTACCAGAAGAACAAAGACAGTTCTTCACAGATTTGTTTTTGGCAGATCCCGTGTCATCACCACCAAATACGCTCACAGGGGCAGTTTCCCCTCAGAATGCTCCTCTCAAGATCTTTAACGATCCACTCCCAAATCATGATAGCAATAGGCTGAATCCAACTGGAACAAACAAAAGTGCAATGACAGGAAACAATGATCATGAAGCCTCGACTTCACTAAATCCATCAGTTGCGCCACAGTTAGGAAGTCAACCGAGACCCAAGATAGTCAGTTTGGTAGAATTAGACGTTGAACTACCTATCGAAGCTATAACAAGAACACGAGAATATTTCTCTCAACCGAGCCCAAGTCATCTGCCAGAAACAGATAAGAGTCAACAAATAGTAGAAAAACCCGTAGGTGCCTATGATTTAATTAGTGACCTAACAAAGACCTTCTCGCACATTTCATTTTTGGATTTACTAAAGAACTCTCCTCCTCACAGAGCTGCTCTTTTAGAAGCATTAGGTCTAGGTCATCTAATTAACATCACTCCACCTCCTGAAACACAAGTAAATCACGTAGATTTTGATATCCACCCTCCGGGGCAGCCGGACAAGGATGTCGAATTCATATTCGAAATAAGTAAAATGCCCACAGATGCTGAGATCGCACGTCGAGGTGATCCAGCCTTACACTTACAAGTATGGGTTTATAATAACTATGTAAAACGGGCAATGGTTGACGATGGGGCCGCAGTTAACATAGTCCCTTTCTCTTTCCTCCAAAAACTAGGATATGGGGAAACAAACTGTTCCACCACTCGAAATACATTGAGAGGCTATGATAGCCTTAAAGCCACTTCGATAGGAACTATAATACTCCCAGTCACCTTAGGACCCAAAACAATCCTGACTGAGTTTTATATTATAGATCGGGAAACTAATTATAATATGATACTCGGCCGACCATGGATACACCGAATGAAGGCAATCCCTTCTACGTTATTCCAAGAAGTAAGATTCTTGCATCTAGGAAAGGTATTTGTAGCCAAAGGCGATCCAAAACCTTTCGATTTGCACCTAGCTGATTTAAAGAAAAGACCAGGTGTGCACTCAGAATTTGAACTTCCAACAAACCAACTTAATAAACCCACTGACCCAAAACCAGAGGAGAAGTTGGTACCTACAACGGATCTTGAAACTATCAGCATAGCCAAAACAACCCCAACCCCTAACGATAAAGCTAAAGAAACGGTATCATTAGGGACTACTGCAAAAATCGTTGAGTTAATAGAACAAGATTTACCAATGTTCTTACCATTTGATTCAGTAGGCATAGGATATTCCCTAGGTGTTGGTTCCCTTCCAGCAGAGGACCTCTGCATGGTAGAAGTAGAGTGCGCAAACGCAACAGATGCCCCAACATCTATACTCCCGGCTAAGTATTGGACTCTCCATTTCGATGGAGCTAAATGCCGTTATGGAGCGGGGGCAGGTATAATTCTTACTTCGCCCGAAGAGAAAGTCCTCCCATTTGCCTTTAAGTTAAACTTTGAATGCACAAACAACGGCGCTGAGTACGAAGCCCTCCTCCTTGGCCTCACCTTAGCCAAGAGAATTGGTGTTGACAACATCAGAGTCTTAGGAGACTCGCAATTAGTGGCAAACCAAGTTTCTGAGGTATACGAAACCAAAGCCGAACACTTGCAGCTTTACAAAAATGTTGTATTAGATTTAAGCAAGGCATTTAACTTCATATCCATTGAAGCAATCCCGCGAGAGAAAAATCTTCTCGCCGATTCAATAGCAACTTCAGCATCACGTTTTACTCCAAGCAATGAGTTAGAAGATACCCATTTCACGGTGTCCATTCGTGATGAACCATTGATAAAAACAATGACAAATCCCCTTGCAAGCGGAAGTGAATCTACCACCCCAGACCATGTCGATAATAATATGGCCACTTTGGAATACTTAAACGCCTATGCGGCATTACATCTCTCCTATCATATGCTAGATTTGTCCTTAATTCCACATTCGTCTTCCTATTTCAGAAATCCCATGATGGATCTCCCCTCACAAATAAAACCTAGCATATACGCAGTAGAAAATGGGGATGATTTGGATTTACCTCCAGCACCACCTGAGTTCGAAGAGGGTAACGCCTCTTTGATCGAAGAAACAATCGATGTCAACATCGGGACAGATGACGAACCAAAAATCTTGAAATTAGGATCATCCTTAACCCCAGAAGAAGTGGAAATACATACGCGGATCCTCAAAGAACATCAGAAGGCATTTGCATTTAATTATAAGGAAATGACAGGAGTTGCACCCCACATTGCGGTGCACAACCTCGTCACTAAATCAGATGCAAAGCCAGTTAAGCAAAAATCAAGACCTATGAAACCCAAAGTAGCTCTCATGGTAAAGGAAGAGGTAATAAAACTCCTTCAGGTAGGATTCATCAAGCCAGTCGACTACTCCCAATGGGTATCTAACATCGTTCCCGTTCTCAAGAAGAATGGAAAGATACGCATCTGCATAGATTTTCGAGACATCAACAAAGCATGTCCTAAGGACGACTTCCCATTACCATCCATAGATGTCATTGTTGATGCAACAGCTGGATTTGAACTTTTGTCTCTCATGGATGGATTCTCGGGATACAATCAAATCAAAATATCTGAGCAAGATCAAGCTAAAACTACGTTTATAACTCCTTGGGGAACCTATTGCTACGCTGTTATGCCATTCGGTCTCAAGAACGCTGGTGCTACCTACCAGCGAGCTATGACATATATATTCCATGATTTAATTCATAAAATCATGGAGTCCTACGTAGATGACTTATTGGCTAAGGCCAAGAAGCGTTGTGACCATCCGGAAGTACTCCGCGTCATTCTTTCACGCCTAATAGAATACGGAGTCACACTAAACCCAGAGAAATGCGTCTTTGGCGTAACAAGAGGAAAACTCCTAGGTTACATCATATCGTCACGGGGGATAGATGTTGATCCAACCAAAATTCGGGCTGTCCTCGAAATGGTCCCACCTGCGAGTGAATCTGGAATCAGATCATTTCTCAGAAAACTGGGTGCAATCCGAAGATTCATCCCAGACTTAAGCTTCGCCGTTCATCCAATCAACAATTTACTCAAGAAAGACTATAGCATTGATTGGACCAAAGACTGTAATGAAGCCTTTGAAGCAGTTAAGCGTTTCCTATTATCACCACCTACGCTAATGCCACCTAAGTTAGATCGCCCGTTAATTCTATATTCACGAGCTACCGGTGTCTCGCTGGCCTGTATGTTGGCCCAAGAGGACGATGACAAGAAGGAACGCGTGATTTATTTCATCAGCCGAACGCTGCTCGACTATGAAACACGCTATACACAGGCAGAATGAGAATGCCTTGCCATAGTCTTTGCTACTAAACGCCTAAGACATTATATGCTGAATCAAGAAACGAGGGTCATGGTAAAAATAGACCATTTACGGACTTTCCTCACACAAGGGTCATTGTCTAAAAAGGCTGGACGTTTTATAACCTTAATGGGAGAATTCGAATTAACGTTTGTAAATCAGAAGTCAGTTAAGGGACAAATCATTGCGGATTGGTTAGCTGACAACCCATTAGACGGAGGTGATTTAGTAGATTTAGACTTTCCAGATGAGTGCGTATACTACATCGAAGCCTGACCCTCTATCTCTGAGTGTCTTTGGTACACTGATATCATTAATTATATCATGGACCATACGTACCCAGAAGGAGTTACACCACAACAAAGAAGGCGGTTACGCATAATCGTAGCTAAATACGTCATTATAGAGCAGGTGCTCTATCGAAAAGCATTCGATGGAATGCTCCTAAGATGTGTCGACACGGAAGAATCCAAGAAGATTCTCCATGAATCTCACAGTGGAATATGTGGAGGCCACTTCGGTGGCCATGCCACCGCTCGAAAAATACACCGAATGGGCTATTTCTGGCCCACTCTAGAACATGACGCAATAGAGTTTGTACGCAGGTGTCATAAGTGCCAAGAATTCTCCCATGAGATTCATATGCCGGCACAAGCTCTGCAACCAATCGCTACTCCATGGCCCTTTTCTACATGGGGTCTAGACTTAATAGGGAAGTTCTCTCCCTCATCCACAGATGGCCATAATTTCATAATCACGGCCACTGAATATTTTACCAAATGGGTAGAGGCTATGCCTCTTACCACTGTACCTGGTTCTGTAATCGCCAAGTTCATTTTGAACCAAATCATTTGCAGGTACGGTATCCCACAAATCATTATCTCTGATAATGGAACTTCTTTTAAGAATGAAGAGGTTCGCGAACTATGCAATAAATTTAAGATAAGCCATCATACGGCTTCCTTGTATTATCCCCAAGCCAACGGACAGGCTGAAGCGACAAACAAGACACTGAAAGCCATTCTCCTTAAAACGGTAAAAGAAAACAAACGAGATTGGCATTTGAAGTTATATCCAGCCTTGTGGGCCCACCGAACCTCAATAAGAACACCAACGGGAGCAACTCCTTTCTCGCTGGTATTTGGGGCAGAAGCAGTTCTCCCGCTTGAGGTCGAAATACCCAGTCTCTGCATTTCACTACAAGGGATTCTGGATGAAGACGCTTACAGAGAAGCACGTCTTTCCCAACTAGAAAGCCTAGATGAAACTAGGTTAGATGCTGAACAGCGGCATAGAGCTTATGCTGACCGAATGTGCCGGCAGTATAACAAGAAGGTCTATGAACGCGACATATACGAAGGTGATCTAGTTCTAAGGCTAGACAGCCAGATCGACAAGAAGACCGGCGAAGGAAGGAAATTCCGGCCCAAATGGTTGGGCCCATACCGAGTCATGAAGGACTACGGAAATGGTGCTTACCTCTTATGTACGCTAGAAGGTGAGGAATTTGGTGAAACAGTCAATTCCCTGCACCTCAAGCGGTTCTACGCATAAGCAACTAGCACTACTTGTATAATTATCTACATTGCATCTTCATATAGATTAAGATCATTTTGTCCACTTGTTTCTTACATAAATTGTGATCAAGGAATCTATTCTCAAAGCAATTCATTACAAACTCATGATGTTGTTGGCATAAAACTCTTTAATCATACCTCTCCATCTTCATGATATCATCAAATCATCTCGGAATCTTTTATCAAATAAAGCTAGATATGACAAAGTCTTAACGGTAACCATACCAAGTTCTGCAAGTTTATTCTCACTTTGATTTCTTCTTAGGATAGGTGTCTTGCCTATGGTCTGTTCTAGAAGCTTCATGGTGTCACATCTATCCCATATGTATATCTCTTTGGAAATAAGCACATACTGACATTTTACTCAAGAAAACAAGTCAACAAGTGATTAAACAGAAAATTTTAATTTTACACATTTCCTTGCCCCACCAACCTTCGGTGATGAGCTTGCGTCTCTTACTAGTGACGTAGGGTTGGGAAAGGATGGAAATGCCCTTACTCGCCTATACCTTGCCCACGGTGATAAACCCACGCTTCTTACTAGTAGCATGGGGCAAAGTACAGGGGGTCCTCTTGACAAAGCAAACGTTAAAAGTCATAAACAAACAATTCAAACTTTGAGTCAAAAATGAATGAATCAGATGTTCAAAATTCCAAGAGAGTTAAAATCCTAAAAACCCAGATTTTGTCTACTATGTGGCCATCTACGGATCTAAGTCTAGATAAACCACAAAGTAAGTTGCATTCTAAACTATGAAGTCACTCGGGTGGAGTAAGCTTGTAGTTTCCTATTTGGTTCCACCAAAGCTTTGTCTGTCTTTCATCGCTATCATTTCAGCTACACCTCATAACTTGTGCCCTTTCTAGCTCTCGGTGAAGAGCCCTTGCATCTTACTAGTTGCGTGGAGTTAGGAGTGGGGCAAGTTTATCTGTTCATCATACTGGTTATATTCATCACTTTGCAAAACAAACATGAGGTATCCAAAATTGCTTACGGAAGCTAAGATTCAAAATCACATTACATCTACATATATCAGCATCATGAAATACACAAAGGGAAACAAACATTTGCATCATCTGTTCTCCATTGCATACATTCTAAAAAGCATATAAACATACATCGTAGTATATACAAAGAAACTGGAAATAGAAAGGAAACCATGAGTGCCAAGATTTTGATCCAAAACGAATGCATATATATAAATGATCAACGTTTATATACAATGCCATCATGCACTAAGCATGGTCAAAACACTCAAAGAGCCCGTGATATACAAAGAAATATACAATACAAAATACATGAGAGCCAAGTGGCCTCTCAATCCCTACGCGACCCCTCCGAAGGTGCACGCCCACGCCTAGGACTCCGGCTACGCCGGCGCTCTGAATGTACGGAGGGCTCAGGGTCTCGAGGAGCAGCTGCAGTCTCACCACGAGAATGGCTCCTCATAAGGCGCTCAGCCGTCCTATAGCCCGCTAGCTCAGTGCGAAGGGTCGACACCATCCTGGCCACGTGCCAGACAGGAGAAAAAACATCGGTATGCCTACCGGCTGCTGAAGGCTCCCCAGCGTCCACAGACAGCTCCACGCGGGTCCTATCCATGGGGATCATCAGGGAATCGGTACATACCCTGCGGATCAAATCCCGCCACTCATCAACAGTCTCTGCAAACAAAGGAGAAAATGAATTAGAAACTAAGCAAGAAACTAAAAGATACAAAATAGCAACTAAGGAGAGCCTACAAATAAACATTAAAAGGGAGAAAGGGTAACTTACTCGGATCCCCAGGCATCCAAGATGGGTCGCTGGGACCGGCACCTGCCGCGGATGCCGCTGCCGACTGAGGGGCTGCTCCTGTGGCAGGGGCAACATGTCGCCCTGCAACTGACTCATCCTCTCCACCATGGCCCTGAGAGAGTGGCTCCTCTGAAACTAGAGTGTCCTTCTCTGCGCTCTGCTCAGCCCTCTCTGCCTGCATAATATCCTGAGTGTCATGCCACTCAGGATCGCTGTCCTCAGTCTCCTCCTCTGACCCTCCCTCTGTGAACTCCTCAGACTCAGAGTCAATATCAATAGGGTCATCGCTGCTATGAGCAGGACCCGCAGCTATCTGAAGCAAAGGTGCCCGAGGTGCACCGGCTCTCCCTCTAGCACGAACTATCCTCCTGGCTGCAATAGGAATGCCAGGAGTAATCACTATCCAACCTCGGCCTCTAGGCCCCCCTCTGGCCTCGCGAACTGATCTGTAAACTGGTGCCACTGGGGGAAGCATACCCGCGTATGGAAGACCAAACTGCTGAGGAACTCGGCCAAAGGGGTGCACCTCCACTCATCCCACTCGATCGATAAGCTGCCCTGTGGTGGAGCAGGAAATCAAGGTAAGGGCCTCCTCGCCCCATATACCGGCCATGGTCTGGTATGGTGTCACCTCCATATCGGCGGTAGTCAGAGAAGCAACTGGCTGATGAGGTGCTCTAAGCACCGACATGTCTGTCCATCTGGCTGCCCTAACAGCTCCAGGATCTGCTACCTCCACACCCCTGCCATAAGGGATGAAGCGCTCATAAACCCAACTCATGACTAGAGTCGGGTGGCTCAACGACTGCCCCTGTAAATGGACCACCCTGTATAGATCATGGTAGGTGGTCCCAAGAATATCTGCTCCCCAAGCGTATATCCGGCCGTGGCCCTCTATCTGTGCAATAATGGGCCCCCAGCAGTATAATAACGTGTCACCTCCCTTGTCCCCGATCAATCTCGAGGCAAGGATCCCCATGATGGCCTGGCGAAGTAAGGGGATAGGCAAAGAAGGAATGGATCGAACCCTCACCCCCTTCTTCGACCCCGTGGAGATGACTGCATCTCCCATATATGCTGCCCACTATGCAATCTGTGCCCGTGAGCCTGCTGTCTCTAATGTAAGTCGCCTCCCGATGATCGGGACCCCCAGAATGCGGTAGACGTCCTCTAATGTAATGGTCCACTCACCACGGACCCCTGGCAATCGGAAGGTGTTCCGATCTGCATCCCAGTAAGAAAATAAGTCACAAAGGATGTGACTAGATGGTGCAACATGGGGCACGCGCGATATGCGCAATATGTCGGCTCTCTGTAGTGTGTCCTCCTCATCCTGTGAGAGGGCATCTAGTACCCCTGAGAGCCAATCACACTCTCTCTCTCTGCTCCATCTGATGTACTCCTCTCTCGCCTGCGTACACCCAAAAACACACAAAATAGAGCAAGTTAGCATCCAGGCAATGCTGAGAAAGTCATAAAAACACGTAGAAAGGCTAAAAATACAAGTGCAATCTCAAATATAAGTTCCTTTTGCATTCTGTGCAAAACCGCCGCCCTGAGCAGGGAGGCGGTTTTGTAACCGCCGCCTTAAAGGCGGCGGTCGTGTAACCGCCACCCTGAACATAGGGCGGCGGTCATGTAACCGCCGCCCTGGCCAGGGCGGCGGTCGTGGTCCGAAAACCCACGCGGGTTTTTAATCTAAAAAAGCCTAAAACATGCAAAAAATGACCATTTAACCTAAAAATGGAGCCTACCCAGTAGGCGCCCCCCCTAGATGGACCTTTTAACACTAGCATTTTCAAAAATGACCCCCCCATTACAACAAATTTAGCATTTCAAATTTAAGGGGGGAAAAACACAAAATTGAAGAAAACCAACCTGTGATCTAGCGGGGTGGTGTTCCGCACGTGGAGGCATGATCACTATCTCGCTGCGGACGTTTCGACTATACTCACGCAAGAAACCGTCACCGTGGGTCCCAGAGCTCAAAATCAATCAAATCAACTCGCGCAAATGAATAGGAAAATGGGCCCACTTTCATATATATAGCGCCCTGATTCATTTTAAATGACTTTTTCACAGGTTTGGAGCGCTGATGGAGGTAAGTTCCTATCCCCGCACAAATGGTACGTTCTCATTTCCCTGTTATTCTTAGCGTTTATTTTTCAAACTATTGTATCTATCTGCACTTGAGTTCTCTTTTCATTTTGCAGGTAGCAGGAATTTTGGATGGCGTCACTTCAACACACGGACGTGTCAGGTATAACTTCTAACTTCCCATTTCGGGACTGCCATACTCGGACCCACCGTTTTACGCCTCTTCATGGCTAAAACGCTTCTCCGAGGGGGCAATATGTACGTACCCAAAATTGTAAGGTATTGTACTGCCGGAACAGTGTAACAAGTGCCCCAATGATGATACAGGTCTCCTCGCAAGGTGTTCGGGATCCGGAAAAGCCCTCAGAGTATGCGTTAACATCCCGCATGCCCCGCTTAGCCCCCGCGTCCTTTGTTTTCCCCTTTTTCCCTCTTTTCTTGGCCTTTTTCCCTTCAGTTACGAAACCGCCGCCCTGCCCTCTCGTGACCTGCCCTGATCAGCGGCGGTCCTGTAACTGCCGCCCTGCTCAGAGCGGCGGTCCTGCACGTGTTTTCCAGAAAGCGCTTTGACGCGACTCACGTAAAATATCAACGTTTCACCAGCTTTTCTTTGCCGACTTGGGCTTGCATTTATGTTTTTGGTCCCCTGGAATAGTGTTTGGCCATTGTTTATGGTTTTTAGAGTTCAGTTTGGTTTTGATCTTTGGGTGAATGAAAGCTATAAATAAATGGTTTGTGCACAAGCAAATGGTCTACCCCTCATTCACTTTCATGCTCTGATTTTCATAGTTCAGTCTTTTATTCTGTTTAGAAGCCATAGTTTTAATTCCTTGCATGCTTAGTTAGCATTGTTCAGCTGTTGGTAAGCCACATACCCATCTTGTGCAGGCAGTACTGTTATTTCACCCAATCCAGCCCTGAAGTTTGTCTCTGAATTTCTCTTTGCATTAGATTTAGCTTTCATTTTGCTTACAGTGCTTGGTTTAGTTCATTATATGTCTAGTTAGCATTATTCAACTGTTGGTAAGCCACATATCCAGCTTGTGCAAACGGTGTTATTGTTTTATCCAATCCATTGGAGTAGAATAGCTTAGGAAGCCATTAAAGTTGTAGGTTTTACTCTTCAAACAGGATAGTTTCAGGTTCTGGTCGCTTTATGTTGCATGACTCGCAGTAAAATCCCGCTAGGAATTGCATAAGCCAAGCTCTGTACTCTTGCGCTATCCCTCTCCTACTCGCATTTTCAGTCTGCATTCTGAGCTGTCCTTGTCCCAATATCTATTTCTGTCGATGCTAGCATTACACGCTTTTCTGGATCCACGTGAACACGAAAGAACGAGGAGATCACACTGAGGGGACAAGATCACATACACCATCGGATTCGCCACTGTTCTGCGGAATCCAGGTTCTAGCTTTCAAAGTTTTAGTTAGAATCATATCAAATAAAGTAGTTAAAATTGCTTCATTTCAGTAGATTCTATTCTCGATATTGCCAGGGAAGCTGTGGGGATTGATAGTTTCTGAGAAACTATGATTCACTCTTCACTTCTGAGGTAGGATCGAGAATCTTGCAAATAGATCAAGCAAGTTATTTCATTATTTAGAATAAATCTACAAATTGCACAGACAAATAACTACACTCGGTTATTTTGTTTGTTTTAAATTGTTATTTAGTTGTTATTTCTAGATACATTTAAATAGCTGCTTTTCTTCTCATAAAGTTAAATGCAAAAATAGAAGTTATATATGTTTTAGTTTTATTCCACGTAGTTAGAATTTGCTTTATTACAGTTAGATTTACATTTTATTTTGTATGACAATCACGGGACCCCGGGAGCCCAGGGAATACATATTTGAGCCAATCGTGCCTCAACCAAACCTCGTCACAGCAATAGTTGACATAGACCAAAATCTCAGAATACAAGTCTTCCAAACAACAACAGATTTACAACTGATCAGTTCTCAGTTGAGAGGGTTAAATATAGAAGACGACCAAGCATACACGTTTTGGTCAAATCAACCGAATTACAGATTACCCTAGACAAACATTCACATGACTGTAGAAGGGTTCGAAAGAGAACAAACCTTTGGTTGTGATCCTTTGGTCCCACAGCCAGGTGCAGGAGACACTCTCACAGATATAGATACTAGTCTAAGGATCCAGGTTGCACGAACGCCTGTGAGATATTCTGAGAAAATCACGCAGTTGTTGGTCCTAAACATAGAAGCTGAGAAAGCATATGATTACTGGATACTAGGAATTAGGACTTGATTTCGTATATGACCATAACAGGACCGCAACAACCAAGAGTCTACGGTTGTGACCCACAAGTCCCACAGCCTAACGAATCCATAAGTCAATCAGATATAAACACTGGCCTACGCACACTAGTATTCCAATCCACTCCACTTCCACCCATCATCATCGAACAATTGTCCTTACTAGATATAGTGGCTAACGAAGCTAGAGAATTCTGGACTAGGCCAGAGAATCGTCCGTAGAGTCAATTGTTTCCACCATCCACCATATGACCTTATCTGGAGACATACACGAAACTATCCCAGGTCATTTCCCACGTATTCCACAACCCATAGATCGAATCACGCCAGAGCTCGATATTGATTGGAGCCTTCGAGCAGTCATCCTTGCCGATCGATCTATCACACCAGTCCAAGTTAGAAGGGCCTTCTTTGCCTTAGATTCACAAATTCCATTAGTACGTATCGAAGACATTAGATTGCCTAACTAGTTTGTCTGCATCCCACGCATATTCCATCCCACCGGCTGTCTCGGCACGACCTCGGGAGGTCGGGTACGCGGAAGAGTTACCTGTAGATTCCCACGCTCGCTTGTCACTTTTCCGGCGTACAGGTCTGTCAGCGAGCAATGAAATATGTGATAGATTCATCTTCATACTGTCAGGTTGAATAGAGATCGGTCATGGTGAATTTATTGATTACATTAATCGAGAAGTGGTCTAGGAATGCCTGAGCCACTTGATTGAAGGAGTAGATGGAATGTCTAGGTAAATTTTTGTACCAATCTAAGGCGGGTCATGTTAGGGACATGGGAAATGTTCATAAGAGCAAAGCATCATCATGGGAAATTAGGTAGAATACATGCTTGAATGACCACAAGTGCTGTTGCAGGTCCTCTTTACTGTTAAAAGGAATGAATTTAGGCATTTCCCAATGCACAAGATACGGGAAAATGGGAATAGATGGATGGATAGGTTCGTTACAGATTTCATCATAAGTTAAAGAATTACGGGAGCTAGAAACAAATTCTGCTAGGGTCTACATGTTTTCCATTATTATCTTAATGAGGTCGTTGGTAGGTTGTGATGAGTGGGTACCCTTGCAGAAAAAGGGAGTTAAAGTTAGGAGAGTAACACCTTGTGTAATCTTGCACAACTTTACACATTCTTGTGCATTGTGTTGCTTGGAATAAGAGAAATACTATATAGGAGTAGAAAATTTTTGCACACATTTGGAATTTTCCTCGTTTACATTATTTTATAGAAACAACACACAATTGTGGACACACATATTTCATGAGATTTGTACCTTGCACTTATCTTGAAGTCTCGTGCCCTGCGAGAGGTATTCTCACATTTTCAAGTCCTATGCTATTGTATGTTTACAAACAAATATTGTACACTTTTGTATTGTTGTAACCAATTGCAGTTCTTTTGTGCGATCCATCAACATCAATACAAATGCAATGTTGTAGCATTTGTGGGACCAAACTTTGAAGGGTAAACCACAGTGATGAAGCAAACTGCGCCGAAGTAGATTGGATAGCACCAAGTTGGTGCTAGCTAGATGAAGAGTTCACTATGAAATTAAGAGGGATACATTCTAGATGAATGCCGTAAGAAAAAAACAAAAAATAAGGAATACCAGAGAATATTTGGATGAAATAGAAGAGAAGAGAAGTTGATGATGCAAATTGGTTCTAACACGAAAAAGTATTGCTAAACTCCTCATAACAAACTAGCCAATGAGCATAAGCTGACCTAGATCCATAGGTGATCAGGATGGATGAAGGTGATGGAATGGGTGGGAGTGGTTGATGGCTTAGCCATGAAATATGAGGGCATTAGTTTGGCTACGAGTCAACACCATGTGAATCAAGTGTTATATCAGGTATAGACTGTATGTCTATAAATGACACAGGGAACAACAAAGGGATAAGAAAAGAATTGGGTTAGAGGTGAGTTAAGGTTGAGTTTACTAGCCATGTGCTTTAATTAAAATATCAAAATAGAAGTGACTGACGCCAGTTTTAGGTACTAACCGATGACGGTTACTGGGTGACCGGTGACGGTCACACGTTAACTTATATCCAGTTTGCTATGAGAAAGACAATCAGTTCAAGCAAATGAGATAGAAATCGCTGATGAAAGTCAAAAATACTGTGGAAGTTATATTTAATGACATGATATCATACCCTATACAGAAGATATGGTGATGTCACACTGATTCTAAATAGAGAGAGAAGATGAGATAAGTCACTCTTTGGGTAAAGTAACCAAAAGATTAAATGGAACCTAACACCCATGTTAGATAAACTCGATGAAGGTCAGATGTAAACCGATGACGGTTAATCTATTGAAATCTATAAAATGAAGAAAATTATTCTTTTTGTGAATTCTAAGATTGAATGAATCAATCAACGTAAGAAGTCTGGGATATGATAAATTAATGAGTCATGACACACTCATAGAATAGTTAAATACACCAACTATGATGGCGGAGTGTGAAAGGAAAAAAAATCTAAAAAATTGAGAATCGTATCCTCACACCTCAAAATGAAAGTCAAGCTATCAAAGCGTGAAGAAAAACATGTATATTGCTAAAAGTGAATTTATGTTGTTTGAGAACTTATGCTATTTAAATACCTACCTACATTCGATTCGAATTCCAGAACAAAGTTTTTGGTTGGGAAGACTTCCTATGAAGAAGGAAATTCTAAAGGTGAGGTTTCAGGCTATGTTTTTGGGGGTGGGCTTTCTCTGATGGGTGACTGGACAAAGATAACCTAGAAACTGGGTGCTTCACTATCAATCCTTTGATCATGTGATCATTGATCAAATTCTTATCTGGGTGGGATGTTGTTTAAGAAGATGTACATATTCCAATTTGTGTAGTTTGGAAAAAGAGAGAGAAGAAAGAATGTGCTTTCTATGATTCAGTTATGTCAACCATTAGTTAGGTATGACTTCTAGCATATAGGCTGCCCTCATTTTTAATGTGAGCTATAATGCATCAAATTAGAATGCAATGCAAGTGTTTTAAACCCAAATCGAAATGTGATATTTGATGTAGAAAGTAATGAATAGGAAGAGGAATGCTCTTTCACTAATGCAATACTAATGAAAGGAAAGAGAAGTATTCTTTTTATAAGCACCAAAAACATGATTGATTTTAGACAATAGAAAGAGAGATGAAGATTCTAGAGAATAAAGTCAATGTGGAAGCTTTTCAAAAGGGAAACAAAACACACAAATGTCACCTAGGAATGAATAAAATGCAAAATAACCCCTGGATGGGTCCCACCGGGTGTGCCATAATGTTTCACCATTTTCTTTATGGATTTAGATGAAACAGATAAGGTGTATGGGCCAAGGAGGAATACCTGTTGTGATGGTCGCTTGGAAGGTTGTTGTGTGCATTTTGAGTTCTTGATCCAATGTTGACTTGTGAGAGATTCCTTTTGGCTAGGAGGAAAATACCCTGAAATACAAAACAAGACCACAAGAAAGAGTTAAACAATATATTGTCAATGGGGCTGCCTAGCGTGTGCTAGATCTAGGAAGTGTGATACTTCCTTGCTGGCAGTCAACCCATTGTTTAATACAATTTAATGTAAGAAATGACCCTAAATAAATAATTTCCTACTGTAGTTGATATGATTTAGGTATCTCATCCAAATACAATAATAAAATCTAACATAACAGCCTAGGCTATAATTAGATATAGAAAATAGGGTAAGTTGGTCAAGGTGCTAGAACAGGTCCAGGGTTAGGTTCTGGGTCAGTTTGGGTCACTTGGATGATAGGCTCTTAGGCTTCTGTTATTAGCAGGATTTCCAAATATAGAGGCTGATGTCGGTCAGGTATGACCGATGATGTTTAGGAGGGGAATCGATGATGGTCATGGATAACCGAAGTTTGTGTGGGTAGATATGATAGAAACTCAATAAAATATGGGTTTTGAGAAATTTGTCTGAGGTAAGGCAGTAGAGATGGTAAGGGAAATAGTTAGACTCTACAGATGGTGTTTAGAATACTTAGAGATATCCAGGGATTAGGTATATGTGATTTAATTGGTTATGGGTGGTGAAATGGTTGGGTTCATAGGAAGGTAATAGTGGGTGGGATGAAAAATATAAATAAGAGACTAGCTAAATAGAGGTGAATAAAACTTTGTAGACTTGAATAGAGTATGAAACGATGCATAGTTATAAACATAATAATTACTGTTATGCAGGTTCAATGGATTTGATGGTTGATCTATGGAATGGTGCTTAGTATCGCGGTCATGATTCCCGAAATGCTACTGTGAATGCAAATACCTTCGGATATGTCTTGGTGGCTATCTATGGTTGTCTGGATGTGTGAAAGGGCTCTGGTTCTTGCTTATATATAGATCTCCTTTGTTCCAAAGCTCGAGATTGTGGCCAACCACTCCCACAAGGTTATCAAAGTGAATATATGATAACTGACGATGTTTTAGGATGACCGGCGTCCATTTAGGGTTGACTGGCGTCGGTTAAGGTGGGATATCCTAGGTTTACTAAAAATGACAGATCTTAACAATCTCTTGGCCAACTCAGTCTATTCTCACAAATCAAAATGATATTTTTCACTTAGATAACTAGGAATGTGGTTAGAGGAAGAATAGGCATGTGATTTTAGGGTTGAACTAAGTCTTAGTTAATTAAGGTAGGTAGGACTAAGTCTTAGTTAGTTATGGTGAGTGGATATTGAGTCCTAGTAAAAGGGAAGCATGCTAAGAATAGGTTTGTGATGAGGTGTCTAGGTGAGGGGGTGGGATGAGGTATCTAGGTGAGGTGGTCAAGTATGGAAATTAATTAAAGTAATTAATTCAATTAATCATGTGCACTATGGGATATGGATATGTAAGGTATGGTTTATTTAATTAACGGGGCTATAAGGGTGGTACGACCTAATTTTGGTGTCTACACTTGGGTAACTAACATTGTGCTAATAAGAAAGAAGAGTGGAAAAATTAAAATCTGTGTAGACTTCAAGAATTTAAACCAGGCCTCTCTTAAGAGATAGTTATCCCCTCCCTATGATGGACCAAATCTTGCAAGTTGTCATTGGTTCAAAAATGTTATCCATGCTTGATGGATTTTTCAGGCTACAGCCAAATTGAGGTGGATGTCCAGGACCAATTTTGGATAAAACTTCCTTCACAACTCCATGGGGCACTTTTTCCTATAGAAGAATTTCATTTAGTCTCATCAATGTAGGTGCAAATTTCTAGAGGGCAATGGATTTAGCCTTTGGTGATTTGAAAGGAAAATGCATAGTGATCTATCTCGATGATTTGATTGTTTTTTCTAAGAAGAGGGAAGATCATTTTCAGCACCTAGGTGTTGTGCTTCAAAAGTGCAGAGACCATGGAATTTATTTCAATCCAAAGAAATCCATCTTTAGTGTCACAGAGGGTAAATTGTTCGGCTACATTGTTTCTAAGGATGGAATCAAAATTGATCTAGAATGGGTTTAGGCTATCCAAAAGATTCCTCTTCTGACAAGAAAGAAAGGTGTGCATTCTTTCTTTGGGAAAATTAATTTTCTAAGAAGATTTATCCCTGATTTTATATAATTAACTAGGAGCATAGCCCAAATGATGAAAGAGAAGTAATATTTTTGTTGGACTACTAAGGGAAAGGGTGCTTTTGGAAACATCAAGATATTTATTGCCAATACTCCCATTATTTTTTGTCCCAATTTTGATAAAGATTTCATAATCTATTGCTATGCCTCCAAGCACACCTTGGCAGCTATCTTGGTGCAAAAGAATTCTGGAGGATGTGAACTAGCTTATATTCTTTCATGAGCTATGTCTTGAAGGCTCATGAAATGAAATATACTCAAATGGAGAAACATGCTTTTGGTGTTATGGTAAAAGTGGTAAAACAGTTCCACTTATACATCCTAAATTCCCATTCAATTGTTTTTGTGCCAGATACAATAGTAAAATCAATCCTCATGCAACAAGAATTTGGTTCGAAATGAGGAAATATTGGCTAGCAAAATTCTAGGAGTATGACCATTGATATTAAACCAAACAAGCTTGTTCGAGGTAAAGGCCTTTGATGAATTACTTGCCAATGGTTCTAGGTGTGAATCATCTGAAGAAGAAGCTATTAGTGTCCCAAATATTCTTTTCCTTAATTCAATTCAATTCAAAGTATGCATACATCGCTCATTTTCTTACTTATGGAGATTGTCTAACACATCTAAGTGCTAAGAAAAAAAAGAGCTATTAAGTTGATTATTTGCATAGTATGTACTATGGGATAATTCATTGTTCAAGAGAGGGATTGAAGATTCCTGTAGATGGGGAGCATCAGTAAATATTGTTGAAGGCTTTCCATGATCAGGTCTATAGAGGTCATTTTTCATCTTCAGTAACAACCCATAAAATTCTCTGTGCAGGATACTATTGGCCAACACTTTTCAAGGATGTAACGAATTGGGTCTCAACGTGTGAAGCTTGTCAAACTTTCATAGGAAGAACCAAGTTGGCCACATTGCCTCTCAAACCAGTGGTGATTGAAGAACCCTTTTGGCAGTGGGGGACTAGATTTCATAGGAACCCTTAATCCTACTTCAAGTGTAGGGAACATGCATGTTTTGATAGCCATTGACTATTTCACGACGTGGGTGGAGGCCATTCCAGTTAAAATAACCACTTCTAAAGTAGTATGTGATTTCATCAAAGATAACATCTTGGTTAGGTTTGGGGTTCCAAACAAAATTGTCACAGATAATGCCCCAAATATCTCTTCACATGAGCTTATTGATTTTTGCTATGGGTATGAAATCTCCTTTGCACATTCTTTTGATTATTATCCATAATGGAACGTCCATGTTGAATCAACTAATAAAAATTTGGTGATAATTATTAGAAAACTTGTTGATGAATCACAAAGAAATTGGCATAAGAAACTCTATGATGCTCTTTGGCTAGACAAGATTACACCAAAGAGAGCTATTAGAATGTCTCCTTTCCAATCGGTATATGGAATAGAAGCTCTAGTTGCTAGTAATAGTGGAATTGTTTTCATTACATTTAGTCAAAGTTATTGAAGATGATGAGTTCACCAGTGCCATGGAGAAACAAGTGATGTACCTATAGAAATTTGATGAAGGCAGGTTGCAGGTGGCTGATAGAATTGTTGTACACTAGCAAAAGGTGAAACAACTATTTGATAAAAGAGCTAGACCTAGAGATTTCTAAGGTTGGAGACACTGTCTTACTCTAGGACAAAAGATGAGAACCTCGAGGAAGTCATGGTAAGTTCGATTCTCTCTGGATTGGTCCATTCAAAATCAGACATTTTTCTGGTGAAAATTCATATTACTTGAGCTATATGGATGGAACTTCACTTCCATTACCATATAGTGGTCAATACTTGAAATTGTTTCAGTCTTGAAGATATCAGCAGTCCTTTGTAAATATGTCTTGTATAGTCTTTGTTTTTTAGTTTGTGTTGTTGTTTTGTATCTTTTAGTCTTTTATATGATCTTGTTCTATTCATATTTCCCAATGGATAAAGCACTTGTCATGTAACTAGAGATTATGGGGTCCTTTTCTCTATCATTGTTTTCACTATGCGTCAAGTCAGCCCAATCCCCCAGAAGAGCCAGCTGTTGTCACTTACCCAAAAAATATGTGTATTTTTAGTCAAAAAAAATTGGTAAAGTGATGACTATAAACCAATTTTTTTTTGCCTTTATGAAGTCTTGTGGAAGAGTAATGGTCCTAATAGTTAGTCATTTTTTAATACTTTGAGTGTTTGGGTCTTTTCCTTTACATTGCGGCAATCTCAAGGTTTTTGGAGAACTCATGTCCCTAGTTCTTTTAGGCCTCATAGTTCTCTACATATCTACCATTTCTACACTTTGTTAAGTCTTTTATTACGGGATTTGGTGTTCGTCGGTGAATTGTTCTACTCCGAGTTCAATGAAAAGTTGCAAAAGCCATGGACATGGGGTAAGAATCTCTAAAGAAACCCCAAAGGCTCTTAAAAACTAGTCAGTGGACCATCAGATAAGAAATAAACAAGGATTCATCACTTTGCATACATTAAACTTGAAAGAAACAAGCAACCTAACATATTTAGTAATCCTCTATTCTTGAAAGCTTTAACAAATGAACCTAGTAAGGATTCTAAGCAATCAGTTTGTGATTATGAGAATGGGAGCTCACCATTAATGGCTTCAAGGCCAATGGTTCTTCCCATTTACTCAATGCTTGTGTGTGTAGTGCAATGGAAAAGCAATAGCTCAATAAAAGAAATGAAATAAGCTCTAAACCCTAAGAAAAATGCTATAGTTTATGTTAGGAAGAAGGAGAGTTCTTAGAAATGAGAGGGGGTAGTGGGCTATTTATAGTTTTCCATTTGGGAAAGTGGGGGAATTTTGGTGCATGTGGGACTAAAAATAGTCAAAAAGTTGATTAGGAGTCAAAGTAAGATTTGACTAGGTTTAGAAGAGGTTAATCATGGTTAGGACTAGTTAAACTAGGTTAGGCTAGTTAATCTTGTTTAGAGAGGAATTAGGGTTTTGAGAGAGTTTTGAGAGGTCTAATCAATCCAATGAAATGGATTGATAGTCTAGGAAGCTAGTAAAAGTGGTATAGAAGAGGAATGAGAAGATGGTTTAGTCAATAAGGGACTATATTAGCCCCATTAATTGGTTTATAAGAGAAATACGACCAAAAGAATGTCGTAAGATGAGTTAGATAGGATCTAAGTTGACGAGGTATGTCATCAATTTGTAAGAAGGAGAATAGTTAGTGCAATATTAGGAATAATAGTGCTTTGACCAAACTACAGGTGTCTACATTTTCCCCTCTTTGGGGTGATGTAAGCTACATCACTTCAAAGAAAGTAGACAAACATAAACAAATGAAAAATTTTGAAGGGGTAGAAGAAAAATTAGTTAGCTAAAGGGATGCCCCCTCGAGTGTCGATGGGGTGATGGAAGAACTTGATCGACGATCGAAAAGAGAACAAAAGAAAGAAAAGTGTGAAGAGAAGATGAGAAAACAACAAGAAAAGGGGATATTGAGCTATCCACAAACCAGTGCTTACATAAACAATTTGTAATCATCATTTTGCTTAGAATCCTCATCATCGGTCCTTATTAAAATGTAAGCATACGACGAAGCATAAAATGACATGAAAAGCCAAGATACAAACAATTTTCCATTGCTAAAACAACAACTCCATGCAACATACAAACATGCAATGCAATACGAGAAGTAAACAAACTCACCTAACAGGGAAATAAGTACAATCACACACACTCAAACCAACAACGTTCAAGATAGTTGCACAAATATTTTGTTATCGAGATGCAATCCCAAATGTTTTGATAAATGAAAAGGGTTTAAAATGATGCCCCAAGAAATTTTTATATGCAAGGGAAAGGATGGAGGACACTTGGGTCCAATGGAAAAGCAATGTGCATGATGAAAATAGTACCAGGCAACTGATAGTGCCCCAGAGTACAGACGAAGTAAGCAGCGTAGCTTTTGTAAATGATTGTAGAGTTAGGTGATCCACGAGTCATTGTTTCAAAACATGTGAAAATGTTCAGCAAGATACGAGATGAGTGCCATGTGAGAGACACAGATTTCAGCTGCAAATGAGCTTTTTACCAATTTTAGTCCATTTTCAAAGTGTTTACGATTTTTTTGGATTTTTGGATGGTTTTATAATTTTTAAATTTTTGATCAGTCAGAAGAATTTAGGAAATGGAAGGTCACCTAAAAGCACATGAAAATGCCCCAAGGAAAGAGAACATGCGTCGGGTGGCAATAAAATGCCCCAGTGAGAAGACAAATGGGCCAACAATAATTATTTAAAAATAATCATGGCACTAGATAAAAATAGAAGACAAGAAGCACCTGGAAATATTTAAAAATGCCCCAGGGTGAAGAGATAAGCGCTAGGTGGAAAATAGTGCCCGAGGATGATTTAGATGATATCATTTTTGTACATGAGATATTTTGAGATATTATATCTAGATGATATTGGTGCGGGGGGGGATAGATTTGTGATCATGCACAACCCCTCTTGCCCCCATTGATGATACGATATGTGATGATTAGCTTAGTATACATGCATGATGTAAAACTTAGCATTTTTGTATATATGATGTATAGATGATGCTATATGTGATGAATGATAGATGATAGATGTGATAACATGATGTGTAACCCCTTAAAAGTTAACAAAACTAAACAATATATGATGATACAAAACAACACAACAATATGTAAAACTTAAATTTTTGTATATATGATGTAAATTGATGTTATATGTGATGAATGATAGATGAATAAATGTGATAACAACAGATGATGTAAAAAAACAACAAGACAAAAGTACGAATGAACAAAACTTAAACAAATATACAACCAAAAACACTATACAAACTATACAACTAAAAGCAATTTAATCATTACCTTGTTTTTGCGGGACAACATTGATATATTTTCTAATGTTTTTGGGTTATCTTGAAAGATATGTTTTCAAGGCTACTGTTCACATTGTTTTCAGGTTTTCCCTAAGACAATGTTATGAAGTTGGTGTAGCTTCGTTCTAAGGGGGGATTTTCTGAATGTTTAGATTTTTGTGTATCTTTTTCTGAATGTTTTTGTATTTTCTAAGGTCATGTTCTGAAAGCAATGTACAAGAAAAGAAGCATGGATGCCCCCAACATGATGTGGGAATATACAAAGGGAGAATGCCACACGCATATGTACAAGAAAGTGGAATGTGAAGGTGCCCCCAACATTAGATGGGAATATACAAAGGCACATCCTTCATGCAGATATAAGAAAAATAAGCTAGATCATGACTTTGCAAGATGGATTTGGTAGGGTTCCTAGACCTAGCAAAGGAAAACTTATTTCCTAGAAAGTGGTGAGGGTTACCCATCCTGATGCAAGAGTAACTTGTGACCGATGAATCCTCCTTGAGTGCTGGAAACTAGTTTTCACCCAAAGACCTACCCACTGCGCCACAATTGTGTGGTTTTCACATGTGGATGACCTATTTTTTCTTTACTGTTTTCTCAAATTTTTCATGTTTTTCTTGTTTTTTCTTTGTTTTTCTACTTTTTAGTTCTTATCTGATATTTGTGCCATACTTAAGCATAGAAATGCTTGAGATGCATGGTGTTCATAGGTTCTAGAAGTTCTTCACCATCTGAATATGCTAGTTTATAAGCTCCTGACCCATATTTAGCAACCACCACATAAGGCCCTAGCCAGTTGGCCTCAAACTTACCTTTCTTTTCTCTGTCTTTGATGGTGTTCTTCTGATTTTCTTTCAGAACTAGATCACCTACATCAAATTCATGATGAATGATCCATTTTTTATATCCTCTTGATACTCTATTCTAATAGACCTTGAGGTGATTAAGTGCTCTTATACACTTTTCATCCAACAGCTCTAGCTCTGCTAGCCGAGCTACTCTATAGTCTTCATCCTTATCAAGATAGTCCCCGAAGAGATATTCTTAGGGAGGGAAGCTCCACTTCCAAGGGTATGATGGCTTCAGTGCCATAAACTAGGGAATATGGGGTCACACCAGTAGGAGTGCGGATGGAGGTTTGATAGGCCCAGAGGGCGGGATGTATCTGTAAGTGCCAATTACGGCCAGTCTTACTTACCATTTTCTCCATGATTCGTACAAGGGTTTTATTGGTAGCTTCAGATTGTCCATTACCTTGGGGGTAATAGGGGGTAGACCACTTGAGTTGAATATGGAAGCATTGACACAATGTCTTAACCATTTTATTCTTGAAGGATTTACCATTATCAGTGACAATGGTGGAAGGGATACCATAACGACAGATGAGATGATTCATGATGAATTTGGAAATTTGTGCACCAGTGACATAAGTAAGAGGCACAACCTCTACCCATTTAGTAAAATACTTGGTGGCGGTGATAATGTGGGTGTGGCCATCTGAAGAAGAAGGATGGAGCTTCCCTATGAGATCCAGGCCCCATTTAGAAAATGGCCAAGGTGTTGCAATAGGCTACAAAGCCTGTGTTGGTGCATGTATCAAGTTTCCATACTTTTGGCATAGCTCACATTTCTTGACGAAATTACAACAGTCTGCTTCCATGGTGGGCCAATAATAACCTACCCTTAAGAGCTTCTTAGCCAAGACCATACCACTAGTATGTGCTCCACAAATACCACCGTGTACTTCCTTAATAGCGTGGACTGAGTCAGTAACATCCAAACAATGAAAGCAGATTCCCATCGTAGCCACGATGATAAAGGGTGCCTCCTAGGAGGGTATAATGGGCTATACAGCAGATAAGGGTTTTCTTCTCAAATGGGTAATGTCCTGGGGAAATGTGCCATCTTGTAGGTATCTAAATATAGGGTCATACCAAGGGGAGGATGGACCAACAATTTCACATGCCAAACAAGATTTTGGCATGTCGTATGCGGGTATTTGTAAATGCTCTACAAAGAAAGGCATTTTTCTCTCCTGAGGTGGAATGCGTAAGAGAGATCCAATTATAGCCATAACATCTGTTGATCTATTATGTGACCTCAGTTTTTTTCTCAAAGACAATCTGTGTAAAATACTCCTTCAAGGTTTCAACCAACTTCTTGTATGGAACAAGTTTCTCATCTTTAACCTTATACTCATCATTAACTTGTTTAATAATGAGTTGGGAGTCCCCAATGACTCGTAGCTGTCTGATATTCCAAGTGATAGCCAACTTGAGGCCAACAATGAGTGCCTCATACTCTGTAATGTTATTAGTGCAAGGGAATCCCAAATGGAATGCTCTTGGAATAACCTCACCTGTGGGAGTGATGAGCACTACCCCTACCCTGATCCGTGGAAGGTGAATGATCCATCAAAATGGACTTGCCATTCCACAGATTCTTCAACATACATCATGGATGCATCTGGTAGGTCCAGACACAAAGGTTCCATTCCTGGTAGAGGAGCTTCTGCCAACTGATCAGCCAATACCTGTCCTTTCAAGGACTTCTGATTTACAAACTCAATGTCAAATTCACTTAGGAGAATGATCCAATTAGCCATTCATCCTGTAAGGGCGGGTTTGGATAAAAGGTATTTGAGAGGATCAACTTTGGATATTAGCTTGGTTTTGTTGTTAAGGAGATAATGAAAAGTTTCTGAAAGGTGAAGATGACTGCTAAGCAGGCCTTTTCAATCTGTGGGTAAATTCAGTTCATAGGCAATCAAGGTGTGACTAAGATAATAAACTTCCCTTTCTCTATGGTCTAGGTCATATTGGGCAAGTAGTGCACCAATAGAAAACTGGGTAGCTGAGATGTACAAGAGGAGAGGTTTGTCCTGGGGTAGGTGGCATGAGTACAGGTGGGTTGACAAGGTATTGTTTAAGTAGTGCAAATGCCTTTTGACAGTCTGGTCCCCAGTTGAATGCAACATCCTTTTTGAGGAGATGTGTAAATGGGTGGCACTTATCCACAAGCTGTGAAATAAAATGATGGATTTCCTTGAATCTTTCCTTGTAAACTTCTTAGTTGTTTGAGAGTTGTAGGTGGAGGCATTTCTGTGATAGTTGTAACCTTGGTAGGATCTACCTCTATCCCTCTTTGTGAAACAATGAAACCTAGGAGTTTTCCTGACAAAATGCCAAAGACACACTTCTTGGGGTTCAAGCATACCTTGTAATCCCAGAGACATTGGAAAATACATCTTAGCACTTCAGGGTGCTCTCCTCTGCTTTTGGACTTTGCTAAGATATCATCAACGTAATCCTCCATGATGTCATTCATCATGTCATGGAAGATGACAATCATTGCACGTTGATAGGTGGCCCTGACATTCTTGAGTCCGAAAGGCATGACCTTGTAACAAAATGTTCCCCAAGGGGTGATGAAAGTTGTTTATGTTGATCCTCCTCTGCAATCCTGATTTGGTTATAACCTGAAAAACCATCCATTAAGGACAACATTTCATAACCAGCAGTGGAATCAATGATCATGTCAATATTAGGCAAGGGGAAGTCATCTTTGGGACATGCCTTATTGATGTCATGGAAATCGGTGCAGATCCTTATGCCAACAAGTTTCTTCTGAATAGGGACTATGTTAGATATCCAATCTGAATAGTCAATGGGCTTAATGAAATCAGTAGCTAATAACTTTTCAAGTTCTTCTTTGACAAGGAGTGCAATTTTAGGGTGCATCTTTCTCAACTTCTGCTTGATGGGTTTGGCATCTGGGTGCACAACGAGGTTGTGCATGACCAAGTCTGGGTCCAAACCAGGCATATCAGCATATGACCATGCAAATATATCTCCATATTCTCTTAACAACTCTACAAAAACCTTCTGCTCTTGAGCTGAGAGTGAAGCTCCCAACTTTATCATTCTAGGTTCCTCTTCTGAGCCAATGTTGACACTGATGGTTTCTTCCACAAGCATCTTAGAGGTATCTTCCATCCATGTAGGATCAGGGGGAAGAGTAAGGTCAACCTCCTTAGGTAGCTCATCATCATCCTTGAATGGATAGACCATTTTGTCCATAGGTTCTTCATTTTGTTTGTCTACAAGTGCTTCAAAAAGTTTGTCGCTATGAGACTTGCGTTTATTCCTTGCACAAGGTTTCTCTGAAGTATTCTTACTCTTGTTTACGACCTTCTTATTCAAGCATCCACACATCTCTACTTCTTCTCCAAAGTATGCACAGGTGTCTAGTTGAATTGCAAAGCCTTTCTTGTGATCCCCAGCCATAATAGAATCCCTGAGTCCCATGAATTCTGTAAATGCCTCATCATTCTCAAAGAAATCGATTGGCACATGAAATTGTTGATCCCAATCTACAAGTTTGGGATATATAAGGGTTACTTGGTAATTGGTTTGAGGATTGGATCTAGATAAGGTAAGGACAGTTGAATCAGGGAATAGGTTAGTGGAGGAAAGATCCTCGTAGAGGCTACATTGGGAATCTGTGTCACTATCAGAATGAGATGAGTCATCCTCACATTCAGAAGAGGTGGCATCAATCTCAAAGGGTGGATCATCATGTGGTCTTATTCCAAGACCATGCTTGTTTGATTTGAAGCGAGGGATAGGAATGGGTTCTAATCTCCCTTGCACATTGATTCCACATCCAAACCCATTGTAACCCATGACATACATCATACGGTGGCCTTTGACATATAGCGGGGCCTGATGGCATGAAGCCATGGTACCTTCAGGTACTCTACTGGTGGAATCTTCTAACATCTTTTCCTCGGATAAGAAACCACTAGGAATGAACTTCTCCAATGGTTTAGGGCATTGATCCCGAGTGCTTTTGAACTGAAAATAGGGTTTTCCACATGTCCTGGGTGACACTGATAAATCTGATATTAATAAATCTTGTTCAAGAGTGAACGGCTCACCTGGGCCATATTTTTCTGACGTTGCCTCCCATGATGTGAAAGGGTTGACCAACAAAGGAAATTCTTGATTACAAGGAGTGAGTGAATCTGGATCCACACGTTCCTTGATAGCCTCAGTTTGTAAAGGAACAACAATGTCTGCAGAAGGGCATTCATAAGTTGCATGAGAAAAACTATGCAAGGCTCTGCAATGTGTAAATGGTTCTGGATCACCCTGAATGGTGATTATCTATCCTTTATGGCACATTTTGATACATTGATGGAAATTTGAAGGAATGGCCTGCATGGCATGGATCCATGGGCATCCTAAGAGCATGTTGTATGGTAGATCCAAGTCAAGGACATGGAATGTTGTATCATGACAAGTCGGCCCTACTTCCATTGGAACTACTATAGTGCCTACTGACTCTCGCTCCTCATTATCATAGGCCGTGATTGTAATAGTTTTGGCACCTAGATCCATTTCTGAGTGGCCTAGTTGCTTAACCAGCTTCAAAGTACAAATGTTTAGACTAGATCCACCATCCACAAGTACTCTCTTGATCTTGCGACAGGTAACAACTACTTCTAGATATAAGGGTAAGTTGTGTTCTGGGTCATTACGTGGGATTGCAGCGTGATCAAAAGTGATATGATCATTGGAGTCAAGGTGTGCAATCATGGCTTGGAGGTGCATGGGATCTACATCAGTGGAGACTCCCAAACTCTGCAGTGTTTTATACAATATGTTTTTATGGGTAGTAGATATTTTGAGGAGATCTAAGATTGATATCCTAGTGGGCATCTTCTCTAACTGTTCTATTAGATTGTACTGACCTTCTGAGGGATAGGTAGGGGATCTGGTATGATCAAATGAGCATGTCATGTCCCTACTACACAACTCTTTTCTAAGATCCTAATAGTATTGACCTGTTCATCAGATGAATGGATACATCCTATGAGGGAATCAAAGGGACTATCATTAGTGGGATAAACATAAGCAACAGTCCTATAGTCATTGGAAGTTTGTCCATGATCTGGCTTCCTTTTCTTTTTATCTGCATGGTTAGGAAAGGGCTCTTTAAAGATACCCATTTTCTCATTTGGACCTTGTCCTGAGTCAGGGGGAGAATCTACGAAGATTTTTCCCTCTTCAATGAGGTCTTGTATGTAATGACGTAGTCTCAAGCATCTATCTGTCTTGTGCCCTTTAACACGGTGGAAGTCACAGTACTCATGCTCTTTGAACCAAATGGGTTTTGGAGCATTTTCTGGGTATGGTACCATCGTAGTTGGGTATTCCACCATGTTTACATTATCTAACTATTTTAGTATGGCAGATAGGGATTCTGTTAATGGCGTGAATGTACATTTAGTGGGTGCCTTGGGATGAGGTCCTTGTGAGAGCTTTAAAAGTGGACCAGTCTGCACAACTTGGACTCTTTTGGAGTCCGTAATGCCATCTCCAATGACATGTTTGTTTTTGTTGAAGAACTTTGGTTTATCTAAGGATTTTTCTTCATGTTTGTCTTTGACAACCGGTTTAAGTGTTCCCTTTGCGATGAGGGCCTTTTCAATTTGACTTCCCTTCTCTATAACTTCTTCAAAGTTAGAGCCACAGTGCATTTGTAAATGGAAGGCTATCTCTGGGTTCAAGTTAGGCACAAATATGCTTACTAGTTGTTTTTATGGCAAGGCACAAGGGAAACGACTTGCCAACCCTTGCCATCATTGTAAAAATCTTGCAAAGGTCTCGTTGGGCTTCTTTTTTGCATTGCAGAGGTCATTCATTGTGATATCATTTTCCATGTTGTAGGAATAATGTCATACAAATTTTTCTGCTAATGTGGGCCACATTGTAATGGAGCCCTTGGGTATGCTAAAGAACCATTCCAATCCCAGTGCCCCTAGGCTACGAGGGAAGAGTCGTATTAAGAAGTTATCGTTGTATGTGACCTCTTGGCAAGCCATATAAAAGTCTTTGATGTGATCATGAGGATCACCTTTGCTTTTATATTTATCAAATTTAGGAATGGTAAAATGATTTGGGAAGGGTTTCCGTAACATGTCCTTATCGAAGGGGTAAGGGCATAGTTCTTCATACAAATATTTCCTACTATGTCCTACATTTCCCTCTTGTAGCATAGTAAGTGTGTCTTTCATTGATTGTAATTCCCATTCAATGAGTTGTTCTTTGGTAGGTGACATTGGTCTTTGTGCCTTAGCCACTTTAAAGGTCATGTCACTATATGGATCAAAGTGGAACTCGCTAGATTTCATTTTGAGTTTGTCTTTGTATACGTTTCCTACTTGAAGAGCCTAAGTTTGCTAATTTTTGGCTCAATTTCAGGATCTATTTTTGAAGGATCTCTTCTTCAATTAAAGGATCCTCTTCCTCATCAAACTTGGGAGGTGGTGAGGCTTTGCACTCAATCTTCACTTTACGTGAAGCTTTGTAATAAGGTCACCATGGATCACCAAGTGGCTTGGATGGGTCTCCTTCAACGTGTTATGATGTTTCCCAGAAGTAGAAGCGTACCCTATGTCAAAGGGGTTATCCATGTCTAAGAGGGACCTTCATTCTTCTGTTTTATGATTAATGACCTTGGTTTCTACTTCACGTTCCTGTGGAAGCTTAGCCCCTAATTCTAAGACTCTTGTGAGTACTTGATCTCTGTTATAATAAAGGAGTTCGTCAAACGACCTAGGTCTAATTGATGTTGTTCTTCAGAAGAATCAGATTCTTCTCCACTATGATCAATCAATGGCTCTGTGTCCTTGACCTGTGAAAAGAGAGGTGCTAAGTTGTTGCTGCTAAATGGGAAGGACTCAAAAGGGTTTTCTCCTAAGTCACGATCATTTGGTTTGGATGCCATCTTCGTGATTCTAGGCATCACTAGTCAAAGTTATACGAGGTTTTGTCTAAATGTGCTTTGAAGTTTGCGTGAAACCTAGGCGTATGTTTGTGTAAGTCATTCGATGTGATGTTGAAATAACCTAGTGTGTTCTAGAAGTAATGTTATGCAGTTGTTTTTATGATTCAAAGAACACTCATATGAACACTCAAATGCAATGATCACTCAAATTGTCATTTTTTCAAAGTTTATACCCTAACTATGATTCTGGTGAAGGGTCCAAAGTAGATAGTGACAATATCGTATCAATACGTAGGTCAAGTTAGAATTCTAACAAGGCCTAAATATTAAAGTGGTACTGACACAATCTCTCGATGAGGTATACTAAAACTAGTTTGAATGCCAATGAAAGCTAAGTTTTCTAAAAAAATGGAAGTTGTGAGTATGTATAGCGTAACAACACTATCCTGATACATTAACCAAGAAAGCAAGGTGTTAGTATCAAGATGACGTTATTTCGGTATATATAAGGCAATATCGACACTCTAAAAAAGACTTAGATGATGTTGGAACTGAAAACAAAGTATGAGTATAACAAGAAGTTTTTAGTTGTGTGAGCAGTGTAACCACACAATAAAGGGACTTATATCAAGTTCTCAAGAAATTGAAAACATGACGTAAGTACCAAAATTGTGTGACTAGAATGTGAGAAAAAAACTATCAACCTAAGGAGAGATAAATGATGAACCAAAATCACAGTAGTGAAGACGATCTTGAAATCAAGATCAAAGAACTATCAAAGATACGAAAAATGTACTTGCACACTTTAGACGTTTAACAACCCAGCCGCAAACATGGATGGGCGTAAATGGACAAAAAAAGTGGTGAGTACTATCTTTGATAAAACACGTGAGGTATGCTTCCTTCTCACCCCAAAAAATGGGTGGTGAGAATGCAAGGGTATAGATCAAAAGGATGAAAATAAACTAAGCGCCACTTGGGAAGAGTTTCACCTCATCCGAAGGTGAGAATGAAACCAAGCTAAGTGAGACGTCATTTAATTCCATGATGAAAGACACTTAGTTCTAACTTACATGGGCTATTTTCCTTGTTCGAGAAACAAGGTTTAGACTCCAAGTAAGTTGTCACTTCGTGATGGCTTGACGCGACAATGGACTAGAAAAGTGGGCTCCAAGATAGAATGGCTTCCCTAATAAGATCTCTCAACTAGGTGTCACAAGTTGTCTAGGATGCGAGCTCGATTTACCCAAAGAGTCACAATGACTAATTTGGGAGTATCTCAATTTACTTTACCCCCTTCAAATACAATGAGAAACTAGTGTGTTCAGTTGTATTCTCACTGGGGTCGATACAAACAACTTTGACTCTAACTTACAATGTAAAATCTAGTCAAGTGGGTAAGCAGAGCGCTTCCTGTTTCATCCATGAGGTTACTCAGCGGTGGATTACTTTAGGGTTCCTGAAACCACCCCCATTGTTGTAGCTTAAGGTGTTATGCCAAAGGGGTTATGTTCCAGTTGAGCGGATAGGGACGTACCCTTTTCTGAAACCTGTAATACAATGTGATGAAATGGTGTGTTTTTTATCTTGCTTAACTTAATGTGGTTTTAAGTAGCACACCGTTTGGAAACCTGCATGAAAACACGTGTATTAGAAGTTTTTGTTTTGTCTTGAACTTCTCCTTTCTTTGACAAGTGTTAGGCCCTACATGCAAAGAGTTAGTAATTTTCCATCAAATAAGAAAGAGATTTTTCACGTTGTTTTTGATTCCTAAGATCACCAAAAAGGCACGAAGGAAGAGCATACACAACACAAAAACTCTACTAAAATAAGTTTTTGTGAAAAATACTTCAAGTGTTTTGCAAAAGGAAACTCATTTTAGCCAAATTTGAACTTTAATCAATTCATTTTAAAGCTTAAATTGAAGTGTTTTGGAAGCAAAATAGAAGGTTTTTGAAACATTTTGATTCCCAAGATCACCTAGAAGGCGAGGGAAGAGCATACACATTTCAAAGGACCCCTACAAATGAAAAATGTGAACACTTAAACTAAGTTAGCATAAAAATATGAAGGAAAAGAAACCTGCAAACCACTATCAGAACCCTGCGAGAAAGTTAGAAAACCAAGAATATTAGAAAATTCTATAAATCTATTTTTAGCAGTTTTTCAATGGTTTTTAGTATTTTGCATTTTCGGAGGTCTCCGGGGCACTTTGGGAGTTTGATGATAGAAGTAATGATACCAAAGGTATATTAATTTTAGAACTTCCCTCACAAATTTTTTTGTTTTCTTTCCAAATCCTATTCAAACTCTTCAAAGTCTGAAAATGGGTCAACGGGTCAAAAGATATGACCCAAACTAGGAGCACTAAAAATTATATGAACAAATCCAGATCAAACAGAGATACCTATGCACCCTTCAAGGTGTATGCACCTATTTTGGTGTATGTGCATGGGTTATGGTGCCTATGTGCCCCTTTGTGTAAACCTAGTGGGTCTGTAGGGTGCCTGCACCCCTAGAGAGATGCCTGTGCTAGGGTAAGTGTGCTATGTGCCAAGAATAGGTGCTTGCGCTAGTGAAGTAAAAAATGGTAAAAGCTATGACAGTGCGTGTGCAGTGGTGAGGGGTACTTGAGCTCAAAAAAATGTAGTATGCGCCATGGTTTGTGGTATATGCATTTCAGCTTAAAGGGGTGTATATGCCATGATTTGGGCATGTGCTAGTTGTTAAAAATTTTTTTGACAGAGGGTTGAGAATACACAGGGTGCTTTGCGCGTGGGTTTGGGTGCCTGCGTGCCTAGTAAAAATGACAGGTTACAGGGTGTCTACACTGGCAAAGGGTATGTGCACCATGATTTGGGTGTGCACCTACTTTAAGGGTACCTACGCATGGGTTTTGGGTGCCTGTGCACCTCTGCTAAAAATGATCAGTCTGAAGGTGCTGCACTGGTAGAAAGGTGTATGCGCGCCTGCCTTGAAAAACCACCAAAAAACATGGAAAATGAAATTTTAAAAGTGTCAACAGGTTAGAATTTAGCCATTAAATGCAGTTTCTAGCATAAAATTAACAAAGAAGCATGAAAATGAAGGTTAACTACATAAAACCTAGCTAAAAATCCAAGGCAAAATATTTAACCCTACAAAAACATGTAAAAAGTTAGAAACTGAAATAAAAGCTTCAAAATGACCCCATTAATGGAGGATGGACTCATGTCCCACCGGGCATGCCAAATGTGTTCAATGAAAAGTTACAAAAGCCATGGACATGGGGTAAGAATCTCTAAAGAAACCCCAAAGGCTCTTAACAAACTAGTCAGTGGACCATCAGATAAGAAATAAACAAGGATTCATCACTTTGCATGCATTAAACTTGAAAGAAACAAGAAAATCTAGCATATTTAGTAATCATCTATTCTTGAAAGCTTTAACAAATGAACCTAGTAAGGATTCTAAGCAATCAGTTTGTGATTATGAGAATGGGAGCTCACCATTAATGGCTTCAAGGCCAATGGTTCTTCCCATTTACTCAATGCTTGTGTGTGTAGTGCAATGGCAAAGCAATAGCTCAATAAAAAAATGAAATAAGCTCTAAACCCTAAGCAAAATGCTATAGTTTATGTTAGGAAGAAGGAGAGTTCTTAGAAATGAGAGGGGGGTAGTGGGCTATTTATAGTTTTCCATTTGGGAAAGTGGAGGAATTTTGGTGCATGTGGGACTAAAAAGGAGTCAAAAAGTTGATTAGTGAGTCAAAGTAAGATTTGACTAGGTTTAGAAGAGGTTAATCATGGTTAGGACTAGTTAAACTAGGTTAGGCTAGTTAATCTTGTTTAGAGAGGAATTAGGGTTTTGAGAGAGTTTTGAGAGGTCTAATCAATCCAATGAAATGGATTGATAGTCTAGGAAGTTAGTAAAAGTGGTATAGAAGAGGATGAGAAGATGGTTTAGTCAATAAGGGACTATATTAGCATGCATTAATTGGTTTACAAGAGGAATACGACCAAAAGAGTGTCGTAAGAGGGGAGTTAGATAGGTCTAACTGACGAGGTATGTCGTCAATTTGTAAGAAGTGAGAATAGTTAGTGCAATATTAGGAATAATAGTGCTTTGACCAAACTCCCTTGAATATGTTTCTAGCCATATATTGAGCATTATCTAACAATTTTCAAAAATTTAAATTGTACTATGACCCTGAGAGGAGCTCCTTTCTTCCTGCAACCAAGGTGAGTTATTTTTAAGCTTCTTGCGAGGGTTTTGATATCAAACTGGTTTTGTGCCCTATCATACCATTCTTCTTGAAAAATTATTTTTGAATTCCCATTCCTTTGAGCATCTATTTCTTAACCTTTCCATAATGAAGTACCATTACGAGGGTTATGAACACATTTCATCCCTCGAAACATCAGTACCCAACATTGGGGATAGTGATGTTTGACATATTGATTTTAATGACTTTTGGGCTCGTATTTCTGATAAAAACCCTACTCTCATGGCTCAATCCATTAAATATAGTGGTATTGATCATGCCGATGGTTTCCCTATCTCAGTACAATGTGGAGATACCATTTTAGGTTTTGCTTCTTGTTTTGATCCAGATTCAAAAGAAATCAAAGATCCACAGGGCCAAGCAATTGCTAAATTGGATGGTAATTACATAAATGTTGCCTACTGAATCCATGTTGTTGAAAATGCCAATACTCTCACCAGGGCACATGCTCAAGGCATTTTTAAACAAGATAAGGAGAAGTATAAAATAATGATAGCTAAGTCTTGGTTCAAGGTTCCAAAGAAAAGAGCATCCAAATTGCCTAAGGTTATGTACAAGGCTGATTTCAAAGAAGATCTATCTAATATAATCAATCTGTTGTCTAGAATCATGGGCCTTCCCTTAATCAATGATTTTCAGTTTTGGATGTGTCCTTATATAAACATTTTTTGTGAAGGGAAGAAAATCCTGAACCGGGGAGAGATAGTTTGTGAAAACCTTAGTGAACAATTAGTCAAAGTACAACAGAGAAAATATTTCTACATGACCGCATATTTGATGTACACTATTGCAACATACAGGGTCTAGTTAGGTCTTACTATAGTGGATGACAAGAAGAATGAATCAGTGTATGATTAATACCCACAATCGACTCTTAAAAAAAATAATATCATTTCAAAAGAGTCAATGATGCCTTCACAATGTACATTGTTAAATTCTTGGAAGGCAATACAACTGAGAGGGTATCTACTGAGGTAAAAATATTAATCTCAACCTATGCCATTTTGTTCATCTAGTTAAGAAGGTTATCATATATCAGATTGGCTAGCTTTGAAGGTGCACCTAACAAGCTTCCCATGTACTGCAATGATAAACTGGTTTTAGTGGAGGTCTGTAGGAAACTTGATATGTTGTATAAAACATGTAGGGACAAGAAAATATTAGGCATCCAATTCCCAATCACTTTGGGAAATTATACTTGTAGGATAACATTAGATGCTCAGAATGTAGAAAGGACCATTTATGCATTTAATTTTTATACATTTCACAAGAGGCCCTGTTTTGATATTAAAGGTTTTATCTTCAATAAACTCAGAATGAATTTCTACCACTTGCCTACCCTATAAGATTATTGGGAAGATTGTTCAAATGATTATGAGGTGAGATATTATATTCAGATATATTTCCATTAGTATATGGATTGCCTCATGATGAGGTGATTTGATAGGGTTTCCAGGGCATTCTTTTAACAAGAAGGTTTTTCACAGTTCAGGACAAGATCTGTTTTGGTGCAAGTTTGATGTTGTTTATAAGTATGAGATGGATTTGGTGATGCTTACTATCATGTGGAGAATCATGAGGGATGCATGTTTCATCCAATTAATCAATTTGGAGATATTTAATGCATTTATAAATGTTTTTATGAGCTACCATTTGGAAACAATGTTTTTGGCAGGTTGATATGGTAAAGGAAAATATTGACGTGGTTTAAATTTAAGGATATTTAATGACTTATAACTTGCTTAGAAGTGTTCTATAGGTCCTTCCATTTCATGTGAGTGGTCATATGACATGTTTTGGGGTAGTAAAGGTGATTTGGTGATTAGATGAAGTTTTTAAGGTGTTGAAGGAGACACCTGTAGTTTGGCCAATGCACTATTACGACTAATATTGCACTAGTTGTGCTTCTCCCTACAAACCGACGATACACCGCCAGTTCGACCTATCTAACTTTCTTCCTACGACATCCCTTTTGTCATTTTTCCTCTTGTAAACCATTTAAACAAGCTATAATAGCTTCGTTCTAACTACATTAGCTTCTTACTTTCTTCCAGTCCACTTCTACCACCTTCCTGGCCTATCAATCCATTCCATTGGATTGATCTGACCCTTCAAAACTCTCTCCAAACCCTAATCACCTCCTAAACATGTTTAATTAAGCTTAAACATGGTTTGTCACTCCCTAAACCTAGTCAAAGTAAGCTTTGACTTGCTAAAAGTGTTTTTTGGAATTTAGTGTTTGTCCCACATGCACTCAAGTTTCCCATTTTCCCAAATGGAAAACTATATATAGGGCTAGACCCCCTCTCTCATTTTCAAGAATTCCTCCCTTCTTCCTAAGCATAGATTATAGAATTTTGCATCTAGGTTCTAGATTTCATTTCTAGTTTAGATATTGAGCTATTTACTTCATTTTTTGTATTGCTAATCCAATTTATAGGGTAAAAGAGAAGAACCATTGGCTCAAAAGCCTATAATGGGGAGATCTCTTTCTCTTAATCACTAAAACTGATTGCTTAGGGCTTACTAGGTTCATTATTTTAAGCTTTCAAAGAATAGAGGTAGTTTTAATTAGCTTAAATTTGAGTGTTTACTTCATAATGTATGCTAGTTAGAAAATCTTGCTCATTTCTTATCGGATGGTCCACTGATTTGTTGCTTGAAGCCTTTGGGGATTCTTTAGGAATTCTTACCCCAAAATTCATGGCTTTCACAACTTTTCTTTGAACACATTTGGCACGCCCGGTGGGACACTTATGTCCATCCTCCATTAATGGAGGTCCTTTGAGTTCTTCAAAGTCATTTTTCAAGTTTTTTAGTTTAAATCACTTGTTATTTCCTCATTTCTGTTTTAAACCTTGGATTAATGAACTCTATTTACATGCATTTGTGGGTTTAACATAGAAATAGGAAGCTTTGACTAACCAATAACCTGTTTGCTCTTAAAATTTTGAAAATCCATGTTTTTTTTAGGTTTTTTACAGGGCACGCGTAGGTGTTTTAAGGTGGCGTGTACACATTGATATACACGCGTCTCCATCGGAAAGGCCACGTACCCGTCAGGGTGTCCTCTGTGTTTATAAAAAAATTTCTCTACAGGGACGCGTCCGCGTCTCCATTGGTCTGTCCGCGTCTCCGTCTCTCTGGACGCGTCTGTGTAATTAATATCACTGTGTAAAATTTTACAGACTTCTTTTTACTTGGGCCGCGTATCCGTCGGTAGGAGCGCGTGCCCATTGAAACCCTAGCGTACCTATTGGATTAGGGCACGTAGGTGTTGGTGACTGTTTTGATCTTAATAGACCCACGTAGGTGTTGGTATAGGCGCGTACCCATTGGTTGGGGCGCGTACATGTCGGTTTGGGCGCGCAGGTGTTACTGTCAAAATTAAAAAAAATTACAGTCTGTTTTAGCTTTTTCTCTGACATTTTTGATGCAGGTTTCTAAAGGTTGACAGGTTTAAAAACAGGGCTATCTCTTTAAAATTTTAGTTTGCATGATTAAGTGTTTTTCATTCCTTAGCTTAAATTAGGATTTGTGAAACGTGCGTATGCTCTCTCCTCACGCTTTCCAAAGTGATCTTGGAGATCAAAAGCACTTGCACAAAATCTATTTTACATGTTAAAAACACTTGCTTTTTAAAGGATAAAGTAACATTTTTATGTGCTTTTAGTAGGATTTCCACTTTGCGTATGCTCTTCCTTCGCGCCTTTGGGTGATCTTAGGAATCAAAAGCAAGTGTGAGTTCTCTTTTACCTCAATCGGCAAACCAGAAAACTACTAACCAACTTGTTGTCTACAGGACCTAACGTTGGTCAAAGAAAGGTGTTAAGAACGAAGCGAAAACTTCTAATACACGTGTGTTTGCAGATTGCCAAATGGTGTGCCACTTTTGAAACCACATTAAGATTAAAAAAGATAAAAAACACACCATATTCAACACACTGTATTGCAGGTTTCGGAAAAGGGTAAGTCCCTCTCCGCTTAACTGGAACGTAACCCCTTTGGCATAACACCTTAAGCTATAACAATGGGGGTGGTTCCAGGAACCCCAAAGTAGTCCACCGCTGAGTAACCTCGTGGACGAAATGGGAAGCGCCTCGCTTACCCACTTGACTAGTACGCCTTGTGAGTTAGAGTTACAAGTTGTCCCTATCGCGACCTTAGTAAGTACACGATGGATGCATTCATTGCCCACTGTACTTGAAGGGGGTAAAGTAAGCCGAGATACTCCCAAACTAGTCATTGTGACTTTTTGGGTAAATCGTGCTCGCTCTTAGACAACCTTGTAACACCTAGTTGAGAGAACTTATTAAGGAAACCATTTTGTCTGGAGGCCAACTTTACTAGTCCATGCACGTCATTTTACCATCACAAAGTGATAACTTGTTTGGATTCAGCATCTTGTTTTTCAAACACGGTAACGAACTCATCCCAAGTTTGATCTAAGTGTCTTTCATCACGAATCTAGACAAACGTATTACTTAGCTTAGCTTCCTTCTCATTTTTTAACGAGGCGAAGCTCTGCCCAAAGTGAAACTAAGTCTATTTTCACATATTCTTGATCTACACCCATGCGTTCATACTTTCCACGTTGGAAGTCGAACAGAGGCATACTTTACGTGTCATGTCAGAGATAGTGCTAGCTACTTTTTTGTACATTTACACTCATCCATGTTTGCGGCTGGGGTGTTAAATGACTAAAGCAGGTGGGTACATTTTCACATCTTTGGCAGTCCTACGATCTTGACTTCAGGATCTTCGTCATTGTTACGGGTCAGTTTTGTCATTTTGTCTCTCCCCTAGTTTGTCAACTTTTGCTTGCATTTTAGTCATTTAGTATTGGCATTTACATTGCGTCTCCCATTCTTTGGGCACGTAGTATAAATCCCTCTATTACGTGGTTACGCTGCTTGCATCATCGCAGACTTCTTGTTATACCTTCTACTTGATTTTAGTTCTGACGTCATCTAGGTTTTTTTACGAGTGTTGATAACGCATTATATATATCGTCATGATGTTGTCTTGATATCGACGCCTTGCTTGCTTGGTTGAGATATCTTGACAGCGTTGTTACGCTGTATCTAATTGTGACTTCCACTTTTCAATACACTTGGCTTGTTGTCAGTACTTGAGTCAGTTCTAGGTATACCTTGTTAGAGGACTTTGTCAGTATTGTGCTGATATTCAAGCCTTGTTAGATTTCTAACTTCGGCCCACATATCTGGTACAACATTGTCATTCATCTTGGTCTTTTAAGTATAGATTTGACATAACACAACTTAGGTAAGTGATACATTTTCATCTGTCCATATCGGTATCCTTTGAAAACTAGTAAACATAGTGTTGCATCTGAGTATCAGCTAGTAATGCCTAGACTTTTCAAAATGGCAACAAAATCCAGTGAGCTTAATGCAGGAGCTAATCCTTTCGATGGTTTCCCCTTTAGCGGGAACAATTTAGGACCACTCTTCTCTCAAGTCAAAGATACAGAGACGTTAATCGATCATAGTGGAGGAGAGTCAGACTCTTCGGGAGAACAACAAAGGTTAGACCTAAACAGATTTGACGAGCTCTTATATTATAACAAAGATCAAGTACTCGCGAGAGTCTTGGCGTTAGGAGCTAAACTTCCGCACGAGCGTGAAGAAGAAACAAAGGTCATTGACCCTAACTTAGGAGAGCAAAGATTCATCTTAGACACAGATAATCCTTTCGATGTGGGATATGCATCCACTTCTGGGCAACATAAGGCCGCTGTTGAAGGTGAAACATCACGTAAACCTCACTTTAAGGCTTCACGTAAAGTAAAAACTGAGCGGAAGGCCTCCCCTCCTCTGAAATTTGATGAAGAAGAGGATCCCCTGGTTGAGGAGGAGACCCTCCAAAAATAGATCTTGAAGTTGAGTCAGAAATTAGCGAACCTAGGTGCTTCAAAAAGAAACATAGGTAAAGACAAAGACAAAAATAAACTTAACGAGTTTCAATTTGATCCGCATACAGACTATACCTTTAAAGCAACTCAGGCTCAAAGGTCAATATCACCTACTAAGGAGCAACTCATTCAGGATGAATTGAAATCTATGAAAGATACGATCACAACATTACAACAGGGAAATATAGGCCAAAACAGAAAGTATCTCTACGAAGAACTATGTCCTTATCCCTTCGATAAAGACATGCTACTGCAGCCCTTTCCTAAACATTTCACTATCCCAAAGCTCGACAAGTACAAAGGCAAAGGTGATCCCCATGATCACATCAAAGACTTTTACATGGCTTGTCAAGAGGTCACCTACAATGATAATTTTCTAATACGACTCTTTCCCCACAGTTTGGGAGCTTTGGCGATTGAATGGTTCTGTAGCATACCTAAAGGATCTATAACAACGTGGCCGACACTAGCAGAAAAATTTGTGTGGCACTATTCTTTCAATATTGAAAATGATATCACGATGAATGACCTTTGCAATGCAAAGCAAAAACCTAATGAGACCTTCGCGGGTTTCTTACAACGATGGAGAGCGCTGGCTAGTCGCTTCCCTTGTGCTTTACCTGAAAAACAATTAGTGAGCATTTTTGTTCCTAATTTAAACTCAGAGATAGCCTTCCATCTTCAGATGCATTGTGGATCTAACTTCGAGGAAGTTATAGAGAAAGGTAGCCAAATTGAAAAGGCTCTTATTACCAAAGGAACACTTAAACCCTTTGTCAAAGACAAACATGAGGCCAAATCTGTAGACAAACCTAAGTTCTTTAATAAGAACAAGCACGTCATCGGTGATGGAATTACTGACTCCAAAAGAGTCCAAGCTGTGCAGACAGGTCCTTTTGAAGCTTTCGCAAGGACCTCATCCCAAGGCACCTACAAAACGTACGTTCACAACGTTGAGCGAACCCCTGACTGCTATATTAAAACAATTAGATGATGCTAAAATGGTAGAGTATCCAAGTACCACAGTACCATTCCCAGAAAATGCTCCAAAACCTGGTTGGTATAAAGACCATGAATACTGTGACTTCCATCGTGTCAAAGGACACAAAACAGATAGATGTCTATGGCTGAAACACTTCATACAAGACCTCATTGAAGAGGGCAAGATTGCCGTAGAATCACCTCCTGATTCAGGACAGGGTCCTAATGAAAAAATGGGCATATACAAAGAACCTTTTCCCAATCACACGGATAAAAAGAAAAGGAAACCAGATCACGAGCAGGCCTCTAATGACTATCGCACTGCTGCGTATGTTTACCCTAGTGATGACAGTCCATTCGACTCCCTTATAGGTTGCATCCGTTCACCTGATGAACGAGTAAACACAATCTGAATTCTCGAAAAGAGTTGTGCAGTTGGAACGCGACGCGCTCACTTAATCATACCTGATCCAATACCAACTACCCAAAGCCAATATAATTTACTAGACCAGCTAGAGAAAACACCAGCTAAAATATCCATTTTAGACCTTCTTAAAATCTCTACTGCTCACAAGGATATATTGTACAAAACATTACAGAATTCTGGAGTCTCTACTGAGGTAGATCCCACGCACTTGCAAGCTATGGTCGCCCACCTTGAACCCGCTGATCATATCACTTTTGATCACAACGCTATCCCACGTAACAACCCTGAGCATAATTTTCCTCTCTATTTAGAAGTGGTGGTTACCCGTCGTAAGATTAAAAGAGTGCTTGTGGATGGGGGATCTGGTCTAAACATATGCACATTGAAGCTGGTCAGGTAGCTAGGCCTTTCAGAAATGGATCTGGGAGCTAAGACCATCACCATCACAGCGTATGATAATGAGGAGAGAGAATCCATAGGTACTATTATAGTGCCCATGGAAGTAGGTCCAACCTGTCATGATACGACCTTCCATGTCCTGGATTTAGATCTCCCATATAACATGCTCTTGGGGCATCCATGGATTCATGCCATGCAGGCTATCCCTTCGACATTTCATCAGTGTATCAAGTTGTGCCATGAAGGGCGTATAGTCACTATCTCGGGTGATCCTGAGCCATTCACTCACTGTCAGGCGTTGCATAGTTTCTCTCGTGCAGCCTATGAGTGCCCTTCCACGGATGTTGTCATCCCTCTTAAAATGAAAGCTATGAAGAATCGGGTGGACTCAGAATCACTCACACCTTATAATCAGGACTTCCCTTCTTTGGTCAATCCTTTTACATCTTGGGAGGCTACATCAGCAAAATATGGCCCAGGAGAGCCATTTACTCTTGAACAAGCATTATTAATTTCAGACTTATCAGTGTCACCTAGGACACGGGGTAAGCCCTATTTTCAGTTCAAAAGTACACGAGAACCATGTTCAGAACCATTGGATAAATTTGTTCATAGTGGCCTCCTGTCCAAAGAAAAGATGTTGGAGGATCCCATTAGTAAGGTGCCAGAAGGAACCATGGCCTCATGCCATCAAGCGCCTCAGTATATAAAGGACACCGCATGATGTTTGTCATGGGTTATAAAGGATACGGATGTGGAGCCAACGCACAAGGCCATCTAGAACCTATTCCTACTCACCATTTCAAATCTGACAAGCATGGTCTTGGGTTAAAATCCCAGGATGCTCAACCCGTCGAGGTTGATGCTACCTTTTCTGAATGCGAGGACGTTTCGTATAATGCAGATAGCGATACAAGTTCCCAATGTAGCCTCTACGAAGATTTGGCTTCCACGAACCTATTCCCAGAGTCAGCCATCCTTACCCTATCTGAATCCATCCCTTCAACCGATTATCAAGTCACCCTAGTTTATCCTGAACTTGTAGATTGGGACCAACAACTTTACGTACCACTTGATATCTTCGAGAATGATGAAGCATTCACGGAATTCATGGGACTCAGGGATTTTCTTCCTGCTGGGGACCACAAGAAAGGATTCCAAATTCAGTTAAACACATGTGCATACTTCAGAGAAGAGGCAGAGATGTGTGGCCACTTGGGTAAGAATGTTGTGAATAAAAGTAAAAATACTTCAGAGCAGCCTAGTACAAAGAATAAATGGAAATCTCACAGTGACAAACTCTTTGAAACACTTATAGAAGAACAAAATGAAAAGCACGTGGATAAAATAACTTATCCATTTGAAGATGATAAAGAGCTACCTCAGGAGGTTGATCTCACCCTCCCTCCTGATCCTACCAGAATGGAGGACGCATCTAAGATGCTCATTGAGGAAACCATCAGTGTTAACATTGGTTCAGAGGATTTACCCAGGATGATCAAGTTGGGGGCTTCACTCTCAGCTCAGGAACAAAAAACCTTTGTGGAACTCTTAAGAGAATACGTTGATATTTTCACATGGACATATTCAGATATGCCTGGCTTGGATCCAGCACTAGTTGTGCACAACCTTGTTGTGCACCCAGACGCCAAGCCCATTAAACAGAAACTGAGGAAGATGCATCCTACAGTTGCACTTCTTGTCAAAGAAGAATTGGAGAAACTCTTGGCTGCAGATTTTATCAAACCTATTGATTACTCAGATTGGATCTCCAATATAGTTCCAGTACAAAAGAAACCCGTTGGCATTAGGATCTGTACTGACTTCTGTGACATCAATAAAGCATGTCCTAAAGATGATTTTCCTTTGCCAAACATAGATATGATCGTAGACTCTACCGCTGGCTATGAGATGCTATCCTTAATGGATGGCTTCTCGGGGTATAATCAGATAAGGATCACAGAAGAGGATCAGCACAAAACTACCTTCATCACTCCATGGGGAACCTTTTGTTACAAAGTCATGCCGTTCAGACTCAAAAATGCCGGGGCTACTTATCAGCGTGCTATGACTGTCATTTTTCATGATATGATGAATGATATTATGGAGGACTATGTGGATGACATATTAGCTAAATCAAAGAGTAGAGAAGAGCACCCAGAAGTGCTTAGACGTATCTTTCAGTGCCTCAGGGACTACAAGGTTCATCTTAATCCTAAGAAGTGCGTCTTCGGTGTATTATCAGGAAAACTCTTGGGATTTATAGTATCACAGAGAGGGATAGAAGTGGATCCCACCAAGGTCACTGCTATTACGGACATGCCTCCACCCACCACTCTTAAACAACTCAGAAGTCTGCAAGGAAAGATCCAGGCTATTCACCATTTTATTTCTCAGCTTGCGGATAAATGTCATCCATTTACACATCTTTTGAAGAAAGATGTTGCTTTCAAGTGGGGGCCCGAATGTCAGAAGGCATTTTCTCTACTCAAGCAGTACCTTGTAAATCCACCTGTGCTGATGCCCCCTACTCCTGGAGAGCCTCTCCTTTTATATATTTCTGCTACCCAATTCGCTATTGGTGCACTGCTTGCCCAATACGACCTTGGCCATAAGGAGAGAGTTGTTTATTACCTTAGCCGTACATTGATTGCCTATGAATTGAACTATCCACAGATTGAAAAGGCCTACTTGGCAGTCATCTTTACATTTCAGAAACTCCGCCATTACCTCCTTAACAATAAAACTAAACTTATTTCCAAGGTTGACCCTCTTAAGTACCTCTTATCCAAACCCACCTTAACAGGCCGAATGGCTAATTGGATCATTCTTTTGAGTGAATTTGAGATAGAGTTTGTAAATCAGAAGTCCTTAAAAGGACAGGTATTGGCAGATCAGTTGGCAGAAGCACCTTTACCAGGAACAGAGCCTTTGTGTCTGGATCTCCCAGACGCATCTATGATGTATATCGAAGAATCCGCGGAATGGCAGGTCCATTTCGATGGATCATTTACTTTTCATGGATCAGGAGCAGGAGTGGTGCTTATTACTCCCACAGGAGATATTATACCAAGGGCATTCCGGTTGGGGTTTCCTTGTACCAATAACATTGCAGAGTATGAGGCACTCATTGCTGGCCTCAAGCTAGCTATCACTTGGAACATCAAACAGCTGCGAGTTGTTGGAGATTCTCAGCTCATCATTAAGCAGGTCAATGATGAATACAAGGTTAAAGATGAAAAACTTATTCCCTATAAGAAGATGGTTGAAACCCTGAAGGAATATTTTTCACATGTCATATTTGAACAAAAACCCAGATCTCATAATAGATCTGCGGATGCCATGGCTACCATCGGCTCTCTCTTGCGCATCCCGCCTGAAGAGAGTAAGATGCCTTTCTTTGTGGAACACTTACAGATGCCGGCATATGATATGCCTGAATCCTGTTTAGCATGTGAGGTTGTTGGTCCCCTATCCCCATGGTATGACCCTATTTACCAATACCTACAAGATGGAACCTTCCCACCTGACATTACCCATTCAGAGAAAAAATCCCCTTATCCACCGCATTGCCCATTATACCCTCCTAGGAGGCACCCTTTATCATCATGGCTACGACGGGAACTTGCTTCGCTGTCTAAATGTTACTGATTCAGTTCACGTGATTAAAGAGGTACATAGTGGTATCTGTGGGGCACACACTAGTGGCATGGTGCTAGCTAAGAAACTGTTGAGAGTAGGCTACTATTGGCCTACCATGGAATCCGATTGCTGCAACTTCGTGAAGAAATGTGAACTTTGTCAAAAGTATGGTAATCTCATACATGCACCAGCACAGGCTTTGCAGCCTATTGCAATGCCTTGGCCTTTTTCAAAGTGGGGTTTAGATCTCATAGGGAAGCTCCACCCTTCTTCATCAGATGGTCATACACACATCATAACTGCCACCGAGTATTTCACTAAATGGGTGGAGGTTGTTCCTCTTACCTATGTCACCGGTGCACAAATATCCAAGTTTATCATGAACCATCTTATATGCCGTTATGGTATCCCCTCGGCCATTGTCACTGACAATGGTAAATCTTTCAAAAACAAGACGGTAAAAGACTTGTGTCAACGCTTTCATATCCAACTTAAATGGTCCACCCCCTATTACCCTCAAGGTAATGGGAAAGCAGAGGCTACAAACAAAACTCTTGTGTGCATTATGGAGAAAATGGTCAGTAAAACTGGTCGTAATTGGCACTTGCAAATCCATCCCGCCCTCTGGGCTTATCGAACCTCCATCCACACCCCTACTGGTGCGACCCCGTATTCACTTGTCTATGGCACTGAAGCCATCATACCTTTGGAAGTGGAGCTTCCCTCCCTGAGAATATCTCTCAGGGACTACCTCGACAAAGATGAAGACTACAGAGTTGCTCACCTGGCAGAGTTGGAACTGTTAGATGAACGGCGTATCAGAGCGCTTAATCACCTTAAAGTATATCAAAATAGAGTATCCAGAGGATACAACAAATGCATCATTCATAGGGAATTTGATGTAGGTGATCTCGTACTGAAATAAAATTAGAAGAATACCACCAAAGACAGGGAAAAGAAAGGTAAATTTGAGGCCAATTGGCTCGGCCCCTATGTGGTGACCGCTAAATATGGATCAGGGGCATATAGACTTGCCTATTCAGATGGTGAAGAGCTTCCAGAGCCCATGAATGCCATTCACCTCAAGCACTTCTATGCTTAGGCATGGCTGGAATATTGAGATAAGAAACTAAAAAGTAGAAAACAAAGAAAAAACAAGCAAAAAATTGAAAAATTGAGAAAAAAGTAAAGAAAAAATAGGTCGTCCTCGTGTGAAAACCACACAATTGTGGCGCAGTGGGCATGTCCTTTTGTGAAAACCGGTTTCCGGTGCTCAAGGAAGGTTTCTCGTACACAAGTCACTCTTGCGACAGGATGGGTAACTCTTGCCACTTGCTAAATTCCGCAGTACCCTGGCTAGGTCTAGGGATCCGACCTCAAGCTCCCTTGCAGGACCTGTGATCTGGTTTACTTACGCTATATCTGTGTGAAGGATGTGGCCTATTTGTATATTCCCACATCACACTGGGGGCACATTCACATTCCACTTCATTGTACACTAACACATGGCATTTGACCCTTTGTATATTCCTACATCACGTTGGGGGCATTCCACGTTTCTTTAAAGCTTGTACATTGCTTTCAGAACATGACCTTGAAAATACAAAAACATTTAGAAAACGATACACAAAAATCTAAACATCTAGAAAATTTCCCTTTTCAGGGATAAAGCTACATTCATCTCACAATGTCATCTTAGGGAAACCTAGACAACAATGACGAACACAGCTACGAAAACTTATCTTTTAGATAAACCCAAAAACATTAGAAAATATGTCAATGTTGTCCTGCAAAAACAAAGTGGTAGTTAGATTGCTTTTAGTTGTTGGTTTGTATAGTTTTGGTGTACTTAGCTTGTTGTGTTGTTCGTTCTTTGAATGATTCTTTGCTTACATTACGTTAGATCTTGTTAGGTTTAATTGTGTGTTGCACTGCATTGATTGTTAGGACTGTTATGCTTGTAAAGTAATTGTTGTATATTTCTTTGATTGCTATGTGCATCTGTTGGAACTCATTTTTACTTGCTTGGATTAAAGTGTTAGATTAATCTTCATTTTAGTTGCATTGCATTGTGTTGCATGTGTGTGTTGGTTTAGTTTTGTTAACTTTTGCTTGTGTGTTTGTTTAGCACAGTTGTTTGTTATCACATCTATCATATATCATTTCATCACATTTATCACATCATTTACTACATCATATATACAAAAATGCTAAGTATTACATCATGCATGTATGCTAAGCTAATCATCACATATCGTATCATCAATGGGGGCAAGAGGGGTTGCGCATGATCACTAATCTATCCCCCCCCACACCAATATCATCTAGTATCATCCCAAAATACTAGCCATATGGAATCAAACATCTCATAAAGTGAAAACACATGATATCAAATACACGAGTATATCATCACTATGAAAGAAAAACATGTACATCTCTACATCTGAACATATGTCACATACATAAAAAGAAAAAAGATACAACATGAACATCGGTGAAGCATTATGACCATGACAACATATCAATGCATGACAAGATATACAAGAAAGTGTCCATATGGTACATGTATAATAAAAATCTCTGTGTCAGAGTCTGGTATATACAAAATGCTCTGTCCATCTGCCATATAAAAGGGGCAGGGATCAGATACTAAGCCTGCATACAGAGGCATGGTGGTACATCAAAAAGTACCTACATCGATCAAAATCAAGCCTTCATCTAGAGGCATCCGCAAAAGAATCTAAAGAATCTATACATAGTCAAAACCCACCTTCATAAGAGGCATATACATCCAATACATACATATATATCATGGCATGAGTAGGAGACTCAGCCGCAACTCTCGCCCTCACCGGGGCTGCTGGGACCATGTCCTGGAGGATGGAATAATGGAGGCTGTGATGGGCCTACCCCTGAAGAACCTGCCAACTGTGAGGGAAGACCCTGTGTACCCCTCTGCTGTGTACTCAGCTGTGTGGCCGGCTACTGTACTGACCTGGCCGACCTCCATGATCTAGAGCCTGTGCGGCTCACATCAAGCTGGGAAAAAGGCATCACTCACTCTGCTGATGGAACTACCCAGAAGTAGGTTGTCCTGTAATAAAGAGCCTCACCTGTGGCCCTGATAGTGTCACGTATCAAATCATCATCTCCTGTGGCTAAGGCTGCCTGTAGGGTGGCATCACGCTCACCTATCAATCGACCTCTATCAGCATCAGCCTACCTAGCAGTAGCGAGCCTCTCGATCCCTCTCTAGTGTGACACTCTATAACTCGACACGGGCCTGGTCTCTCTCCATCAGATAGGTCTGTCCCTCAGCCTGCACCTGATCATGCTGAACCATGACACTATGTAACTGGCTCTGTACCTGGCCTAAGGCACCCACTAACTGAGCACCCTGCGCTGCCAACTATGTAATCTGACCCTGCCATATGGCCCTACCACTATCCTGTAACTGAGACCTGGCCTGGTCTCTCTCAGCAGTCAACACCTGAACCTGTGCTCTGGCCTGATCTCTCTCTATGGCCACCTGAAGTTGTACCACTATCGCGGCCTGTAACTGCTGCTGTAGTGCAGCAAGCTGTCCATCATCACCACCCCCTGGGGCCTGAGGAGGTGGACCCTGCCATGGTAGAACCTGCTGTAATGGGACATATATGCCCACTGGAATGCCTACTGGAGGCAACAGACCAGCTGGGGCCTGGTGTGCCTATCTAGGTATAGGCCTAGGACCCTGTACCTGTGGCTGTGGGGCCCTACCTCTAACTCGATGTTGTGCATCAGGGGCCACCCTCATCATCTGAATCATCATCATCAGTATCACCTCTGGCACCATCGTCATCACTAGGTGGCCCCACTGGGGGAGGCCTCACGCCTGCCTCATATGCTGCCCTCAGAATAGTCAGCCTGTGTGGAATCACGCCATGATACCAAGGTGCGTACTCTGTTGTGCACCCTGGATCTCACACCTACCTCAAAGGTACCCATGCAACAGGTATCACATGTGTAAAACTGGCCCAGGCTCTGTCAAAGGCTATCTGTGGCCCCATGTCAAAATACTCACGCGCCCTCCGCGCATACCACATATCAGGCCCCGGAACATCCTGTGTGATGCCAAACTATCGCTGACATCTGTCAACCTGTAAAACTCCCGCATATAGCTGTGGCTACCCATGATAAAGTGCTCTACTCTAGCTATGGATAGCTCTTGGGCATCCTCTGGCCACTGGAAATGTCGGTACGGCCTCCATACCATGGCCGCCTGCTGTAGGTCATCGAGCTCTCGACGATAGGGATAGGGATCGCCCCTGTAGGGCTGAACATCATCCCCGACTGGGACCCAACCCATGGTAGATGGCTCCTCTGGAGCCCAAACTCTCAGAATGCCTAAGGGGCACCCGATAGCAATGTGATCCCAGGCCCATATCATAAGGAGCCTGGCCGGGCCTACCATCTTCTGACGGTAGTAGGTGATAAGATGCAGATCCCAGTAAAGATGCACCAGAATGCACTGGCCCCAGCAATAAGTCTCTCCCTGTATCAATCCAAGAATCACCCCGAGTAGTCCAAGTGGAAATGAGGAACCGGTCTTGTCAGGGAGTAAAACTCCACTGACAAAGGCCATCATGTAAACTACGACCCGATCTAACTCAGGATCCTCGATGCAGCGTGAAAATCTCACTGTCATCCCATGACGAGGTATCGTCGGGACTCTAAACAACTGTGCAATACATCCCTCCAGCACCACCATATCACTGACATACTGGATCGGCTGGCCAATGATGGGAATGCGCATGATGCACCAGACATCCTCCAAAGTAATGGTGATCTCCCCTGTAGGCAGCCAGAAGCACTGGCTCTCGCTGTGCCATCTCTCTGCTATGGCCGTAAGAAGGCCGTGGTCCAATGTAATCTGGGGCATATCAGCCACATAGGCTAACCCTGTGACATAAAGGAGGATGTCTAATATACTCCTATCCCCATCCGCAAACTGCCTCTATCATATCAAGATGGTCGTATCTCTCCCACGTCTGAAGTGCGGGTAATCTGCGCTGCAAGATCAAAACAAGTGTTAGGCACTTATCTAATCTCTAGCTATCTTTCTAAGGAAACATAGTCCAAGAGTCCTTGAGCTTACTAACTCCCCTTTTTCTTCTAAAGTTCTTCTAATTATTCTCCTCTGCACTTTGCTATTTTATTGCTATAAGTGTGTTCCATTTTCTTCCAGACACATGCGCACCCCTTTCGATGCACGTGCGTCCTCCTCGATGCCTACGTGCCCTAACCGACGCATACGCACCCCCTACCTTTTCCATTTTTCTCGTGTATGCCACGTAGGATGCCAACACACCCAGTGTGATGCCTACGCATCCCTCCCAGTGCGCACGCGTGCACGCATCCGTTCCTGCTAAAAAATCAAACTTTTCCCCCCTAGCACCTACGCGCTTGGTTCGACACATGCGCGCACGTGTCCCCATTTTTTCCCCCTTTCGACAGGACACGTGTGCGCGTACCCATTTTTCAATGAATACGCCCACAATGTGTACCCACTTTTTCGATGCATACGCATACGCGTCCCCACATTTCTGACACCTGTGCGCGCATGTGTCTTTTTCCCACCTACCTACCCTAGAAACGACCTACAAAGCATTAAATGTGTAATTTAAAAGAGAAAGGATAGACCACTCACGAAGGGTCCATCCGCGGGGTCTCGCTGGTACTCTCAGATCCGGTCTGCTCACCTCCACCTCGTCGGTAACCTCTCCATCGCACTCCAGGCTCTCTCACTGACACCTCGCCATAAAAATTTGCAAGGGCTCTGGTACAAATGAATTGGTCGTGATTATTTTTACCCCCCCTGGGTGGGTATATTAACTCGTCGCGATGCCCCTGGGGCATGTTTTCTCCACCGTGATCATTCTAATCTTCTTCTACCCACCATGATAATTATTTTATTATTAAAATAATTATTTTTATTAATTTTCACATGCTGGGGCACTTTGTGCTACCCTGCGGACACTTCCTCTTAACCCTGGCATTGTTTACGAACCTTACAGGTGCTTTCCTCTGTTTTGATTCCTCTTTTTCGTCTATCTACCTCCCGTCGTGAACAATAATTCTCTACAATAATTATTATCACCCTTGTCTTTCTTTCCATGGGGATACCCTTTTGGCTCTTTTTGGCCTCGCCTTCCCCCGTTCACCTCCGTGTGTACTTTTTAGAAGATCTTTGATCTTTTGAATTCTTCTGACCGATCAAAAAATTTAAAAAAATTGTAAAATTGATTTAGAAATATCAAAAACAGTATAAAACTTTGAAAACGACCTAAAATCGGTAACCAGCTCATTTTTCAGCTGAAATCTGTGTCTTTTGCATGGCACTCATCCTATATCCTGTTGGCATTTTCACATGTTTTGAAACAACGACTTGCGAATCACCCTGATCTACAATCATTTACAAAAGACCGCTGCTTACTTCGTCTGTACTCTGGGGCACTATTAGTTGCCTGGTACTGTTTCGTCATGCACGTTGCTTTTTCATCAGACCCAAGTGTCCTCCGTCATTTCCCTTGCATGTGCATATTGCTTGGGGCATCATTCTTACCCTTGTCATTTATCAGAACATTTGGGACTTCAGCTTGATAACAAAATATTTGTGCAACCTTCTTGAACGTTGTTGGTTTAAGTGTGTGTGACTGTACTTATTTCCCTATTACATGAGTTTGTTTACTTCTCGTATTGCATTACATGTTTGTATGTTGCGCGGAGTTGGCATTTTAGCAATAGACAGTTGTTTTGTATCTTGGCTTTTCATGTCACTATACGCTTCTGTTGTATGCTCACATTTTTAATAAGGACCGATGAGGAGGTCTCTAAGCAAAATGATGATTTAAATAGTGGATACAATTGATTTGTGGATAGCTCAATATCTCTTTTCTTGTTTCTCATCCTCTTCTCTTCGCACTTTCCTTTTACCCCTAATCTTCCCTCTCATCGGGGCATCCTGCCCCTTCCCCATTCTTCTATCTATATCTCACCTTTTTCGAGCGTCGATCGACTTCTTTCATCACCCCATCGACACTCGAGGGGGCATCCTTCATCCTATTAATTTTTCTTCTATCCCTTCAAAAAAATTTCTTCTCTTTTATATTTGTCTACTTTCTTCGAAGTGATGTAACTTACATCACCTCAAAGAGGGGCAAATGTAGACACCTGTAGTTTGGCCAATGCACTATTACGACTAATATTGCGCTAGTTGTGCTTCTCCCTGCAAACCGACGATACACCATTGGTTCGACCTATCTAACTTTCTTCCTACGACATCCCTTTTGTCATTTTTCCTCTTGTAAACCATTTAAACAAGCTATAATAGCTTCGTTCTAACTACATTAGCTTCTTACTTTCTTCCAGTCCACTTCTACCACCTTCCTGGCCTATCAATCCATTCCATTGGATTGATCTGACCCTTCAAAACTCTCTCCAAACCCTAATCACCTCCTAAACATGTTTAATTAAGCTTAAACATGGTTTGTCACTCCCTAAACCTAGTCAAAGTAAGCTTTGACTTGCTAAAAGTGTTTTTTGGAATTTAGTGTTTGTCCCACATGCACTCAAGTTTCCCATTTTCCCAAATGGAAAACTATATATAGGGCTAGACCCCCTCTCTCATTTTCAAGAATTCCTCCCTTCTTCCTAAGCATAGATTATAGAATTTTGCATCTAGGTTCTAGATTTCATTTCTAGTTTAGATATTGAGCTATTTACTTCATTTTTTGTATTGCTAATCCAATTTATAGGGTAAAAGGGAAGAACCATTGGCTCAAAAACCTATAATGGGGAGATCTCTTTCTCTTAATCACTAAAACTGATTGCTTAGGGCTTACTAGGTTCATTATTTTAAGCTTTCAAAGAATAGAGGTAGTTTTAATTAGCTTAAATTTGAGTGTTTACTTCATAATGTATGCTAGTTAGAAAATCTTGCTCATTTCTTATCGGATGGTCCACTGATTTGTTGCTTGAAGCCTTTGGGGATTCTTTAGGAATTCTTACCCCAAAATTCATGGCTTTCACAACTTTTCTTTGAACACTTTCAAATTTGAAATTTTTTCTTGATGTAATGGTCAAACCAAATGGAGGGAAAAAATTGGGCCTAAGTTTGAAAGATGGAGAAGCATACAAAAGCATGTTTCTGGGTGCTTTTCCAAACTCGTTGAGTGTGTGCACGATGAGCGACCTGGGGAAAGTTTTTTTTTTCAGGTGTATGAGCATGAATTGAGATTAGATCAGGTGTGTGATAGGTTTATGAATATCAGAATGCATGTGTGCAAGAGTTTGAATCATTTAGAAGTGAAGAAAGGGCTAGATTGTGCAAGTTGAGGACCTAGGGTTTGAGCAAGGGTTTGGAAGAGTTTGGAGCTGAATTTGTGGATCACTATCAGCTTTATTATTAGCAAAATTTCATTGGTCATACATCTTTAAAATCTTGTGTGATGAGTCATATTCATGCAAGTCTCTGGTTGTGTGTAATATCAACAAGGGTTTAAGGGTTGGTGCCTCACTAAAGAAATCTCTTGTGATGTGTAATATTCACTTGAGTATTTTTTTTTTTTAATGTAATATCAACAAAGTTTTTAGTGGGTTTTCTTCCCCTTGAGGTTTTCCCAATTATATCTTGTGTCTTGTGTTGATTTCCTTGCTCATGGTTTATAGAATGTATGGTATTTTATTATGTGCACACGTTAATGGATGATTAAGTGATTATGTGTTTTGAATAAGCAATATGAAATCTGGTTTGAGTTTTGTAAGGATAGATTCACCCCCCTCCCCTTAGTCCATTGTGCTTCTAATAATTGATATCAAAGCCAGTCCTTTTGTAAAAGTTTGACAACTTGAAAGGAGATCCTGAAGCACAAATTGGCAAGTGTTAGAGTTACAGGAAAGGCACCAATGTTTGATGGAACAAAATATGATTTTTTGAGTGTAAGGATGAGGACCTATATTATGTCACAAGGATTTTATGTTTGGAATACTGTGGTAGATGGCTATACTCTTCTATCACTCCTATTACAAAGAAAAAAGACAAGGATGTATATGAACACAATTCTAAGGCCTTTAATGATATCATTCAGGGTCTTAGAGAATCTGAGTTGGGAAAGGCAATGTTCTGCAAATCAACGAAAGAAGCATTGGATAAATTGCAATTCTTATATGAAGGTGACTCAAAGGTAAGAATTTCTAAACTTCAAACCTTTAGAAATCAATTTGAATCTCTTAATATGAATGACAAAGATTCCATTGATGCATATTTACTTAGAGTTGACAAAATTGTCAATATTATGAAAGGATTAGGAGAAGAAGTAAAAGAAGAAATGGTTGTTCAAAATTTTCTAAGGTCACTAACTCCAAAGTTTGATTCCAAAGTATCTTCTATAGAAGAAGCAAATGATTTGAATACTTTGAAGATGGATGATTTACATGGTACTTTGAGTGCTTATGAAATGAGAGTAGGTGATCCCAAACCAACCAAGAAAGAGGTTGTATTCAATTCTTAAATGAAGACTAAAAGAAAGAAAGTGAAGGATGATGAAGTTACTCTTGATATTGAAGATGAATATCTCTTTGTTATAATGCCTAGAAGATTAAAACTTGGATCTGGTAGGTACAAAGGTAAGATTCCTTATAAATGTTTCTAATGTGGTAAGATAAGACATTTTGTTATTAATTTTCCTCATAGGAATAATAAGGAAGATCATGAGGAACATGAACATGATATTGATCATGGAAACAAGCACAAAATTATGATAAGAGAAAGAAAAGCTTTAAGAAGTTTGATTACAAAAAGGATAAAAAGAGTTTTTATACAAATGAAAATGCTGAACTATCTAATGCTAGTAGTGGAATTTCAAACTTTAAATTTGAATCAAATTGTGAGAATATTGGAAATGAGGCTTTATTCATGACTAAAGAAGCCATGAGGCCTTCTAATGATGAATCTTCTTTGTTAGGAGATTTTATTTCAGGTTATTGCAGTTATTCTACTGAAGATGATGAGGAAGATAAAGTTGATGTTAAAGGAATTCAAGAGAATTTAAAACATGCTAAGAAAGAAAATCAAAAACTAATTTTGCAGGTCAAGGAATATGGGAATCACTTTCATGATCTAGAAGAACAATATGTGGTTGAATCCTCTAAGCAAAGCGAATCAATCAAATTGCTAGAAGAAAAGGTAAAGTCTCTTGTTTCAATTTTCAAGATAAAGAGAGTTTGTGTTTAAAATATGAATAGGATTCAGATGTTCTGAGGGATGAGCTACTAAAGGCTAGCAAGAAGACTATGTCCTTTCAAAAGTTTGAGAAAAGTGAAAAATATCTAGATGACCTACTTGGCAAACAAAGAGCAGCAGATGATAGGACTGGCCTGGGTTTCAAAGAGGAGTCTAAAGGTGAGGAAGTGAAGTAAGAAGACATTATTTCAAGAAAAGAATCAGGTGAACCTATCACCAAGAAAGAGAATAAGGCAAAACTTATGAAGGAAAATGTGAAACCAAGGCCTATTACGCAACCTAATGCATTAAGGTATGAAAAATATTTCAATCGTTATTGTTTTACATGTAATGGATTTAGTCATAGGGAAAAGGAGTGTAGAAGGTATGTTAGAAAAGATCATCCATGAGCAAGCTAAGAGTGTGGTATGTTACAATTTTCATAAGAAAGGTCATTTTGCTATACATTGCTTGAATGATCCACCTAGACAATTTGAGAGCTACATGAGGAAGGATTCAATGGTGTGTTATAGTTGTAATAGAGCTAGTCATGCTGTAAAGAATTGCTATCATGGCCTATCAGGACAAAATCAAAGATTTTAAGGACCTAGAGTAGAAGGAGGTGGCCTTTAAAGGCCTAGAATGAACAAAAATAGTCAAGGAAGTGTGTGGCAGCCTAGGAGAGACAATAGTGTCCTATCAAGAGCTTGTGATGATGGAAGAAGAGGTGTTTCTTAGTGGTCAGATCAGAAGAGAGAGGATGAAGGATTTTTACAGGTGCCCAAGAATTCTTGGGACCTTCTCAATACCTTCTTTTAGGACACTATGAGCCTATATACCTTCACTATGCTTCTTAAAGGTATGCCAATGTAAATGAAGAATCTATGTGAGGGGAGTTGTCTTTTTCATCATATGTCATCTCTACAAGGTCAAGATATGTGAGTGTTTTCTCCTCATTGTCTTTTTTTAGTTCATGATGTTAGTTCTTGGACAAATATCTTGTCAAATTATCTAGCATCTCTATGTTATGCTTGCAAGTTGTCTATATGGCCTGTGCATGAGTTCTCAAGGTGTGCAAGTTATCTGTGGTGTATGTTAAATGGTCTAGTGTCATATTGACATGTTTATACATGAATCCAAATGGTTTTGTGGTTTCAAACATCATGATCATGTCATCTTTTTCCTAAAAGGGTCAGTATTCTGTCACTGAGTATGTGATGGTCTTCACTGTCATGTATGAGTCTTAAGATGTTTATATGGAGTAGCCATGAAGTATAAATGGTCCCAACATATGTGTCATAATATACTTCATGTGAGTAATGTATCAAGCATTGTCATTGCATTGAAAATTGGTATCTTACACTCATATTTGTATGTTGTCAGTGTTATAATCTTGTGTGTCAAGTCTATGTCACGATCCTTGAATGTCTTGGTCTCTATCATGAAGTGAAACTGTTGTATCTTATCCTTTAATGTTCCTTTGAAGGTGGTTTAAGGTGATCAAGTATCAACTTGATCAATACTTACGGATAAAAGTGATCTCAGTGACTTAAGTTGCTAATGTCAGGTTTCTACAAGCAAAATGGAGTGCTACAGGTATGTGATATGGCTATTCATGATGAAATGTAATTGGATAAGGTGATTATTAATTTAAAATAAGTTTTTACAAGGTGATGATGTTAGTATGAAGAAGATTAGAGCATTTTTTTTTCAAAAATGTTAGTTCACTGTTCTTGACTGTGTTTGTACAGTCCATTCAAGTAGAGTACAAGGAAACTCAAATTTGAAAACTCAAATGATTGAATTTTGGTCTGAAACTTTGTATGAATAATCCTAACACTTAAGGCTAAAGGATGGAAATGATTTTGAGCTCAAGGTATGTATATAATTTTAGTTATATATGACAGAGTTGGAGACTTGTTTTAAGTGCACAGTGATGAGCGTTTGATTGTTAAAACCCTACTTCTTGGTCTTCTCAAGATTTTTAATGGTATATAAGATCTTGTATCAGTTCAAGGAATGCTCAAAAGACATATTTATTGTTCTTTATAGTAAGGTATAGTTGTGATGAAAAAATAACTGTGTTTTTCACTTGCTGCAAGATAAAAGTTCTCTCTACAATTTAGTGGAAGAGATGAAGTCTTAATAGGTATGTATGAAGGTGTACTATCATTCCTTGAGTTTCTTATTGCTCTAAGTTGACCTAGAAGTGTTTCAAGATAGTTGGGAGTGAGTATATTTTTGATCTCAGTCAATACATGCTTGTATGAGCCTAATGTTGCCTCAAGTAGAAAGTAAAGACCTACATGTCTCTTAGTGGTCTAGAGGGTAGTGTTAAGTGATTGAAGAGGTATGCTATTTCTCTTCAAAGCTTATTTTCATCTTGAAAGGTTTGTGCATACTTAAATTTTTTTGTTTTGCATGTGGAGGTTGTTGGAAGATTGACATATGCTTGTGAAGGTATTTTATTGCTCATATGAAGTGAATGAAGACCTACATGTCTAGGTGGCTGAATAATAGGTGTCTTAGAGGTATATGATATATCTCTTTTCTCCCACATTATTGAATCTACATGTTCTCTCATTCACTCATTATTTGCATTAAGGAAGTGTATGGAGATGGTCTTGGGAGTCTAGAAGGATGAAAAATTGTGCTTAGGTCCAAAAGTGACACTCCACAGGCTTTTAAAAGCAAGTTGTTGCATGATAATAAGTGTGTAGAATATTTAAAGATGTTCATCACTTTTTGGTTTGAGTTTTTTTCATGCTGGGTATGTATGGTGTAGTTCATATTACGAGTGAATTGATCAATCTTAGGCCTTATAATGGGTCTAATCCTCTATATGAAGTCTATGTTTTAGCTACAGGAAGTTTGAGATAGTGTTTTACATAGTAAAATGGTGCATTGTTGCTTCAAAGGATAAGGGGAGTGTTAGTTAGACTTCAATGCAAATGATTATAGGTGTTCAAGATCCTTAAGGTATGCTATTGTCCTCAAATGGTGTAGTGATGATCATATGATGGTCTCAATATCATAATACTGTGTTGAAGGGGTGTTGTAGCAAGAAATCATGATGCTCTTGGTGTATATATGCTAATCATAACAGGGGAGTACTTGTTTGTTCAACTAAAGGAGTGATATGTTATTCTTAAGATCATTCAAGGTAAAGAAGTGGTGTTTACTCCTTGTTCAAGCTTGTAAAGGTATGTTTTTTCCTTATCTCAGCAGGAAATGAATGTAGAAGATGGAGATGGTGCTTTAAGATCTTGAGAAAGTTGTAAAGTTGATTCCAATGCATGATTGCAAGGATAGTAGGTCAAGTTTGTCTCTAGGAGATAGGAATAGAGGTATTATGGACAGGGGAGAAATTATTGTATGATTCCAAGCATGGATGATCTGTAGGTGGATGTCAAAGTTGGCCTAAATTTCTCTAACAAGACTGTATTGGTCTCACTTTATTGATATGGTATGAAGATTAGAAACATGCATAGTATATGAAAAATCTAGGCCTAGAAAGGTGAAAATTGGTTAAGGGTGAATGAATGAAGACATGTTCATGATGATTATAACATTGTTGGCATGGATCATAGGTGGTATAGTATAGATATCTGCTGTTATAGTAGCTCTAAGTAAGGAAAAAATAGGGATCAAGGAGAAAATGTGCATGTTTACTTGTCTAAGAGATGAAGAATGGTGTTTTAAGTCCCTTGCAAGGTTAATATTATGTTTTTCATGATGTACTATTGATGTTTAGATGTTTGAAGTTCTCCTTTCAGGGGGATCTTGACATTTTCATGTTTGACATGAGGCCTAAAATCATTTTTTTTGGAGAAAATCAATAAAATGGAAAAATTTTGAGACCTTTTGGTTGATTTTTCTAACAAAATCATGGAGGTATGAAACTGATGAAGGTGAAAAAGGTAAGCTACAGGTATTCCTTTTTCATTGATGTAAAAAGGGGGAGAAGTTAAAGGTGTTTTCCATTAATGAAAAAGTTGATGATTGTTGGTATGGTGTCCTAATATGTGTTGTCATTGATGAAAAACTTGTTGGGCCCCAAAATATTAGCTAAGTACAAGAGGGTGCATGGGCACGCAGGACCTAGTTGAATAAGAGCACACGGGTCAAAGGTACACAAGGGAGGGGTCTGACTATTTTTTTGTAGAACATACAGTGCGCACTTACAAGACAAAATAAATTTGGTACTTAGTCGCATTCGACATCCTAGGAAACACACGAGAAAAGCATAACCGTTGTGGATTAAGGTGCCAGCCTCGTGACTGGGGGGATCAAAAAGGGAAGATTATAGGCATGCGATGGAAGGTTCCAGAAGACATCATTATAAGGAGTAGAGAGCTCGGATTTGAGAAGGCATGCTTCCATAGAGGACCACCTCGACACTTAGCAACTGATCTGTAACTTCTAAAATGCATGGCAGTGTGTGCTAAGGTTATAAATACAAGTGCCCTATAGAAGAAAGTGGGGATAAGAGTGTATAGAGTGTGGAGAGTGTGAAGGAGAGAAAAGAGAGGAAAAAGAAATATATTAGTAATGGCACATTTAGGGAGATGGGTATGCAGAAGCTGAATAATATAGCTCTAATGCATGACTTGGCTCTGCATGTTATGGGTTAGGAATTAGAAGAACTCTATAAACAATGGCACATTTAGGCTCATTTTCATTTGAATATCTATTATGGATGCATCCTCATAAATATCTCGGGTCTGTATTCTATTTGTTGTTATAGATGGAATAGATAACAACTCGTTCTAAGCTCTGATGTGGATGGTTATTCTGCTCATTGTTCATTTGAATAATATATGATGCATCCTCATAACTCTCTAATGCACTACTTGGCTCTGCATAGTTATATGGGTATCTGTTATGACCTTAGGGCATGTAATGTGGATTGTTGAACATGTTAAAGATGAATATAAGGATCTGTTATAAATCATATATTTTCTCAGAGGTATAATGGTTATGTATTTCATAAATCTGTAAGAACCTTATGCTACTTGTTATTCCTTATTTTCTGGATGTAATAAGATAACAACTCGTTCAAAGATCTTGAATGTGGCATGGTTATTTTCTGCTCATTTTCATTTGAATATATATTATAAGATGACGCATTATCATAAGACTCACATAAAGGAGAGACTCGGCACCTACACATTTCTCGAGTGAGCATGCCAGTGCCTATTAGGTGATAGGCCAATGTGCATGAGATTCGACTATTGGTATAAGGGTATAAAATATGACTACATCTTGGTTCTATTACTGGGACCTCTTTTCAAAGATGTTATGAGAAATGACATGCATCTGTGTCCCTGTAATGCGTGATGACAGAGCGTTTGACCTTAGAAAGTGTTGAAACATGGTTCAAGAGCATGAAGGATGGGTTTTTCTCAAAAATTCAACACTGTAACCTGAGTTTGATGTGCGTAGATGGGTAGAAGAGAACCTATACCATGAGGTATATGAGACATTCTTTTTCTGCTTCCCAGTAGAATTATATGAATGGATTTTAACATATGCATCTAGATTAAGCTAGTACTATAGATCACATGTATGGACCCAAGATGACTATCAGAGGCTGTAGGATGCAAATTTATCTTAGAAGTGCATGTTGTTGATTAATGGTGGAAGGGAGTACTGACCAATCATACTCTTGAATATGTCATTTCTATGTATTCTTTCCCAGAAGTTGCTGAGTTTGAATTTCTGAGGGAGCCTAGAGGATCATTTTTACATGCTATTCCTTTGGCTATGAAACTCTTGGTCATTACCTTAAGTTTGGAGGCATTTCCCATGGCTGGGATAAGCTTCTCTAAGTGCTGGGAGAGGAAGCTAGGGTGGAAGAAGATGGCAGAAATTGTGGTTGAGAAGGAAAGGGAGGAGAGACGACTCAAGTATAGCAAAGCTTATGAAAGGGAGATGAATAGACAATGTGAGGTTGTAAGTGTGATGGATCTATGGAGGTAGATGTTACGGGAAGGAGTTGAGGTTCATGTAGAGGACGTGGAACCTGAGAAGTTTGTGCTACCCCATCTTGGAAAGCATGGGAGAGAAGCCCCTTCAGTTTCTGATGAGAGTTCATCACATGGAGAAAGAATAGCCATCGGTGTGAATCTAAACCCACCTGGTGACCAACCCGTAATGTGCTTGGTTTTCTAGATCAAGGGAGAAGTATTGTTAACCTAGTTGGTATTGGTGGGGTAACCAATCTGTGCCCAAGAGATATAATTTCTCATTTGGAACATCCATGGATGCACAATCCATTCTTGTATTTGGAGGAATCTTTAGACAAGGTGAAAGTATGCAAGGTTTGGGTATTACATCTGGGAGTGGTGTGGGACATACAACTGACAGTGGGACAATATCACAAACCATTGTGCGTAGTTCAGTGGGACATTGGGAACACTAGGTATGACCACTTCTAGTCCTTTTCTGACTGTATGAGGTGGATCTGGTGGGTTAGGAGGAACAAGACCTAGTGGATCTAGTGGATCTAGTGAAGGAGGAAACACCAGAGGGAACCAAGGCTCCGGACTAGGAGGATAAGGACCCCAACCACCTCCCCAAGTGTTTTTTGAGATGTCTTTACACTTACCAGACTATAGGGGTATTGAAGATGTTGCAGAGCATGTGCACAAGTGTGAGTTACTATGGTGCACAAAGGGGATCACTACCCCGTAGTGGAAGGCAAGCCTATTTTACAATGAATTGCAAGGGCACACACATAGTTGGTATAGGAAGTATGACCCCCATCAAACGGTGGTTGACTACACTGCATTGAAGAAAACCTTCCTAGCAGAGTTCCATATCCCTGAGTTTGAGTAGAAGAGCATCAACGACTCTGAAGGAGATCCAGTAGGGAATGGAAAGAGAGTGTGCATGAATATGATGCACGTTACAAAACTCTCTTATCTAAACTATCCTATGACATTCATCCTTCTCAACATGCTTAATGGTTTGTCAGAGGATTGATAACACCATTTAGAAGGGCTCTATTACACAAGACTTTCACAAACCCACGCAAGGCATTGGAAGCTTCCTTTCACTGTTGAAGACTGTTGGGAGTGTTGATAATGGTGTTAGTCCTTTTCTGGAGGCTCAAATTAATACAATGGCCAAGCAGTTGGAGAAGCTATCTGTAAACTCAGCACATGAGGTTCATAGTGGGCTTTGGTGTATAGACTGCGAAGTGGAGGTACATGCAAAGGATAGTTTCCCTCAGAAGTTAGTACATGCTATGTCGATAGACTGTGAGATTTTCCATGGGGATCATGATGCAAGTAGATGCCCTCTACTCCAGCATGTAATCCATAAGAATGTTTCTTGCTATTTCAATATCTATACCTCTATGACCCATGATACCAAGGATTGTAGACTGATTGATCAGATCCATGATGCTATTGATCTGGGTGTGCACCAGACTAGCCTTGCAAGCAGTTCTAAGGACAATGACCATTGTTATGAAGGAAACATAGATGGAGGAGCACGTGGAAGAGGTTTTTTGTGGAGGATTTCATGGTCATAGTAACCATGGAATGGAGGACGAAGTGAGTTCCCATGAGGAACCTATTATAATTGTGGATCTATAGAGCATTACAAACATGAGTGTCCTGATCTGTTACAATGCTCATGGTGGGAAAAGAAACACAAGTATGAAGAGTGTCCAAAACTTTATGAACATATGCAACCAATAACACTGGAAAGATAAAGGCGTTGGGATGGTGAGCATCAAGAAGGACTGATTCATAGTGGATGCCAAGAGTGGTGCATGAGTCAAGGCTAGAACCTGTGCTGGTGACAATGTGAGCAGAGGCCGCACATGCCAGGAGATGCCAAGACAAAGGATACTAGTTTCAAGAGAGGAAGTGGTACATGGAAAGTATCCAGACCCTACTCATCAGAAGGAGGTGTATCAAGAAACTATGGACGTGATTCAAAGTTTGCAAGGGGAGATCCAATGTCTAAAGGAGAAATCGAGGTAGATGGAGCAAAGGAAGGATGCCAAGGTTCCAAAGAATGACCTGGATGAGGTCAAGGAAGTGTGTAGGATGTTAAGGCAAGAGAATATTATCCCCTTGCTAAGAGAATGGCTGAGAGAGAAGGTACCACACACCCAAAGTAGAGGCACAAAGGTAGGTTTTTACATGCAAACCTTCCTCCTCATAGCCTCGACTATGATAAGGAGATTACTTTGAATGCGGTTATTGATGGATGGCTTCTAAGTAATATTCTCATTGACATAGGAGCAGAGGTCAATGTTCTTACCTTAGATGTATGACATCAAATGGGAAGGCCCACATTGCAACCATCTTCAAATGTGTTGTATATGGAAAACAAAACTAAGGAAATTCCCATTAGAGTCCTAAAGGATGCAGTTATCACCATCTAAGGGGCCAAGTTCACTGGAGACTTTGAAGTCTTGGTCACTCACCAAGGCAGAAAAACTTTCCAGCATTACTTGGGCACCCATGGTGTTACAAGAACAATGTCGACCTGCGGTTTAACAAAGGGTATATCAGATTTGAGAACAAGGAAGAAAGGGTGGTCATTCCATTGACGGATGGGAAGTTAGCACCCTATACTGAGCCCTTAAGAGAATAATTCCTTGGATAGAATCTATGTGTGCTCCATCAGAGATCCTGAGATAATTCACCCCACAAAGGGAGTCATCCAGTTTGAAGATGCTCAGTCCTTGAGTGATACCACTAGTGTGGCATGCAAAAATTGGGCACATGGGACTTATGAGTTAATTGGGTGATAGTTGAGAGGATAGGTAACAAGGGTAAAAAAGGCATGGTCTTACTCAAGCACCTAGGAGGAAAGAAGTTTCCAAGTTACTCTAGAGGAGCGTATCCTAAAATTTTCCTATGAGAAATGGAGGCTCAGTGGAAGAATGAAGATGAGAGGAGGGGAATGCTCAACTACAACTTACTCAGAACTATAGTGTGCTGGTGGGATACACATCAGGAGAACCTCCTGGAGTGGCACGAGGTGAGGATCAAATTTTCTGTAAGGTTCTCTAGGAACAACGCACCCACTGTCATACAAGACTACCATGGTAAAGAGACCACCTCATTTCATATCCAAGCATGTGAGAAGGCCTGGATGGGAAGCACATAAGCATTACCACCTTTTTATGGGTGCATAAATTATATTCCACCTTATAAGGCTATGTGCATATGGTATATTCATTCAGAGATGCATTGTCAAACAGGTAATTGGATAGGAGTTGGCGGCTGATCTCATTCAAGCTTTCGAGTATAGGAGTACCAAGCCATCAGTGGATAAGGTGTTGCAAGTAATCAAGCACCTCACGATGGGAGATAGTGCTATGGTAGAGGATAGGCTACTGGAGTTACTAGGTGAGCCTTATTTGGAGGCATGCCTCAATGAAGAAGAATCAGAGGAAGTACAACTTGAGCACGCGTGCATGGAAAAAGAAAAAGGAAAAATGGTCTATGTAATAGATGAAGAAGAGATGGAGACTTTGGATGTTAACCATTTGGAAGGTATGCATGAAAGTCATAGAAAGCACTGATGAGTGAGCACATGCCTACCATGAGCCCTTGAAAACAAAAAAGGTTAACATTGGAATGGAGACAGAACCTAAGGAAGCCATCATTGGGGACTATTGGTCAGAAAAATAAGTTTCAAAGGTCATTGATCTATTGCATGCAAGTTCCAAGATTTGTTTCCTCGTGGGTACCATGAACTCAAAGGAATTCACCATTCCTTAGGGGAGATGAAGATCAAGTTGAAGGAAGGTGCGTGCCCGATTTGGAAGAGGCCTTATCAAATGAATCCAAATTTGTGCGTACGGGTCAAGGAAGAAATAGACAAGATGATAGCATCTGGTATCATTGAGGTAGTGGAAGAATCAGAATGGATAAGCCCAATGGTTATTAGTATCAAGAAGGATGGAAGGATACGAATCTATGTGGACTACAGGGATCTGAATGCAGTGTGTGTCATCGATCCTTTCCCAACCCCCTTTACTGAAGAAATTTTTGGAGGGAGTAGCTGGGTGCACGAAGTCTACTCTTTCACAGATGGGTTCTTAGGGTATCACCAAGTCGAGATTGCAAAAGAAGACCAGAGAAAGACAAATTTTGCCACTGAATGGGGAAGTTTTTCCTACATGGTTATGCCTTTTGGATTAAAGAATGCACCTGTTGTGTTCTCATGCATCGTGGTACAAGCATTTCAGGACTTCATCCATAAGTTTCTTCAAGTTTACTTGGATGAATGGACTATGTATGGATTAGTGAAAGACCATTGTGACAATTTAAGGCTGATGTTTGAGAGATGTCGGCAATTAAGGATATCCCTCAATATTAAGAAATGTGTTTTTTGTACTCCATTTGGGACCCTGTTAGGACACATTATATGCAAAGAAGGCTTATTAGTGGATCCCGCTAAAGTTGCAGTTATTGTAGGATTAGGTGATCCTACTAATCAAAGTGCAGTGCATAGATTCCTTGGGCATATGGGGTATTACAGGAAGTTCATCAAGGGGTATGCCAAGATCGTTGCACCCTTGGAGGAATTGTTAAAACACAAGAGTGACTTTCATTGGGGAGAGGCTCAATAAAAGGCATTTGACACTTTGAAGGATAGGCTTGTCACAACGTGCCCATATTACATTTTCCTTCTTGGGATAAGCCTTTCCATTTGTATGTTGATGCCTCAGGAACAACTATGGGAGTAGTACTAGCACAACCTAGTGAGGGAATTGTTGATCATCCCTTGTGATTTATAAGTAGAAAATTAACACCAGTAGAAACAAAATTACACAACTACTGAGCGTGAAGCATTGTCTATGATCTACGAGATCCACAAGTTTAGGCAAGTATCTTTTGGCAACACCATTCATATTCTACACGGAACACATGGAATTGAAATACTTAGTCAAAAAGCCCATTCTACAAGGGGCGCATATGTCGTTGGGTCCTATTATTTCAAGAATTTGAGTTCATAGTGGTTGTAAAACCAGGAAAAAGCAATTCAGGACCTGACCACTTATCAAGGATTAACTTAGTTGAGGATGCACAGAGCATTGAGGATACCATGTCAGACACACAACTATTTAGGTTACAACGCATGCACCCTCAGACTTGGAAGATATCGCAACATTCTTAAACACATAAGTGTGGCATTGGAAGGACTGAAGGCTCTGGAGAGAAAGTAGTTAGCAATATGCACCGTACCCTACATGTTGATTAGTGGAGACCTGTATAAGTTAGGTTCTGATGAGGTTTTGCACCGATGCGTATTAGAGCATGAGCGCATGACAATTATGGAAGAAGCACATGGTGGGATTTTAGGAGGACACTATACAAGAAATGCCACTGTGCGGAAGATTTTATTAGCAAGGCTTTGGTGGGAAACCATCTACAAGGATTTTATTGAGTTTTGCAAGGCTTGTGACCATTTCCACACCTTGGAAAACTTGGAAAGAGAGATGAAATGTCCTTATGACTGATAGCCAGTGCTGAACCATTTGAAAAATGGGAAATCAACTTTGTAGGGCCAATTGCGCCAGCCACGTGAAGGAATGGTTCATGGTATATCATCACTTGCACTGATTACTTGAGACGGTGGGAAAAGGCAGCACCTACGAAGGATTTCACCACAACGACAGCTGCTAGATTTTTATGGGAAAACATAATCAACAGATATGGTTGTCCTTTAAGTTTAACAAGTGATAGATGTACACACTTTCTCAATGAAATGGCCAGGATTCTGTTAGTAGAATTTATGGTGGCCCATCATAAGACTACCCCCTATCACCCTCAAGCAAATGGAACTACTAAGGCATTTAACAAGATACTAATTCACACATTAACTAAGATCTGTGACATTGGAAGACAAGATTGGGATGACAAAGTATCAGCCATCCTATGGGCATACAGGACAACCTACAAAAGGTTGAACAAGGCCACACCATTTCAATTGGTGTTTGGAGTGGAGGTTGTTTTTCCAGTGGAATTCATGTTACCATCGCTACATATAACATGTGCAGGAGGGTTAGCTGACGAGAAAGCACCGGAAGAAAGAATTGATAATTTAATGTAGTTAGATGAAAGGAAATCACTTGCTAGATGGGGTTAGAAGAAAAAAAATCAAGACAACAGGTATGGTATGATCGTCACATCAAGAACAAGAAGTTTGAGGTTGGGAAGATGGTGTTGTTGTAGGATTCCAAGTATCTGCACCATCCTAGGAAGTTGAAAGTCCATTGGTTGGGACCTTACATCATCTTGTACATTCTTGATTCAGGCACTTGCCAGTTACAAGCGCTAGATGGGACGAGGTTACCAGGTCATTTCAATGGGAGTAGGTTGAAGCCCTACTTTAAATAAGTCTTCTTGGTTTTTGTAATAAGGAAGTATTTCCAGTTAGCTTAGAATTTCCCTTTATGATTTTTCTTTCTTGTGTTTCCCTTTCTCGTTGTTTATTCCTTCTTTTTTTTTTCACTTTTGCGCCTTGTGCACCAGTAACCACATTATTTTTCTAGGATTGTGTATGCGCATAGGACCACACATCTATTTTAGTGTGGGGTGGAGTGATGCAAAGTATAGGCATATAATACAATTTGAGTGGCCCAGTAGAAGGAAGCGTGTCAGGTGGAGAAAGTGCTTGAGGAAATGGTGGATATTAGATTATGGTGTCAAAAAGGCTTTGCAGAAACCACATACAGAAAGGATGAAGAGTGCATGAACAACATGAGGTAGGCAAGGTCAAAAATTGGGTAAATGATAGAAGAAGTGCCTATTAACCAAAATATGCTCCCTCTTATTTTGGGTTAACTTACTTCCTTTTTTTTTCCTCAGTCCAAATTTCACAAAGTTTAGGCACTCAAGGATTTATGGAAAATAATCCATCAGATAGAGAATTTTTTCCCCTTTCCAGAAAGGTAAAGAGCTCTTTCTAACTCCTTATATTTTTTGAGTTATGGCTCAACGGAGTTAGAAGGGAAAATTCTCCCAAGGTGGACCTGCAGGGTTTGGGAGAGATTTTTGCCAAGGAATCTCGGACAGGCGGGGAATCAGAAGAAAAAGTGAAAATTTTCCCTTTTGTCAAAAAGGTGAAAATTAAGTGCTGAGCTAGCACATCAAAAAGTTAATGTGGGTCGGCTAGACCTTCGGATGTAAATGATATTTTTTAACTTTTTGTCAAAAAGTGTAAAATGGAAAAAAGGAGCCCCTGCCTTCGTTGACCCCAATGGATGCCATGTCATCAGCGGATTTGCGGGAGAAAATTTCAAAATTTGCCCGCGCTGTTTTTTGCTGAAAATGTTAATGAAAAACTCAGAAGGCCATATCTTTTGATCCATAGCTCCATTTTTTGCATTCTTGGTACCAATGGAAAGATCTGAATATTTTCTTCATCACAGAGTCTTCAATTTTGGATTTTGGTGAAGATTTGGAGGAGAAATTTACAAAACACGTTTTGGCGCGGAAAAGACAAAAAACCAGTTCCAACCACAAGATTTAATGAAGTATGGGTCATTTTCTTTGGTCAGTGAAGTAGATACATGGAAATATGAGCTTTTGCATCAAGCCCATCAACAAATGAAGAATTAAAACGCATTTTGAAAATTGGTTGGAGAAAATCCTGTGGTTTTTCCCTTTCCTTCTCGCATTTTGCTATATAATGTAACAGAGGCATCATTTTTTTAAGAGGTTGTTCGTTTTCTTCTCTGCCTCCCCCTTTTTCTCTCCCTAGGGTTGAAAAGGGAGTTTAAACCTCCTCCCCTGCTTTGTAAAAATGGCATTTTTTGCCTGTTTTCCATAGATAATGCTCTGTGCAAAATCTGAAGCAATAAAAAATGTGTTTTGTGATGCATTTGTCCATCCTTGCTCATTTTTTTGGCTGTCTCTTCTTGCCTCTCTTCATAGCAAGGTATCTGTGCATGTTTTGAATGTTCACTTGCAGATCTGGGAGCTGTGTTCATGGGGTTTTGGAACATTTTCTCAGTGAATCTGATCTATGGTCTGTGATGCTACTATGCATCCTTTCTATTGCTCACCTCTCTTTGTTTCATGGCAGTTTGGTAGATGATCAACATTTTCCTTCTCTGGTGTATCACCGTTTTAGTGTAGGCTCTGTTTTTCATTTTTTTCTTTCTCTCCTTGTCTCCTTGGAAGTTAGATTAGGATTAGATTATCTTTCCTGCACTAGAATAGCTTGTGGTAGGTAGATTAGGAAGAGGAACCAACCTTCTCTAGAGGGTCATTCTCATTTGCAAGTCCCACAGCTTGGGGAATGATCCAATGTTATGCAATCACACCAAATGACCTTGCCTTAGAAAAGCATATCCATGACTCATTTGGGGGTGCTATGATTTCACACTAATAGTGCCTTCGATGCTGTTGACTCACATGTAAGAGTCTTTAGTCCGTTTGAAATTTTGTGCACTAGAAGGTTGTCTAGTTTTTTGCGCAGGATTAAGCACGTGGGTAAGGGCGCTTAAAGTTGGCTTAGTGGAAAAAGCCACACTTAATGTTAAGGTACGTTGGTAGGTGATATAACATTTAATGCTGGAAAAAAGGAAAATCTATAAATATGAATTGGGGCAAGTCATTTGTTACCTTGCGATTATGAAGTGAAAGAAGCTCTTGCGAACTAGAGCATCTAGAGAGAAATTTGTGTGAAGAAAAGGAAAATCTGAGAAATTTGAGTATGCATCTAGAGTAAATATACAAACTAGAAGGAAGGAGTACACGGGTGTGAAGAAGGTTGTGTGAAGAGTGTTTTCTTATGGAAGGATTTCTTGGTTAGGGTTTAGCAACTAGTGCACGGAGAAAGAAGGATTCAATTTAGGAGTTGAAGCTTTGGAGTAAGCTTTGGGATTGAGCAGAGTAGCAGAGCAAAGCAAGAGGAATGAGTATTTAAGTTTAGTCTGACTATAAAATATGGCACCTAGAAAACCAACCGTTTCACCGAAAAAAACAAAGGGAAAGGGAAAGCAGATCGCTGCCATCGCAAGCTCAAATGAAGAATGGTATGCAGAAATGCAGTACCCAGATGGGGTATTGCTAGGAAAAGAGTGGGATTCACACTTGTGAAATATGGTTGTGAGTGACTATAACCATCTCACAAGCACAACGGAGAAGGAAATGGCACTGGAGTTGGTTTGACCAACTAACAAGAGGACACCAGATGGGATGCCCATTTACAATGATGAGGTGAAGGTCAAATTAGAGAAGGTTGGATTATTGCAACTATATGAATTGCCATACTTTGGCAAACCTGAGCACCTTTACCAGTGGTTGATGTCGCGTATACATGAGGATCATTTTTATTTCATGGGGCGCAAGATGTGCATCACACCACAACTAATATCCAAGTTCATAGGCCTCACTTGTAAAGGAGATAACATAGATGATGATTTGAGTGACAAGGAGGCTATTAAGGAGACTACAGCCGCGTATGACTACAAGAAGGGGTCGAGATACTTTGACATCACCGAGATCCCAGATGCAGTTATGAGGATGGCCACGCACTTGGTCACCAACCTCAATGATCGGAAAGGTGGACACAAGTAAACAAGATATGGCTAAATGTATACAAGAAAGATATCTAAAGGAACCATCTATAACCTGTCCGCTTTCATCACAGATGAGATTATAAGCATCACGCAGGAGGGAGAGAAGATACTATTTGGTAACGTCCTCCTTAACATTGTATTTTTAGAGATTGGAGTGCCTGATGGGCTAGAAATTTTTTTTTTGGGAGTATCCAGAAGAGGATCCCTCACTAGTAAAAAGGTTTACGAAATACACTTGTGAAACCATGACGTCTTCTCACAAAGTGCCCCTGGAGAAGTGGTATAAGTGAATGCGTGATGCATTCAGGGCTGAGTGGAGGATCCCAAAGCATTTTCTTGTGCTCATTAATGGAGAGGAAATTTTTTTAGTTTACTAACACTTCTACATTGGTAGATTTATATTGGCAGATGGGAATATGAGTCCATGGTGCAAAACTACCCTTCTCCTTTACCGCGCAATACTTCCAAGCCACAACTAATCGGTTCAAGGAGGCCAAGAGACTAAGATTCGATCTTAGTGAGGAAGATACAGATAACCATGAGCTACGTCGGTAGCTCGTTTACCCAAAGAAGTGCGTGTATATGGAGAGATATATCTCTCACGAGATATAGATGATGAAGCCTTTAATGCTGCCGATATCAGGAAGGACCATAGGCAAGGGTGTATCTGTGTAAAAGATCAAAATTTGAAAAATATGCTTACTTGGAGAATGATGTCTCCATCCCTAAAGACCCTATAGGGAGGAATAAGGCCACGCCTAGAAAGAGAGAAAGAGAAGAGGTGTAGAAGGCACTAAGTGTCCAAACAACACAATTGGTGAGCGCACCAGAAGAAAGTGCTAAGCCTAGTACTTACACACGGAGGAAAAAGTATCCAGTCAAGACTAAGGTCCTAGAAGAAGAGGCTTCAAAGTGCAAAGAGCCTCTCACCCATGAGGAATTGCGAAGGAAGACATCACTTGTTAAAGAAAATGAAAAGGGATAATCTCCTATAATGGAATCCCCAGTAAGGAAGAAGCAAAGGGTGACTGATGAGACCGATTCAGAAGAGACAGAAGATCTAGATGCCTACATCGGTGACATGGATGATGATGATGAGCCAAAAAGAGGTGAAGACCATCCTTTCTATGAGGTACATGACTCTGAGGAAGAGGGAGATGAGGAGTATAAGGAAGCAAACGAGGATAAAGAAGGAGGTGAGGAGTATAACGAAGGAGGTGAAGAGTATAATGAAGGAGATGAGGAGAAGGAAGATGAAGAAGAAGCTGAGGCCCAAGGCAAGGTGGTGAGCGGGGAAGAAAATAAAAAAGATCAAAGGACCCCAAGCCTTACAAAGGAATAGGTAGATGAGGCCACAGAGAGAGAAGTAGTGAAAATCATCAAGGACTTGGTGGAACAAGAGGTATAACACAAAGCGGACGTGGTGATGAAGGAAGTTGAGGAGGAAAGTGTGGGAAAAGAATATGGTAGCATGGGAGGAGACCTCAGTTTATCTGTAAGCTTTATAAGGGATACACACAGGGAGAAAGAGCACAGAAGTAGTGTAAGGTCAAAGAATGGAGTACATCGATGATCCAAACAAGGTGTTGCACGCGCACTTCTAGAGCACTGTGCCAATGGAACAACTCTTAGCCATGACTTCATTTGATGAGGAAGGTGCATATCCTTGGATAAGGAAAATGTTATCATGGGCATTTGAGTCTCACATTGATGAGCCCAAATTTGAAATAAGCCAAGGAGAATTGTTGAAAGTTCCTGAAAAAAAAGGAATAAACCCCTTGGTGAATGCTCAATAATTATTAGATGAGAAAATCTGCAATGCGATCAACAAAGTTTCAGTTGAGGTTGAAGCCAGGCTCTTTAGAAGAAATGACAGGGTGAAGTTCCTAGGGGTAGAGCTAGAGAAAAAGGAGGAAGAACTCCTTGAGAAAAGCAAGGATCTGAAGCAGGAGGAAATAATCAGCACTCAGTTAAGGTAGGATCTAAAGTAAGAGAAGGAAAGAGTGCGCGAGGAGTACAAGAAGATAGAAATGATCATGGATATCATTGTCTTAAAACATCAAGACTTAACATAGCTTACACAAAAGTATGGATCAACCTTGCAATGCCAATAAGACTTGACACACATACTCACTATGGAAAGGCGACCACTTGCCTTAGAATCTGCAGAGGAGGTGTTGGCGCGCCAAGAAAAATAAAATAAGATGAAGGTTGCGGAAATTGTTTCTAAGTACAATAAGATCCTCTCCAATGTAAAAGCCACTGCGCAAGTTGCTGAGGCTGCTTATGATAACTGCGCGGACATGGATAGAGTGGAAAGTATCTTAGTTGCCACCCATGAAGCGAAACTCGAGGAGTTTCAGGAAAAGAACAAGGGGAACAAGTTCTGAGTGAGATAAAATCCTAGCTGAGGTAGAAAATAAATCAGAGGCCATTGAGACCTTGCGGGGCTCAATCAAGAACCGGCTGAAGGAATTGTACCCCTAAATCACTCAGAGGATGGACACACTTGAGGATTTTAGCAAGAAACTAGAGGAGAGTGTGGAGACAATGAGCGCTAAGGGAGAGGAGTTGAGTTTTGAAAAAGTGAGCGCCGTAGTGGGGAACCTCTGTCGGGAGGCTTAGAGTAAGGTTGACACTTGGGGAAAGTTAGAAGCAGATTTAGGAAGGATTTCCCTCTCCTCCTCAAGAAGTAAACAAGTTCCCCATTCTTTCATTCTTTTCCCCATTTCTTCATTCCTTTATTATTCCATTCCAACCATTTGTAAAGGATCTTCCATTTTTTATTTATTTATTGGAGAGTGTTTCCGAGGTTGGAGAACATGCATAGTGTGGGGTGATGTTGCGACCTAAAATATTAGCTAAGTATAAGAGGGCACGTGGGCGTGTGGGACCTAGTTGAAGAAGGGCGCACGAGTTGAAGGCATGCAGGGAAGGGTTCTAGAAGGGTTTTGTAGAACAAACGACATACATGCATAAGGAAAAATAGATTTGGTACTTAGCGGCATTCGTCATCCTAGGAAACACATGAGAAAAGCATGACCCTTGTGGATAAGGCGCCAACCTGACGACTTTGGGATTAGAAAGGGAATATTTCAGGCATGTGATGGAAGGTTCCTGAAGACATCATTGTAAGGAGTGGAGAGATCGGATATGAGAAGGCATGCTTCCATGGAGGACCACCTCGACACTTGGAAACCGATCTGTAACTTCTGAAAGGCATGGCGGTGGGTGCTAAGGTTATAAATACAAGCGCATGATAGAAGAAGAGAATCTATAGAGAAAAGAGAAGAGTGTATAGAGTGTGGAGAGTGCGAAGGAGACGAAAGAGAGGCGAAGCCCTGCAAAATATGAATGGGGATGTTATGGGTTAGGGAGTAGAAGAACTATGTAAGCAATGGAACATTTAGGGGGATGGGTCTGCATTCTCTTTGTTTTTGTAATATGAAGAACATAATATAGCTCTCATATATGACTTGGCTCTGCATAGTTATATGAGGATTTTTTTATGACCCCAGGGGATGTAATGTGGATTGTTGAACCTATTAAAGATGAATATAAGGCTCTGTTATAAATCATATATGTTCTTAATGTTATAATGCTTATATATTTCCTTTCTGTATTAACCTTATGCTACTTGTTATTCCTCTTTGCTGGATGAAATAAGATAACAACTTGTTCTAAGCTCTTGAATGTGGCATGGTTCTTTTCTACTCATTTTCATTTGAATATCTATTATAAGATGATACATTCTCATGAGAATCACATAAAGGAGAGACCCGGTGCCCGCGCGTGCCTTAGGTGAGTGCCCAACGCCTGTTGGGTGATAGGTTGATTTTGATGACATGATGATGTTTGAGGTGATAACATATTGGTTCAGATGGTTATCAGCTACTACAACAAGATTCAACGATGCATGTTTGCTCTATAAAACCTATACAGGTGCCTAGGAGGTGTAGCTTGGAAAAATGAGTTTCTTGGATGATTGGAAAGTATGTTGACAGGTTGGATACCATGTTTTAAGGGTTATTGAGCACTCACAAGAGCGTTATGGTACAAGTATATGTGGTTTGCTTAGTTACAAGTGATTATTGAGAGCATGTATGCTAGCTACGAGGTGTGATAGAGTGTATTGGAGCCTTTTGAGAACATGGAAGCATGTAAACAGGTGTGTCATGGCATATGAGGTATGTTTGGGGTCATTTGTAGAGGTTATATGTTCACTTATTGCATTATTTCAGTTGACCCTAGTTGCTACTATGAGGATCTAACATGCAAGCATAGGTAAGTCTTAGTGACTGGAGAGATTGGGATATGGTGTTATCATTATTATGATTAGAGATGTTGGAGGGATGAGTCATAGTTATCTCAACAAAATTTTTAGGTCCCCATGATGTGTATTTTTCTAGATATGATTGATTTTGTGAGACATGGTGAAAAACAAGGCAAAATCTAGCTCAAAGTGTAACTTCAGATGCTCATTGTGAACAATGTGATTTACATGGGACCTTGTGGATTTTAGGGATTACTATAAGGTTAGTATATAAGGTTTCAAAAAAATAATTAGGTCAGTTGATCGTCACATTTTTATGAACAAATATTAAGAAGGTAAAGAGGTCAAAAACCCTAGTTAAACCCTAACTAGGAGTAGTTTGTAGAAAGTGAAGTTTTGTGACCCAATTTTTATTGGTTCATCAAAAGTGATGATTGAATGTTGTAGATGTCTCCTCAATATTTATAGAGATGTATGTTTGAGGTCATGATGATATGTGGGCCCCAACAAAAAATAACAATTTCTTTTTAGGATAAGGGTGTCCAAAGGAGTAACATACAAAATTTATGGCGCATGATGATTGGTAGTTGTTATTTATGTACATGGAGGTTTCAGGACATCTTCATGTAGGTTCATGATGTTTTGAGCTCCAAACAGGTTGACTGGTCAAAGGGTAGTTTTGGGGTCTCAGATAGTAGGATCCAGTGTTTTGGCCATAACTTGAGCTACAGGTGGAATTTTGAGGTGATTTAAGCTATGTTGGAAATTATATTCAAAGATATTTACAATGATATATGTCTTGCCTCATGATGAGGTGATTTTACAAGGTTTCCATGGAATTATTTTAGCAAGAATGCTTTTGGCGATTTAGGACAGGATTTGTTTTGGTGCAAGTTTTATGTTGTTTGAAGAATTATATTGATTGGGTGATGCTTCCTATCACCTGGAGAGTGATAAGGGATTTATTTTGCATCCAATGAATCCATTTAGAGATCTTTAATGCATGTATAAATGTTTTTATGAGCTAATCTTTGTAAACAACATTTTTGGAAGGTTTATATGGTAAAGGCAAATGTTGTTGTGGTTTTAATTTAAGGATGTTTCATCACTTATAAATTACTTATAAGTGTTCTAAAGGTCCTACCAATTCATTTGATAGGTCATATGAAATGTTTTTGTTTTAGTAAAAGTGATTTTGTGATCAGATGAAGTTTCAAGGGTGCTAAAGGGTAAATGAAACAATTATTTTGAGAATTGTAAAGGGAACTGGGCCTAGTAAATGAAATAATTTGATTGTTAGATATTAATTATGACCATGTATGGTTTTTTTTTGATATTTTAATCATTTATAAGGGTTCATGGGTCATAAAAAATTTCTGGTACTCATGTTAGGGCAATTTTAAGATTGTGCCCCATGGGCTTTTGAGCCAATTTTAGCATATGTAATGAGGTTTTTAGCTAGGTCGACCTAATTGGGTCACTTGTAGCTGTTGTATTTAAAAATTAATTTTTTTTCTTGATGTAATGGTTGAACCGAATGGAGGGAAAAATTTGGGCCTAAGTTTGAAAGGTGGAGAAGCATATAAAAGCATGTTTTTGGGTGCTTTTCCAAACTGGTTGAGTGTGTGCAAGGTGAGTGACCTAGGGAAAGTTTTTTTGCAGGTGTATGATCATGAATGAATATCAGATCAGATGTGTGACAAGTTGAGGAATATCAGAAATCATGCGTGCAAGAGTTTGCAGTATTTAGAAGTGAAGAAAAAACTAGATTGTACAAGTTGAAGACCTAGTGTTTGAGCAAGGGTTTGGAGCTGAATCTTTGGATCACTATAAGATGTGGTATAAACATAATTTCAATGGTCATAATTCTTCAAAATCTTGTGTGACAAGTCATATTCATGTAAGTCTCTTGTTATGTGGAATATCAACAAAGGTTTAGGGGTTGGTTCTCCTTATGGAGGGTGCCTCACTAAAGAAATCTCCTGTGATGTGTAATACTCACTTGAGTATTTTTGTGTGTAATATCAACAAATTTTTCAATGGGTTTTCTTCCTCTTGAGGGTTTCCTAATTATATCTTGTGTCTTTTGTTGATTTCCTTGCTCAAGGTTTATAGAATGTATGGCATTTGATTGTGTGCACACATTAATGGATGGTAAAGTGATTATGTGTTTTTGAATAAGCAATCTGAAATATGATTTGAATTTTGTAAGTACTAATTCACCCCCCCTCTCATTCCATTGTGCTTCCAAAATTTCTTTGGTTTAAATTTAGTTTGACCTAATAATCATTGGCTCGAGAAGGAACTTAAAGTTTGGACAGTGTATTCAAGATCTTAGACTCATGAATGATACAGATGAGAAAATCCTCATTGCACATAAGATATTTGACGATTCAAAGAGTAATCTTTCCAGAAAATGGGTGTTCAGTATAAAGTGGAAGATGAAAGTGCTAGAAGAGGCAAGTGACTAACTTAAGAGCATGGTGCAGAAGGGAGAAGCATTTAAATATGTAATGCTTGTTGAATTTAAAGATCTTCAGTGTCAGTTTTATAAAGAAAATTCTACAGAGAGACACCCATTACAAGAAATCAAAGCAAATTTCAGGGCACTCATCAAATAAGACTTGTTCAAGCCTGAAAATGTGACTAAAGAGAAAATGGAAGAGATTGGTAAATTACATAATGTGGTCATAGAAGGAACCAAAGGATTATTGCAAAATGCATATATGGGAAAGGATATAGAGGATTCCATGGGCAACTGGATGAATGCTATGGCAACCACCAGCATCCCCAAAGGCATGGAGATTGTTGGAACTCTTGTTAAGTTCATAAATTAAATACTCAAAGTGAAGAATCCAACAACATCATCTATAAGTTTTCCTTCCCCGAGTTCCTAAACTCTTCTTTCTAATAGTTGTAGTTCAAATATAGCTTTATTATTTTAAAAATATGTAAAATTGTAAATAAGCTAACTAAAGTGTAATTCATTAATTAAGTGGAAACACTTAATTAAAAGAGAATGGAACTAGGAGAAGTTGGTTACAATAGCCCTTATGCCTATATAAGGCTTATCTTTCATTATAAGGGGGGGTTGGATTTTGATGTTTTGAATGTAAAGATACAAGACTAATAAGAATCAATATAGAAGAAGTTCTTCCCTCTCATTTCTTGCATTCTTTCTGTTTTTGTTTCTTAACCTGTAAATGTGGATTTGATATGTTTGAATATGAAACTTCATGTTCAATTCAGTTGATGTAGTGCTGAAAACTTTGTGTCTACTGCATATATGTCATGTGGGTTATTCATATATATATTCATGTGCTCTTGAGATTTCATGTATGCATAAGTAATATACTATTATGCAATCTATATATCTGAAAGTGTTGCCATTTCCATCCCTCAAACTATTGATTCTTCGATCTCTTTATCTTCTGTATTGAGAATTGATTGAATATGGAAAAATTTAATACATCAAAATCCTCATTTGAATATTTATTAATTGTATATTTTTAAATAAGTAGTTTTTTTAATTTGGTGAATAAGGGAACCCCTCCCATAAAGAGGAGGACTATTGTCCCCTGATCTATTGCTTGCATCAAGAGAAAAAATTCCAACCAAAAGGAACATTATTAAAAATGACATTATTTTTTTCTTTCAAAAGATGAAAAAGAATATCAGTTCTAAAAATGTGCCCAAATTTGTTGCAAATGACAAGTAACAAGGTCGAGTACCCAAGAGAACCATTTTCTAGGTAAATAATTCTAGAGAAAAGGGTTGAAAATGGGTATGGATCTACTTCCAAGTTGGTTGAGCCCAAAGGCAAACCAAAAAATGTGCTTAATAGACTCAAGTTGATGGAAAACCAAAAAAATTGGGGTTAAGACCTATATTCTTGAGACGATCCTTGACTAGAAGCCCTTGATGCAAAATACACCATAAAAAATGAGCTTTGTTGGGTTTGATAAGATCACTCCAAACCCTCTAAAACTGATGCATCTAAATAGAAGCATGGGAGACAACATTCTAACGACCATTAAGAGTGTCATTGGGAACATATTAGGGGCCCATTAAGGAATACCCCAAATGTGGCTTATACTAGAAAAATGACGTAGTAGTCATCCAATTCAAGTCCCGCCACCACGGTACACCGAAGGTGACGCCAAATTTGTACACATATTCATCAGGTATGCAAGCAATGATTTCCCTGATATATTTTGTATCCTTAAGTTGTAGATTGTATTTAGTAATAAGGACATCCCAGGAAAGCCAAGATCTGGAGTGTTTTTAAAATAAATCACCCACCACTTTAATTCCTCTTCTATAAAATCTAATGCCTTTGGCCCAAGGAACAAAAATATGGTACATCATGAAAATTGAGGATAGAAGACCACCAGAGAGAGTGGGAATTAATAGATAGACTGGATCTAAACCCATCCCCCTTCCAAATGAGGTATTATTTTATCAATTCCTAGGATTTCCAAATGTTTTTCTACCCAAAGGAAAGACATGAAAAATATAATTCCAAAGAAAAATCTTCCAATACTCATTACCTTCTAGACTACAGAGTAACGATTTGACACAAAGAGCACGTCCTTAGAGTTTAATGTCAAGTAACCCAAGGACCCAACTTCTTTAGGCCAAAAAGATGTCCCATGCCACCCTATGGAACCCCATATGCCCCTTAGTGTTAGCCCACAAAATATCCCACAACAATGTCTCAAGTTTGGCATAGGAAGCATTAGACGGAGCCCAATAAGAAGAATAATATACATAGACAAAAGCTACATCTTAGAGAAAAATTGAAACTTACCTACCAAGGAAATTAGGATTGGTGATCCACAAACAATCTTGCACTTAACCGTTTTAACCACATAAGCCCAAATTTGGGTGGAAGTGGCCTGAAATGCAAAGGGAATACCAGGAAACTTGAATTGAACACCCAGTATAATCTAGATCTATTGCATACCTTCTAGCTAGGGCTAGGTGAGAGAAAGGGATTATCGGTAACACTAGGTTTTCTTCCATTAAAAAGAGGATCCTGAAGCCAAACAAAAAGTATCCATACAATCCAAAGCATTTTGAACAGACTGCTCGTTTTCAAAGAGTGTGAGAAAATAATCATCCACAAAGTGGCCATTAATGAGTTCCTGACCCAAATCAAGTAGAGAAATTTCTTTAACCAGTCGTTAAGAAGCATCGTGGGCTAGCAAATAACTAAACCCTTCAGTGGCTAGTACATAAAGCGAGGGGGCCAAAGGACACAAGCCGAACTTGGAAGATTGAGGCCCATTAATGGTAATGTATGCTCCAAAATTTCTTAAAAGCATCTGCACAGTGTAAACAAATCTCGGCCCAAACCTAAGAGCTTGAAGCATTGTCAAAATTAAAGACCATTCAATATGATCATAAGTTTTAGAAAAATCAATTTTGATAAACAGATATTTTTGGTTAGAGAGTCGATCCCATTCCATCCCTTCCCAGAAAACAATAATACTATCCAAGATATACATGTGATTGATGAAAATTGTCTACTCATTTCTAATAATAAGAGGAAGGAGAGTAGAAAGCTTGTTAGATAAAGCCTTAACAATAATTTTGTAAGACATGTTAAAAAGAGTTATAGGTCTCCAATTAGAAATTTCTTTAGGATCTCTTGATTTGGGGATAAAATTGATGTTGCCTTGGTTAATCAGCTCTCCCAAAGAGTTAGAATCCAAATATTCAAGATAAACATTACACAGATCAAATCCCAGAGTGTACCATAAGGTTTGGTAAAATTCAGAATGGAAGTTATCAACATGATGAGCTTTATTAGGAGCCATTTGAAAGGCTTCCTCTTTAATATTTTTGAGATATAAAGGCCTATCACATGTCACCCGCTAGGATTGGGTGACCTTACAACATAACACAACTTGTAATTTTTTTTAAAAAGAGCCTCTTCCCTAGTAGGGATGGTAGGTTGAGAAGCAAAAACCCCATGATAATGATGCAAAAACACTTGAAAAATATTAGGTAAGGTAATGTGTCTAACATTCCCTTCCCAAATGGCTTTAATTTTATCAGAGGATTGCTTGAAGCAAAGCATAAAACAAATTTATTTGGAAGATCTGTCACCTATTTTTATCCAATGTAAGTGAGCACGTAGTTGGGCACCCTGATCTTTGTAAGATTCTCCCACCTTAAGATTACACTTCTGATGGGCGGCCTGTAGCTGAAGGGAATGATTGAAGGTATACATACTAATCTCTAGTGAGACTTTTTGAAACACATGATAAGAAAAATCATGCATTGCTTTCCTAAATATGATAGATTTTTTGTCATAGATGTGAAGGAAGGTGCTAGTTATCTTGATGGCCTCATTCCATCAAGAAATCCAAATCTCCTTGTCAACAAGGTGGGGAACCAAATTCCAAATTCTTTGGATATGGGACACACTTCTAGCATTCTTAAGGTGCACAGTATTTAAGTAGAATTGAGACTTAACCATGCATTTTTTTGTAGGTTTGGAGCAAGAAATGCCATAAAAATGGGGGAATGGTCAGATACGATAACAATATCAATAACTGCAATAGGCCTACCCAAGATGGGAGAAATATAGAAGAAATCTTGACTCTTCATAAGGGTATGATCAAGCTATTGCAAAGTCTTGTCTTGACCCTATTAAAAGTTAGACATAATATACAAAGTGGAGTTGAAGCTCATCTTGTAGGGGATGTTGGGATCAAAAATTTTGAGCTTATGCTTCATATAGAACTAGGCTTTCTTCTCTCTCGTACACCAATGCATGTGCATGCAACCAGATTTGTCCCTTAGGAACTTAATCATATTGAAGTAACCATTGATAATCCAAAGAGCATCAGGTAAGGAATCAACAAGATAACACGAAAACAAATCTCTTTCAATTGCATCATTGGATGCATAGATATTGCTAAACCCAGGATATGCCCATCAAATTCAAAAAGAGTCCACACCACTCGATGAGTGGGGTTAGATCCCCATGAAATCACATGTTGAGCAAGGTTAGGGTAAATCAAGGTCATGAACCCTCCATGCCCTGATACATGATTATACGTGTGACAAATAACATTGGGTCATATGGTACGAGTAGTATAATGGAGTAAGAAGCCAAAAATATTAACTTATTGTAAACACAAAATTCTCATATGATTAAAATGTAGACAATTTTCCCTAACTAGATATTTCTGGGTTAGTTTAGTAAGGCCACGTATATTCTAAGAATACACAATCATTGGGATGCATCAAGGTGCATAGATCCATCACCATAAATATTAGAGAGGGTAGAAAATTGGTCGTGGGACAAAGTGACTCAGGAAACATATTCCAATGACCACGATCTGTGTTTTTCTTACACATTTTCACCTTCTTCCACTGACGTGGGACTACAGGAATGACTAAGGCAAGATTTATGGATGAAAGAAATTTGACTTTCTTCCATGAAGGGTGCTTATGGTAGTTAGAGAGGCAAGGTGACCAATGGAGCTGGAGTTTTTAAAGGGACAATAACAGAGGCTACCAACAGGGTGCGGGAGAAAGTTAGGGTGGTTATGGGAAGTGAATGCATAACTTGTTTGATAGGATTAATATAAGAGATGACACCATTAACAACAATTGCACGATATGAAGAGACTGAGGGTTTTATAGAACCATGGGAAACAACCCTTTTTACTATTCATTGTGGTCCACCCATTTAAAGAAGAGGGAGATTTGGACTCCACTTGAGCCTTTTATTGAGTTTTAGGGCAGGATTCAGTCATTAAAGGACATTCACGAATCATGTGGTCAGAAGTTTGATAGTAAAAACAAGTATTAGGTAAGTTGATATAGATGACTCGTTGAGAAAACTGGTATCCCCAACTTGAATATCAATGGATTCTTTAAGTTCTTTGGATAAATCCACCTCAACGTAAACGTGTTTTTGGTGGCGAGCGTTGAAAACATTTGGTATTTCCAAGTAACTTTCTACAAGGTTTTATCACTAGCAATCACATGTGTACAATACAATGTGAATGTCGAACGATATATGTTGTTTTATTTAGAGTAATAATTAGTAATTTTGTAGTTGATGTTGATAAGGGGTGTGATTTATTTTTTAAGTGTAAGAATATAAATGAAGAATTACATTTAAAGGATCTATCTCTACATTTAAAATTTGTTACAAATTCGTACATATACCATCAATCAAGGTGTTATATGTAACAATATTTGGAGAGAAATCAACATGTTTCATTGTAGTTACTAACCTGAGAGTTCTATCTTCCATACCCACTTTGCAAAGACCATTGATCAATGTACTATATGTAATAATACCAGGAAAGAAACCATCTTGTATCATTTCAGCTGTTAATACGAAAGCTTTATCTACCCTGCCTTTCTTGTAGGCTCCATCAATAAGGGTGTTGTATGCAACAATATTTGGAAAACAATAAGTATGTCTCATTTTGTACAAGAGCTCGTGCACTTCTTCAATTCAACCCCACTTACATAAAACCTTTAGAAACTATTGTAAGTGATGAAATATGGATGAATTCCCATCTCTTTCATCTTGAAAAGAAGGGAGTTGATTCTAAAGAATTTTCCATCATTCCTAAGACCGCCTAGAGGCACAGTGAAGGTTATGACATTGAGAGAAAGGTGTTCATTTTTTCAAAATGAAAAATCTCCTAAGCTTGGTTTATGTTTCCACTGGATTTCTATGAGAGCATTCCCCACAAAAACATCCAAACCATTTCTTTCTAATTATGGTGTTGTGAATTTCCTTACCCTGTTGCAGGGATAATAAATGGGCACATGCCAAGAGAAAACTCAACAAGGTGATTGAGTCATGTTTCATGTAGAAATGAAGAACTTAAAAATCATAGATTAGAGTGGTGCAATCAGAAGATAAACTTACTTCTTTAACTCTTGTCATAACATTAAAAATACCTTCACCTGTTAGGATTTGCAGAGAACCTCCAAACCTAATTTGGCTTGGGATAACATTGTGTGCATTCCCACCTATTATCCAAATAAATCTCCTAGTTATCTGGATAACTTATATTTTCATTTTGACTCTGATGCTTTCACATTTTAGGTTGTGCACACTCAAGCTTGCTCCCTTGACACAATTTTCTTAGCTGTAGTACCTTCACGCACCCCATGCACCTTACTTCCTTCTTGATTTTGTTCTACATTCTGTTGTCTCCTTCCACTTCCCCTTTGTGCCTTCCTCCTATGTGCTCACTTTCTGTTCCATCTTTTTACACACTCATTGCATGCACCTTTGCAGACTTGCCTTCCAAAATGGCTAAGTCACTGGCATTCCTCTGGCACACTTGCATAAACTAAGCTCCCTCACGTACCTCTTTTCTTTATGCTGCCACGTGTCCTCCTTTAGTTGAATGCTTGTGCCCCTTCCCATAATTTTCCCCTGCAAGTATTTTCCTATTCCTCTTGCACCCGCACCTCTGCATGTGCCTTCCCTCTATTTCCCTTTCGCGCACCTACCTTTTGCTTCCGCACCTTGCACCTTCTTCGACACTAGTCACTATTCCATGTCATCTGTCAGACTTGAGTGTGCAACACGTAACCTATCAAAGTGCACCAATAGGGTGCTAAATCCTGATAACCAACTGGTTCGTGACACATGAAAAAAATGAAAAATCAGATGAACAATTGGCTAATTTCCTTAGTCAATTAATGTGCACCACGTGTCCTTGCATGTCAGAGTGACCTATAGAATTTTGATAGCCATAACTTTTGTTGCAGTGCTCAGATTCCTGTGTGCCTAGTCTCATTTGAAATTTGCTAACATCAACTACACATTGGAATTTTCAAAATCAGATTCAAGCGAGTATTGGTAGGTGGAAAATAGGGAAACATCCTTCTAATCATCAATGCACACATCTAATTGACCTCAACCACAAATTTCAATCAGACCTTTCTTTCTTTCTTCTTCTACACGCCAAAAAGACATGGGGAAGCGTATCTTACATCCTCACAGGAATTTATTACTAGTTATTGGTGGTTGAAGATTAGAGTCCAAGTTTCCCTCTCTTTCTCCTTCTCTTCTCTCCTTCTCCTATAAATAATAGAGTTTTGCTTTGTAAAAAGGATCCCTCTTTGTTATAATGACACCATGCCAAAATGGTGGCCAACTTCCCATGGGTCTCAGACCTTGACATGGTATTTGTAATGTACTCTCACCTCCTACCATGAATGTAAATGACTGTGCATCCCTTAAGTAATAAAATCATGTTTTGTGGAACTCTTGTCTTCCATGTCTCGTTTTCATTGCATCTCACCTCTCTGTTTGCATTTTCTGGCATGCTGTGTGTATTCCCACTTGCAGTCCTTGTGTTTATGTATTGTGTGTGTTGGAAGGCTGAGCCCGCATGTTGATCTATGGTGCATGCCATCCACCCTCTTCTCCCGTGCCCTCTCTATTTCCTTTGCCATTCATGGAGAGAGATTGACCCTTTCCCTCGCATTATCACCTTCCTTAGCTTAGGATTTCCCATTTCTACACATCCTTCTATCCTTGGTCCCTTGGCATGTTTATTTTAGGATTTAATTTCAGCATTAAGAGTAGCAGTAGCATTATAGGTAGGTAGAGGAACTGGCCTTCTCCAGAGACCCATCCCAAATGCGTAAGGTCCCACAACTTGGGGACAGTTCCATTGCTATCTCAAATGACTCAATCCTTACATATTTGAGACACGGGTGCAAGTTTGAGGACAAAATTTTTCTGTCATGCCTAGTGGGACAAGAATGAAGAGATTTACATCTTTATCTCAGTGAGTTTGATGTGTTTTGCTGAGATCTAGCCTTTAGAGGAATTTTTCAACACATCTAGTGACTCCACTGATCCAACACACCCATTTTCTGATTCGCAGACCAGTCTTTCATCCTCCTTTCATTCATTTTTATTTCTTCCATCGTTCCACCTTCCTCTTTTTGAAGTTGTGCAATCATGAATTCTTACCCTTCATGGAATTCTCATTTGCAGCAACATAGCTATTTTTCTACATCCCCACAGTTCCAAATTCCACCTCCAAATCAGTTTTATGAGCCCTGTCATCCTGAATATGCATACAACCCACTTTTTTCTAACCAAAATGTTTATGAAGAACATGTTTATGCAGATGATGGTGGAAAATCCATAGCATAAACTTATTCTGAGAGGCAAGTGCAGAAGATGGAGATGGACATGATGCAACTCAGATTCAAGTGCTCCATAAAGGCAGCTAGCGTTGGCTACAAGGTATCTTGTCCATGGGTAGGCCCTGTACTAGGTTGGTTTAACACCCAATAGAAACTACATTTTATTACTGAGATGATGTCACAAATTATAAAGTGGACGGAAAAAATGGAGGCTCAAAAATCTAGTGCGTGACAACCCTGTCAATGGGGCAACCCTGCACTACCATCTTATAGTCTGCCCACTCTTCCGCACCAACTTGCATCATCTCAGCTTGCTGCACATGTTCTTAGCTTCTTGCGCACTACTCCCATTGAGAATTACCCCCCTCCATCCTCTCACCTTCATTTGTCTACCATTACCCTTCATGTGCGCACTTCTACTCCTCTTACGTGCACGCCTTCCATGCCTTCCACGCCCATCCTCCCATTTCCATTCAAGTCCCCTGTGCCTAGTTGTACCATAAATGAAAAACCCCTTGCTAACACACCTTCCCCAACCAATGTCATCATGTTTGATGACTGCACAATAGTTAAAGAATGACATGACTCATGAGACTTCGACTGGGAAGAAGAAATCATACGGGTTCCTATTTCAGAAGAAAAGCAGTTAGTCTCAGAGGGTGTGCTCCTGGAGGATACTGAGTTGCTTGTAGAGGTAGAACCTCACACGCCTCAGCTCTACATGAACTAGCCTACAAGTAATAACCTTTAGAAGGAGAGTATGTAACAAAATCCCATTTGTGGGATTGAGATTCAAAGCAATGGGAAAATCACAAGGATCAGACCATGCCCAATCAGATACTTGGCTAGTCTAGAGCCAAAAATAGAGTTGCCACCGGTCATGCTCATTTCAGAGCATGAGGTAGAGCTTCATCGCACCAAAGGTTAGCAACAACACCTCCCAGATCCAAGCGCAAAACTACTTTAGGAGGTATATATTTCGTTTGTTGATACTTTGAGGAGAAGGGTGAGAAAACAACTACAAATCAATTTCTCACTCTTGTTACAGACCATGTTGAGTGCCAAATCAATTACATGGTCGCAATTTGTGAGGAAGGGAAGCTACTTCTCCCTGCTTGTTGCAAGTTTTACTTGAGCACCCTTTGCCTCTGGTTAGAGTAGGCTAGTTTAGGTTTTATTTTAGTAAAACAAGTGCTTGTGCACACTTTGCATGTTCCCTTTGGGACATGTATGATTTTCAGATTTTATACATAGTGTTGTGCTTCTGTTTCGGCACGCTCCCTCTTGTGCCTTTCCTTTCTTGTTGCTCACATGTGCCCCTTTTTGTTGCTTCCTGGGATGACAGTTCAACTTTGGCAGAGGTAGTTTCAACAGTTAGTGCATAAGCTTCCACTCTCATTAATCTAACTCAAAATATCTTCATATGAGAGAAAAAATTTAGTTCAGAGTTCAGACGAAGTTGTAAGTGACTTCAGGGATGTTCTTCAAGTTGTAGATAAGATCTTCAAGATTAGCGCTTGAATCCATGCCCAATGGACTTATAAGGCTACTGGTCTCTTCATCTAGTAGGTAGATGGCCCCCAAAAGTTGCCAAAACTATTATCTAAATAACTCTCCTAGTTATTTGTTATCAGCCAATTTTGACTCCGCAAAATTGTTAAAAAACAATTAAAAAATTAAAAATTAGAAAATTTTGAAAAGTATTACTTTGCGTGGTTCATTGGACTCATTGCGATCGTCTTATTTTTGTGATCGTTTCGGTCTTCGTTTCGTGATTTTCGGGCGAGAACTCTTCCCGCCAGGCTATAAAACGTGTTAAAATACATTAAAATAATTAATTAATTAATTGCTCCTTGTTTGATTAAATTAATTTTTAAAAAATCACTTAAGGAGTATTTAATTAAATAAATATAAATTAAAGTTCATTCGACAAGTTTTAGTGCCGGGGAAGTAAGCTTTTGTTTCCAACTGCCGGGTTGGCTTCCCGAACCCGGATTTCCACTTTCCTGGCAATTTCCTTCAAATTTCCCACACGTGGGTTTTCCTCTACCAATTGCCAAATCATGGATTGGCAAACGGGCATAAAATTCCCCAATTTCCCACATGGGGAAATTGGACGGGGATTGCCAACCCATTTTGCCATTCCCGTTGGCAATTGCCCGTTACTTTTCCCATTTCCCCCTGGCACTTAAGCCACTACCTGGGATGAGAGGAAGTTGAATTAATCCTCGTAACTTCCTCCATCAAACCCGTTGGAAAAAGTCAGAAGCTTCTTTTTTCTTCAAGAAGACATAATATTTTGTCAGCCTTATGCAAGAGAAACTAACGCCATTGTAGAAGAGAAATACAAGAAGGTTTTTGGTTTTGTTTTCAAGCTCCACACATTCATCAAAAAGGTTTTATCAAAATCTAAAGTTGAATTTCACACACAGCTGTGGGAGAAGGGTTTCCACGTTTTGAAGGAAGAAGCCACGCCTAAGGTAGGAGGGAGAAATTTCCATAAAACAAAAGACTTTCATGCGCCTGGGAAAGAGAAAGGAAAAGTTTTTAAAACAAATAATAAAAAAATCTTGTCCACACACTGCGCTCAGGCAAAAAGAAGAATTGTGAGTTTAAAACAAAGGAGGCGCACAACCCATTCAAGAAGATCTCCACGCCTGGAGGAGATTAAAAGACCACACGTTGGAGAAAGGAAAAAAGATACAGTCCAAAAGAAGACAAAAGAAAGAATAGATTTCCACGCCAGAGGAAGAAAGAAAACGCGCCCAGCCAAGTGTAAAATTACACATTGGCAGAGAAAGTTAGTAGAAGCCCATGAAGGAAGAAAACAACAAATTTTCCACGCGTGGAGAATGAAAAGCCAGCAAATTGACAGAGGAAGATTTCCATGCGCCAGGGAAAAGATTAAACACAGAGAAAAGACCAAAATCCACGAATGTGAATAGACAAGACAGCAAAGCAAGAACAGTTTTCCATGCATGCAAAGGAGGAGAACGCAGAAAACAATTTTAAATCCCAGGCCAGAGCACTTTCCAAATAATGAGGAGCAACCTCCAGCAATGCCTGAATGTTTCACACCAAATTTTATCGACCATCTTCATAGGATTTTCAATGGTCCAAAGCTAGCTGCAATTCAGTGGGCTGCTATGCATACGGCACCTGGTACAAATGGAGTTGGGTCTGCTAGACGGCAGGAACCCTGGCCCTTCACTTTGGTGCAAGGTCCACCAGGGACAGGACACACACAGTCTGAGGAATGTTGAATGTTATTCATCTTGTTCAATATCAGCACTATTATGGTGCACTGCTTAAGAAACTTGCTCCTGAAAGCTACAGGCAATCCTATAATAATGCAAACAGTATTGACAGTATTGGCATAGGATCAATCGATGATGTTCTTCAGAGTATGGATCGCACACTGTTCCACGCTTCCTAAACTTTTCCCTAAACCACGAATGCTTGTTTGCGCTCCATCAAATGCTGCAACAGATGAATTGTTACAGTGTGTTCTGGATCGTGGATTCATTGATGGTGAAATGAAGGTCTATCGCCTTGATGTTGCGAGGGTGGGTGTGGATTCTCAAAATCATGCTGCACAGGCAGTATCAGTGGAGCGTAGAACTAAAATTCTCCTAGGAAAGTGCCGTGAGAAAGTAATTGGCTATATGCAGCAGCTACGGGGTAGAGAAGTAAACTTATCTCAGAAAATCAGTGGCCTCCAGAGAGAGCTAAGTGCTACAGCTACCGCAGGGCAGATCCCAAGGAACTGTTGGTGTTGATCTTGATGTTCTGGTTGCACGCGACCACAGTCGTCATCAGTTGTTGCAAAATCTTGCAGCTGTAGTAGAAGAACGAGATAAAGTTCTAGTTGAGTTGACTCGCCTTTTCATTTTGGAAAGTCACTTCCATGGAAGAAGCTCGATCAAATCTTGAGGCAAGTTTTGCAAATGAGGCTGAGATTGTGTTCACTACTGTTTCTAGTAGTGGCCGGAAGTTATTCCAGCGCCTAGCCCATGGGTTTGATATGGTGGTTATAGATGAAGCTACAAGCTAGTGAAGTAGGCGTGTTACCTCCACTTTCATTGGGTGCTTGCAAGGTGTGTTCTTGTCGGGGATCCACAGCAACTTCCTGCAACAGTAATAAGCCAGGCAGCAGGCATGTTGCAGTATAGTAAAAGCTTTTTGAGCGCTTCCAACAAGCAGGTCATCCATGTTGTTATCTGCTCAGAATCGAATGCATCCTCAAATTCAGGTTTTTCCTTCAAGATATTTTTATCAAAATGAATTAAGTGACAGTGAGAGTGTTACCAAGAGACCTGATGAAGTTTATTACAAAGATTCTCTATTGAGACCTTACTTGTTTTACGATGTAACTCATGGAAGAGAATCTCATAGAGGTGGATCTATTTCATATCAGAATATTCATGAAGCACAATTTGCTTTGCAATTATATGAGCATCTTCAACGGGTCATAATCATGGCAGCATTAGGTCTTTATCGGTAAAGGTATTTTCTCATCGTTTGGAAGGTACAATTGTGCTTATTATGGCAAAGCCAAAACATTCTTACTACAAGTGTTATATAATAAGGAAGAACCGTGAGCATTGTGGTAAAACCATTCTTTTCAAAAATGTTGGGTTAAGCTCGGTATTCAAGTGAGTTGAGCCAGAGAAGAACTCAGGGAGTTCGGTTCTGGAAAGAAGGTAAGACGACACGAAGGGCATGGATCGCCATGGGAGTCCAATTCAAGTTGAAAATGCATGAGCTCACAATCAAGCTAGGAGCGATACGATTGAGGGCTCATTCATGAGTTGAGTCGTCTAAACACCTAAGTGAAGAAGGAGCACATCTCGAGAATTTCTCATTCCAGTCATCATTCGTCTTTGCATGATTGCCCTAATTCTTCAGGCCTAATCAACAACACAACACTATAATTCAAAGCATTGGTTCATGCGCAAGCACCTGTAATCTATATCACACAATTTCTAGAGGTGGAACTCGTTGATGAAGTACCTCAAAATATACCAGCCCAACTTGTGGAAGTAGTCACAACTTCTCAACCAAAAGTTGATGATCCGGTTCTTTCCTGCCTACATTTGAAGAATCATCACAAATGGAGAAAATGGTGACAACATCTTTCTCACAACAAGAAGATCCAATTTCAGCAACACCCGAAAGGTGATCCCCTTCAGCGTGATGAAGATCAATTCCCAACGAACACGAGAACCATGTACAATGAGGTACTTGGAGAGGTTCCCACCTGGCTACATGATACCCTGAAGAATTGAAAGAGGGTCATCAAGCCAATAGTGATAAACTTGGAAGCGATTGCGTAAATGTTAGAATCCATCACTCCAAAAAAGACCAAATACTACGCTAAGGTGTGTGTCAACGAATTCATAAATCACTTCGATGATTTTTCAACACCACTCATTCACAATGGGGCAAAGGAGATGGATTTCCAAGACTCTGAAGTCTCACAAATTCTGCTCGAGAGATCAACACTTTGGGATGGTAACAAAGACAAAGGACATAACTCCAGGGAGTGAATTGCAATTTTGGCTCTTGGAGATCTTCTCAATGGCGAAAGACCAGAAGTTGGATTCTGATAAACCAAGGTGGCGTAACGATTACGGTCTCGTGACAAATGAATAATTCACCATGGAAAGGTACTCAGAGCATGTGGAGAATTGTGAATATGAATACGAATGAAGACAAATCTTCTCACACCAGGATATTGCTCAGATAGAGGGGTGGATGAATTGCTCAAGTTTCAAGCTCAGCACTCTTGTCATTTGGAGGATTGCAGAGCACAGTCAATGAGTTCATTCCCGTACGATCGGGATAGGCGGACTCTTGGCCCAATGGATAAGGCACTGATCCTAGGTGTCTTGATCTAGGTGGCACATTGCTGACTAGGATGTCTACGTGTGCATACAAGTCATTTAAGTGGGGTCCACATGTACCCATTTCTTTTATTTATGTATTTTTCCTTAAATGACCTTTTAACTTAAGTGGTTTCTATTTTTAGTCACTTTTTAAAAGTTGGTTGAAAAAGTCAAAGTCACTTAAGTGCCCTATTTAATGTGCATTTAAAACCCTAACTACTTCGTAACCAACTTTTGGGTTATAAAAGGAAGTGAGGGGCTCATTTGTAAAGGGTGACTTTGAGAGAGGAGAAGAGAATACTTTTGTGCAAGCTTTGTTTCAAGAAGAAACTTTGTGTTCTTTGTGAAAAACATTTTGGAGTTAATAGAATAAGAACTTTGTGTCTCATTCATTGTCTCTTGTAACATTTGGTGTTCTTATGTTCATTAGATGTTAGGTGTTTGAATCTTGCATGTAAATATTATCTTTGATCTTATTGTCAACATTAGTAATCAGTTGTTCTAGTTCACAGTGATCAAGCTCTGACTATCTACTTGCTCATGTGTGTTCCCTTTTGCATGTTCTTGTTTGGCTAACTCAAACTCCGTTTTATTTGTGTTGGTTATTCAGCTTTCCTCTTCATGCAATATTAGGCTCTGTTTTTACCTAACTCTTGCATTTTCTTTCAGTTCATTCCATTCCACTCCTTTCCTTCTTTCTATTCCATTTCCTTCATTCACTTTTCTTCCATTGATGTTCCAAAACACCCCCCACATACAATTTTGAATGTACAGATGTAAATACAGTTTTGGCTTTCAATAAAGGCAGCCTCACCTTCATTGAGGAGGGACTTCATTCCCACACTGTTGCATGTCATTTGCATGCGTGCAAATCCATATGCTAACATTATCTGGATAACTTATATTTTCATTCTAACTTTGATGCTTTCACATTTCAGGTTGCGCGCACTCAAGCGTACTCCCTTGGCATAATTTTCTTAGCTACAGTACCTTCATGTGCCCCGCACACCTTGCTTCCTTCTTTCTTGTGTTATGCATTCTGTTGTCTCCTTCCATTTCCCCTTTGAACCTTCCTCCTGTGCACCCAATTTCTATCCTATCCTGTCGTGCACTCCTTGCACACACCTCTGCAGACTTTCCTTTCAAAATGGCTAAGTCCCTGACATTCCTCTGGAACGCTTGCATATACTAAGCTCCCTCACGCACCGCTTTTCTTTCTACCTCTGCATGCCCTCCTTCAGTTCAATGCTCATGCCCCTTCTCATACTTGTCTCTTGTAAGTATTTTCCTATTCCTCCTGCGCACGCACCTCTGTGCGCCTTCCCTATGTTTCCCTTTTATGTGCCTACCTTTTTATTCCGCACCTTGCGCCTTCTCGGCACTAGTCAGTGTGCCACATCATTTGTCAGACTTGAGTGTGCAATGCACAACCTTTCAAAGTGTGCCAACAGGGTGCTAAATCCTGATAACCAACCGGTTCATGACACGTGACCAAAATGGAAAATCAAATGAACAGTTGGTCAATTTCCTTAGTCAATCGATGCGTGCCACATGTCATTGTGTGTCAGAGTGACATGTAGACTTCTGACAGCCATAGATTCTATTGCAGTGATTAGATTCCCATGTGTCTGGTCTCATTTAAAAGTTGCTGACATCAGCTACACGTTGGAATTTTCAAAATCTGATTTAGGTGGGATTTGGTAGGCAGAAAATAGGGAAACATCCTTCTGATCATCAATGCACACATCTAATTGACCTCAACCACCAAATTTCAATCATATCTTTCTTTCTTCCTTCTTCTACATGCCAAGAAGACATGGGGAAGCATATCTGATAGCCTTGTAGGCCGATTCATAGGAATTTATCACTGGTTGTTGGTGGTTGAAGATTTGAATCCAAGTTTGCCTCTCTTTCTCCTTCTCTTCTATCCTTCTTCTCTTATAAATAGCAGAGTTATACTTTGTAAAAAGGATCCCTCTTTGTTGTAACAACACCATGCCAAAATGGTGGATGACTTTCCATGGGTCTCAGACCTTGGCATGGTCTCTGTAATGTATTCTCTCCTCCTACTATGAATGTAAACGACCATGCGTCCCTTAAACAATGAACTCATGTTTTGTGGAACTCTTGTCTTCCCTATCTTGTTTTCATTGCATCTCACCTCTCTATTTTCATTTTCTAGCATGATGTGCATATTCTTGCTTGCAGTCCCCATGTCCGTGTGTTGCGCGCACTGGAAGGCCGATCCCGCGTGTTAATATGTGGCGCGCATCGTTTGCCATCTTCTCCCACACCCTCTCTATTTCCTTCGCTGCTCGTGGAGAGAGATTGACCCTTTCCCTGGGGCTATCACCTTCCTTAGCTTAGGATTTCCTCTTTCTATACATCCTTCTATCCCTGGTCCCTTGGCATGTTTATTTTAGGATTTTCTTTTAGCATTAGGAGTAGCAGTAGCGTTAGAGGTAGGTAAAGGAACCAGCCTTCTTCGGAGATCCATCCCAAGTGCGCAAGGTCCCACAACTTGGGGATGGTTCCATTGTTTTCTCAAATGACTCGATCCTTTCAGATCCAAGACACGGGTACAAGTTTGATGACCAACACCACCTTCAATAAATCTTATTGAGAGTGCCTTCATTATAGAATAAACATTATATCAGTAAGAATCCTGCTTCTGAATATGCAATGACATGTTCTCTGTCTAGCTAGAATAATGTTTTCCATTTTAGTTGCATATTTTTCTCTTTTCAAGGTAGGTTTCATCTTTACATATATTATGAAAGCACTGATTAAATTTCATAAATTTTCAATCCCCTTGTGACAAGTAGCTCACCAAGTTGTTCTAAAATCAGTTGGGATAAAAACATTCAAATAACTATTTACCATCCAAGATGCACGTGATGACATAACAGGATACAATTGACCAGGTGGAGGATTTACTCGATTAGAAATCATAAAGGCATGAAGGAAATACATAACTTCTCTTTATTCCCTCAAACTAATTCTTAGTCAGAAATTCTTGAATTTACTAGACAAAGTCCTTTCCTTTTAAATTGATTTCTTTTCTTCTAGATGTAAATTTTTCCTTAATGACCACTTTTTAAAGTTGTAACAAGCTATTCAGATCCTTCTTGACGTCTCACAAAACTAAAATATCCCTAATGAGCATTCAAACATCAGATAGATTTTAAAAATGTACAAGCTAACTTGGAGTGCTACGAAACATAAAAATTTGAAACTCGGGGATATATCTAGGAAAGCTCTATTGAGGTTTAACAAATGCTTAGAGATGTTTAGAGGCACTCTAAAGAATATTATCTAACAAACCTAGGCCTTCACCCTTCTTGAAATCCCATGAAAAGGCAAATATTTTAAGAAATTAGGCCTTGTTGGGTCTTTGTTTGCACCTACAGCAGGACTTTCTAGGATTTCTTCTTTTGTAGGGACTCAAAACCCCTAAAACCTCAAAAATATCTTGAAAAACTCCTCAATACACTTGTGTTTCAAATTTGGTTGCAAACCCTTTTCTGGACATGATATGAAAAGAGTCCTGAGCCATGTCCATTTTGTCATCTTTGCACAGTCCGTCAATAATTTCATTAAATGTCACTTCAGTTCGGAAAAGGACCAAATTCCATCATTTCTACAAAAAAATTGTAGGCTTCATCTATTTTTCCAGCCTTGCAAAAGTCATATATGCAAATCTTATATCATGAATTTAATCAAAAGGTTAGAGATTGAATGGATTCTTCTATTTCAAAATATTAATCTATAATGTAAAGATCCATTTTTCTTCATAACATAATCATTTTACTCACCGTGTAGGATAGTCCCACAGACTTCCGTTTACCATGTAATCTTAAAACAATAGGTTTCCATGTGGATAAAGTGAATATCCATGCAGACTCACAAGATTATGATGCTTTATGCTTCAAATTGTTTCCAGCTTAGTTTCAAATTCACGCAAGCTCTTGTGGGTAGTGACCATGTATAGTCTCTTTATAGAAATTGGATTACAATTCTTTAGAATGCATTTATAAAAAGTGTTTGTAGCACCATAGCCAATTATATATTTCTCGTTTATATTTTCTCTTATTCTCATTATGTCATCATACATGTGAAGATCCATGTCCATGTGGAGTATGACCAATCTTGCAGAACCTAAATGTAACAATTAAATGTGTTAATAAATAAATTCTAATAAGATATTGCTTTCTAATTTGTTGGTCTGATAATCTATACAATATGAAATCATGTCTAGCCATGTTAGCTATATCACCTTGCTCCATTTTGTTTGCAGAGCCTTTTGTAAATGACTTTGGATGATTTGAATGATACAAAGTTCTAATTATGCACAATATTATTATTGAACCCAAACAGATGCAAACAACTATTGATTTTGAGATGGATGTTGTTCATTGCATTGGTCCACAATTTAAAAGAACCATATACATTACCTTCAAAATCACCTTGCTTCATCTACCTTCATCTTGTCTTTGTTTGCTGATAAAACCCAACTCCAAAATCCAAGCATTTATTAGTAATAACTATCTTCACACTGCTTGTTCTACTCAGAAAACAAGAATCTCAGTGAATTAATGAAGCCTGAAAAATCCTTCCAACTTTGCACTGAAGTAAATAATGACTTCAATCTTACTGCAAGCATAACAAGCCTATCTTTCTATGTAACTGAAGAAAGATAAGAGCACCGACTCTCTATGTTTCCCCAAAGCAATTATAATAACTGACAACAAATTTCACTCTGGTTACGCTCCTAGAACATAATTATAACAATGCAGATAGAGCAATCAAAGGTGCCAAGGCAAAGACTAATTTTGCCATGGTTCTTTGTGATGAGTCTAAGCGGTACTGTAGAGTCTTGGAGTAGTACCAAGAATCACAATAACAACAATATTACTAACAATAATACAAGGAGGGTCTCATCCTTGAACAAAGTAGAGGATTTTAGAAATAGCTTTGATCTAAAGATGAACATTCGCCCAAGAGGCATTTAGGAAAAGGGGTTCCCCACCAAATCTAGAAGGGAAAATCCTTGATCTATTAAAGAAACAAAAGCCATTCAAGAGGAGCTGTGCACCAGACAGAGCATATGAAGTAATAAATAGTAGAGAAATTTGAGATTCGATTAGTGATAACTGACAGAAAATATTTCAAACCAAGTTACCCCTTTACACCGCCTCTGCAATCCGATCCATGATGTTGGTAACAACAGTTTTAGAGTCTTTTCAAGAACAGCTGAAGGTTGTTGATCAAGCTCTTTCTTTTCCCAACAACCACTGGAATTTCTTCCAATACAATACAACACATATTCTCACACCAAAGTTTGATTTGGATGTTGATGCTTAGCAAATCTTCTATGAACACAGACATATTAGATGTGCATGCACGCTTAATTCAGAAAACACACAAGGCATCCATCTCATAACAATCTCCTCAGATGGAACCTTCCAATTCCACTGTCTCAATTACTTACAAATGCAACCTTCTCAAACACCATCTCAAAACCTTATCTACACTTGTCTGAAGGAAACCTTGAAAAGCTACCGGCATATGACCCCGCTGTAAGCTCTCCTGGTTACATCATAAGAAATACAACTTTGTTGAGCATGAGCATTTTTTTTAGTGGGAAAGAATGAGCAGCTGTGGCGTCCATCCATAAATGACCAAACCCTTAACCCTCTCCATAAACCCTTCCGTAAGGTAGGCAGTGTAAAATCCCTCCCTGTTCAAATCTGCAGAAGCTCCAGTTTCAGGGGGGAACTTTAATAGACCAAATGAAACCCTGATTGTTGGCTTCCAGACACCTCGCTGGTGCCTTGGTTTTCGAAAATATAACACAGTCGCCCTCTTTTTTCAATGTGTTTTTCGATATGGCAATGCAGACGACGTGTAAAACAAAGGTGCCAAAGCCTTGCATGAAAAACAACCATAGAGATTTGAAACCATTCGACGAACTGTCAACATCGACTTTAAACATGCAATTTTGCTAATTTTACCAAAAGCGGTTGCCCGTCAAAACACTCGTCAACCGTCAAATTTAACATAGTATCGTGAACGACTGGAGAGGCCTTTCTCATAGGAGGAACGCCTTCGACGTAAAGATAATTATTTACTTTTTCATAAACTAATCAAACAATGTTATTTATGATTTAATGAGTTTCGACTTAAGTTTTGTATTGATATTTTATTTTATTTAGACAAGTTTCTTTTTTTTGATTGGCCAAAGCTTTATTCTTAATAGGGTACAAATTTTTTTTAAAACACAAAGCTAAACTATACTATTTGGCTGAGAAAAAAAACAATGATAATTTGATTTAGAAAAAACACTGACATATTTGATTTCTGGTTTGATTGTTCTTATTGCTGATGAAGTAATGTTGATCTCTTCTAGATTATAATAATGCCAATCCCATTTGCAGCTACAACTAAATAGAAATAAGAAGAAACATGGAAAGTATTCAAGGATCTCTTACATGGAAAGTATTCAATGATCTCTTGTTTTATGCCTTTCTCGTTGCTTTAAATTTGGAGAAATGAAGAAATGTGACAAACCAATATACAAGAATGGAATCTGTTTTTGAAATTTTCACCAAGCTGCAACATAATACGAAAGGTTATTCATGAATTATAAATGAATGAAGCAAAAAATATCGGTGAATGGCTCTCTGGAATTGTGGTTGTTACGTCTTATAAATGTCATAATAAACTGTGTAGTGATCAAGCACGAAGAATGTTTGACTTCACTTTGGAAGCACAAGAATTATATCCGGCTTACGCTCCACATTAGTAAACATTTCCGGAGCCAGCCTTTGGTGCCTTTTTTTGAAAGAGTGTCCCAAATTTTGTTACAAAAGCTCATTTTCTTAAATATTTGGAAGGATATGCCACAAAATCTGATATTCAGATGCATTTCTGCGAAGTTGTGGAATAATTAAAAGTTGAGTAGTGCATTGGGCACTAGATTATGTAGATTGTCGGCAGTTCTGTTCATGTTTTGGAGGAAGTATATAATAGATTTACAATTAGGTATAATTAAATTAGTGATCACCTTCAGATTAAGCAGCTATGAATAAGGGGCGTCCACGCCGTCAAAGTCACACAGGGTACAATCCTAGTCTCAACCGTTTTGACTCTGGTGGACTCATTGAAAGCCTAACAACATCGAGGGCCCTTCGATTAATTACTAGAAATTTTAATTCATGATATTTCGTCAATTACATACATGATATAATATGAATTCAAAATTCAATCATGCACGTATCATATTCAAGATGTATTAATATGAATATTGGGCAATAAAATGTAACAGTTTGAAAGTTTTTGTATTTGTCCCAAAATTACAATGTGAGAGTAGAATTTTTTTATCAAGTATGTTGAATTACATTTAATATTGCAGGGATATGAATATTAAAAATGCCAATAGCTAATTCTCTAATGCAATTAAATAGTATTATGTATGTCTCTTTATTATGTAATGTATGATACAACATAAATTTTGTGTACTCAAAAATTTTAAAGAGTGTACTATTGTGTGTTTTCATATTTATTTTTAATGCTTTTATTTATTGCAAGTTTTTTATAAATATCATATCAATGAACTAATTTTTTTGGTGTAATTTTTTTCTATTTTTAGATGTTGTATATTTGTATATAGATAAAACATTTTGTTAAATTAAATCATGAAATTCATTTATTGTTGTATATTTTTTTATAAGAAAAAGATTTTGACAATTTTTTGTAAATGATGTTTATCATTATTTCATAATATATTTTTTAATGATATAAAACAAATCATCATATTTGTTCATAAAGGAACTTTATTAACTCTATTCATAAAATGTAACTATTAAATTTACTAATTTTTTATGGAAATTTAAATATGTTTTTCTGACAACAAGACAAAGTGCTTATATTGTGGCATTCATAGATGTGGATGGGATTACTCATAGGGTTTGTATCATTATCCAATGAATAACAAGTTATTGTATTATCACGTATTCTACATGGAGTATTTCTACTATCATTAGGTGGTATTGATCTTGTATAACATCTACATATTTTAGGTGTTAAAATACAAAACCCATATCACCTACTAGATTTACTATTTTTTATATTATTTCTAAATGCATCAACTTCGGCATGATTTTCCATATCATAGCCTTGTTTGGGATTTAATATTTCAGATTTTATCATGACATCTATCATCTCTTAAAAATATCTTTAAAAAATTTGATATTGTGTCGAAGTTGTCTATGGGAAAGCTTTGCTACATTTTTTGTTACTAGGAGCTATTTAACAACTTGTTTGTAGCGTCCATAGAACTTCCTTACACTTTTTACACTTTTTCATGCCACTTTTTTAAGCAACCCATTGCCCCCTTCTTCCACTAGTGTTTTTTGATGATGTTACACAAATTCTAAGAAAACAAGATATGACGAGTGATAGGAAATAACATAGAAGGAAGACAAATGAATGAATGGCTGCAATTTTGTAATGCAACATTTTTTATCCATTTCTCTTTTTCTTTGTTATATTCCGCTCATTTCTATTTCATGTGTTAATCCATCATACTCAAATCTACCTAATCCATTTGAGGGGTAGTCTTGCATAAAACCAGGTTATCTTGCATATTTGGAATATTGAACAAAGATACCAACACCTAGGAGCAAACTATATTTAGTTGGAATCGTGAACAAAGATACCAATGCTTATAGTGGAACTATATTTAGTTGGAATCCTGAACAAAGTGGTATATAAGTCTCAACGAACAACATGCTCAATTGTATATACGAGGTATAAAGTGTTCTTAAGCATCTCCAATATGAAGATTGGCTGCAAACAAAATAGTGTAATGCTTTCGTACATATGGGAGATACTCTAAATTTGAAGCAATTGTAAATGTGTATTTAGTTGGGATGGGTTGCATTAATATTCTAAAAAGTGTCCACCAAACTCGAACCATGGGTTTTATTTATGCATATGGTTTATGTAGATTTGGAGCAAAGAACAAATATATATTCAAATTACAAGTCATCCAAGTGAGCGGAAATCAATGAAGACATGAATGAAGGGTATTTCATAAAATTTTACCTTGTTCCACAAAATTGTAATATTTTTTTTGGGGGTTCAGGGTTACTATTGCTCAATTCAATCCAATTAGAAGTATTTTGAGACATACAAATGTGTCTCTTGTAGCTTACTTTTCCACACAAGGACATGACACTGTAACTCTAGACATTTTGAAGGTATGTGATTGATTGCACACTTTCTTGGTCTATGCACTAATATGTATGCTAATTTAAAGTTTTATTTTAAGGCACCCCATCCACTTAATTATGCTTAACATTACCGAGTGTATTATGATACCATGTACACTTAATTGTTCTTAGACTACAAGGTACACTATATATGCCCCACCCTCCTTGAAAGTAATTCCATGTTGAATCTTCACCATCAAATTATGCACTGAAGCATAGAAGACTGCATAAGAAATACTTGTAAAGTAATGCCTTCAGAAAATTTAGATAATAAAAATAATAATAACATGTCATCACCCCATTTGACATCAACCCATAGATATATTAGACAATAAAAAATAAATATAAGTAACGAGATAGCAAATCAAATGCATTGATTTCTAATACTCAATTAATCCCAAAGAGATAATTAAAAAAAACATTAAGGGGTAAGTGTAGCAAGTTGGCGGACCAAAAAGGGGTCATAAATGGACGTCATATTGCAAAAAACAACAAAATTTCAACTTGTAGGGATTATTAGCAATACAAGCACTCAAAATTAGAAAAAGTTATAATAAATATGAATCATAGCATCCAAAAGTCTAGTATCTAAACTACTAATTGTTTTTAAAAAGGGACAAGTTTAGCTATATTAAACACTCAAAATTATATGAATTGGTTTTTTTTTTAAATCCTATATGGTTGTAGTCAATTTTTCTGTGATTTGGATGACCAAATCTTGATATATTTTTTTCCTTTGGTGAAAAGTTAGTTGTCGCTGTCTATCTTGGGATGGATTTTATTTTGTATTTTTTCGAGCAATTTTTTTTATGATTTTTTCTGTGAAAGTGGTCTGAATTTTTTTAGAAAACGGAGCACTTTCTGTTTGTCTGACATAACTATATCGAAAAATATCGAAATCAAATAATTTTTTTAACGTGTATAGAATTTTTTCATGCTTGGGATTGTATAGGTTTTATCATATTTTGACAAGCGAAACAAAAGTTGCAGTCTTAAATGTAGACACGAACATTCACGGGAAAAAATGTCTTAAAGACTTACTATTAGTAAAAAATTATAAAATGATATTTATCTTATTCTATTCACTTTAAAATCAATATTTCTACGAAGCTAACAATCTTCCCTATGTGATGGTACCATTTTTGTGATATGTTTTCAATTTTTCGGCATGGTTCAAGTCCACGGAAGAGAAAATTTTAAGTTTTTGGCCTTTCACACGCCATAAGGACCTCCCATAGCTTTGGTTGGGGAAAAACAGAGATTTTCCGAGCCTTGAGGGTCAGATTTGATGATACAGAAATAACCGCAATCGCGGTTTATAAACTGTGAACGTGGTCATTAATAATAGAACCACAATCACGGTTTATAAACCATGATCGCATTTATTAAATCATATTTACACACATCCCAATGTTTGAATTACCATGTGATTTTTACTATTTGGCCTTACTGTACGAATTAATGTGAAATTCTGTCATTTTTTGCACATTTTTCTTATCATCAGAAGCAAAACATCATGGGAGACAAGAAACAAAGTCAAAAAAGGAAAACAATAAGTAAAAAACACCAGATGAATTAGACGGAAAAGATTTCAAGATGTTGAGCGGATGCGGGAAACTTCGTTAATCAAGAAGAGGTTCATTTTCAACCCTACTATTGTAAGCAATGAGGAACCAGGTAATGTTTCTATTGTCAATGTTAAAGATGAATTAAATACTCGTGATGAAGTTGATGTTGAAATTGAAGGAGTCAATGAAAATGTGAATCAGGAAATTCAGGGTAAAAGCGTAGACAAGCAAAATTTGACAAAAACAACTCCTAGGATTTTACGTAAGAGTCCTGATTATGTTATTGAAATTGATGAGAACATTTTGAAACCAATGTCTGACAAACTTTCTGAATGGAAAATAAGAAGAAAAACCATTGAAATTTGGGATAATCATTTTAAAATTTTAAATGATTCCCAAAGATGTCAGTTGGTTAGTTTGATGAAATTGAATAAAATGAGACCTACATTAAACACCTTAGGACTAAAAACATCTAATATACTTAGTCAAACCTCTGCAATAGTTGAGAACCTTCATGATGCATAGCACACCGTTGGTGTCAAAAGATGCACAAGGGATAGTGATGTTGTGTGTTGTGTACTTGTTACTAGTGTTGTAAGTGAATCAACAAAAAAACAACGTTTGATTAGGAAAACAAGTTGAATGTTGAAAGCTAATCGAAAAACTCTAATGAAAGCAATTGAAAGGCATAATATCCTTCAATCACTCAATAACACTGATTTTTAGGCATTTTCTGCTAGAGCACCACATAAGGACAAAGATATATCTGATGCTATAAGATAATTTCTTATTCAATTTTGGCATGATAACACTAGAGTTTCATATAATACAAGAAATGTTGTAAAATGAAGAGTTGGTTCTACTAATCACGAACCACATCGAAAGCATTTCTTAGATATGAATCAAACTCATTTTTTTCATAAGTTTGAACAGGAGCATCCAGAAATTAAAATTAGTCAATTTTTTTTTGAAATGTTGAAACCATTATATGTGAAAATAAACCACACTCGCACTTGTTGTAGGAAACATGTTGAATTTGCGATACATTATGCTAAATTTTTACGTATTCGTTCTGATTTTCATTCTGAAACTATGTTATCAGAATGTGGTGTTTAAGTTCTACCAATATCTTCTAGGGATTTCATTTCTACGATATTTTGTGAAAGAGAAGTTGGATTTTTTTTATAGTCAGGATTGTTTAGATGGAAGTTGTTATACATGCGCCAGATTACCTAAATTGTAAAGTTACATCCATGAGAAAATTGGAGGTGCAATAGGACATAATTTAGTTGAGTTCGATAAATATAAATCAGTACCATACCAATTGAAAAATAGAAAGGAGTCTAAATAATGTGAGCTAGTTACAGAACATATGCCTGTTTTTCAATTTATGGGAAAATTTAAGGATGAAATTGTTTATGAGTATGTTAGGCATACACACCGAACTCGATGGTTGGATGAATAGTTCAAGATATATAAAGACACATTTCCTATTGGTACTATTGTTTTAGTGGTCGATTTTGTAGATAATTACACGTTGCAACCACAAATGCAGGTTCAATTGCAATATTACAACTCGGTACAAGTTGTCATTTGTGTGTATATATCATTTTATACATTCTCCTGACAGTACAGAGAATGATCAATTTTTTTTAAGAGAGTACCACTTTTATATCAGTGATGATTGTACTAATTATATTGAATTTGAGCAAGGGTGTTTCCAGTTATTTTATGGAAATTTGTCTGATAGGGACATCTACTTACACATTATATATAGTCAGATAATTACACGTCTCAGTTTAAGAATGCACAAATGTTTTATTAGATGAGTAGGATGCATGTTAAAATGGGTGTGCAACATATTTGGAGTTTATTTGAGGCTGGAAATAGAAAAGGAGAGCATGACAGTGCAGGGGCATGTGTGAAAATAGCTCTTGTAAGAGAAGATTTGAAGTACAAAGATGGTGCTAAATTGAAATATGTAAAGAGCATAGTGGAATGGTGTATTGACAACATGGCCCAAGGTTCTCACAAAAATTCCACAGTTTGTAGATATTTTTGGTTGATAGAGGAACAACAAATTGCTAACTATGAGGATTGTATGACACTCACAGGGTCCAGTGATCTGTACTCATTTTGTAGCTCATACACTACTTCATGGGGCACATGGACAATAAAGTTCACATGTTTTTGTGCATCTTGTATCGAATTTGTTACTGCTGAGTGTGATTCACAAGAATGGGTGGATGGATGGATTTGTAGGCCTCTAACTCTGCTTCCCAGTTATCAACCTCCATAGGCATTACAACTTATTTCTCCAAATGAAGTTGCATTATCCAAGGAATTTGACAACATTTTGATTTTGGTGCAATAAGGTAAATGGTTATTTATAATTTTTTTATTGAGTTATATCCATTGAAATTAATATGTAATTTAAATTTGAGTTGAAACATTTATTTTTTGTAGAACATGTGTTTGCAATTATTATGACAAAAGACAATGAAGAAGGAACAAAATATTTCTTATGTCATTGCATCGAGGAAAGAAAGAAGTTGACTTCTCCTGTTATAGATGCCAAAGATATTGAGTACCCTACAGGGTCAGTGGTAGTTACTGGAACTTGGCTTCGACGGTATCCATTAAAAAATTCCTATGTTTGGGTGTTTGAAGACTTTGAGACACACAAGAAAATACTCTTATATTCACATCTAGTTATAGTCACAAATATCCAGCTGTATAGATATCGAGGAAGGCCTAATAAAAAGATTCTTTGGAAGGTTATAGAGTTAGATCATGAAGCAATGTTGTCTGCTATTCAGAGTAGATACGATCCTGATGGTTCATTAGAATGAATTTACATGCTCACGTCTGGTATATATAATTTCTTTGAAGTGTTTAAATTTGTCAACTAGATTCAAGTTCATATATTTTATTAAATTTCTGTATTTTGTATATATCTAGTATGGTTTTGATTTATCTTTTAAAATTTCTTTGACTTTAACACTTTTATACAGGTTAATGGTACTAGAAAAGCTTCCACCTTCACGATCGGATGGTTTATTGGAATGAATTTAGATGTTCGTCTGGTATATATAATTTCTTTGAGGTGTTTAAATTTTTCAACTAGATCATTCAAGTTCATATATTTTATTAAATTTGTGTATTTTGTATATATCTAGTATGGTTTTGATTTAACTTTTAAAATTTCTTTGACTTTAACACTTTTATGCAGGTTAGTGGTACCAGAAAAGCTTCCACCTTCATGCCCTGATGGCTCATTGGAATGAATATAGATGTTCGTCTGGTATACATACTTTCTTTGAAGTGTTTAAATTTGTTAACTAGATCATTCAAGTTCGTATATTTTATTAAATTTGTGTATTTTGTATATATCTAATATGGTTTTGATTCAATTTAAATTTCTTTGACTAACAATTTTATGCAGCTTCGTGGTGCCAGAAAAGCTTCCACCTTCATGTGGTTGACACTTTTAGTAGAAAATTTTATATTCTTGAAGGTAAGAGAATATTTCATTGTTTTACAAGCATAGAGAAGTAACTAGCAACAATTTATGTACCTGTGGAGGGGGTTCTTGGCTGTGGAGGAGGTAGCCTGGAAGCATCAAGAGCATAGGGAACCGAAAAGACACCTCCCTCAGTGTTTACCAGGCCATCCCTATGCGTGTGCATAGTCGGTTTGGTCCCACGAGCCACTGTTTGTAAAAAATAGCATTTGACAGCCTTAAACTGGCTCAAACTACACTACTTAGCGCAATTGCAAACAATAGGGTAGCAAGATCACTGATTGGAGATGGTAAAAATAAAGATAGGATATTGTAGAGGGTCCCTATGTCGAGGTGTAGGATCTAATGAGATGTCTCTCGGTGCCATGGAGACTGAGTAATCACCCGTCAAAGTTGTACAATTTTTTGGTCTCAGGGCTCTTAAGGGACTATGCCCGAACGAAGTAGCCTGGAAGCAACAACATTGTCTCGTACTAAAATGATGCCTATTATAGTGTTTACTTAGCCACCTAGATGTGTTGGCATAGTTGGTTTGATGCCACGATCCACCATTTTCAAAATATAGCGTTTAACAGCCTTACCCTGGCTCAAACTACACTATTTCGTGAGTATGCAAACAATAGGGTAGCGAGAGCACTGATTGGAGAAAGAAAAAACTGAGATAGGATGTTGTAGAGGGTTGTTATGTTAAGGTGTAGGATCTAATGAGATGTCTCTAGGTGCCACAGATACCGAGTAATCACCTGTCGAAGTTGTATGATTTTTTGGTCTTAAGGATCTTAAGGGACTACGCCTGAATGAAGTAGCCTAGAAGCAACAACATTGTCCCACTCCAAAATGACACCTCATATAGCATTTACCTAACCACATGGACATTTTGGTGCAGTTGGTTTGGTGTCACGACCTACCGTTTACAAAATATAGCGTTTGACAGCCTTACACTGTCTCAAACTACACTATTTCATACATTTGCAAACAATAGGGCAACGAGAGAACCAATTAGAGACAGAAAAAATTGAGATAAACTATTTCAGAGGGTCCATACGTAAAATTATAGGATCTAATGAGACATCTCTATGTGCCATAGAGACCGAGTAATCACATGTAGAAGTTGTACGGTGTTTTGGTCTTAGGGCTCTTAAGGGACTACACTTGAACGAAGTAGTCCGGAAGCAATGACATTGTCCTACACAAAAATGATGCCTCCTATAGCATTTAAATGGCCACCTAGACAACTTGGTGCACTCGGTTTGGTGTCACAACCCAACGTTTACAAAATATAACATTTGACAGCCTTACCTTGGCTCAAATTGCACTATTTCCCGTGTATGCAAATAATAGGGCAGCGAGAACAATGATTGGAGACAAAAAAAATGAGACAGACTATTTTAGAGGGTCCCTACACTAAGGTGTAAGATCCAACGAGATGTCTCTAGGTTCCACAAAGATTGAGTAATCACCTTTCGAAGTTGTAAGTTTATTTGGTCTCAAGGCTCTTAGGGACTACGCCCGAATGAAGTAGCCTGAAAGCAACAACATTGTCCCACATGAAAAATACACCTCCCCTAGTGTTTACCTAGCCATATGGATGTGTTGGCGTAGTTGGTTTGGTGTCACGACCCACTGTTTTCAAAATAAAGCGTTTGACAGCCTTACCCTGGCTCAAACTGCACTATTTTACGCATATGTAAACACTAGGGCAGTAAGAGCACTGATTGGAGATGAAAAAAACTGAGATAGGATATTATACAGGGTCCCTCTACTAAGTTTTAGAATCTAACAAGACATCTCTAAGTTCCACGAAGACCGAGTAATCACCCTTCGAAGTGATACGGTTTTTTGGTCTCAGAGCTCTTAAGGGACTATTTTCGAACGAAGTAGCCTAGAAGCAACAACATTGTCCCACACCAAAATGATGCCTCCCCTAGAGTTTACCTAGCCACCTAGACATGTTGGAATCATCAGTTTAGTACCATGACATCTCGAGGCATGACTTCTCACTACTTGTCTCCATTCATTTCCTAGGACTACCTAGAAAATGTAGTTTGCAAACAATTATGCCACGAAGGCTCAAGGAATGCCACAACCCTGAATTCTCTGGTACGACTAGAGGCCTCCTTCATTAAAGTTTTGGATTAGATGGTTCTTAGTTTGGATGACTGAGTGACAAGTTGTGATCGTCATAATTTTCCATTGAAAACGTGAATTGGGATGAATAGGGAAGGGGTTCTTGGCTCTAGATCGGGTGGTTTGACTCCAAACCGGGCCTCCCTAGAGCCCACCATAGCACCCAAATGCATATCCCCCCCAACCAAACATGTTGGAGGTGGCAGTTTGCTCCCATGACATCCCGAGGCATTAATTCTCACTACTCGGCTCACATCAATGAGATTGCAACAAGCTAAACACATTACCATGTAAATAGTCTAATGATTGTTTGATCTCTTTTTAAAGCATGTAAATACACGATAGAGTGTTACTAATATTTTTTGCATATCTTGTGCCAACTAAAATACAATGTTTATGTATTTTTTCAAACAATTAAATTCAAAGTAGGACCTTATTGTTACACACATCAATAACACTTAATTTGGATTAATAATTAACAAATAAATTGTAAGTACACTAAAAACATATAAAATGATTTATAATAAATCCCTCAAGACCATTTTTAATTGTGTACATTTTGTCCCACTTTGGAGTGTGTTAATCATGTGCTTAAAATAAGAAAATTGATATAACTCCACACTTGAACCTCTTGAAAAAAATGATCTTGTACCCAAGAACCTTCAAAGCCATTATATAACATAACATCATATATCAAATATCATAAGAATAACATAGCAATATATATATATATATATATATATATATATATATATATATATATATATATATATATATATATTTGATTTGATGGCCTCGATTATGTGACCATTATATATATGGCCTCGATTATGTGATATATATATATATATATATATATATATATATATATATATATTTGATTTGATGGCCTCGATTATGTGACCATTATCCATATATATATATATATATGGATAATGGTCACATAATCGAGGCCATCAAATCATATATATATATATATTTGATTTGATGGCCTCGATTATGTGACCATTATCCATATATATATATATATATGGATAATGGTCACATAATCGAGGCCATCAAATCAAATCAAACATTGAAGTAATATCGTTATGAAAACCAACATGGATATAATGTATCAAACTAGAAATGTGCCACGTGTCTCTGAAAAATATAAGAATAATGTATTTAATTAAGTATACCATACATATAGGAGGACATGCGGTTGCATAAGACTGTATACATGTGGACTATGAAGAATCATGAACTAGGACCAGATGACATATATATCAATACATGGGTCCTATGAATCTAATCATGAAACATCTTCCCTCTCTCCGCCCTGATAGAAGAAGCATGTCCACGACCTGTGGATGTAGTGGAGGGAGATACCACTATGGATTTCATTCACGTGGTCCTAGGCGTCTCTAAGCTGGCCTACAACCTATCCTACACATTCAAAAACATCAAGTTTTTAACACCCAATTTTTTAAAATAGATTCAAAATTTAGAAACTTAGAATTTATAATGCATGTGAAATCTTATAGTAATCTCATAACCCATATCAATTTGTCATCGATGCACTGGAGGGTCAATTGTAGAATCACGAGAGGTAGGCTACATACAAATAAATAGTTAAAATTAAATATTTCATGTACAATTTGATATTGTAGATAAAAAGTAAGAAAACATTCATTCAAAATTTAACAAATTTGAAAATTTATACTTGAGTTAGTGGATTTGTAGACGCTATGGCAACATCTACAACAGCTTCCATGGTCTAAATATAGGGAGGAGTCTCTCTGGTAGTCATAAGCTATACAAAAAACATGTAGATCAACATTAATGGAAAATTATAGCAATGAGTATTAGCATGAGAAGAGGACTAGTAGCAATAAGGCCTAAAATAGAGAGTTATGTAAGATCACAAGTGTATGACCGAACCAATAGTCTAAACACCTTATGATAAACTAGAGAAGGATAATTAGTCGTATTTATTTGCATAATCTCTCTTGACTGTTAATATGGAAAGGTCCTACAGGTGATGTAGATCATAGTCATAATTTTTATATGTCTTGAAATTGCATAATTTGGTTTTTAGAGAAAATTGTAGGCTCTCGAGCTCTATCTAGGGATTTGTGTAACTTTTGATTGTATGGGTGAATATTTATAGAAATTTCCAATTATCTCTGTTTGTGTATGAATTAGAAGATCACAAGATTTTGTGGTGATTGATATAATGTAGTGAAAGTTATCTAGATAACAATTATTTCGAGCAATTTGGTAAAAGTACAATGTACAAAAATAAAGGCAAAAGTCAGGCTTCTCACTATAGTTTGATAAATCATGATCTTAGACTAGGTATGAAGGTGATATCATGTATGAATGAGATGTTTGAATGATCTTAGGGGTGTAGGAATAAAGAAAATTCCATAAGTTGAATGAAATTTGACTGTATAGGACAATATTAAGTCACAAAAAGGGTTATTAGAGATATTCAAGAAGTAATTCATTAAATATGTGGAATGTATTTGGTATGTAGAACTTGGTTCTAGGAAGGTCACCAAGATATATCCATTGTGTACATGAGAATGCAAATATAGAGAAACTTGATGAATAACAAATATAATATGAGATTGGGTGTATAGAATTCTATAGGGAGTATTGGTGATAAACATGAACCAAGGGACCCATGATATATTTAGAAGTGTAGGTAACTTATCCCATATTGTCATTTCTTTGTTGTTTAAAGAAAAGAAGGTTAATAAAGAATGCATAGAACTTACAATTCTAGCAACATTTAGATGGTTAATAAAGAATGCATAGAACTAATAATGAAGACGGTTAATATTTAGACGGAGTGCTCTAGAAACATGTCTAGCATAGAGGTAATTGTCCATGATCATGATAAAATAGATTTTTTATATCTATGAGAGTGTTAAACTTAACCCTTGCATCATAAGAGCTTAATGTTATGATCAAAATGTACTGGCTAGAGTTATGGGATTGCAAACTACTAGAGAATTCCACAATTAGAAACAACGTGTAAAGAGAAACTAACATGCGTAAAATTCACGTGAGGTGTGTCAGTAGCTTTAGTTCCTAGAGAAGATGATGACCCACCAGGCTCCTACATTTAAAAGAAAAACATATTAATATGTACATGTACACGTGAAACACTATACGCAAACATTAAAAATGTGTATTTAATAATAAAATTGCAATCAAATGAAATTTTAAATATAAGTAACTTGAAACTTATGTCTGTAATACACCCAACTGTAGTAGCTAGCATGTCGACGCCAGATGTGTCCTTCACTGGCTCTTACTGTTTAAAATCAAAAAAATATTAGTTTTTACATGTATGTACATGATGTAATCAAATACATATTGTAGACACCAAAATTGGGTCATACATCCATTAAAACCATGTTAATTAAATTAACCATATCCTACCCATTTATATCCCCTAGTGCACATGTTGATTGAATTAATTATCTTAATTAATTTAATTAATATCCTCACTTAACCACCTCACCCAGCCAACTCACCTCGCCACCTCACTCAAATGACCCACTCAAACCTTAGTAATGACCTAAGACCAATTCTAAGCCTATCCTAACCAACTAGGACTTAGTCTAAACCTAAACTTAACTCCTATTAACAAACCTAAAAGGAAACTTACTCATCCTTCTACGATCTATCACTCAAGAATCAGATGAAGATTGGAGACCACACCAAAAATAGCAACAATCAAGCTATTTTTAGCTAACCTAGATATCCCCACCTTGACCGACGCTGGTTTATCTTAACTGACACCGCTCACCTAATTGTTGCTAGTTAGGTTAAATACATTTCCAAAAAGCCTTTTCCTAGGTTGGTCATTAGATTTAGGATCTCATACGAACATAGAATTGGAGCACTAAAAATTTCTAAAGCACTCAGGAAAAGGAAAACATATAAGAGCACTACTAACAACCATTGACATTCATCATCTTCTTCACGATCATGGATTCACATAGAGAAGCACGAAGGTTTGAAAACTACTGCGACACTAACACATTGTCTCTTTTCTCCAGATCTCTTCCATCACCTTCCTCATCACCTGCATTCTCTAAACCTACTTTTCAGTATGTACCTAACATCTCTTCATTTATTTCTTTTTTATTTGAGTGAGATTTATTATTCATCTCAGTAATTTATCTTTCTCCACATCCGTACACTCCCCTCCCCCTACCAACCTATCACCCTACCATACCCACCCCTTTCACGTAGTTTTATCCTCCTTTAATCATGTCTGAGCCTCCAAGGCCCTTTTATGACCTTACCCTCACCATTTCCAACCTATGTGCAATCACATAGAGTCTAAAAAACAAGTTTTAAGTCCTTCTTACTAATTTCCCCTACCGACGCCGGTTAGCAAACCAACGTTGGTCACACAATCGATATTGACTATTGTGTCTGGTAATATATTTCAGACTAGTGAGCTAATACCCACTTCCCAACAGCTTAGAACCCTTTTTAATCTTTACCAGAACTTACCTAAATCCTGTACCAGACCTAGAATGCAACACTAGCCAATCACCTAACCCATTTTACCTCAATCACCTTTTATCTGATCTTTCTAATATGTTTGTGTGAGATAATGAAATCGTTTCAATTTCAATTGGATCTTTACTTCATGTATGATTTGAATAAAATTAATAATGTTATATAAAAGTGGATTGAAATTATTTTTAGGAAGCATCACGCTTCCTAGATCTAGCTCCCGCTAGGGAGTCCACTCATTGTTTTGTTTATCTCTATCTAATGGTATTTTTTTGCATTTACAGGTAGTTCCTCCTAGCCAAAAAAATCTCTCACAATCAACTTGGATTAGGAAATCATAACGTGTGCACAACCTTCAACTAACATCACAAACATGTATTCTTCCTTGACCTTCAACCCTTATATATTTCATTAATTTGTTATGAATCCGGTGAAACGTTTTGGCACGACCGGTGGGACCCATCCAGGGTTCCTTGCATTTATTCATTCTTAGGGAACTGTTGTATGTTTGTTTCTTTTCAAAAGGAAGTTAACATTAAATTATCTCCCTAGAAATCTTCTCTTTCTTCTATTATCTCAGTGACATTTATATTTTGGGACTAAAAAGAATCATTCTTTTTCTTCTTGTTTTTACATTAGTGAAAGTCATTCTCTTTCCTATTCACTCTTTGTTTACATCGAATATCACATTTTGATTTGGGTTCTAAAATACTTGCATTTCATACTTCTATGCTTGCATTTTTATCTCACATTAAAACTGAGGGAAACCTATACGCTGGAATTCATGCCCAACTGATGGTTGACATAATTGAATCGTAGAGCACTTTCTCTTCTCTCTCTTTTCCAAACTACACAAATATAAATTTAAACATATTCTTAAACAACACCTTACTTGGAAGAAGCTTTCAATGATCACACAATCAGAGGATTGAAAATGGGTGCCCAACTGGTTTCTCTGTCCAGTCATTAACTCAGAGAAAGGACCACCCCTGCCAAAACATAACTTGAAACCACCCTTAGATCTTGCCTCTTTATAGGACACATTTCCAGCCAAAAAACACTCTATTATATTCACAAGTCAGTCTTAAATAGCATAAGCTAAAACATAAAATTCACTTATAAGATTTCTTGTTTTTCTTGGCTTTTCCTTGAGTTGTGAGGTCACGTTCTTTATTTTCTTCTTCCTTTCACACTCTGCCATCATAGTTGGTGTATTTTGATTGTTTCTGAGTGTTTGAAGGTCCATTACTATCATACTCAGGTTTCTGGGTTGATATTCCATCTGACTTAATTCACAAAATCAATTTTTCTTCATTTTTTTTCAAATTTCACAGTGATAGGCATCGGTCCACCGAATGTCATTGGTTTACATCCAACCATCATCGATTTACCTAACCATTGTCAGTTTCCATATTTTTTGGTCATTTTATCAAAAACAAAACTAATCACATCTTCTATTCTTTTTTAAGTTCTTAGGAAATCATCATACCTCCATAATTTTAAAATCATAGTAAAATATAGGTTATTTACTTCATTTTCATCAGTTTTTTGCCTCATTTACAAAACTGTTGATTTCCCACAGTAACCAATATCGGTCACCCTAACCGTCATCAGTCACCTTTTTACCGTCATCAGTTACCCTAACCACCGTTAGTTCCTATGTTTGAATTTTTAATTAAAACAAGGACCAGTTTCACCTCCCGAAATCTATTTTTTCTCCATTTCTGCTATTTTTTCTGTGTTATTTAAAGAGAACAGATTACTAGGTTTACACTAACTCATATGGTTTTGATTTTTAGCCAAGCCAACACCCTTGTGTTTCACGCTAGCCTTCAATAGCTTCCACCTAGCCCATCACCTCCTTCCATCCTCTCGCCTATGGATCCAACTCAGCCCATTACTATTAGCGATGGCAATGAGGAGTTCGCAAGACTCCTTGACCAGAATCCCACTTCCCTACAACACTATCTCGCCCACTCATCTACCTGGGACTCATCAGGAAATTTGGTAGATGAAATGCTCGTGTCTATCCCTCCTGCCCTCGTCCCCACTTCTGCATCAGCTACCACTAGCTTGACATTACCTTCATTCACCTTACCACCTGTGGTGTCTTAACTGGATCCCACATCCTCTATAACTGCTGCACCTACGACATCTGTCGCACTTGTGGTGTTAACTATTCCTTCGTCAGCCACCTTGAACATAGCCCCATCTGCACCCTTTATCTCATATGTACTAGTTGCATCACAACCACCCATGGTGTCGACAACCCATACCCCCTTCCAAAATCTCATCCTTTCCATCCCGCAGTCCCTACCCCCAATTACCATAAGAGTCATTACGACTACCCACCTACTTATACATATCACCAACAACCCCCAATCTTGTCTATTGCCTATTCAAGATACCTTCCTCCTACATCTATTCCCCCTTCATAGTTCTCATACTCGACACTACCATATACTAGGATGTTGTTCACATCATCCATTCATCATCAACCTCCTTATACTATAGAGGGTGCCCAATCATCACAACCCACCAATGACCTTATTAAAATGATGATGGAAAATATGCAAACATTGGAAGCATCATTTTCTAGCTCTTGCAACTCCTTAACCTATGATGAAATCTACAATGAGCCTATCCATCTATCTATTCCCATTCACCCATACCCTGCGCATTGGGAAATGCCAAAATTTAACTAGTTCAACGGTAAAGAAGACCCACAACAACAACATTTGTGGTCTTTCAAACATGGGTGTTATCTAATCGCTTATACTGATGCTTTACTCCTATTGTTATCCTGCGAAATTGACAAGGGAAATTTACAGGTAACTATACCGAAAATTTTGTTTTGACCCCTCAGGAAGTTTGATAACGTTCAAAATAGCCCAAAACTCCCTTTCAAACAATCAAGTTGTTTCTGGACTTAGCCATTTTCAGCTTATCCTTTGGCACAAAAATTGGTGTGTCGACACTCCCAAAGATGTGTATTTTTTAACTAGGTGACATTTCATTCATGTCGACATCCCAAAAATCGTGCCCACTTTAAAATCCTTCGATGCAGAAATTATCTTGTCAACATCTCCAAAGCAGTGCCCTAAAACATTGGGTGCAATTTTTCACATGTCGACATCACGAAGTTTGTGCCCCATTAAATCCTTTAGCACCAAAATTTTTATGTTGAAATCCAGCAACTAGCGCCATGCATTTTCCTTGGCACAACTTTTTCCATGTCGACGCTCCCAAAAATGTGCCAAAGTGGTTGGTGAGGTAATAAATATAAAATTTTCTATAAATATGAAACTGCCACATGTCGTTTTCACAAATTGAAAATTGCAAAAGGTATTTTCTTTGCGCATGTCAGCCATCCCTGTTAGCCCTCGTGTGTCGTTTTCGAGCCTGTGGACCCCGCGTCTTTTCTTCATCTTTTATAATCTGGGTGAGTGGCTCCTCTCCCATTTTTGGTTTTCATGTTGATTTTGTTGAATGTTAGGGCTCTATTAAATAAATAAAATTTAAATAACCCATTCAAATCCTCAACCCAGCTGAAACCCTCTTTCCCTCTCCTTCCAAATCTACAAATTTGGAAGGCCCCTACCGCTGAACTAAATTTTGAGAGAAAACCATTTATTACTGCTTGCTGCCATTGCCAAAAAACCTCTCTTCTTGGCCATCTGATAAATCCAAAAAGAGAGAAATCAAGAAATCAAGAAAATAAAGCAAACTGTTAACTGATTGAAACCCTGGCACCATTTTCAGTGATGTTACATGCTTAGAAAGTGCACCAAAATACTATGGCACACTGTTCTTCCTTGCAACATCTTCCAAAGTTACACCTTGGTGCACTTTACTCTCATGCAACATAAATGTTTTTTGTGCCCAGCCAAAAGAGCAGTTAGCAGATTTTTGTGAGGCACAGGTGCAACTTCCACAACATCAACATGACATGTTGTATACTACAAATCTATGCCCTGCGCTTCTCCCTTTGGCACTGAAATTTTTCATGTAACACCTTCCAAATCCACACCCTGCACTTCTTGCTTTGGCAGAACTTTCATCATGTTGACATTTCCCTGATTGCTCCCCTTCTAACTTGGCACAAGAATTTGCATGCTGACACTCCAGAAAGTGCGCCTAGTAATAAAAAGCCTCTGCAGCTTGCTATAAGCTTGTGCCTTGCGAACCTAACTATTTTCTCACACATTCTAAGGTGTTCTGTTGTTCTTCAAACTTCCATTATGGATAACATGATGGTTGACACGGCTCTTCTGTGTTGGACCTTCTTGATTCTTCTTGCAAAACAACAACATCTGTCCTCAAGCTCACATATGTCTTCATTAAGCAAGAAACCAGCTAAAGCTAAAGCTAAACAGTCAGAGCAATAAATGAAGTACAAGTACTAGAGAGTTAGAATGCCTGACTCATATGTAGAGTGTGACCTTAACATTAGAGACTTTGAGCTGGGTCATATTGACATAGATGATTTCTGGGCAAGGACCACCAAGGCAAGCAGTGGCCCATGGATGAACAAATTAGTGGGCAATAGATTGCACTTTGCAGCTGGGCTTCCAGTGAGTGCCATAAATAATGAGTTTATCATGTTGGTTTCCCAATGCTATAACAAAGACACTAGATGTGTTGAAAATAAAGAACAACAGACAATCATAAACCTCATAGCTCGTCACTTTGAGATGATCTTGGGCATTCCTCATCACAGGCAATATGTGGAGATAAATATTGAAGAGTACATGAAAGCATGGGATGATAATGACGATCAATGCATGCAAATGATGAATAAATTCTATCTGAAGAACAAGAAGACGGTGTCTAGATGGCCTCAAACCATTTCTCGAAGTGATTTTAATGAATAATTGAGTGATATAATCACATTCTTGAGTAGAGTATTCGGACTCCCTGATGCCCATCATTTCCATAAATGGATGTTGAGATACCTGGAGAACATAAACAAGAATGTGCCTGATCAACGCTTTGGCTAGGGTGAAATCATAAGTGACACCATCTCTTGGTAGCTTCAACAAGTTCTAATAACTGGGAAGTTCTACATGAACTCCTACGTCATATATGCTGCTGCATCAGAAAGAGATTTTACGGGGTTAGCTCAAAATGGGGTATGGCACCAAATCAAGATATATGAGTTCTACCCAGAGCTAAGGCTCGAAGCCAACATCTCCCAGTTCTCCAAAATAAATGATGCCTTCTTCTACGAGGTATTTTGTTTGTTGAGACCAAATATGAGACACAGTTGGACCAGCCCAAGTGTGATTGCTGCTACAAAGAAATAGGGAGCATTGTTCACACAATTCCCCACATTCACATACCTCAGAGCTGTGAATTTTGAAGGAGAACCAACGAAGCTGCTAAGGTTTGCGGGCCCAAAGTTGGTCCTTCTAGAACTGTCAAGGCAGTTAATCACTTATCATGAAAACTATATGAAGAGAAAGAAAGGAGGAACTCCATTCCCCCTTACAGTTGGTTGATATACCTACCCTACACTTGCCAAAGCATGGGAAATGTATGTTGAGCTAGAGCTGCTGAATTTGAAGCACAACTTCTTAGCAAGGCCGACCTTCGACTGCCGAAGTTACCTCTCGAAGGCAACAAATGATCCCATCCATTCTCCCGAGATCGAGGACATTTGGATAGACCGGACTCATGAAATAGACATTAGGCAGAAGGATCACTCCCAGTTGGCTCTGGAGGAGATCATCCACTATGGCATTGCCATTGTCCCAAAGAAATTCAAAGAGACCGATCAAGAAATCGATCATGTTTACATTGACACAGATGGGGACAGCTGGCCATTCGTAGAGATTGATAGAGCAAAAGTGCCAAAGACCATTCAAGAAAGGGTTAAACCCACATTGCAGTGCACCAAAAATTGGTGCAATCAGAATGGCCTTACATATCTCAGAGTTGACTTCACTACTTCTCCTTCAGGCTGTGCACCTCCAAGGTCAGACCATGTGCCAAAAGGAAAAGGTAAAGACAAGGTGGGAGAACCAAGTAGACAAGAGGTACACAGTATTCCCTCTTCCACTACTCCTGAAGATCTCTCTCCTACTTTTGAGAAGCAAGTATTCAACCTGGTGTCTCTAGATAATGAAGAAACAATAGTGGTTTCAACGGGTACATCCACCCAAGATGTTATCATAACTGCCACTACAAAGGTACCCATTTTTCCTTCTTCCATTTCTTCTCCCCCTCCTGTCATTCAAACATCTATCCCTATGGATGTGTCTTCTCCTCTCCCTTCCTCTCTTCCATCTTCTCCTATCTTGCAGATCTGTCACCCAATGTTTCCTCAATCCTAACGATGATCCCTTCCATTTCCACACCCTTCTCCTCCCCGTTAGTAACTCCAGGCCCCACAAGCATCGATGCATTGGAATACCTATCAATGCCACCACCGAGTGTTTCAACACACTTCCTTGAGGCCTCTATAGTTGCTCCCCCTCTCACTCCCATTTCTTCTTCTTCCTCCGCTCCCACTTCCATAAGTCCTGGTTGGATTCTGACCATCTGAGCCAGCATAAGAGGAAAGTTTCCATTACGGCCATGGATTTCTCTATTATTCCGAAGAAGGGAACCAAGAAGCAGAAAGTGATAACTCACTTTTCTAAAGGCACTTCGGGGGATAGAGTCATGGAGATAGCTTACTAAAATCCCACCAAGATAAAAGATCTGTCTCCCATAGACTTCATGGTGACTCAAGTCATGATGGGGACCTCATCTGAAAGCCTACAAGGGGAAGCCTTGTCTACCGTGGATTCTCTCTGTAAAAGCTCCAAGAGGAAAAAGAGGAGAAAAGGATACTTAAAGAACAAAACAGACATCTCCTACAAGCATTGCAAAAAATGGGAAATGCTCCTCCTGTGACTGCCGCCAAACCCATTCAAGTTCCCAATCAGGAGAAAATAAATGAATATATTAAGATTGGTGAACAAGGCATAGCAGTATCATCCTGGATTGAGTGGATCCTTAGAGATGGTGAAGAAATGCTTGGGAAATTCACATTGCTCTATCAGGATATAACTCAAGCAAATAAGGAGCTACAAGTAGTAGCAAGTGACCTATCCAAAGAGTTGGATAATGCCAGGTTACAGCATGAAACGTTCAAAGAAATGGTTAACTACTTAGCTGATGACCTATTAAAGGTCAGCGTTATCGATCACCCGCATGCACATAATAAAGCTCTCATTGCATTAGATTATTTGGTTGAACAGATGGAATATATCTTGGAGAGAATCGATAAATTCAAATATGAAGCCCTAGACGCACGATACAACATGGATCAGACAGTTACAAAATTGTCTCTAGGGATGCTCAATGAATCATATAACTTGAGGGAATCAGATGATACATTCCAGCGCTTCAAGGCTATTGTCACTCAAGGTTTGGCACCAGAGGTCACTTTCGACCGAGAGTCAATCACTAACCTCTTGGCCTGCCGTGATTTCATTGGCTTTTTAATCGATGCATGCGAAACTTTCACCAAGTTACCTGACAAGCTCAAGAATAAGAAAGAAACCTGCAAAGTCATTCGCAACCATTTTAATGGTCCTAACCATGATCAACTTCAAGCAATGATCAGCAAGTTTGTATAATATCAAGTGCAGTGTCACATCAACTCTCCTGATCAAAAGCAAGACACTAGATTTGAATAGAGGGATGATGAGGAGTAGTTTCTCTTCTCGTGTATGTGTTGATCATTTTTTGTAAAATATTTAAAAAGCATGTTGGCATATATGATGACCTCATCCATGTTGGACCATGGGATGTTGTCATCCAAAACTTGCCCAAGTCAACTGTTGAATTTTTAGATATTTTCTTGATCTTTTGTAAATATCTTGTAAGATATTTTGTAAGTAGTGGGTTTTCTTTTGTCTTCTTTCCTTCTCTCCTTCTATAAATACTAGAATACTAGTTATATTCTTTGTGAACATTCTTTGTATGAAAAGAGAAGTGAGGAGAGAAAGACTTTGTGTTTTCTTGCAACAGAAGAAATATTAATATACATATTCAGACTTTGTGCTTAATGTGTGTGTTATTTGCATCAAATCTTTCTTAAGTTAGATCTATGTTTTTGTTCTATTAGATTCATTCCTACTATTGTCATTTGTTCATCAGTATTGCTTTAAATGTTTATGCAAGTAAGTTTGGCTCTGTTTACTACCGGCTCAAAGCATAAACCTTCTAACCTTTCCATCTTGGAATTCATTTCTTTTCTTCCTTCAGATCTACCCTCCTCTGTTCTTTCCCTCCTACCTTTTTATTTGTTGTTAGAAATACCTCTACTGGGATGAGATCCTAAACCCCCTAAATTTAGAATAGTGTAGATTTGCACATATTCCTGCTTGATAGATTAGCAATTAACTAGTTTCACTTTGTTGTCTCAAAGAGGGGCTATGCCTTGCACACTGTTGGCTTGTTTCCCCACGACCTGCCTAACCGACAATTTTTCAGACCAACACCTATGAACATTCCCCATGGTCTTAATGGGACCCATGTTAGACTAGTATAGTGGTTTTCCTCAACATTCCATTTACTCATTTAATTAAGTGGCTCAAGCCTTCCTAGACCATTTTTCAATCAATATTGTCAAGAAGGTCACTATGACCAACTTGTACTCAATTCGACAATACGACGACGATTCTATTATCAATTTTTTCACTCATTGGTAGAGCCTCATCAACCAGCTAACATTCCAGTTGCCTCAAACTGAGCTTATAAATTTTTTCACTAGAGCTTGTGCCAGGCACATCTCACCAACTCTACAAGTACAAACCTTCCGTACCTTCAATGAAGCATTTAACATGGCACAAAAAATTGGAAATTCACGCCATTGAAGAGAAGAAAATTCAATTGCGTAATAAAAATTCCACATTTAAATCAAATTATGCCTCTTCCTCTTCAAAAACCCCAAAAAATATACTCAAAAGCCAAAGGATCTGCCAACGAGGTAGTTTTAAAGGTTGGCCCATCTCACCCCTCTAATCAATCAAAACCTACCTCCAACCTTTCTCCCATTCTAACTTTTCAGTTCAAATAGGAGTAACGAAAATACACTCCAATTGGGGAGCCTTATTCTTTAGTATTAGAAAAACTTCTTAAGGCCTAAGCCATTGCTCTTCCACCCATAAAACCATATACTGGTTTTGACCCCGCTCATCCTATGTTGGCATGGTACAATGAACATGAATATCGTAACTATCATCGTGTAAAATGCCATAGTGATGGTAATTTTATAACCTTCAAGAACATTGTCCAAGAAATTTTAGATAATGGAGATATCGTCCTGTACAACCCGAACGCACCCACCAATCAGAATTTACATATCTTCAAGAATTTGTTCCCTAAGCATACCATGTCATCAAACCAAACCGGAAAACCTTCAACTAATGAAATTAATGTCCACAAGGTCCATGTTGTGTTTGACACTGTACTGACCCTTCCATAATTTCCTCCTATCCCCTATATCAAGGAGATTCTAGCACGAGCTCCTTTACCCACGGAGGAGCCTACTTCCTCTACTCCTTCACCCATAGAGGATTCCCCTTCATCTCTCCCTTCACCCACAGAGGAGTCCACAACTTCCATCAAAGCCATTTCACCACTTACCTCGCAACCTAACAAACAACCAACAATACTAACTCTCCTATCCACGGGAGATTCATCCTCACTTTCTTCTCCACCGGAAGAGGAAACTATCTCATCCCAAATGTCATGTCCTCTATCCATAGGGGATCCTTTAGACACACCACTTCTTGTTGGGGACAATTCCCCATTAGCATTCTAGGATCCCATTGATGTGCTCTCGGCTCTCTTACCCACAGATTCTAAAGCCAACCAATTCCCTATCTCACAGAAATATTTTACAGGGATTGCTACTAAGCCAATGTCATCTTCTCTTACAACAATGCCATTTTCACACCAGACTGACTGCTTGGATTACGTTGATAATTCCATGCTTTGGGGATGCCTTCGGCTCCCCTTTTTAACCCAAATGAAAATTTTGTTTGTAGATACTACCACGATCTATCGAAATTTATTTCAAGGAACCCAATCGACCATGACCATGCTTGTTGAAATGACCTCTTCTTCATCACCCTTTCCTACATCCAAACCTTTACCAACAACTAAACATGTTCCTATGCCTAAGAACCTACATGTATCCACACCTTCCCTTACATCCAAACCCATCACTACCTTGGGTGTCATGATGACATCAAGCCTAGTCCACTCGGTCGTCAAGTTGGATTTAGCCACATCTTCCCAAACTCACGCAAAAACCAATCCTCCACCTAAAAGAAAGACCCAACCTTTTTAGCCACACACACAAGTTTCACCCACCATGTCTTTATTACCTTTTCCCCTTCCGTCTATCCTAGGGCCTCACCCGTCAACCTTGGCCAAGAAAGTGCCTATCCAAGACAAATCATTGATAATATCATTGATCATTCAATATAAATAGATCATTAATAAACACACAAATTTTTCATCTTCCGCAACCCACCTCTTCACCACAATCCTTTATTACACCCAACCTATCAGCACAATGTACACCTTCACCATTACCCACATCTTTCTTACCACTTATACCCCCACCACTTACAATAACAACATCAGTACATATGATATTTCCTTCTCTTCAACCCATACCTTCTACCTTTCTTCCGCCAACAAAATTCATCGCACCTCCTTTATCACCTTGGATAACTTGTCCTTTGCCACCATCTACTTTCCCCTTTACATCACATATGCCTCCTTCAACTTTACCTAAGAAGGTGCAACCTAAATTGAAAAACTCACTACCTTCCAAGGAGGTAGTTAAGCTTACAACAACTTCTATTGATAGTTCATCTACTATGCCTCTACTCAAGAAGGTACAACCCAAGCCTAAAACAATACCACCTACCAAACCGGTAGTCAAACCTACCCCTTCTCCAATTCCACCTCATATAGTACCTCACACATCACAATCACCTACACTTCAATCCAGACCCACACTCACCTCACATTGTGATCCATTGGCAAGGTCTTATGCCAACATTCTAGCTAACCTTGTAGAGATCTCCATCATCCCATTGCCACCCCTTAGACCATACAACCCTCTCAAGCCCAAACCAAAAGGGTTTGATGATGCTAAAATTTACACCTACCATCATGTGTCAGGACATGATGTAGAAAATTGTAAGGCTCTAAGAACCGTTCTTCTCCAACTTTTTCCTCCTGAAAAAAACTTTGATGATGATGATCTTTTAGGCAAGGACCTAGTTCCACCTCCACCTATCACTACACATCCTCGCCCACTACCTATTCAATGACCCGCACCACCACCTCCATAACCCTTTTATCTACCTCCAAATTTTGAGATCGATATGGTTCATATAGGAGAGCTAACCAAAACCCCACCAAATTTCCAGTGCGCCCTACTCATTTTGTAAGGTTTTTTCCCCACACTAGGTTTTTATCCATCATGTTGTTATAATTTTCTTGACACACCTTCTCCATCCACATCTCTTCCTAAAATTAACATGATCCAAGCTACAACTTGAGCCCAAAAAGACAAAGGAAAGGAGAGAGCAACTAGCCCATCCGCCAATCTTGTGCCCAACATAGCATCTACACCTGCACCAAAAATCACAATTTGCGGACCCACATATCCTATTTATGATGGGGTTGTCCATTATATAATGATAAAAAAATTACACCAATCCCCTCTAAAAATGTCTTTGTACGACCTTGTTCAAACTTCTAAATCCCATCGACAGGCCCTCATGGAGGTTCTGCAATCCATTGAGGTTTTACCTAACTACTCAACACATGTGGCCTCCATTCTTACCCCTCACCATGTATCTTCTCTCATGAATTCATCCCCTTCCTCTACACCTAACACTATTTACCAAGTAGCCGCCCTCAGTTTATCTAATGATGAGATTATACCTCTCTAATCAGATGATCTTGATCCCACCCTTTTCATCTTTGTTTATATTGATAATATATGCATTCGGCACATTATGATCGATGGTGTTGCCAACATCAACATCATCTCCTACCACACGTACAATCAAATGCACATCCCTTAAAATTTCATGCTTAATAACCTAGTTATGCTGTGTTCATTTAATGACGCCATCACTTCCACTCTCGGCACCATCATCCTCCACATTTGTGTGGGCCCCCGTCCAGTTCTAGAACTATTCTATGTCTCAGAGGGGGAGTTCCATTATAACCTGTTGCTTGTCTAATGTTGGATCCGTATCATGGGTTGTGTTCTTTCAACCTTACATCACTGTGTAACATTTGAACATGAAGGACATAACTATACCATCCCCATCAACCCTTCACCATTCAAAACCTGTAACATGTTGTACCAACCTAATGATGTCCTTGTACCAGTTAGGGCATCTACCACTGTCACCACTTCTCCTTCACTCACAACCCCATCCATCGATGTTGTTGTTACCTTTTCCACACCTACCTCCTCTATTCCCATTTCTGCCATAGCCTCTGCAGATGACCCATCCGCTAACCCATCTACTTCTCAACCGACCAGTAATTCTTCTTCCCAATTTCCTAGTGATTCATCTATTCCTGCTACCCATATACCAACTACCAATCCCTTAGAAGGTGTTTTTCAACGTCTCACTCTAGGGGAGTACCACCTATACAACATCGACACATTACTTACTCCTCAAGAGTATGGTAACCTTCGCCACATCCTCATTATGATCACCACGTAGTTGAGGTTTTCCCTTATGGTCCTCCTCACCTTCATACAAAATTAACCTATGGGGGACTTGATACTTCTATTTGCTCACCCGAGCCACTTTCCTAAACATGACCATTTTCCTTTGACTTTCAATCTCTCACCAACCGCCGCTTCACCCACACTTTCTTCCATCGTTGTGCATGGAAGGGATTTGGCTTTGGCTTATATGAAAAATGACACCATACTTTCATCTCATGAACTACACATAAACATAGTGAACATAGTGGTATTGGCTTTGACAAACCATCTTCCAAGATATCCCACATCAAACTCATTGAGGATGACAAACCTTCTTCACCCTATTTACCACCTTCACCGTCTTCACCCACAGAGTATATAGATCCAGAATCCATTCCTCCTAATTTTTGTTTCATAAACACCATTTCCCTGAGACCTCTGACTTATCAACGTGATGGTGAGGCTCCCTCTTCTCTTCCCTTCCTGTATCCTGACATGATCGATGACGATATACCTTCTATTAACGTCATTTAATGTCAAGATGATGAATCTATTCTCACCTATCTTAATGTGTAGGATTCTGATATTCATCAGTCGTTACCTTCTGAGAGGTAAACCATGTTAAATGAATCGACCATCAAAATCAATATTAACACTCAAGATAACCCCCACATTCTAAAGATAGGCCAATATTTAGACACTACTTAATAGGAAGCTTTTACCTCATTTCTCTGAGATCATAGTAATGATTTTTCTTGGTCCTACGTTGATATGCCCAATATTGACCCAAACATTGTGGTCCACAGTATCGTAACTATTTCTGATGCCAAACCCATAAAACATTAGTTGCGAAAAATGCATCCTCGCATTTCCCTTCTTGACAAAGAAGAACTTCAACACCTTCTCTCAGTTTCCTTCATCCTACCCATTGATTATTGCCAATGGATCTCTAACATCATTCCTGTCACAAAAGTGATAGGAGGACTCCGCATATGCACGGATTTCTGTGACCTTAATTTAGCTTGCCCGAAAGATGACTTTCCTCTACCTAGTATAAACCAACTAGTTGATCTCACCACCAGCCATGAGATGTTATCACTCATGGATGGATTCTCAGGTTATAACCAAATATTACTTGCCATTGAAGATCAACACAAAATCATGTTCATCACTCCTTAGGGGACCTTATGCTATTGAGTCATGCCCTCTGGCCTTAAAAATTCTAGTTCTACATATCAACAAGCTATGATTGATATCTTTCATGACATCATGCATCACATATTAGAAGATTATGTAGGCGACCTTATTTCCAAATCCAAACATTGAACCAAACACCTTACAGTCCTTAAGGTCATTTTGATCGTCTCATCAAGTATTGTGTTCGCCTTTAACCTAAGAAGTGTGTCTTCACTGTCCTCTCAGGAAAACTCCTTGGTTTTATTATTTCTTTGCATGACATAGAAGTCAATCCCGATAAAATAAAGGCTATTCTTGAAATTCCTCCACCTACTAACCTTCACCAACTACGTAGTTTGCAAGGAAAGTTTCAATCTATTCGTCGTTTTATTTCACAACTTTCTAACCACTACCACCCATTTCATCATCTTCTCAAAAATGATGTCTCCTTCAAATGGGATGATGAATGCCACAAATCCCTTGATGCCTTAAAATGGTACCTCCTCCAACCACCTGTACTCATTCCTCTTAAGGATGACCAACCATTTTCCCTTTATATTTCTACTACAGATCATTCCTTGGGAGCCATGCTCACTCATCATGATGAGAAACACAGGGGGAGAATGGTTTATTATATACGCCATATGCTTTTGGACTATGAAACCGGACAAACCCACCCTAAATAACTCTGCTTAGCCTTAGTTTTTATTGCCACTAAACTTTGCCATTACCTACTTAACCAAAAAACCTTTGTTGTCACCAATACAAACCCCTTACATTACATATACGCCAAGCCCTACCAACATCAGTGTGTTTCACGTTGGCTCATGCTTCTTGCAAACCTAGACCTTGAATTAACTCATCAAAAATCTATCAAATGCCAAACTATCACCGACCAACTTGTAGACACACCTCTCTTCGGAGATCAGCCCTCTAAATTTGATTTCGCAGACGAATCCATCACTACCCTCTCTTTGGATGATATCATTTACCAAATGACCTTATTCTTTGATGGTTCCAAATGTCAGTGTGGGGGTGGTGCTGGAGTTATCATCATTCCTCTCGATGATGAGACTATGCCATTATCTTTCAAACTAGATTTTGAATGTACTAACAATATCACTGAATATGAATCACTCATATTAGGCCTTCAAACCACCATCACCTTAGAAGTTAAATCAATTACTATCTTTGGCGACTCTCAACTAGTTGTAAATCAAGTCAATGGTATATACTAGTGTTATAATGAAATACTTCAAAAGTATAAGCATCATGTAGACATACTTTTTACTACCTTTGACCATTATGAACATCAAACCACTCCACATTCCATTAACAAATTTGTGGACACCATGCCCTTCCTTGCTTCTCAGATATCCGCTTCACCCTCCAAATCAAAAATCTTTGTCATAATACAAATATTGCAATCACCTTCCTACCTATTTTGAGACGTCAACCTCGTCAGAACCATTCAACCTGACCCACATGACCTTTGGTATAAGTAGTTTGCTGACTACCTTTCCCTTACAATTCTACTTCCAGACCTTACTCGTAATGGCCAACACACCTTTCTCAAAAATGTCTCTCGCTATGTCATCATGGGTGGTATTCTTTATAAATGTGGCTTTGGTGGTATCCTCTTATGATGCCTTACAAGTTCTAAAATTCCCTACATCATCAAGGAAGTTCATGACGGAATTTGTGGAGGTCACTTTAGTGGTTTAGTTTTCGCTAAATGCATTCTAAACCTTAGCTATTATTGGCCAACCTTAAGCCATGATTATTGTGATTATGTCAAATGTTGTGTGAAGTGCTAACAACATGCTAATCTTCATCACATGCATAGTCATGCCTTACAGGTTGCACGGGACCTTTGTCCTTTCTCTCACTGGGGTTTGGATCTTGTTAGAGAAATCAATCCTCATTCTTCATAGCGTCATCAATGGATTATTACTAGTACTGAATACTACACTAAATGGGTTGAAGCCATACCTCTTATTTCAACAAAATATGTGAAAATATGTGGATAATTTTCATCTTTTTCAAGATGGAATCCCATGGTCGTTCATCACTTTAAAAACTCTCTATCATAGTTAACCTCTATGTGCTACAGTTTTGTCTTAAAAAACAAGAGCCTATTTTTATCTATAGTCTTGTCCATGAATTTAAAGTCCAAAAGTAAAACAATTTCAAAAGTAAAATGGGATTCAACTCCTTCAGTCAAATTTCCAGCAAAAAGATGACTCCCTCAAAAAGGACATCTACGCTTTCTATCTTGCTGCTATAAATAGACTGCTCCCTCGAAGGACAACTATACAAATCTAGTCGTATTGTAATTAGTCTATCATCTAAAGAATACTATTCTTACAAAAACTAAAATAAAATATTCAGAAGCTTCCCGCACCAATCAAATTCATGAAGACATCAAGGAGATATTATACTCATCCCACATAGACTTCCCACATCGATTAGTCTATAAAAAAAAAAGCAAAAAGAAGAAAACTGGTTACTTTTTTGTCATGGACTTTCCTATTTTGATCTTGAGTCTCTTGCCAAGTAGGTATGCTATCTCACACTAGGTTATGCTAAAACCAACCAATTTCACCTTATCACCTTTTCACCCTAATTTCCTACCCGCTCAAAGGATGTGCCGTAAATGTTACATTTCATGATCATGTGAATTTCTTCACCCTTAGAATATTCAATCATGCAACTCCTTTAGGGTCTTACATTCATAATACCATCTTCATTATGGTAGACGTGTTATGGTTATTATCAAATAGGAATCTCTTCTGTCACCTCTCACCACTCACCTTATTCATTAGTTGTTTATTATCCTATACAATACCAAGCCTTTGACACCTCAATTTAACCACACCTAACCATACTCAATTCAGCCCTGCCTTCATGAACTAGACTCAATCATGCCCAAATTTACCTAGACTCAACCATGCATAAAACCTACTAGCCTATTCCTCTACCTCATCATATTCTTCCCTAGCTTATGGGAGAACTACATCGGCCTGTGGCCTTTTTTTTCTAGGGCTATGCAAGAAACACTCTGAGGACATGAGGCCCTTGGAAGTTAGCTCAAAAATTTCTTTACCCTAACCAATTTTCCCCCACTTTTTAAATTTACATTATACCATTAGTTAGTTTCCATCTTCTACATTACTTGGAAATTAAACAAACATACAAGTATATAAACATGTATACTTACATATTTCTTACAACATCATACCATACATATTCATCATCATTTATTTTTTCCTCTTACCAATAACTTGGAAATTAAATCAAAACCAAAAACCTAACTCCACCATCCCTAATTGATCTTGACTCAATCATGCCTAAATCACCTAAACTCAGCCATGCCTAACTGACCTAACTCCACCAGGCCTAACTGGCCTAACTCAAACACACTTATACCTGAATCCATCATCCCTACATGACCTTGACTCAATCATGCCTAATTTACCTAGTTTCCATCACATACATAATAACAATGAAAATTCAAACGCAAGTACATCATCCATACCATAAATATCATCATCTATAACAATAAGAACATTTGTGTATCAATACAAATGTACACCAATAAAAATAAATACTCAATATCTCAAAACGTTCATATACATCCTCACTATCTTTGGCATGCAGGCTAGTATAAAATCAAAATCTCAAAACTCTCATATAAATCCTCACTATAATTGGCACGTAGATCGGTATATACCAAAAATCAATACACTTATCATATCAGGTGACTAATCGTCACCCCACTTGGTACCCATACATGTCTCATCTATCTCCTCCTCCTCTCATCCAGCCTGATGACCTACCAAGATCTCTCCACATAACATGGGTCTCAGTCTAATATTTTCCTACCCCTCACCTAGGACTGGCCTTTGTGAAATCATAGCCTCACTTTGACCTTGCCTCTGGAATCGCCAGCCCCCTGTGCTTTTTGAACTATGAGTGTGGGATCTATTCCTCTCACTTGTTTCTTGTTGTTCCCTGTACTCAACATAGGATGTGACATCTATCCCGGTGGTATTTAGATGATCCTGGTAATATTGTGTCTCATTCAGGACATCCCTAAACCTCACCATCAACATCATCTGAGGTGGTAACATAGGTCTTACGGTAACCTGTGAGCTCTAACCTATTAACGTTGGCCTCAGACCCTGTACTTGTGAGCCCTATCCTCCTCCCTGTACCATGGGACCTTGTCCTGCCGCAACTACCTGTAGTGTGGGACCCCATCCTTGAGTCTGTGGAGGTTCTTGCATTACAACATGGGCATGTAAGGCCACAACCTAAGCTTGTGTAGTGGCCATCTCGCCCTGAAAACTTGCTACATGCACTTGTAAGGTGGATACTTGTTCCCCATCTCCACCTCCACCCTGTGCCGGTGCCAATCCCTAGACTACCTGTACCTATAAGGCCACCACCTGAGACTATAAAATGGAAAGCTATGCCTTTGACTCGATAAGCTACCCCTGTAAAGCTGTAATATGGAATTGAAGGGAAACCACCTAACCTTGTAAGGTTTCCCTTTATACTATGATGGTGGCTAACTTTGGCTGCCCTAGCCTCGGTGGTGCCACCCATAGCTATGCCACCCACCACTACTTATATCTATCAGTGACCCCAACATCATCAATTTTGCTATCCACTAGATTATCCTCCTACACTGTAGGCATACTTGGTCATGGTGGAGATATAGGTATCTCCATGTCATCCCTCCTATACTGTGGGAAATCTGGGGGAACATCTAGTGCCAGACCAAATTTTCGTCTAACCTTGTCTATGGTTATCAACTCGTGCTCGTTGACACACCGCCTTTATATCCACCTCTCCAAATGTAGCTCCTCTAGCTCCTCTACCATGTCTCTGTAGGAGGGATAGCCAATATAGGGTATCCACACAATATCGACCCCTGAAAGCCCTTACTATAATCATGTGTAATAAAAAACATCACATGTGGCCCTAACCACTCTATGCTTCCCACTAACTGGTACCCACCGTTTGTATCCATCTCTGACCTGGCCACCCCTGAACCAATCATGTCAGGGAAAACCAACTTGACGTACACATATGATGTGCTCGTATGCCCAACAATGTAGTAGAAAGGTGCAGCAAAAGCTAAACTGCCATAATATCCCATAAGCCCACAACTCCTTGTATGGCTACACTAGGAAGGCCGGTGCCTAGGAAAAATAGATCCACTCCTCCATCATATCCTGGAGCACTCCCATCAATTCTCGTGGGAATCTCCCACCCTTAGCATCTGGTAAGGCGAAACAACATACCACCTCCATCATAAAAACTACCAACCTCATCTCCCGAGGATGGGCCGCATACATGTCTCCATAGCTCAGGCTTGCACTATGGTAACTCAGCTCACCCATCGCCTCCCCAAATATAACCATTATCAGATCCAGTGATGCCTATGAAGAAATAGAATGCACTAGTTCCCCAACAATTAGTAGCCATAGGATCTTGTACACGTCCTCTAGGGTAACAATCATCTCACCCATCAGTGAATGAAATATGTAGGTCGCCGAATCCCATTTTTGATGAGTGTGACCATCAAGCTAGGATCTCGAGCTATACGCCTATAGCACCAGATTCCAATCAGTCCAACATCCATCATATTCTCCCACTCTACCGTAGTCACATTCAACTACATCGCTACCAACAGAGGTGGTACTCTATCACGCATCTAGAGCTGGTCTCTCTCCTGCATCATCCAAACAAGACATTGTCAAGACTTTCCCATATCAACACACCCATTACCTAACTTACCTATTAAACACCATACCTATTACCTATTACACCATACCCACACAACAACCCTTTTGACTACCCCTTTTACCCAACCTAATTTTACACCCGTTGTTCCTTACCATCCTCACCTATTCTAGTTCAGTTCACCTACTTCCCCACCCCACATTGCCGATATAACATGTTACCCTACTTCCTCTACTTCAACCTTCATCTACACCTTTGTGCCTATTTTCCCCCCTATATATCCCTTTCTTTTACCTATCTTCTCCTCAAGTTGACTGACGCTGGTCTACTTGACCATCATTAATCCTTATTTACCGGTACCGGTCACCTAATCCTTGACCAATGCCGAAAAGCACCAACCGACATCAGCCAAACCTTGACTGACATTGGTCTCTGTCACAATGTCACAAACTAAAAACCTATCCCCCCATTTTCAAAAATTGACAAAAATTTACCTTAAACCCTAATTTACGTATCCCACCCTATCCTCACTTAATTCCCAAACCAGTTTAACCTATGTGCGACCTTCCTACTCCACATTCCCTTCATATTTACAAACAAATTGAAAATTAAACATCCACCCAAATTTTTAACTGAAATAATTTCATCGATACCATTTTTAATCAAATAATGGGTTTGGATTGTCTCCTACCTCATCTCGATGGTGTTTACATGGTGGCACATTTGGTCATTATGCCAGTGGTCCACCCCAATCCTCTCCCACCTCTTCCATGCCTAAATCTACCTCAAATCTCTCCACTAATCACAAGTCTCCAACCGCTCTCATGGACCCGTCTACCTGGCTCCTCTCACCACTTAGTAACCTCCACTTAAGCCATGTAAAATGCCTTGTCTTTTTCTCCAAGAAAAATGCACAAGTCACCTAACTATGTCATTTTCTCAAAGTCAAAAGACAATAATGATTCCGTAAAATATGGAATTTCAACATTATAACCCTAACCCGACATGACCGACGTCAGTCACCCAAAACCAACATCAGTTACCTTATAACCGACATTGGTCACCTACCAATACCGTTTCATCTACATTTTGCTCATTTTGACCTAAACTCATTACTGCCACATACCTTTTGGCCTTACCAACACTTATTACACCCTACCCACAAGTCTACATTACCCATACATTTCCTTAATTATGTTTAGGGACCTGTTATTTTACCTATACCTTGGCCTTACTTGTGTCATGACCTATATATAATGACCTGAAACCACTTTTTGTTACCTTTTCACTAGTGTACTCGTTATACCTTGCGATGCTGTTACTTGTGTTGTTTTATCCTAATGACCTTACCTTGCCTATTGTTGTGTTGCTTATCCTGACCAAACATTTGGTGTACCGGATCATATTTATACGTTCTCACACCTAACCTAAGTTGTTTTTTCAGACCATATCATGTACCCTGGATAATTGAATCACTTCCACCTTGTTTGGATAAACCTATTGACCTTAGACGATGTAGAATTTGCAAGCTCTTCAACCTGGTCCTATGTTGCAATCTATATGTGTGCGTGTATTTGATTTTCATTACCCATTACCCAAAGTGCCCATACCCTTACCTACAACTCACCTACCTTCACTTTCATTACTTACCCATTTATCAAACCACTCACCGATTCCATCGCACACCTCATAAGCTCTTGGTTTGAGGGGGATCACCTCCACCCATACTTGGGGTAACCCCACTCTCACCTATATTTGGGGCAACCACTTCATGTTTTTGTCAGCATCACTTACCAATACAAGCTACGCGAAAAAAGGCGACAAATGTAGACATCAAAATTGGGTCATACTTCCATTAAAACCATGTTAATTAAATTAACCATATCCTACCTATTTATATCCCCTAGTGCACATGTTAATTAAATTAATTAATATCCTCACTTAACCACCTCACCCTAGCCACCTCACTCAAATGACCCACTTACACCTCATTAATGACCTAAGACCAAGTCTAAGCCTATCCTAACCAACTAGGACTTAGTCTAAACCTAGAATTAACTCTTATTCACAAACCTAAAAGGAATATTACTCATCCTTCTGTGATCTATCACTCAAGAATCAGGGGAAGATTGGAGACCACGCCAAAATTAGAAAAAATCGGGCTATTTTTTGTGAACATAGATATTCCTACCTTGACCAATGTCGATTATATCTCAGCCGACGCCAGTCACCTAACCGTCATTGGTTAGGTTAAATACATTTCCAAAATCCTTTGCCTAGGTTGGTCATTCGATTCAGGATATCATACAAATAGAGACTTGGAGCACTCAAAGTTTTTGAAGCACTTAGGAAAAGGAAAATATACAGGAGCACTACCAACAACCATTGGCATTAATCATATTCTTCACGATCACGGATTCACATAGAGAAGCACAAAGGTTTGAACTGTTGCGACACTAACAAAATGTCTCTTTTCTCTGGATCTCTGCCATCACTGTCCTCATCACCTGCATTATCCAAACCTACTCTTCAGTAAGTACCTAATATCTCTTCATTTATTTATGTTTTATTTTAGTAAGATTTATTATTCATCTTAGTAATTTATCTTTCTCCACATCCGTACACTCTCCTCCTCCTACCAACCTATCACCCTACCGTACCCATCCCTTTCACCTAGTTTTATCCTCTTTTAATCATCTCTGAGCCTCTGAGGCCATTTTACGACCTCACCCTCATCATTTCCAACCTCTGTGAAATCACAAAGAGTTTAAAAAACAAGTTTTAAGTCCTTTTTACTAATTTCCCCTACCGAAACCGATTAGCCAACCGACGTTGGTCATTCTACCTAACTGGTATCGGTCACACAACCGACATTGGTTACTATGTCTGGTAAAATATTTTAGACCAACAAGCTAATACCCACTTCCCAATAGCCAAGAAACCTTTCTAATCTTTACCAGACCTGCAACACAACACCGGCCAATCACCTGACCCATTTTGACCTCAATCACCTTGTATTTGATCTTTCTTATTGTTTTGTGTGAGATACCAAAATAGTTTCAGTTTCAATAGGATCTTTACTTCATGTATGATTTGAATAACATTAATATTGTTATGTAAAAGTGGATTGACAGCTTATTTAGGAAGCATCACGCTTCCTGGATCTAGCTCCCATTAGCAGTCCACTCATTGTTTTGTTTAACTTTATCTGGTGGTATCATTTTACATTTATAGGTAGTTCCTCCTAGCCAAAAGGGAGATCTCACAATCAACTTGGATCAGGAAATTAGAATGCACGCACAACCTTCAACCGACATCACAAATAGGTATTCTTCCTTAGTCTTCAACCCTTCTTCAACCCTTATCTGTTTCATTAATTTGTTAAGAATTTGGTGAAACACATATTTATTAAAATCTCAAATGAAATAAATTATTGTATATATATATATATATATATATATATATATATATAATATTTATTTGACATTTACCTGTGAAATACCAAGATCATTTACACCTGTTCCAAAAACATCTACCATTATCTCATCTAGAGAAAAGAAATCATGTGATCCAACAAATGATGTCTCGCTCACAGTTCATATGGCACCACATGATCAACAGTGGTGTGGTGTGCTAGAACTGGCACCCTCCACCAACATCACCAGATGTAATCTAGCCACTATGGTAGGTTAGAGTGTTAGTGAGGTCCCTTAATGCATGTAGTGTGTCAATCTCCACAACCTCCTTCACTGTAGGAGGAATAACTGAAGGCGGTGGAGGTTTTGGGGCATGAAAAATCCTAGGTTGACCAACACGTGCACTTGGTCTACTCTGTACAGAGCCACCTCCTTTCCCATAAAAGTCAAAATAATTTGGGACGTCATTAAACAGGAACTCACAGTATAATTTCTTTAAAAAATAGAGAGGAACCTCATTGTTGTTGTATGGTAGATAATAAAAAATTATCCACCATTGGTCCCAAAAATTATTCTTGATTCGGTCATTGTGGCACCAATGGATTGGGAACCATTTGCAAGTAGTCGTGGGGGGCATTGGTTCTTGGGTCAGTAAATAATGCAAAAATGTTGTCTTTTGTAAATTTTTTATCTTTTACGAATGCATGGGATAATTTATCTGCATACCACCACCTACAATCAACTCTAACGGTATTCCATCTGTTCATTTGGTTGGTTACGGAGTCGATTTCACCAATCAATGTTTGTAATGTGTTGGCTAAATTCATGTGAGATGGATTTGTGGCATGATTTTGTCTTATTTTTAGAATAAGGTTCTCAATGGAAATGTTATTTTGTCAGATTCTTCCAATGATATCAACTTGTGTTCCTTCTAGTTCTGTGTGGATAGAATGAACCACAAGAAGTAGATCTATGTTTGGAGGAGGGTTTTGAGGAATATTTGGACATTTTATAGGATTACGAGCTTTTTGAACAATTGATAAAATAAATAAATTGTATACATAAACAAAAAATTGAAAAACCCATGAAAATCACAAAACAAAACCTAAAATGCAAGAAATTTGATCAAAATTGAGGGCTTACCTCTTTGTCTTGGTGGCATCATTGAAAATTTCGTGATCCAAAATTCCAAAGAGCAATTTATAGGGGGTATTTTAAGTGTGAGTGCTAACAGTGGAGGAGAAATTGTGGTTCGCAAGGAAAATTGGGGGAAAATAAGGGTTCACGGGTCTATTATTTTTGTCTCAGAGGACCACGATTGCGATTTTACGTTCAAAAATTTATGAACCTATAGCAAACAGTCTGCGATTGCATTACGTGAATTTTGGGTTTTCATGTCCACTTTTTGGTCCACCAACTTTCTGCACTTACCCTAAGCTCCTTTCTCAAACAAAAAAGTAGTTAGCTATAGGATGTTCCATAATTCAAAACTAGAATATAATTATAAGATAACTAAGAAATTGAAAGTTATTAATATTCAAATATAAATACCCTTGTATACATCCTTTAGTTTCCTTTGTGAATGGTAATAATATTTTGTGTCATTTATACTTGTACTAAAATGTATGAACTTGCAACTATGACCAAATTGCTAATCAGAAAAAATAAAATTGCCTGATTAATTCAATAAGGTTCTCAATGGCAACTATAATAAGACAAAATAAAACTAAGTTGCTTGATTAACTTCCCTTTAGATTGTTTCAACTTATATGATATCCTATACATTACAGTCTCATGGCTTGGTTCAAACTACTTCCATCATAGTTTCAAGTTCTCCTTACATTCATTATGTCACAACTACATTAACTCAAAATTGAATGGGCACTTTTCTAGGGATTGATCCATCCTTACTATAAGACAAATCAAGGTATGGTCAAACTCAATTACATTTAAAATAATGGATTCCAACCTCCAATCCATCTTCATAAATTTTTAATAAACTAAAAAATCTATCCTACTTCTTGGTAGTATTACTAAACCCCATTTCCTATTCTTCCATGTATACTTCCCCTCCTTAGGTAGTAGGCCCATCAATACATCATCAATAATAAACTCTCCAAAATCCTTCTCTAATTGGATCACCCTCTAACATCTCCCTTTTTTATCATTTGGTCCCAATATAGAATTTAAATCACCTCTAAGAAACATGTGTTCATTTTCACATAGTGCCAAAAATTCAAATATCTCCTCATGTGTTTATTTCTTCTTATACACATGATTCGAACCATATAAATTCGTTATCACCCCCGCCATATCTTCCTTAAAGCAAGGGAAATAGCAAGCCATCTAGCTATCTCATTTTCTTAAGAAATTTAGGTGAACTGATCCCATATTCTAAAGCACCCAATGCCCCCCAAATTCCCTACAACACCACAAGAGACACCCTTCCATTATTTCCATTCTAAATCCACTAACCCATCTATTTCAATCTATTAAATTTTATTTATTAGAGGAATTTAATATTTAGAATCCTTAGCTCTAGCTACCAATTCAGTAAGCGACACTTCATTGGTCATTCATACCCCTAACATTTCATTAAAACAAATCATTTACATCATGGACGGTGTTCCCCTTTTGTAGTGAATATGGGACTAGATTTGACTTGGAAAAATTGCATAGTGAACCTTTAATCAGCTCAACCTCATTCATTATCTTTCAGCTAACCATAACATCCCCAACACTTGTAGGTACCATATTGCTTCCCAAAATCCAAAAAAATTCACCCTCTTTGTCCACCCATCTATCATTTTCTGAATCAATGTTGTCTAGACAAAAAACTCCTCGATTCACCACTCCACCCATGATCCCATTGAATCACTTTTTAAATTCAAGAAGGCATATACCTCTTTCTTAGAAAAACCTATCATCCACCCCCAATCAAACCAACCCCCTAAAAAATAGTCCATTTTCCCCTATACTAGCCCCAACCACCAAAACCCCAAAATCACAAGACTAGGCCACCACATTTCTAGTTAGTAGACTATCGCCATCCTCATGCTGAGAAGAATTCCACCCCTACAAAATCCCCCATATCTTTCACAAACTCTAATGCCACATAAAAAAAGGACCCAACACCCAATATATTTTCTCTCAATCACACCACTAAACACTACCCCCATTTTAATCCTACAACCTCCATACTCAGGGGTTAACACCTCCAGATACCCTTTGTATTAATACACAACATGCACACACAACATATTAGAATAAAAAAGTATATTAGACCAATCCACATGATATGTAGAAAACATATCTCTATCTTCATGAAGATCACTTCCCATCCCCTTCGTAACATCTAGCATTTCCTCAACCACCTATTCCCTTCCTAGGATAACATCTATAATAAACCTCCCACATCAACCCATTTCTATTCAAATTTCTTTACATTGAGGATCCCCAACCACCACCCCCCATTTTATGTCATATCCTCACCATTTATATTTTCTCTCTAGACATATCCCTCCATGAGAAGTTTTTACATAACTCCCCAACATCTAGACCCAAGTATCACATTCCCTCATCCACTTCATGGTGTTTCATAGAAAAGGTTTTTTGCATACTCTATTCCATTCACAAGAAGTAATAATTTCTCAACCATTAGTTTTCTATTATCAATCCAGATTTTACACCTTGTGTAAATTACATAGTTCCAATTTTTTATACATTGATTCAATATAAAAAAAATCTCTAGGAGAGTTCCCTATACTTTTTAAAATTTCATCCTTCAAATATTTTGGTGGAAAAGAATATAATCTTACCCAAACTGATTGGTGCTGCCAAAAATTATTTACGAGTGGGAAATTCATTTTCCAAGGATCAACACCTAAAGTAAGGTTCCTTATCATCCACATCTTCCTTCTTAATACCCTTTCCTAAGCCCTCACATTCAAAAACCACAACATAAAGTAACCCTTTGGAAGTAGGATCAAATATTTTACATCAATTACCACTTAAGAAGATTTTAAGAAGTCCTTAATCCTTCCAAAACCAATCTTGGTCTCATAGATTTACCCCAAAAAATTGTGTTCCTCTAATACTAATAAAATATATAGCCCCAATCCTAATAAATTTATGTTCCTCCAATCCTAATAAAATTGTGATCCTCTAATCCAAATAAAATATATCCCTTAAGCATGAAAGATGGAGAAATTGTAATAATATCCCCATGAGATATAGTTAGAATAGAACCCAAGAAAAAACAATCATGTTTATTTGCCCCATCTTAGGATCCACATGTAGAAAATTACCCATCACATTTCCCATTTTAATCAAAATTTCTTCATTCTAATTTCAGATGGTAGGGCATAGAATTGAATCCAAATACATATAATATTAGACTCCACCTCTTGTATAATAAAGTTTTCCTTCTAAGACTACACCTCTAACATCCTCTCCTTTATCTCCCACCATTACCTCTGAAGGACCCTCCATTTATCTCTTTCATCCACAAATATAACCATAAAATGATCACTAGGGAGGAAGACCAAATAATCTACATCCACACCTTGCCACCATTTCCACATCTACTACTTACGAGCTACCATCCCAAATGATGGCCTTGTCATTTTTCATAAAATATTGTTCTTCTTCATTCTACTTTTGAACCCCTGACTTCACTCCCACTAATAACCACCTCTTTACTAGTGGAGAAACCTTCCCACGTCTTACTTAGCATGCCATTTTCCCTCCCGATAGAACACATTATGACCCTAAATGACACCAAATTTTCCCCAAAAGTTATAGGAACCTTTAACGGGTCATCCCACAAAGTACATTTCTCCCCCATAGGATGCAACTCAACCTCAACATCAATTAGGAGCTTCCTTGTTTCCATACACCCACTCGGGGGAAGACCTATCGCATGCCCCAAATTCTTAAAAAAATACTTCATCATTTAATTAATCCTCTTATCCAACACCACACTAGAAGACTCCTTATATTTATAGCATTGAACAAAATCCCGATAGTCCTCCTCACACAACATACCATTTTCAATAAAAGGTTGAACTTTTGAATCCTCCTACTATACCACAAAAGATATTGATCCCCTTTCTAAGGTATTCTCCCCCTCATCCAAGCCATATTTAGGAGGAAATCCCATCTCTATTACAATCTTAAAGCTACCATATTTCCTAACTTATGGAACCAACTATCCCTTCATATGATTACCATCAATACTCCCCTTCTTAGATCCACCTTTTAGCTCCCAGAGCTTTATTCTCAAACGCTGCACCCCAAAGGCCTAATTTTCCCTTAAGCCCCCTAAATTCGCCTCTTACTTAATACCAAAAAAATTCTTTTATCAACACAAAATTCTTTTTTGAAATCCCCAAAAAACTATTAGGTTGAACCTCTAGAGAAGCTTCCTTTTCTAGCTTGGTAAGACAATCCTCTACCAGACCCACCTCCTTTTTGAATACCTCAATCCACACCCCATTATTAATGACCTTGAAACCCACTTGTCCCTTAGTCCTCCTTAAGGATATTTAACTCAAGAATGAAAATTCCACTAAATGTTTTTTTCTTTTTTTGAACCCACCCTTGGACTTACATGATATGAAACACACAATTCCCCTTCATATATTCCTCTACTCTCATCTACAATGTATAAAACTACAAATTTTGTTCCCTCCATACATCCTATAGTTCCCTCTGAATTTAAAATTTAGCCATCTAATGCAAAAAAAACTTTCATTCTTCCATCTCAACAAGTCACCATTCCATATGGATCAGATTCCCTTCTCCCACAATTCTTTGTTATCCCACATATTCACTTCACTAATAATCAGTTGATATTGGTACTAACATACCATCCTCATAATTCACATCATATAGAATTCAATCCTAGTGTGAAATATCTTAAACCTTGGATCATAAGAAAACCAAATAACAACTCCATTCTTCCTAATCACTAATCCTCTCCCCTCCTTGAGGATCACCTTCCCAATCCTCACTTCCATAAAACCCTCCTTGTCCCACTCCATCTTACACACATAACCCTTACCCCTTATTACAAATACCACATTATGATACCAAAGTAAAACCCATATCTATTTATCACAAACCTTGGTGGCCCTCACTATGCCCCTAACCCCAATTTTCACCACTTTTCGCACCCTATATTAAAGGCCCACCACATTCATATTTTTTCCCTAAATCTCAACCACTTTATCATCCTCCACATTCCCCATGGTTTAATCCCCCACAATTTCTTATTCCTTCAAAACGTACGTTACCTCCAATACTTCTTTTGTTGTTTCTTCGATAACAATAACAAGCCTTCCCCTTACGACATCCAATTGATCCTCATCTGCAAAAAACCTCCCATCCACTATCCTCGTCAAAATCCAACCTTTCTCATCTAAAATAATCTTAGCCTCTTCTTTTACAACCATATTTTATTACAAGATGCATTATCCTAGTTTCAAAAACTAATGAAATTACCCCTTGAGTTCTAAATAAATATTTCTTGATACCATGACAAGTCTTTAGGAATATTGAATGCCCCTACTAGAGATGAGTGTATTTTTATAAGAACCTTTTGTTTTAGCATTGAATTTAAGCATAAGTATAACCTATCATTATACCAAATAGTGGCTCGATTCTATACAAATTTGTATGATATTATTGAATCCTCTTTGATATTATGAATCATAACCCAAGTATCCCCATTATTTTCCCATTTAGTTCTCACATCATCCACCCAATCAACTTGTAACATAGACATGTCATATAGTATTGATTTTGTGGGCTCATCATTTTGATTACACACTAAATAAGTGCAGGGGATTACAACGTGTTTTTTATTTATTTATTATTGTAAGGGTAATAAAGGTTGTATATTCTTGTTAATCAATAAAAATTAATGCATAAACCAAAATATAGCTTCCAAAGAAAATTCAAAGATATAATGATACATATAATTTCTCAAAACATAGGAGGAGAAGTGAACTTAGTTGATTACAAAATAATGTAAGTGATCTAGAAGTACAAAGTGATTGTGTTTAATGGAAATAACCTGGAGGTGTTTCATTTCTATAACTGAATGCAAACCAAGTTGGTATAGAACCGTATGACATGTGCATGAGCATGACAAGGTGTCATCCTATGATCTATGATTTAAAATGGTGTTGTGTTAGCAATTTATAATTTATTTTGTGGTTTTGACACCCAATGATGGACTTTACACTAAAACCCTAGGTTTCATACATTTGTGAAACCTTTTATGTGATGTGAAACAATTTCAAACCCTAACCATGTGTTGAATACTGATGCAGGAGCATCAATCTTGTAAATAACCTTTTATGGTTTTTAAGACAATTTCAGAGAGTTATAGGTTTTAGGGGCATGTTCATAGTGAGTTTGAGTGTTTCCCAAATCACTTGGGCCTTTCATTTTTCTAATAAGGCCATTTGGGGGTTTCCTTCCAAAATGGACCATTCAAATATTTGAATTTCCAAGTAGTGTTCATAGGTCTAGGTGATAAGTTAGGAGTTAGGAAATGATGCATATGGTTCTTAAAGAGCCTAAAATGGATTAAATCATATGTGTACATCCTTCTTATAATCTTTCAAAACAATATGGTCACTTATCTCATTGGTTTAAATTAACTAACTAGTGTGAAACTACCTCTTTTAGGGCATTCCAAAGGAGGTATTCAAATGGTGAAGAGTTAAAAGGGTTTGGAAAGAAGAGGATAGCTGGAATAGAGTGTTAGAGAGCCCTAGAGGCTCAAGAATGATCAACATGAGATCAAGATTACCTTGTTTAGCAGATTTTAAATGAAAGAATCTTGATCATTCTTGTAAATATTTTGAATTCATGATAAAATAGTTGTGTATGATGTTTCTCTTGTATGTATGATATGAAGCTAATATTAATGAGATCTTGAGAATGATGGTTTAATATTAGGAAATAAGATAAGATAAGATAAATATATTAATGTCCAATAGATGACCACAAAATAGGTCAAAGGGATTGTAGAAAAACAATGAGCACTAATATAAAGTGGTAAAACCAAAGAGATCCCAAGTAAAAAGAAATGCAAAGGCCAATAGAAATAAATAAATCACACCACCCAAAATGGGGGTGGGAAAAAAATATAGAGGAAGAGAGGGGAAAGATGATCCCATAAGAGAAAGCGGGAAATACCATCAGGGGATGGAATAAATAACTCTCCTAACATATAAGGTTGACTGGAAGAAGTTGAGAATAGAATGTTGACCATTCAAAGTGAGAGCCTTCCTGACATGAATATTCCTAGAGAAAATAATATTCCTCTGGTATCTAGATCTCGTCTGTCTCCTGAGGCTAGGCTTAGTACATGAAATATTTTGAAGACTTAGAGAACTACTTGGGTGGAGTCTAGTTTGTTTGAATGGATGGAATCTCCAGACTGAACCAATCTAGCGGAGGAAGCGGGGGTTGTCTCACCAGGGTACTTGACACCTCTCTCCACCAGTCAAACTATGATGAAGGAAGTTATCTACTGGGTGGAGTCTAGTTTAGGATGCAACTGAAGAGTGTGTCTCCTGAAGCTTCAAAGCTTCATGTAAATGTAAATCCAGACACCTCTGATCCTTGAAAATGAAAATTTTAGAAAGACCCTACATCCTTATAAATAAAAAATGAAAAAGGGGAAGATTGTTGGCCATTATGTGGTTGTCATGATGTTGTCATTGATGTCAACCCTCATTAATGGAAAAATCTATCATGATGTAGTATGAGTCCCCATATGATGTCAGTCAATTATCAAACATGTTGATTGAGTGGTTTGGTGAGTTGTCATGGTGTCCTGGTGCTTGGTTGAGTATGCAGAATCATAGTTTGAGTCATTTTGTATGGAGTTAGTTTAATGTTTTCATCAGGTCATTAATGGTCTATGAGGTATTTTTTGACAGAAAAATCACGTGTTTATGGTCAGTCTACATGATTGGTTATCATGGTTAGTTCAAAATGGGTTGTCATGGTTGAGTCAGATCTGCATTTCAGGCTTCATGTTTCTAGCCCTGAAGTATGTAAAATGAGGTGGAGAAGTGATATTTATACCAAATTAGTCTTTTTGGAGCATGGTAGAAGTATATTGACACTGTAACAAAATTTTATGGTGAGTTTTAGGTCTGCATTCAGTGATTCAGTGCTTCCATGAGGTCCTTGGGAAGCTATATGTGAGAAACAAACAATTTAACACAGGTAAGTTGATGTGGCTTGAGAGTTTCAGAGATATTTGGGCTATCTGGTGATTGTTAAAAGTTATAAGATGTTATCATAGTTCTTCATGCCAAGTTTTAGGTCAAATTCCTGAAGAAATTTGAAGATATACAAGTTTTGGATAAATCGGGTAAGAAACATTGTGTTCTTGTGATAAAAGTTGACCTTCTGATGCTTATTGCAAACTGTATGCTTTACATGGTGACCTTATATCTTTGGGGTATAATCTAAGGTAATTTATGAATCTTTCAAAAAAAAAATTAGGTGGTTTAATCATCACATTTTTATGAACGATTGTTAAGAAGCTAAAGTGGTTTGAAACCCTAGCTAAACCCTAGCTAGGAGCAGCTTGCAGAAGAAGAGGTTTAGTGAGCCTGTTTTGATTAATTACTAAAAATTTATGATTTTATGTTGTAGAGGAAATTTCTAGGTTTCAAGAAAGGTATGGTAGTGCTTGTGACAGTATGTGGGCCCCACTCAAACAGACAAGTTTTTGAAGAGTTTCAATTTGTGCCAAAGTTCTCCAAATGAGGTAATTTCTAAATTACCATTTATTAAATCCCATGAGTTGATATAGATGTTCATTAAGGTTTTAGATCATGGAAATTTTGAAAAATTTCAAGTTGTGTCCTATTTATGAGGACTAGTTTTTGGGGTAATTTGGGGGCAGCGTTCAGTAAAATTGAGATTACAAGAGCTACAAGGGGAGTTAGGACTCCATTCAAGTTTTTTTGTGAAGCGTTTCAAATATATTTCCATTATACATTAAACATTAATATTGGAAAATTTATGCAGAAGTTATGATCTGTTCTTTTAGGCTCAAGTTTGGAGGATGCTCATTCTAGTGGGGTGCACATAGGTACATGAGTTAAAGTGATGATTATGATTTGATCAAGATTTTTGAAGTTTTTTTATGCCTCATAAATAATTTTTAAGTATTTTTCATGCTTTGGTTAAGCTTGTAAGTGTTTTTTGGTATGTTGGACCAAGTTGGGCTAAGTGTCAGTTCTTGAGTCCATTGAGAGTTAAAAAATTAGTTTACAAAGATGGACCTGTTTGAAGGCCTTCCACTTGGATTTGGAAGGAGTTATTATATGTTATGAAAAGGTAATTAAGAGATATTTCTAATAAGGTATTTATTGTATCATTATTAGGTGTTTTAGTTAGTATTTCAGGTTGATTTCTGAAGAAGTTTTTAATGGCAGTTTTAGGACATGGTTGTTCTTGTTGACGCTTTGAGTTGTTTTGAGAATGATATGTATTATGTGATGCTTCATATAACCTATAATGTGAATAGGGATTAATTTTTAATCAAATTAATCTATTTATAGGTCTTTTTTTTTCCTATAAAGGCGTAAACCCGATGATATTTGAAAATAGCTTTTTGGGAAGTTTATTTTGGTGAAGAAAAAATTGGATATGGTTTGAGCAAGTGAGTGATTCGAAAATTATAACTTGATTAGAAGTTTTATAAATGTCTTGGAATTTCCATCAAGTGGTTACATGGTATGGTTTGTATGTTATGAAGTGATATAGTGTATAAATAAGTTTTCAGGGTCCTGAAGGGTGTCGGAAACAACAATTTTAAGAAGAACAAAGAGTAGTGGTCCCATTAAACGAAATATTTTTATTTGTTAATGTAAATTTCGATCATGGATGATGTGTAAATTTTATTTTAAACATGTGTGATTATTTTTAGAGCTTTACTAAAAATGGTTTTGGAATTAGGAGATTTTTGTCATCCCAATGCAAGGGTTTTGAGACACTTTGGTGCATGGAATGGTTTTTTGGATAGGACAACCTACTTGGGTCATATGTGACCATTGTAATGATGTTATTTTATTGTAATGAAGGTGTATGGGTTGAATTTTTCATGAGGGGCCGACATCCTTTTGGTTTGAGAGAAGATTTGGCTTTAAAAGTGATTATTTAGATCCATTTGTGAGCTAGTCTTGCAAGGGGGAAAAGTGCGACTCATAGGTGAGTGAATTATAGGTATGAAGTAATGATTTGAAGTCAGATCAGATGTTTTTTATATTGAGAAAGGTGTGATAGAATGAGATCAATTTTTTAGAGGCAAGACAAGTTGAGGAAGAAGAAGATAAAACAATTTTGATGCTTAAGGGTATGAGCTAGGGTTTGTGAGATGAATAAATGATCTTCATCAGTTGTGGCAGTAGAAAAATTAGAGATAAAACATATATAGGTGGATGATTTTTTTCTCAGTCATACTAGGGGGTTGTAGCCTCCTTGTGGATTGGGTGCTTCTCTAAATTAGGTATTGGTGCTCCTCGTAGGGTTGGTTCTCTACTAAGCTAGGGGTTAGTGCTCCTTGTGGGGTTGATACCTCACTAAATCAGGGGTTGGTGCTCCTTGTGAATTTTTTTTTTTCACTAAACTTCTTTTATTTATGTAATATAAGTAGAGTTGTTGTGTATTTTCTTCCCCATGAGGGTTTTCCCACTTATATCTTGTGTTCATGTGTATGATCTCTTGGTTGTGCTTATATGGTTGATTGTTTCATGTTGTTAACCACACATTTATGGATGGATAAATGTTAATGGTGAATGTATGATAATATGAAATTGTTTTAAAGTTTTAAATAACTGATTCACCCCCCCCTCTCAATTCATTGTGCTTCCAACAATTGGTATCAGAGCAGGTCCTTGAGAAGCAAGTCTAACAGTTTGGAGGAGATCCTAGAAGCACAATATGGCGAAGAAAATTAGGAAAGAAAATCAAGAATTGAGAGCCATGTCCAAGAAGGATGAAGAAACCATAAAAAATCTCAAGAGTTAGTTGGAGAAGGCCATTTCAGATCTGAGCACAAATGAAGAGGAATTTGAAAGATTGAGAAACAAGCCCTGTGATATGTGTGTGCATGGAAAAGTTTAATTCAAAGAAGTGGTATTTAATCAACATAGAGATTGATCATTTTATAGGATGGATAACATCATATTGAAGTCTAAAATCAAATATTTGATAACTTCTCTCAAGGCCAAAGAAGAAGAATTTGACAAGCTCAAAGAGGAAACTCAAACCCTAAAGGTCAAAGGTGATGAAAATCCTATTCTTGTAGATCCAACAGTTGGTTCTAGTTCCAAAGGAAGTGAAGATGATGGTGTTCATGGCAAGAAGGTATATTCAAGGTCTAATCCTATTATACAAGAAAATGTAATGAGATATGCAAAATTACATGGTTATGGTTATGCTTGCAATGGTTATGGTCATAGATCAAGGGATTGTAGGAATTTTTTCAGTTGTGTGAACTCTTGGAGCAATGAAAAATATCACAAGAGTGATCTGTCAAGTGATAAACATGAGGTTACTTGCTACAAATTTCATCTCAAGGGTCATGTTGTAATATTTTTCTCTCAATGCTCATCTAGGAAATTAAAGAAGAATGTGTTTCCCAAACTGAAGGAAGTATGGGTACCTAAATCAATCAAGGATGAATCTAATCCGGTCAAGGAGAATGAGAAAAATAAATTCAAGTTTGACAAAAAGGTATAATCATGCAAATGAAGACAAGTGTGTTCAATGAAAAGTTGTAAAAGCCATGAATTTGGGGTAAGAATCTTTAAATAAACCCCAAAGGCTTTTAACAATATGATCAATGGACCATGTGATAAGAATGAGAAACGTTTTCTTCTTTGCATACATTAATTTGAAGTAAACATATAAACTACAAAAATGAAGCTAACCTCTATTCTTTGAAAGCTTGAAATAATGAACCTAAGAGGATCTAAGCATTCAGTTATGTGTTTAAAGAGAAAGAGATCTCCCCATTAATGGCTTCAAGGTCAATGGATCTTCCATTTTACTCCATATTGGTACTATGAAATACAAAAGAAAATTCTATTAGCTTAATGGAAGAAGATGAAATACAATCTAAAGCCTAAACAAAATACTATAATCTGTGCTAGGAAGAAGAGAGAATTCTTAGAAAATGAGGGAGGGGGTCTAGCCCTATTTATAGTTTTCCATTTGGGAAAATGGGAGATTTGGGTGCATGTGGGACAAATGCTAAAGTCCAAAAAGCACTTTTAGCAAGTCAAAGTGTGATTTGACTATGTTTAGAAGAGAATGACCATGGTTAAGACTAGTTAACCATGTTTATAGGGTAATTAGTCTTATTGAGAGAGAAATTAGGTTTCTGAAGGGATTTTGGAAGGTCTAATCAATCTAATGAAATGGATTGATAGTCTAGGGACCTAAATGAAGCAAACTAGAAAGAAATAAGAAGTTAATGTAGTCAGAACAAGGCTATAACAACCATTTTAAGTGGTTTATAAGAGGAAATACGACCAAAAGGATGTCGTGAGAAGGGAGTTAGATAGGTCTAATTTGTAGTATGCCGTCAATTTGCAAAGGGAAGAATAATTAGTGCAATATTAGGATTAATAGTGCATTGATCAAACTACAGGTGTCTACATTTTCCCCTCTTTGGGGTGATGTGAGCTATGTCACTTCGAAGAAAGTAGACAAATGCAAACGAGTAGAAATTTATTGAAGGGGTGGAAGAAAAATTAATAGGATGAAGGATGACGAATGCCCCCTCGAGTATCGATGGGGTGATAAAGAAACTCGATTGACGATCGAAAAAGAGAACAACAGAAAGAAAAGTGTACAGAGAAGATGAGGAACTAGAAGAAAAAGGGATATTGAGCTATCCAAAAATCAATTGCTAACAATATTTAATCATCATAATGCTTAGAATATTCCTCATGGGTCCTTATTAAAATGTGAGAATGTGACAAAAGTGTAAAACGACATGAAAAGACAAGATACAAACAACCGTCCTGTCCTAAAAATGACCAACTCCATGCAACATACACGAATATAATGCAATACGAGAAATAAACAAAATCACCTAACAGGGAAATAAGTACAATCACACACACTTAAACCAACAACGTTCAAGATAGTAGCACAAATATTTTTTTATCAAGATGAAGTCCCAAATGTTCTGATAAATGATAAGGGTAAAGAATGATGCCCTAAGAAAGGTGTATTATGCAAGGGGAAAGATGGAGGACACTTGGGTCCTGCGAGAAAGAAATGTTCACTACGAAACAGTACCAAGCAACTCGTTGTGCCCCAGAGTACAAACAAAGTAAGAAACATAGCTTGTGTAGGTGATTGAAGATTTTGGTGATGCGTGAGTCATTGTTTCAAACTATTTGAAAATGTCAATGAAATCTGGGATGAGTGCTATGCAATAGACACAAATTTTAGCCGTAGATGAATGGTTTAACCAATTTTGAGCCATTTTTGATGTATTTCAATGTTTTTGATTTTTTGATTTTTTGAATTTTTGAATTTTTGATCGGTCAAAAGAATTTCAAAAGATCCAATATCTTCTAAAAGTATGCGCATGGGTAATAATGGGAAGGTAAGGCTGTAAAAAACATGGAATATATTCCCACAAGAAGAAAAACGGGTCGAGAATAATTTATTTAAAATAAATTAATAAATAATTATCACGACAGGGGAAAAATAGATGAAAAAGAGAGGAAAAAGGTGAGAAAAAGGTTCCTGAAAGGGTTGTAAACTATTTCAGTACGACAAAGAAGTAACCGCAGGGTGGCACAAAGTGCCCCAACGTGTGAAAATTAGTAAAAAAAATTATTTTAATACAAAAATAATTATCACGGCGGATAAAAGAAGGTCTAGAATGATCACGACAGAGAAAACATGCCCCAGGGGCATCGTGATGGGCTAATATACCCACTCGGGGTCGGTAAAATAATCATGACCAATTCATTTCTACCAGAGCTCTTGCAAATTTTTACCGCGAGTGAGAGCGATAGCCCTAGAGTGAGATGGCAAGAATACCGAGTAGGAGGAGATGCGTGGATCGCATCCGAGAGTTCATGTGTGATCTAGTGGATAGACCTTACGTGAGTGGGCTATCCCTCCTATTAATTACACATTTATTGCATTTTTAGGGCTCTTCTAGGGTTGGTAGGATGGATTTTGACGTATGCACATGGGCATATGCGTTGGTTTGACGGGTATGCACACGCGTATGTGTCAAAACGGACGGACATGGACACATATGTATACACGTCAAAACAAACAAGGAGGCATACACGTATTTTTCAGAAACACAGATACACGCACGTGTACCCATCGAGAGGGAAAGTGGGGTTAGAGGGGCATGTCTGTGTCAGATGGGGGGATAGGATGGACATGCACATGCGTATGCATCAAAGCAAGTGCATAGGCATCACACTGGATGTGTATGCACTATGTGTGGTCGGCGACGAATAGAGAGAAGGTAGAGAGGGCATGTACGCGTCATTAGGGGCATGTATGTACTGAAGGGGGTCCATAGGCATTAAAAGAGGCGTGTGGGGACTAGAAAGATGGTGCGAACAAACCCTGGCTAGTAAAATAGAAAAGTATAGAATAATTTAGACTAGATTAGATTAGAAGAAAGGAATAATTAGTAAGTTAGATGATTCAAAGAATGATTTTTCCTTAGAAAAATAGAAAGAAATAGGGAAGTGCCTAATACTTGTGTTGATTTTTGCAGCGTATATTACTTGTTCTTCAGAGTTGCGAACACTATGGTCAGTTAGCAGTGATAGAGGCCCAGTTTGATGATGATGATAGAGTGACCCTGGAGAGCCTCCTATATGTGACGGGATTGACACATGTGGCCGAGATGCCATAGATTGCATTGGATCATGGCCTCCTGATAGCCATAGCAGAGCAATGGCACAACGAGAGTCAATGCTTTCACCTCCTGACTGGAGAGATTACTATTACATTGGAGGACGTATGGCACATTATGCGGGTCCTGATTCAAGGGTAGCTTATCTAGACCATGAGCTGCTGGACCGATATTCAGCGATACATCATAGAGTTGTTTGGTGTTTCTATGATACCACGGCGTGGGATGTCTATCAGATTATCACGATGTATCGATGATCCAGAGTTAGACCAAGTAGTGGTCTACATGATGGCCTTTGTTAATGGAGTCTTGTTCCCTCATAAGACTGGTGCTTCTTTTCCGCTTGGCCTCCTTGGAGTGATACACATTGTTTGGTGGAGGGAGAGACCTACTGCTGGGGTCAGTGCATTTTAGTGCATCTATACTAGAACCTCCACTTGATTACCTACTACCATCAGAAGATGGTAGGACCAGTGTGCTTGCTATAGATTTGGGCATGGGACCACATTACCATTAGTTGCCCCTTAGGCGTTTTGAGAGTTCGGGCTCCCAAAGAGCCTTCTGCGATGGGCTGGGTCCCGGAAGGGGACGATGTGCAGCCTTACATGGGGGATGCATATCATTATCGGCATGAGTTGGATGAGTTACGATAGATTTCTATGGTTTGGAGGCCCTACAGATGCTTCTAGTGGCCCAAGGATGGTTAAGAGCTCGACTTTACCACTGTAGAGAACTTTATCTTAGGCAGTCGCAGCTATATGCATAGAGATATACAAAGTTGATCGATGTCATAGGTAGTTTGGCATCACCCAGGATGTTCTTGGGCCAGATAGATGGTATGCTCACAGGGCCTGAGACCATTTTGATATGGTCCACAAATTACTCATGACAGAGCACTGACCAGTTTTTTTAGGTGGTACCTGCTATGTGGGTACCACTGAGGTAGATTAGAGATCCAGGAACTATGCTTTAGTATGGGACCATGGTACCATGGTGTGCTTCTATGATGTTTGACTATTTCCAAGGCAACATATAACACCGGCATGAGAGCCCCTCCAGTGGGGCCTCCTAGTGGTGATGAAGGAAAAGCTATTGCGTGGAGTTGATAGTGATGATGATGGTGGTGGGACTGACGCACCCAGGTATGTTAGGGGCAGGAGACAAATTCCAACATTGCAGCAGCCTCAGAGACAGGGCCCTAGGCCTAGGCTGAGATAGATTTACATGGCAGTTGATATAGAGTTGCCCCTAGTAGGTATTCTAGCGGGGGGTCTACACCCCTCTTCAGTAGGTACTTCTAGAGCAGGGCCCACCACTTGATATTCCAGAGGGTGGCAGTGGAAATTTTGTTGCTCTTCAGTAGCATTTAGTAGTTACATGCAACGATTGTTATTTAGTTACAGGTGGCTGGAGAGAGAGAGAGAGAGGAGAGAGAGAGAGAGAGAGAGAGAGAGAGAGAGATGTAGCCAGGGCACAAGTACACTCTTACAGTAGAGCGAGATCAGGCACATACTCAGGTGCATATTTTGACAGCTGAGAGAGATTAGGATAGAGCAATAGGCTACGTAGGGTAGCGATAGTATGCTATGGCAGAGTCAGATTCATGAGATTTCCACATAGGGGGATCAAATATTGAGCCTTTTACACTAGTCTTAGACTCAGGTGCAGATGGTTGTTGCCCAGAGGGACCATCCACAGGCATAGTCACAGGGTTACTTTATACAGAGGGATCATGCCCGGGCCCAGGTGTGGGCTATCACCGCAGATAGAGATCGAGAGGTTGCTACCTCTAGATACTCTCAGGCTGATATTAACAGGGTGACATGTGAGTGAGATGCTGCCCTATAGGCAACCATCATTTTTGGGGACGCCGATATGATACGAGATGTTATGAGATTCAGGGGTGAGGCTTTGTATTATAGGATTGCCTACTTTAGGGTAATCCCGACAGATCAGCAAGTGGTACCATTCTAGTAGTCAGATGCAAGCGTGACAGGCTGTAGGTCACGGTGATCAGACTAGTCAGTTAGATCAGTTCGGCAGCCCATTGCAGAGCATCTAGTTGGACAACAGCTAGCCAGATAGTAGGGTGGTACCCCTAGTGCTGGTCCATCTCATCCACCACTTTTCCATCGACCAGGTCATGGACCTGGGAGCCCCAGCGAGGGCGAGAGCTGTGGTTGAGCTCTTTATCTTTCTTTGTACAAATGTATTCTATACATGCCTCTTATGAAGGCTGATTTTGATGTATAGTTGTATGTACCATTGTTTTGATGATGCCTCTTGATGAGGGCTTGATTCTTTTTGATGTATGCCCCTTTTAGATGGCATATTATATTGATGGATATATATTTTGAGCATTGATCTAGACAGTTATACATGTATATATGGAAATTTTTGATATACCATACTATGATTTATGCTTTTTACGAAAATTGATTATGATGTATGATTGCCCTTTCCTTTATGTATGTGGCATACCTTAGATTTAGAGATGTGTATGTTTCATGCTTTTATATCGATCATGTATCTGTTGATATCACCACATGTTTTTAGATTTATGAGATGTGTCCCAGTTTTATTCTAGTACTTGAGATGATACTAGATGATATTGGTGTGGGGGGGGGGGGGGGATAGATTTGTGATTATGTGTAACCCCTCTTGCCCCCATTGATGAGACAATATATGATGACTAGCTTAGCATACATGCATGATGTAATACTTAGCATTTTTCTTGATATATATGATGTAGTGAATGATGTTGAAAATGTGATGAAATGATAGATGATACATGTGACAACAAACAACTGTGCAAAACACAAAAGAAAAAGTTAACAAAACTAAACAACATATACACATACAAACAACACAACAAAACACAACCAAATGAAAACACCTACAAAAGCTAACAAGAGACCAAAATGGCATCTAATCCAAGCAACTAAAATGAATTCTAATAGACGCACATAACAAAGAAATCTACAACAATTTTTTATAAGCATGAGAGTGCCTAAATGAATACAATGCCATACACAATTGAATCAAACAAGACTTAATATAAGATAAGCAAAATAATCCACTCAAAGAACAAACAACTCAACAAGAAAAGTACATCAAAGCAATACAAACCAAAAACTGAAAGTAATTAAAGCATTACATTGTTTTTGTGGGACAACATTGACATATTTCTAATGTTTTTGGGTTTATCTAAAAAGATAAGTTTTTATAGTTGTGGTCTTCATTATTGTCTAGGTTTCCCTAAGATAACGTTTGTGAAATGAAAGTAGCTTTATCACTAAAAAGGGAAATTTTCCAGATGTTTTAGGTTTTTGTGTATCTTTTTCCAAATGTTTTTGTATTTTCCAAGGTCATGTTCTGAGAGTAATGTACAAGAACAAAGAAGCGTGGATCCCCCCAACATGATGTGGGAATATACAAAAGGCAGAATGCCACTCGTGTATGTATGAAGAAGTGATAATGTCCATGTGTGCTTAGCATTAGATTGGAGTATACAAAGGTAATGTCATCCATGTAGATATAAGAGTAAATAAACCAGATCATGGTATGAAAAAGGTGGTTCTAGTAGGGTTCCTAGACTTAGCAAAGGAAGTCATATCTAGAAAGTGGTGATGATTACCCATCCTGTTGTAAGATTAACTTGCATCCGTTGAATCTTCCTTGAGCACCAAAAATTGGTTTTCACTCAAAGACTTGTCCATTGCACCACAATTGCATGGTTTTCACACGAGGACGACCTATTTTTTCTTTACGATTTTCTCATTTTTCCATTTTTTTGCTTGTTTTTTCTTTGTTTTTCTATTTTTTAGTTCTTATCTAATATTCTCATCATGCCTAAGTGTAGAACCATTTGAGGTGCATGGCGTTCATAGGTTCTAGAAGCTCTTCACCATCTGAATATGCAAGTTTTTAGGCTCCTGATCCATATTTTGCAATCACTGCATAAGGACCTAACCAATTAGCCTCGAACATTCCTTTCTTTTCTCTGTCTTTGATGGTGTTCTTCTTATTTTCTTTGAGAACTAGATCTCCTACATCAAATTCCTGATGAATGATGCATTTGTTATATCCTTTGGATACTCTATTCTGATAAACTTTTAGGTGATTGAGTGCTCTAATATGCCTTTCATCTAATAGCTCTAACTCTGCTAGGCAATAAACCTTGTATTCCTCGTCTTTATCAAGATAATCTCTAAGAGATATTCTTAGGGAAGGAAGCTCCACTTCTAAAGGTATGATGGCTTCAGTGCCATAGACAAGTGAATATGGGGTCACACTAGTAGGAGTGCGGATGGAGGTATGATAGGCCTAGAGGGCGAGATGTATCTGTAGATGTAAATTACGGCCGATTTTGCTGACCATTTTCTCCATAATCCATACAAGGGTTTTATTAGTGGATTATTTTTGTCCATTACCTTGAGGGAAATAGGGGGGTAGACCACTTGAGTTGGATATGGAAGCGTTGACACAAGGTTTTTAACCATTTTTTTTTTTAAGGATTTACCATTATAAGTGAAAATGGCCAAAGGGATCCCGTAACAAAATATGAGATGGTTCATGATGAATTTTGAAATCTGCGCACTGGTGACATAAGTAAGAGGGATAGCCTCTACCCATTTGGTAAAGTATTCAGTGGCAATGATGATGTGAGTATGGCCATCTAAAGAAGAAGGATGGAGCTTCCCTATGAGATCCAGGCCCCATTTAGAGAATGGCCAAGGCATTACAATAGGTTGTAAGCCCTATGCTAGCACATGTATTAAGCTCCCATATTTTTGGCATAGTTCACACTTCTTTACGAAGTTGCAACAATTAGATTCCATAGTAGGCCAATAATATCCTACCCTCAATAGATTTTTAGCTAAGACCATGCCGCTAGTATGTGCTCCACAAATACCACCATGGAATTCTTTAATGGCGTGGATAGAATCAGTAACATCCAAATAGCGAAGCAGATTCTTGTCATAGCCACAATGATAAAGGGTGCCTCCTAGGAGGGTATAACAGGATATGCGGGAATAAGGGATTTCTTTTCAGAATGGGTGATGTCAGGTGGAAGAGTACCATCATGTAAATATTAGAAGATAGGGTCATACCAAGGGGATACAGGACCAACAACTTCACATGCCAAACATGACTCTAACATATCGTATGCAAGCACTTGTAAATGCTCCATGAAGAAAGGCATCTTGCTTTCTTTAGGTGCTATACGTAAGAGAGACCCAATAGTAGCCATAGCATATGTGGATCTATTATGTGACCTTGGTTTTTTCTCAAATATGACTTATGTAAAATATTCCTCCAAGGTTTCAACCATATTTTTATATAGAATAAGCTTCTCATCTTTAACCTTGTACTCATCATAACCTATTTTTTGATAAATTGAGAGTCCCCAATGACTCGCAGTTGTCTGATGTTCCATGTAATAGCTAGCTTGAGGCCAACGATTAGTGCCTCATACTTTGTAATGTTATTTGTGCATGGAAATCCCATCCGGAATGTCCATGGTATGACATTACTTGTTGGAGTGATGAGGACCACTCCTGCTCCAGATCCATGGAAGGTAAAAGATCCATCAAAATGGACCTGTCATTCTATGGATTCTTCAATATACATCATAGATGCATCTGGTAAATTTAAGCACAAAGGTTCCATTCCTAGGAGAGGAGCTTCTACCAACTGATCTGCCAGTACCTGTCCTTTTAAAGACTTCTGATTCACAAACTCGATATCAAATTCACTCAGAAGAATGATCCAATTAGCCATTCAGCCTGTTAAGGTGGGTTTGTATAAAAGGTACTTGAGAGGGTCAAATTTGGATATGAGTTTGGTTTTATTATTTAGGAGATAATGGCAAAGCTTTTGAAATGTGAAGACAACTGCCAAGCAGGCCTTTTCTATTTGGGGATGATTTAACTCGTATGTGATCAAGGTGTGGCTGAGATAGTAAACTGCTCTCTCTTGATGGTCTAAGTTGTATTGGGCAAGCAATGCACCAATAGAAAACTACGTAGTAGAAATGTATAAGAAGAGAGGTTCACCTAATGTATTCTTACACTTAACATTTCATCCAATTCAACCGATTAACAAAAATTCATTAATTCCCCATTCTTCATTCCATTCTCAAATTCCCATTCATGACACCTTCTCAGTCACATTCCTCCTATAATCAGATTATTTGTGTAATATCTCTCTTATTAGCTAAACATTCCTCCTTTTGACCGTTTCGAACCTTCCTAGTTCTCTCTAGACCACTTCTATTGGCTTTGTAGGCTATCTATTAGTCACAATTGGTTTTCCAGACCCCTCCCAACTCTCAAAGAGTCTCTAATCACTTGCTAACCAAGTTTAACTAGCCTAAACCCTATTTGCTCTTGGGTCATCCACCATTAAAATTACTTCATCTTGCACCCATGTTAGGTTAGTAATGGAATAGCTAAACTTGGCCATGTAGCCATGTAGTGAGATTCATTAACCCTCATGGAGTAAACAACAAAACTGATTGCTTAAGTCTTTAGTAGGCTCATTTTATTAAGCTTTCAAGAATAGAGGTTAGTTATATTTTCTAGATTTCTTGTTATTTCAAGTTTAAATGCATGCAAATAGGATTCCTTGCTCATTTCTTATCTGATGGTCCATTGAGGGACTTTGCACAAAGCTTTGGGGTTTTGCTCTATATCCATAGCTGTTTGCAAAATATTTCATTGAACACATTTTGGCATTTCCTCAAATTCAACCAATTGACAACACTTCGTTAATCAACCCTTCTTCGCTCCACTCTCATATGCCCATTCACGACACCTACTTAGTCATATTCCTCCTATAATCAACTTGTTTGGCTAATATCACTCTTATTAGCTAAACATTCCTCCTTTCAACCATTTATAACCTCCATAGTTCTCTATAGACCACTTCTATTGGCTTCGTAGGCTATCTATCAATCACAATTGGTTATCCAAACCCCTCCCAACTCTCAAAGAGTATCTAATCACTTGTTAATCAAAGTTTAACTAGCATAAACCCTAGTTAACTAGCCTAAACCAAGCTTAACTAAGCCTAAAGCATGTTTATCCTAATCTAATCCTAAAGTTCCAAATGTGTTCAATGAAAAGTTGTAAAAGCCATGAATTTGGGTAAGAATCTCTAGAGAAACCCCAAAGGCTTTTAACAATCTGATCAATGGACCATGTGATAAGAAATGAGCAAGGTTTTTGATCAGGGGATCATTTTTGAAAGTTCCCTAAACATCCCTAAATGGTGTTAGTGTAGAAGATCATCTCGAGAGCTTTCCAACGTCTGTGAGAACGCGGAAAACAAACAACGAGAGCTCTAGATATGTCTGGTCAAAGTTCAGACAACAAGAAAGTCAACTCTAGTCAATTGGTCAATATTGGACCAATGGCACTATGGCACATGGTGAAAAGGCAAAGGGATTCATTTGATGAATCGAATACGATCGATTTACCTATTGGGAGACGACAAGTGTAATATATACTATTGACCGAGTTAATTATTTCCATACCACATTACATGGGTCGAAATTATATTTACTTGGTAAGTCCACTTACACACCATTCCAAATGCCACGTATATATATATTAATGTTAAAACATTAGTATAAACCACCAAAGCCAATGCTTATGCTAAGACCACGTGGAAGGGAGGAGGTGAAGCGGTTGTTGGGGCTTATGCCATGCGTGGTAAGATCCACGTGGAGAATGGAGGAGATAAGGTTTATTAAAACCTTCCCTAAGTCTAAGGCCGCAAAATGTGGGATAAATACACACTTTACATTACAAAACTGCCCCCTTCACCCTAAGCCACTCAAATTGGGATTTTATCCCATTAAAAATTCAAATCCGCCAATATGGGTATGTAATCCCATTTAAACATGCAAACCGGATTTTTGGAATATGTTATCCCATTAATTTTTCTACGGGTGAGGCTAAGGTTTAAAAATAGCCTTAGGATAAATTATATTGCATTTTTTAAAGGCCCTATTTTGTGTATAAATAGGGAACTCATTCGCATTGTAACACACACACACAACTTGAGCTTATTATTTGTTAAGCGTTTTTTGTGAGGTGTGTCAACAAATATTGTCTATTGGCCTATTATTTTAGGCAATAGTAGATGAAATATTTATGATTGGGAGTAAATTATAAACTACCCAATCGCCCATTGAGCCACACCAATTACTTACAAATCCTGGATTGTCGACCGGAGTGCTAGTGTCGCATTGATAGTGTCGGGAAGGCTGATCGAAGCCGAAGGAGATTGTGCATCAGGAAGGTGAAGAAAAATTCGACTGATCATCAAAATTTTTTTGAAGAACTGGTGTATTGATAGGCAAGTAAAATTCCATTAGGTTTTCTTGTGAAATTACTATTGTAACTTACAAGTTTTAACTAGTGGAACGGTTCGACCATGAACCCAGAGACGTAGGTAATTACCGAACTCCGTAATCAATCTGTGTGCAATTGTCATTATTGTCTTGCAGGTGAAGCTCGAGGAAATTGAGGCGTATAATCACCAAATCTGGGAAGATAAATCTCTCCTACGATTTATGTATTACTCCTTGGAAGAGGAGTATGCTCGTTTGAAATTGGAACTGAAAACCAAGGATGAGCTCTTGGCAAGGTTGTAATGTGGTGATCAAAGGAAGGAAATACCTTCAAATTCAGATGCAGAGGCCATGGCAGATGAATGCATTATAAGTTGTTCACCACGCGAATCTTCTTCTTCCTCCCATTCAGTTTCGGATTCAGGTAATGAAGTCTTTGGTTTGTTTGAAAAGTATACTAGAGGCATTGGATCAAAGTTACTAGATAAAATGGGATTTGATGGAAGAGGCCTTGGGAAAAATGGCCAAGGCATTTCTAACCCAATACAGGTTGAGGATCGTCCTCATTTTATAGGTTTGGGTTATCCTAGTGCGGGAATGGAAATTGGAGAATACTCCAAGAATGCTGACGGGAGACAAGCTTCCGAAAGCAAAGTGATTACCCCACTAGTCCTGCAAGAAGATTCTAAGCAGGAAAGTTGTGCTTCGTCATCACAGGCAAGATGTGGTAAGAGAAATTAGTGAAGAGGTAATGAGATTCCACCTCCAGTTTCTTACCATAATCGTAAGCACAATAGAACTTCTTATCCACTTTTTTAGCTTAAGAAATATGGTTATGATTTTCAGAAGATGTGGAATGCCTTTCCATGTACTTTTTGTGGATTGCATAATCATTCAGTGGCCATATGCTGGAAGAGAAGGAAACTGATGAAGAAGTTGATGTCGTTTGTCAGGAACACGGCAAATCAAAAAGACCAATCTCGTCATGTAGAGTCGAGAAATGGCAGAAAGAGTTCCTCATCCCAAAAGAAGGAGATTAAGAGGAATTTTTGTGCTCATTGCCAAAGGAATGGGCATCAGGTGGAAAATTGCTGGAAACTACATCCATCTCACCATCAGAGTAATGGCAAGCCAAATATGGAATGGAGGCCTATTGTAAAGGCAGAAGAGGTTTCTACTCCACCACCAGTTGACAAGTCAACCCAGGACCAGGTAATACCTGAAAGTGAAAGTCCTTTAAAATGGGAAAGTCAACAATTTTTCAATTATATATTGCATAATTCAGGATGATGAATCGTATGCAGTATTAATTTTGGAGATCAAATTTTGTGAGAAAATGTTGAGAGAAAGGTTTACCATACTCAGTGGATTTTCTTACTTAGAAAATTTTATTAATGCTCCAAATATATCTCCTAATCAACATGTGAGTACCTGTTACAACTTAGACATAGGAATTAACTCATATAAAGCTTGGATATTGATCTTTCATTTGTGTAGATAGTAGAGTTTGCAGAGATCAGCTCAGAACTTCATTCTGCATAGAGGCATTGTGACCGTGTAGCAAAATGGTAGCTGAATCACCATTGGCATTGACGCCGGGTTGGAACTTCATTCTGTGTAGAGGCATTGCAACCGTGCAGTAGAATGGTACCTGATATTAGTATGTCAACAAGAGGAGCTCTCAAAGGATTAGCTCAGAATGTCATTCGGTGTTAAGGAATTGTGACCGCACATTCGAATGGTAGTTGATCAATAGACTTAGCACCGTGCATTGGAGGCTCGAGATCTTACAAGAAGCTTATCATCATGCATCAGAGGTATTGAGGTTTGTAACAGACTTAGCATCATGCATTGGAGGCTTAAGGTATTGAAAGAGGCTTAGCATCATGCATCATAGGCGTTGAGGTCTATAGAGACTTAGCATCGTGCATCGGAGGCTTGAGGTCTTGAAAGAGGCTTAGCATCATGCATTGGAGGTGTTGAGGTCTGTAAAGGGACGAGGCATTGTCCATCACTGACATCAGATCAATCAAAGCTCTATGTAACTTGGAGTTCCTTCAAACCAGTTTGGATTCTGTGGAATCAACTCAGAGCTAGGAGCTGTGTTATAGAGTCAAAGAAAATCCTTGTTGTCAGATATCAAGAAGCTTAGCACCGCACAGAAGGAGCGTTGAGGTTTCATTCAGAAACTTAACGCCATAAAGTGGAGGCATGGAGGTCTTATTCGGATATTAGAGTGGCGCAGCAGAAGCGTCGTGGGCCCATAACCCACAAGTCCCTAGATCGAAGCATAGTTTTTGAAGTGAGAAGGTTGGAGGAGAAGACCCAAGGGTCTACTACAGTAGCACTTCCGAGGTGACAGTAGAGTTTTTCAGATTTAGGACAGTATGGAAGCTTTTTGGGACAAAAATCCTTTCTTAGTGGGGAGGTGTAATCAGGGGATCATTTTTGAAAGTTCCCTAAATATCCCTAAATGGTGTTAGTGCATAAGATCATCTCGAGATATTTCCAACGACTATGATAACGCGACAAACGGACAACGGGAGCTCTAGATATGTCTGGTCAAAGTTCAAACAATGGAAAAGTCAACTCTGGTCAACTAGTCAATATTGGACGAATGGCACTATGGCACGTGGTGAAAAGGATAAAGGAGTCATTTGATGAATCTAATACGATCGATTTTCCTATCGGGAGACGACAAGTGGAATATATACTATTGACCGAGTTAATTATTTCCATACCACATTACATGGGTCGAAATTATATTTACTTGGTAAGTCCACTTACACACCATTCCAAATGCCACGTATATATATATATATATATATATATATATATATATATATATATATATATATATTAATGTTCAAACATTAGTATAAACCACCAAAGCCAATGCTTATGCTAAGACCATGTGGAAGGGAGGAGGTGAAGCGGTTGTTGGGGCTTATGCCATGCATGGTAAGATCCACGTGGAGAATCGAGGAGATAAGGTTTATTAAAACCTTCCCTAAGTCTAAGGCTACAAAATGTGGGATAAATACCCACTTTACAATACAAAACCACCCCCTTCACCCTAAGCCACTCAAATTGGGATTTTATCCCATTAAAAATTCAAATCCGCCATTATGGGTATGCAATCCCATTTAAACATGCAAACCGGATTTTTGGAATATGTTATCCCATTAATTTTGCTACGGGTGAGGGTAAGGTTTAAAAATATCCTTAGGATAAATTATATTGCATTTTTTAAGCGCCCAATTTTTTGTATAAATAGGGAACCCATTCGCATTGTAACACACACACACACACAACTTGAGCTTATTATTTGTTAAGATTTTTTTGTGAGGTGTGTCAACAAATATTGTCTATTGGCCTATTATTTTAGGCAATAGTAGATGAAATATTTGTGATTGGGAGTAAATTATAAACTACCCAATAGGCCCATTGAGCCACACCAATTACTTGCAAATCTTGGATTGTCGACCGGAGTGTTAGCATCGCATTGATAGCATCGGGACGGCCAATCGAAGCCGAAGGAGATTGTGCATCACGAAGGTGAAGAACAATTCAACTGATCATCGGAATTTTTTTGAAGAACTGATGTACTGATAGGCAAGTAAAATTCCATTAGGTTTTCTTGTGAAAGCACTATTGTAACTTACAAGTTTTGACTAGTGGAATGGTTCGACCACGAACCTAGAGACGTAGGTAATTTCCGAACTCCGTAATCAATCTTTGTGCAATTGTCATTATTTTCTTGCATTATTTTAAATTGAATACTTAAAAGGAGTAAATCATCAGCAAATATTTAAAGCCTACAAGGCTCCAAGATCAGGTAGTAATAATCTGATTATTTTTGGATCAGTTTTCTTCTTTGGATACATTAATTTGAAGTAAACATACAAACTAAACAAATGAAGCTAACCTTTATTCTTTGAAAGCTTGAAATAATGAACCTAAAAGGATCTAAGCATTTAGTTATGTGTTTAAAGAGAAAGAGATCTCCCCATTAATGGCTTCAAGGCCAGTGGATCTTCCCTTTTACTCCATATTGGTGCTATGAAATACAAAATTAAATGCTATTAGCTTAATGGAAGAAGATGAAATACAATCTAAAGCCTAAAAAAATACTATATGTGCTAAGAAGAAGAGAGAATTCTTAGAAAATGAGGGAGGGGGTCTAGCCCTATTTATCATTTTCCGTTTGGGAAAATGGGAGATTTGGGTGCATGTGGGACAAATGCTAAAGTCTAAAAAGTATTTTTAGCAAGTCAAAGTGTGATTTGAATATGTTTAGAAGAGAATGACCATGGTTAAGACTAGTTAACCATGTTTAGAGGGTAATTAATCTTACTGAGAGAGAAATTAGGTTTCTAAAGGGCTTCTAAAAGGATTTTGGAAGGTCTAATCAATCCAATGAAATGGATTGATAGTCCAAGGAGCTAAAGGAAGCAAACTAGAAATGAATAATAAGTTAATGTAGTTAGAATGAGGATATGACAACCTGTTTAAGTGGTTTATAAGAGGAAATATGACCAAAAGGATGTCGTGAGCAGGAAGTTAGATAGGTCTAACTGGTAGTGTTCCGTCAATTTACAAAGGGAAGAATAGTTAGTGTAATATTAGGATTAATATTGCATTGATCAAACTACAAGTTTCTACATTTTCCCCTCTTTGGGGTGATGTGGGCTAAGTCACTTCAAAGAAAGTAGAAAAACCTATTGTTCGGATACCCCTAGATCAAATCTTGAATCACGGTCCTCCCTTCCTTTGCAGGACCTTTATTCCAAATCACCTTAGCAATGTCTTCCTTCTTTGAAGACTCATGTGACTCCATGTTTCATCGATTGAAGATCTAATTTGGTTCTTGAGTCACCTTCCTCCCTTTCTTCGTAGGACCTCCTTCATCAGTCATCTCAATGACCTCTTCCTCCATTTCAAAGAGTTCCATGACTCAGATTCCCTCTAGTCAATCATCTAACTCGACTCCTACGTCTCAACTTAACAGATGGCTATGCAATCCTATTTTATCTCCTACATTACATCATCTTATAGAAAATTAATCTAGGTCTAGATTCAAATCTTCCATTCATGATACGCCTACCACCAATCATACTTCCTCTGTTGAGTCATTTTATTTTGCCAATCAATCGTCCCCACTTATCGGACCTGTTTCTTCTATTCAACCTTCTATGGACAAATAAAAACAACCTTTACTAATTGATTTATCTTAGAATGAGGGAACACTTAGACTACATGATGATATCCCTTTAGAGGATTGCAAACAAGGATTATTTCTAAAACTCAACACGCTCATGTATTGGGGAAAAGAAGTTGATTCCTTTTATAAGAACATAGAGGAAAATCCTAAGGTCATGGAACTTGATTCTTCTTCTATTCCATCTTCATCTTCTCCTAAGCATGATGAGATGTCGGGGTCTAGCATTGAGCCATGGCCTCTCTTCTTGTTACCAAATCATTCCTTATCTGTCATCATTCCTCAATCAAAATCTCACCTTGGGTCACCACTGAGTAGCCCATTGTCTTCTTCTATCTTAGAGCCACCCCTAGGTATCCCTCCATTTTCTACTTGTGGGTCACTTCCTGGTAGCCCATTCCCTTCTATTCTTGGGCCAAATCCTAGTAGCCCTTCATCATCTTTTATCTATGGGATACCTCTGAGTATTCCCTCCTTGTCTATACTTGGGCCACACCCTAGTATCCATTCCTCATATTCTTTTATTCTTGGGCCATGTCCTCGTAGCCCAAATTCTTCCATCTTAGGGCCATATTCTAGCAGCCCTTCGTCATCTTCTATTAGTGGCTCACCTCCTCATAGCCCATCCTCTTCAATTCTTGGACCATATCCTATTCGTCCATCACATCATCCTTCTACCAATGACCAAGAAAATCCCACTATCATTTCTTTTTTTCCTACCATCAATCATAAACATCCACATTCACTTTCTTCTCCTTCTCGGGATAAAAAAATTCATGCATCAACTTATAAGAAACCCAAACAGTTTCTTAATCAATCTCAGGTAAAAAATTCTAAGAGCTTGAATCCCCCAACAACTCGAACAATCTAAAAATTGTAAACCAAACACGATTCAAGAACGCACATCAACGTAATCATCAAGTATGATGCAAATTGCATAAACATTTGGATGGGGAACTCAAGCTTCTACATACGAAATCCATGTTTCAAGAAAAATTACAGTCATTTGTTGAGTACCAGCTCACCTCAATTATTGAGATTGGGGATAACATAACTCTTGATAAAAAACACGCTTAATCTCCCTTATCAAGGACGTCACAAACATTGTTGTTGGATCTTACCACGCAGAGTGACCATTTTTGGTCCCAACTTTCCAAAAACTATCAAAAAGCTAAAAATCAAAATAATTCAAAATACAAAAAACATGAGAAAACATTAAAAAAATCAAAGGTACATTTTCTCAAACATTGCAATCACGGTATTTGCGTACACATGGATGTTTCTTTCTTCCCTTCCTTTTTGTTATTCTGCAAGTCTTCCTAGCATTTTCATGCCTTCGGTGATAATTTGGTCAGCCTATTTGCATGCATTTTGTGACATTTATCTCTATGGTATCTGTTTGACCCTGGTATTTTATTACCTTGATAAATTAAAGAATGTCTGACCTCTTAGAGATCCTAGCACAATCAACATCTAATAAACTTTTTGCGAAGAACTTCTGGACATATTTTTTGACACTAGAAAATGTTGTCATCACAATCACTTCCATATCCTTCCATCAAGCCATCAGTGGTTCTTAACCCCTTGTCAAACAAGAGAGCTGAAATAAGTTTTCAAAAAGAAAAAGAATAAAAAATCAATCAAAAATCAAAAGCTAAAAGCTAAGAGCAAAAGAAAATTGATGTATTACACTCTCTTGGGGTATTTCCAATAATATCTATCGGGGCTATGGATGCCTGACTGACAGCAGAGCAATGTATGGCTATCCTTCCACCCTTTATTCACAAATCACAAAACCACCTTTTAAAATAAATCATTCCTACATATTTTCTAGGGTGTATTCACTTGTTATCTATTAAATCATTACTTCAAGAGGTAATTAAATTCCACATACACACACTAGATCTCTATGAGTAAGTAGGATCAGTATATTACCAAGTATCTTTTTTTTGGACCTTGTTTAGACTCTTACTCCAGTCCATATTTCATCTCATGATTTGTGCCTTTGGCTAATCATTTATTCATCGCAAGGCTTCTAATATACATTCATATCATTCACATCGTTCTTCTACTTCGTTCAGAACATCCATGTGTATAAGATTTTTTTTTTCCATGTTTTCAGACACCTTTTTTCCTGTAAAAAAACAATCGCCTTCTTCCTTTCTATCAGGTGATTTTAGGCCAACTTAAGCTGGGGGCATCCTAGCTTCTTCTCATCACTTCATTGGTTTACGTTCATCATCATGTTGAACCTATCCATAATGGCCTTGGGTCCCGCTTCTACCCATGAAGAGTTTTCCTTTGAATACTCCCACCTAATCGCTGGGGAATTTTTACATCTTCACCTTTCTCATATGCACGTGGCCTTATTCCCTTGTACATCGCATCTATCGCTAGTGGCATCCACATTTCTTTATCTTCTTGTACATAATTTCATAAAACTTTTGAAATCGTCAAAAACATTCAAATATGTTAGAAACATCAAAAACATTCAAATATGTTAGAAAACTCAAAACATTCAAATATGTTTATAATAAAATTTTCCTATCAATTGAAAATCATCCTACATAATGTCGCTCTTTAGTTCTCACATTTTCATGTGTGTGACTCATAGATTTATCATGATCTTTCTTCTTATCAACAAAATCTAAGTATGTTACTTTGTAAAATGTACTCTAGGGCACAATGAGTCTACATGATATTTTTTTTACACTTGATGATGCATATTACTCTTTGCATAAGACCCAAGTGTCTTCCGTTATTCTCACAAAAACTGTATACTTACTTAGGGAATTCTAGTTGATATAAACCTTGATACATTTTATATTCGAATAGTGTTGGACTATTTATGTTCTATGATAAGTAATAACATTGCATCTTATTTCTCAAATAGTTTAGCTTGCTTACTTTGAAACATATATTGCATTGCAAAAGGTATGTTGCATGGAGTTATGGGTTCTTTCTAACAATTCTCATATTGCATTGCATTTTGTATGTTGCATGAAAAATCATATATTTAGCACAATAAACATTTGTTCGTACATGGATTATATCTTGTCAAACTACACTATTGTTCATTCTTAAGGGAAAAAAGACCGATTAGGGAAGATCTTTAGCAAAGTAATCTTATGAAAGAATAATGATTTTATACAAAGGAACTGAACGGATGTAAGATAATCCCCACTTCCTCATATTCCTTTTTTCTACTACATCCCCTTTATTCTTCACACTATGCTTTATTTTTTTCTCTTTCAATCATCTTATCGATCGTATAATTTGAGTTCTTCTATCACCCCATCATACATTATCACTTATATTTATCAATCCTCCATTGTTAATTTATTTTTATTACTATCTCTACTATATTATTCTACTTGTTTATTGGCACTGAGTTCTTATCTTTGGATATGTGAGAATAATGATTATGCTACTTCATATAGGGGAAACTGTATGACTTCTATAATTTATGCTTACACTTGTATATTGTCCTCCAATCCAACCATCTCTGATGACACTTGTGTGTTATCATACCCTTGTTCGCTCCACTGTGAGATTGCCTAATCACGAACTACTCTATCTCAGTTTTGATATTTTTTATGCTATCAAGACTAACTATGAAATATTGACTAATGTCTAACTATTATTAAAAGAACTTAAGATTTACATATTTTGATCACTTTGTGATATTATCACATATACCTATTAGAGGAACTTATGTGATTCATAGGCTATCTATGAATCACAATTGAGATATTTTTTCCTTTCCCAACTATACTATGAGTATTTAATGAGTTGAAATATCATATGTATTATGTTTTCCTAAACCCTAGTTAACTAGCCTAAACCCTAGATAACTAATCCTATCTTCCTGTTGTATCCTAATGTACTTGTAAAGCTGCCATGTTGTGTTTTCTTTAGTGTACATCTTGTAAAAGCTATGAATTTTTTACTATGCATCTCTATATATATTTTTCTTCCCTATGCACATGTATGAATCTATGATCAATGGATTTTCTCATAATGATATTATTTCTCTATGTGTTATATCTTTTATTTTTATATATATAATTTGCACAGTAGGTTCCTATCACCCCTAAACTATTTCGAGGACATATTCCTCTACTACATATGATAAGATTAAAATGAGTATGAACCTATGACACATCTAAGCATTTATTTTTATTGTGTCATTACCATTAGAAACACATCTCCCCATTAATGGCTTCAAGGCCAATGGATCTTCCCTTATTACACCCATATTCATGCTAATGCACATTGTTACAACACATGGATTATTAACATACTTAGCTTAATCACACATTTTGTAATACATATTTATGGCCTAAACAAAATACTATAATCTATGATTCAGGAAGTACAGATTTATTAATTCTATCACTAAATATTTCTTAGGGGGTCTATCACTATTTATCCTATAACACATTTGGGATAATATGTGAGATATTGGGTACATTTCTCAGGGTACAAATGACTAAAGTCCAAAAATCACTTATTAGCAAGTCAAAGTGTGATTTGACTATGTTTAGAAGAGATTATGACCATGGTTAAGACTAGTTAACCATGTTTAGAGGGTAATTACTATCTTACTAGAGAGAAATTAGGTTTATTGAAGGGCTTCTAAAAGAAGGTCTAATCAATCCAATGAAATGGATTGATAGTACAGGGAGCTAAAGGAAGCAAACTAGAAAGGAATAAGAAGTTAATGTAGTCAGAACGAGGCTATGACATCCTATTTAACTGGTTTATAAGAGGAAATATGACCAAAAGGATGTTTGAGAAGGGAGTTAGGTCTAACTGGCGGTGTGCCATCAATTTTTAAAGGGAAGAATAGTTAGTTATAATATTAGGAGTAATAGTGCATTAATCAAACTACATGTGTCTACAACAAGAAAATTGATACAAGAGTTTATGATGAAGCACTCTTCTTATGTTTGAGAAGCTGAGAAGTCTTGGGGTGTGGGACACCTACAAAGTTACAAGGTATGGAAAATGATCCTTCTCATGCATTTTTGAGTCCTTGTTAGTTGATAGGTGTCTGTCCTTTATGTGTGTCTTAGTATTCTTTGTTAAATATCCTTGGTTATTTGGAGTGTATGATGAAGTCATATGTATGTCAAAGATTTAAAGTCATGATGTTATAGTGCAAGAAATGGTCCATACAACTACTTTCATGTCTCTTAAAGATACCATAGTTTCAGATAAGTCTGCAATCATCATGTTATGAGTGGAACTTGATCCAAGAACTTGTGAAGCATCAAAAAAAAAAGTCAATATGTCTCAGTGTAGTCATAATGAAGGCACTGATCAAGGTTGTTATATGAAGTATTGTGTGAATCATATAGTTTGTAGTGAGTTAAATGAGGGTGAGGTCTTTGAAACGCTATCAAGGATTGTATGTGATGTTGAAGTATCTAATTCTATAGTTTAAAGATGGTCATATGTCAAGTATGAGTCAGTCCTGTCATGAAGTCATGAAGGTATCTTATGAGTAAGTTAGTCAAAGAGAAAAGGTGGATGTTACAGTACCAAGAATGTTTATGACATGTCATGTGTCATATGAAGTATTTTGGTTACATCCTTGGCTTGTTCGTATGATTTAAAATGGGTTTGTATGAATGTCGATGATCTGAAAATGGTACTTGAAATTTTTCCAGTACTTAGAAAACTCTCAGATGATTACTTATCAAACTCAACATTGATCATGAGTTTTAAAATTACTCAATTTTGGGTGTCTTAAATGACCCATTTTTGAAAATGAAAATATTCCAATATGATGAGCAATTAATTTGATTTTTCTGAATCCTTAAGTGAATATACTAAATCTATTTCAAATCCATTAAAGATAATCACAAGTTGAATTAAAATATGCACACAATATGAATTTTGGATTCCAAAATTTGCAAGTGTATTCATTATCTAGATTGTGGGTTATGGATACTGAAACAAATTCAAGGTCCAATTAATCCAGTTTCTAGCTGTGATTTAATAATTAATCAAATAAACTAATTTGAATTCTTTTATCTGATTGGAAAGCTTCTTAAAACTGAAATCAAATCCACAAGCTTACAAGAACTTGATAACGGAGTTCACCCGAAGGCTACATCTTTGGATTCACAGAAAGTGAATCGATATATTAAATTGTCCAATGAAGTACAATATCCATTCACTAATGACTTAACAGAAATTTATACCTTCAAATGAGCTTATCCAGACCTCTTGGAACTCTTTAATAGTACCAGAAATGTTTTCAAGTCTATTGTGGCCCCTACAGGGTATTTTCACTGATAGTTTCCTATGAAATTAAGGTTTCGAAAAATGTCTACAACTTGAAATATACAACACATACATAAAAGACATTTAAATTTACCAAAACTAGAAGAAACTATGAAAAAATTCCCTTTTTACTCCATGTCCTGGTTTTTAACCAAAAGTGGTTGGAAAAATGCAGATCTTTGCTTGCTCCTCGTTCCTGATATGTGAAATTGCCAAGGTTAATGGAAAAACACATACACAGGAAACTATACTTTAGATTTTGAGTTAAAACTTGAAATTTCAAATGCTTAAATAACTTATTAATGGTTGTTTAAGAAATAATTCTATGTACCTTCAATTTTTAGGAAAATGGATATGTAAGTACATTGGGACTGAGTTCTTAAGGTCTTAATAAACTAAAGGTGAAAGAGTGAGATAAATAGAGTTGTAGAAGGAGTCTGATAATTTATTATACCTAATTAAAGGTGTTAAAGGCCATGTGATGAATTTTTTAAATTTTTATGGGTAACTATGAAAGTCCCCTTGCATGAGTTAAGTAGAAAATGGTTTTCAGGCATAAGAAGATATGTTGAAAGTTTAGGAAAAGTTTGAGATTTGGAAGTTTTTACACAATTTGTGTGAAGGATATCATAGTTGGTTGAGTGATTAAATAGTGGAAGTGGAATCCTCAAAGAAGTATCCAAAGTAGCTACAAACTGCAGGGAAGTTCTAGCCCATACTTGCAAAGTTGGATCAAATCCTTATAAATAATCATTTTGTTAGCTGATTTATCAATAAATAGAGGTTATAAATTAGGATAAAAGGTCCTCAAAATACCAAATTAGCCAAGGGTTGTTTGATTTATTCAAGGTGCCAAGAATTTAGAGATGATCTAGGGTAAATGACATGCCTAACTTTTGGGATGTGAACCATTGACTCACTATAATTGACATTAATGGAAGTATAGAGAGTAGAGTAGGATAATGTTGTAGCCATTCTATGTAATATTGTTAGTGTTTACAAGAAATAAAATATTTGGGATTGGCTTATCATCATTATAAGACTATGATGAAGATTGTTTAATGCACCAAAAATTGCAGGAACTTGACAAGGTCATAACTTGAGCTCCAGGTGTCCATTTGAGTCCATTTTTTTAAATCACATGTTTGGATGAGATGAACACACTGGTCAACCGACCTTACCAGTTGGAGCACTTTTGGCACATTTTCAGACCCGAAATCTGCCATCTTGAGGCCGAAAAATTAGTTTTTAAGTTGTAGTTTGGTTTTTTCCTATTTTAGACCATTAGTTAATTTTAGTCTATTAGTTGCATTAGGAGTTGGAAATTTTGAAATTCCTCTAATTTATGGATGTAGAAGATTTGTGGAAATTTCTGTTCCTACGAATAAGCATGTGAACTTACTAAGAATAGCAGGATTTAGTAAACTACTAAAAATAGTAATTCCACCACCTAGAGTAGATTTATTCAAAGTTAGTTAGAGTTTTTTGGAAACTCAAGTTGGGAGTTGTTTTCCTATTTAGGAAACATTGTAATTCATTATTCAATAAAGAAGGAGATCTATTTTCTTTTGGAGTTCATATTATTTGCAGTATATCAAATTTGTTTAGAATTTGGCTACATTATCTGGTATCAGAGCTGGTTCGAGTCTTTAAAAAAATGGCACGAAGAGGAAGAGGAAGTGGTATTGCCCAGATGAATAGAAATATGCAAGATCTACAGAGGCAAGTTGTTGCACTTGCTACAATGATAACCCAGAGAGGAAATCAAGGTGGAGATGACACAGATGAAGAAGAAGTTTGTGAAGAGGAGGAAACGCAAGCACCACCATTAGCTTTTGAAGAAAGGATGCTTCAAGCATTAGAAGGAAAGAATGATGGGATAAGAGTTGATGTTTCAGAGTATGGTGGTAGTCTAAAACTAGAGGAGCTGATAAATTGGTTGACTAGCATGGGGAAATTTTTTGAGTGGAAGGCTATGTCAGAAGAAAAGAAGGTAAAATTTTCATGCACAAAATTGAAAGGTCATGCTATGTTATGGTGGGATCACCTACAGAAAGAGTGGTCAAGAAAGGGGAAAGAAAGAATTAGGACATGGAGTAAGATGGAGAAGAAGCTGAAAGATAAATTTCTCCCTGTGGATTATGCACAAACCCTTTACAGTAGGTTTTAGAATCTCAGACAGAACTTACAAACAATGCAAGAATACACAGATGAGTTCTACAAGTTTTCCATTCATGTAGAGCATGAAGAAACTGAGGAACAAATGGCTGCAAGGTATGTAAATGGATTAAAATTTTCTATTCAAGATGAGATAAGTATGCATAGGATTAAAAGCATGGAGGATGCCTATCAATTAGCCTTAAAGGCCGAGGAAAAACAAAATCATCAAAGTTTTAGGAGATCACCCAGAATGAATAGGGGGGCCTCATCTTCCTTTCAGGGACGAGCTAGTTTCAGCCAAGGTAGGGAAGAATCATCTCATGGATTGGAAAAATCAAGAAGATACGAGACAAGATTTCTAGAATCAACAAAGAGGCAAAGGATTTTCTAGGGGCAGAGGATATGCTGGCGATAGAGGATGGGAGGCTCCACAAAGACCATTTGTTTGTTACAGATGTGGTGAAGAGGGGCATCAAAATTTTGAATGCCCGCATTCTTATACACATGACAAGAGGAAAGGAGATGCTCCAAGAGTAAATCTTGTTGAAGCTAAACAAGTATAAGATGAACACGACCTAGAAATTCCACCAGATGTTAGAGAAAATCTGATGATCAAGAGGACGATGATTTCTCCAAGAAAGGATATCAAGGGGGATGCATGGCTGCATATAAATATTTTCAAAACAAGATGCACTTCAGGAGGAAAGGTATGTAATGTTATTATTGATGGTGGTAGTTATGAGAACATGGTTTCAAATGAGATGGTCAATAAATTGGGTCTTCATTGTGAGAAGAATCCTAACCCTTACCGTATTGCATGGTTTAAGAAGGGTAATGAAGTTACTGTTGATAAGAGATGTTTAATAAGTTTTTATATTGGGAACAGTTACAAGGATGAGATTTGGTGTGATGTTATTCCTATGGAAGCATGTCATATGCTGCTAGGAAGACCATGGCAATTTGATAGAAAAGTTATTCATGACAGGGGAAAGAATACTTATACTTTCTGGAAGGATGGCACAAAAATAGTTTTGCTACCTCTTAAGGAAGAGGGGAAGGCTGAAAATATGCTTTCTACAAAGGAATTTGTGAAGGAGGCAAAGGCAACTGGTTTTTGTTATGCACTAGTCACAAATAAGGATGAACTAAGTTCACAAATACTAGTAGAAACAACAGAATTAATAGAAGAATTTTTTGATGTTATTCCTGATGAGCTACCAGATGGATTACCACCCAAAAGAGATATTCAACGCCATATTGATTTGATTCCAGGGTCTTCACTCCCAAATCAAGTGGCTTATAGGATGAGCCTGAAATTCCATGTAGAGTTGAATAGGCAAGTGGCAGAGCTCGTGAGAAAGGGGGTCATAAGGGAGAGCATGAGTCTATGTGCAACCCCAACTTTATTAACACCAAAGAAGGATGAGAACATGGAGAATGTGCACAGATAGCAGAGAATCAATAAAATTACAATCAAGTATAGGTTCCCAATACCTCGCCTTGATGATATGATGGATGTGCTTGTTGGATCTAGGTATTTCACCAAGATTGATCTTCGAAGTGGTTACCATCAGATTTGGATCAGAGAAGGAGATGAGTGGAAAACAACATTCAAGACAGGAAATGGATTATATGAGTGGTTGGTGATGCCATTCGGGTTATCCAATGCACCTAGTACTTTTATGAGATCCATGCTACGTGAGTATAATGGTAAGTTTGTTGTGGTTTATTTTGATGATATCTTAATCTTTAGTAAAAATAAAGAAGAACATTTGAGGCATCTAAGGGTGATATTTGAAGTGTTAAGGAAAGAGAAACTCTATGCAAATATGAAGAAGTGCACATTTATGCAAGAGAGTTTGGTATTCTTGGGCTTTATTATTTCAACAGATGGGGTATAGATGGACTCAGAAAAGATAAAGGAAATTATTGAATGGCCTACTCCATCGAGTATAACAGAGGTAAGAAGCTTTCATGGTCTAGCAACATTTTACAGAAAAATTATGCAACGAAATTTCAGCAAGTATTGACAAGGTCCTATAACTTTACAGCTTCGAGTGTTCATTGTGACAAAGTCAAGTGAGGATAGTTTTCAATTCTTGAAGACCACATGTTCGGATGAGACGAATACACTAGATTTCCGCACTACCATTTGGGGAAAGTGTTTGGACACTTTGATTGGGATGCCTCACATCTGCCATTGAGGTCAAAAAATTAGGAAAGCCAGTAGTTTGGTTTTTTCCTAAACTGAATGAGGTAAGAATTAATTTTAGTCTATTATGATGTGCATTTTATGCAGTTGAAAGTTAAGGCAATTCCTCTAATTTATGTGTAAGGATGCATGTGCAATTTACTGTGCACATACAAATAAGCATGTGAACTTACTAAAATAGTAGGTTCTAGTAAACATGCTAAAAATAGGTATCATTTCTACCACCTAGAGTAGATTTAGTCACTAGTTAGTTAGATTTTGTTTGGCAACTAATCAAGTTGGGAGTTGTTTTTCCTATTTAAGAAACATGTGTAATTTGATTATTCACTATGGAAGAAGGAGATCTATTTTCTTTTGAAGTTCAATATTAGGTTTGTAGTATATCTTTTGTTTAGAATTTGGCACATTAAGTGTTGCTTGGAATATCATCAGTGTACCCAGACTCCCCCTCTTCCTAGAAAATGTAGGAATCACCTCAAGATTGTAGGGATAATGTGGCTACAGAGATTGATGACCTAAAGACAACTATGTATTCCAGTTGGGTCTATGAAGCACCCAAGTATAGTGAAAGAGGGCATCGACATTGTTGGCTGGGCATCCTTGCTAAAGATTCAATGATAGCCTTTGTAGTAGACAAATGCCAAAGCTTGGAAAGACTTTACTGACAACACCAGATCCATGTTGGAAAAATACTACGTCAAACTCCTCAATCTGGTTGAACCATTGGCACAAAATACAGTGCTTCAGTAGTATGCTAAAAATGTTGTTCATAGATCTTAAGTATGGACTCTGTATTGGGATTAAAAAACACAACGAGGTAATGATAAATTTTTTTGGTTCGCCTTGATAGGTTTTCACTAAGATGGTTCATTTTATTGCCTGTAAGAAAACAAGTGATGCAACAGGCGTAGCAGATTTGTTTTTCAGAGAAGTTGTTCGTTTGCATGGTGTTCCAAAAACCATTAAGTCATATGGGACACAAGGTTCTAGAAGTCACTTCGGCAGAACTTTATGGAAGAAATTTGTGAACTCAACTATTGTTCAGTAGTGCCTATCATCCGCAGATTGATGGGAAAATAAAGGTGGTAAATTCAGAAGTTTGGGAAACCTGTTAAGGTGCATTGTTGGGGAAAAGTGAAACAATGGGACTTAGCATTACCACAGGTATGACCTTTGATATAACATTCCATAAACAGATCCACGAGAAAGTCTCCATTTTAATATTGTGTATGGGAGTTCTGAATGGGGTGTTAGATTTAGTACAACTACCATATTGCTGGTAGAGTCAGTGATGATGCACTAGAAGCATTTGCTTAACATATACACCAATTGCAGGAAGAAGTGCAGAATCAAGCTGCAGAATAGTAATGATAAGTATAAAGAAATTACAGATGTGCACAGATGAGAAAGGTATTTACAATTGGGTTGGTACTGGTATATTTGCCTTCGAAGGAAAGGTTTCCAAGAGTAACATATAACAAGCTGAAGTACAAGAAGATTGGTTAGCAAAATCGTGAAAAAAATAAATGATAATGCTTATGAGGTAGAATTGCCAGGGAATTTTGATATTTCTCCATGTTTAATGTTTCACGATTTGTATTCTTTTCATGGGGCTGGTCCAGAAGGGGATGTTATTGATGAAGTAGTAGATTGGAGGCAGCAAGTTCTAGTGAAGAAGAAAGAAGATAGTGGATAAGATTCTAGATAAGAAAACAATGGACACCTGTCGAAGGCTTTTATGGGAAATACAACAAATATTTGAAAGCTACATTGGAAAGGACTAGAACAAGAGGAAAATACTTGGGTCACAGAGTGGGAGATTCAAAAGTTGGATGTCGAGATAAATGGAAGCAGTTTGAAGAAGAGAAACTTGCAGGAGCTTCTCCATTTTTTTCAAGCAGGGAAGAATGATGCATATGAATTAGCAGGAACTTGACAAGGTCATAACTTGATTAAGGGTTATTTGAGTCCATTTTTTTGAACAGAGGAACCATGTGTTTCGAAGAGAAGATACATAGTCGACACATTTTTGGGCCCTAAATTTGACCATGGCATGAGGCCAAAAATTAGGATTCCCGTTTTAGTTTGGTATTTTTCCTATTTTTGATCATTAGTTAATTTTAGTCTATTAATTGCATTATGAGTTAGAAAGTTCGTAATTCCTCTAATTTAGGGTATGTAGAAGATGCGTGGAAATTTTATGCCCGTAGGAATAAATCATGTGAATACTAAGAATCTCATGCGTTCTAGTTCAATTGCTTGAAAGAGTAATTTCCGCCATTAGATTTATTTAGTCAGATTAGCTGAAAGTTTACTTGGCTACACGAGTTGCGGAGCTTGTTTTCCTATGAAAGGGGAAACATTACAAGTAGATTCAGAGTTTGAGATGTTTCGGCATGGCAATTCACGGAGATCTCACTGTTCTTTTGGAGAATCATATTAATATTGCAATATATGCTAGTAAATTGTTCTTATTTGGCTACATAAGAGTAAGCCCTTCAGGGATGGTCCTGAAGGCCGTAGGGAAGTTAAGTGGAGGATATGAAATATGTGAAAACTATTTATCCAGATCACTAGAACCTAGAAAACCATTGATTGACCTCGTATGACTAATGTTGAAGATTCTTCTACTGAATTGTGCACATTTTCTAGTGCATCTGGTAGTTCAAGTTTTTCAACATCCAGTTTATAGTGGCCGCAACTATTCTACTAATTAGGTTTCCACAAATTTTGTATCAGATATTTATGAGTGCTAATAATAGCAATGCATATATCCATTTGGTTCATTAACTGGAACTTCCTATGACATTACAGACTAAAACATGTCCTCTGTCTGTAAAATCCTGTTCCTGTACGTTCAAGACTGTTTAGTTAAATTGAAATGTCAATGCAGTACTGGGATTTTTAGTTTCATGAGTTTAAAAAACCGATGTTATAAGTTGCTATGTGACAGTCCTAAACCATATTTAATTAAAAAGATTTAGAGCATTTCAATCCCCCGGGCTTCCAGCCCCTCCCTCGCCACACATCATATATAGTTGAAACTTGCATAGTTATGTATTAAGTTGACCCTTACAAAATATACATAGATGCCACATTTTGCCATATAACAACATTAACCGTGCTTGTACAAATATATACATTTATATAGGCAATAATCATGCCCACTGATACTATTAATGCATAATATAAAGATGAAGTTGTAAAGACCACTTAATAAAGAAAAGTTTCATCACGTTTAATTTTTAAACCTGTAATGTGATTATAAAAATCTTCATGATACTTCAAACTAGGGCTATATAATACAGTAAGAGACTGAATTTATTGGAATGTATTAGTATATTCATTAATACATAGGATTTTCCAAACCTGCCTGATAGATTGCATGTATTCCACAAATTTAAGTTGTGGTCAAAAATTAAAACTAATAATTTTCTTAGTGGCATGCTATATATCAAAGAGTTGTCCTGTGAATAAATCAAAGTACTGCATTCAATCTCAGTTCTATGTAAAAAATACACAGAGAAGGGAAGTCATCATAGTTGGTTTAAAATAACTGTGATTTTAAAAACGTTTAGGCACCTTTTTTCAAGATTAGCTTCCAACCCATGTCTATTTCAGTGACCTGGTCCACGTACAGTGACCGAATGATGAATGCTCTGATGCAACCGGTGAGGATAGAAATTTTTAGGAACTCAACCTCAACATACTCAGCACAGATCAGGGTTTATATAGATATGCACCTACTATTCTCAATTTATTACCAATCCATAGCACTGCGATTGCTTCCTACATTTGGCCATATCAATGGCTTTCTGGTGTCTTTGGATTTGGTGCAAGTGGTTGCTATTCAACATTGGAATTGAAATTCATATGCCTAAATTTTCAAATGGTATTGATCAATTGTTCAATTGTTTCTACCTTTCTGTTTCCATCAATGGAGACCATGGTAAACAGAACGGAGACATAAAGATTTCTATAACTGTGCTACCGGATAAATACGATTACCAGAACCTCCTGCATGTTAACGGGGATGCCTCCTTAGAAGTCAAAAGCTTGTCTTCTTCCAGCTTACTTAAAACTCTCTCCAATTTCCTTTTCCCCTATACTAGAATATCCCATTCCTGCATGTTGAGGCCTTTCCACTACCAAGATTGGGTTAGTTATGCCTTGGTTATTCTTACCAAGGCCATGTTCCATTAAAACCCATATTGCTTAAAAGTATTAGATCCTATACCTTTAGTGTATTTTTCAAATTCACCAAGTAATACTTTCTGTATCTAACTTAGCTTTGGGAGAGGAATTAGATGTTTCCATACTTACTGTGTACTCATCTATCATAGTGAATGCATCAACAGTAATAGGTACCTCTTTCTTAGGTCCTTCAATTTGCAACACCATCAAGAGCTCATTTTTGGATTCTAGCTCTCTTTTTAATGTGTCAAATTTCTCCTCTATAGTTAACACTTGATATATCAGGAAGGCATTCTCTTCCTGAACCTGATGATTACATGCTTCAAGTTCATAAAAATTGGTCTTATTGGACATCTTGCCCATGATTCCTGCACACTTGTTCCTCCAACTCTGCACACTGCCAATGAAAGATCAAGCCAAAATGCAAAAACCAAACTGAACAAAATCAAGAGCCAAACCAACTCTAATACCAAACTTGCTCAGAGATTAGCAAGTTTACAAGCGTGATCACCAGATCTAATACCAAATTGAGCTGAAAATGGTACTTGAATTTTTTCTTGTACTTAGAAAATTCTCAGATGATTACTTATCAAACTCAACATTGATCATGAGTTCAACTTACTCAATTTTGGGTGTCTTAAATACCCATTTTAAAAAAAAAATTCCAATATGATCAATTAATCTGATTTTTCCAACTTAAGTGAATATATTGAATCTATTTCAAATCCATTAAAAATAATCACAAGTTAAATTAAAATATGCACTCAATCTGAATTCTGAATTCCAAAATTTGTAAGTGCATTCATTATCTGATTGTGGGTTATGGATACTGAAACAAATTCAATCCAATTAATCCAGTTTCTAGGATTGATTTAATAATTAATCTAATAAACTAATTTGAATTCTTTTATCTAATCAAAAGCTTCTAAAAACTAAAATAAAATCCACAACACAAGAACTTGATAACGGAGTTCATCTGAAGGCTACTTCTCTGGATTCACAGAAAGTGAATCGATATATTAAATGTCCAATGAAGTACAATATCCCTTAACTAATGACATAACTGAAATTTATACCTATAAATGAGTTGATTCAGACATCTTGGAACTCCTCAATTTACTAGAAATGTTCCCAAGTCCATCCGTGGCCCTATAGTATTTTCACTGATAGCTTCATGTGAAATTGAGTTTGAAAAACATCTATAACTTGAAATATACAACACATACATAAAAGAGATTTAAATTTATGAAAACTAGAGGAAACTATGAAAAAATTCCCTTTTTACTCCATGGCTTGATTTGGACCAGAAGTGGTTGGAAAATGTAGATCTTTGCATGCTCCTCGTCCCTGATATGTGAAATTGCAATGGAAAAATGCCTAAATAGGAAAATCTATAGTACTTATTGTAACAAACTTTATATTTCTAGATATCTCTCAGAATTCTCAACAAATTTTCTTTTTTACACCATTACAAGATTCAGACTATAAGTGCCTCGAAAATGGTGATATCTACAAACTAGTCATTCGTTGTCCATTCACAAACCTACCAAAAGGTCTCTTTAACTAGAAGTGATCTCATATCTTATCACTTGCTAAATAGTGGTGGGTTGGTAAGGATGATAAGTATTTTGGCATAGGTCAAGGGTTCAAATCCCCCTTCCATAGGTTTAGGTGCCCAATTTAGCAATTGACCCCACATTTGGTGGGAAAGGGATAGGATAAGCCTTTAAATAGCTTTTTGGCCACAAAATCCTCCTTATCCCATGAGATTTAGGCTTATTCACGTGAATGGATTAAATATATTATTATTATTATTATTTTAAATCTAAATCCACTACAAACCTACCAAGTGTTACGTCCATAATATGTCATTTGTCCATATCAGAGTGTGCCATGTCATCATTTGACCACAACTTTAACAGATTTGGTCCATTCAAAATGCGTCAGAAAGCTTGCGACGAACTCTATACCATTGAACTGATTTTGAAACATTAGAGAACCATCAATTTTTCCTTGTCGCCAACTACCACATGTCACCTTGTCATTGGTCCACTTGTTGACATGTTGACTAGGGTCGACCCATTTACGACCGGCGATAGAATTTGCATACAAACTCCAATTCTAAAGTTCAACATACCATCAAAAATGTCTCAAGAATCCCTTCAGCATGGTCTAGTTTTAGGAATTTTAGGGAAGATCTACATAGTGAAAAATCCTCCGGATCAGTGGAAGAAGCTTTTGCTATCATTATGGTGTCTTATTTCATATCTCTGTCATGTTAGTATGTGTGTAGTAGTATGAGTCTCTGTTCACATCAAGTCAAGAGCATGTGGCTTTTTTATGTCACAAGGTGTTTTATGTTATGTCAAGATCTTATTTTAGTTTGTGAATGGAGTCTCTACAAGACTGATCAGATTGTTGGGGTAACTTCGTGATAAATCATGTTTGAAGTACCAAGGTTGTATCCTCCAAATGGTCATGGTTATATTATTATGTCCAAGAAGTTGTGTGTAAGTTTGAGAATAGTTAGTACCTTTAATTCTTGAGTCAAGATGTTTCTACCTAAATGTTATGTCATTGAAGGCAATATTATTCATTTTGATCAATGTGAAGGTAAGTGTATGTATGTTCAAGTTGTGTTGAACAAAGAATGAAGATGGTACTAGTAAAGTAAGGTATGCATGTCTTTATCAATCTAAGATGTCAATTGATTGAATTTGTGTATCACGAGGCCAAAATTATGTCAAGATTTCTCTAGTCATCAAGTGTGTATGTGATGTGTCATTACTGCTCAGTCTGATTTTTGTGTCGAGGTCTTAGTTTTCACCAATGTCATGGGTCTATACTTAATGTCTCATAATCGTTGATTGAAATAAGCTTCAAGGGGATAAATCAACGTGTTAAAGCTTATAGATGACATGCTACAGACTTAAGGTGGAAGAAATAAAGTGTACTCTGTTAGGCATGGCCTTTGATACTTCAAGATGGTCTTTGAGGCATATGTATGACAAGATGCTTTCAGAACTTAAAAGTTGTAACCAGGTCAAATTTCATGTTACATGACACCTTCAGGCATGGGAATCATGATGACAATGAAGTTGATAGTTTGTAGTTTCTCCAAGCCATGAAAAAAAATCAGGTCCTTCATTTAAGAGTAGAGGTACAATGTTTGAAATCATCTCAGTTTGATCATGTACAAGTGAATGCATCTGAATAACTTGTAATGGTCTCATAAAAGGCTATAAGTTCAAAATAACATATGAAGGATATCTCAGTCAAAGGAAGGTCTGTAGTATGTACTGATCAAAATGGTAATTCTCAAATTTTGTCTCTTAATGGTCTATACATCAAGTCTAACTTAACATGGTGATGTCAATGATTTGTGAAGGCTTTGTTTTATCTTGAAATATTTTGATTTGGCATTAGAAGTATGACTCGGGTCTAAATGAAAGAATGAAGATTCCTAAGACTATCTTGAAGATATTTTGCAAGAATATGGAGCTCTACAAGTGTTTTAATGATGTCTATAGGATTTAAGTACAAATTTCAATTGACATTTGACAGTGTATATGGAAATGTGAAGGGTTTGATCCCTAAAACCCTAATGTTAGCTCCAAGGCATGAACAAGTTGTCTACCATGTAATGATTTGGGTTTGTAGCTTGAGAAAGGTGATTTGTAAGAGATATTTGGCTCAGTGGATTGTGACTATGAATCCTATAATGGTTATGTTGAAGGATATATCAGAAAAATGATAAGGGTTACATGACTGATACAGAATGTTCAAGAAGGGTAAAATGCATTGCTATATGTGGGTTGGTTTTCTTAAAAGCTGGAAAGTCTTAGTGCTCACCAAAGAAAAAGTGAAAGGTTCCTTGGATTTGATTCAAGGACATCAAGACTGTGTGAAGAGATTCTAGTGACAATTCACCTTCATCAGATTTAGAAGAGGTTTGTGTCAGTGCTATAAAGTGAGAAGGACCAGGTAAGTGAATGATGTCTAATCCAAAGGAAGATTGTAGTGGTCTCATCAATGACTACACTGTAGGATGAATGAGATAAGTGTCTTCATTGAAGAAAAAAGCATGAAGTCGGTTCAAGAGAAGTACATAGATCTGTCAATGTCATGAAGTAAAAAAGTTAATGTTATAGGTCTAAGCATTATGAGATTATGTCAATCTAGATTTGACTGAAAAAGGTGTGAATATGACCCCAAGTGTTAAATCCCTACCATAAAAATGTGTTATTGTCATCAAAAAGTCATATTAGAAGCAAATGATGTATCAAAGTTGTTGTAGTATGAATGAAATGTAATGATGCATGTGTGTCTTGATCCAAAATCAGGGTATTATATGTTTCTGAAGAGAAATCAGAGCAAGGGAAACTTGTTTGACTATGTTTTAGGATCTCTAGGGCCTAGAAGACCGTAATAGGCAAAATGAAAGTGAATTCAGGAAAGTAAGCTATCAATAAGTACTTTGTGTGACTGTGAAAGTAAGTAAAAAGTGTATAGCTACAGGTATGACAAGTACATCCAAGGTCATCATGAGGAGAGTAAAATCAATACACCACAGGACTGAGAAGCACACTTAGACTAAGGAAGTTAGTGAACTTGCATGTACTCATCAAGGTGACTAGAAAAGTGGATATTCTTGTTTGATACGATGCGGAAAGAGTGGTATGTGTAGTGATATCAAGTCAAAGATGCATAGTATATGTCTAAATTCATGTAGAAGTTAGGGGGAGTGCGATTTTGACCCTATAAGAGGTGTTTGAGGACTAGAATGATTGTAAGTCAAGATAAATGGTGCTATTCATTGGTAAATGGATTACTATCTTAATAAGCTTAACAGTGCATACAAAGGAGATTGTAATCACTGAAAAGGTGTTATAGGACTATAACAAAGAGATTGAGTCATTTCCAAGGTATTTTAAGTAAGGTATGAAGCTCAATTATGTGTTTTCAGTTAGAATTAGATGCAATGAGTCTGGGGGGAATTTTTAAGTTGCTTGATATACTGTGTGTGGGATTCTATAATCTTGAGAAGTTGGTCAATTTTTTACTGAAAACATGGTTCAAGGACAAGTAGTCCTTATTGTTGACATGTTGGATTTGAAGGAAAATCTTGTGGTTTTGAGCTAAAACAAGTCCTAAAATGTGATGATGCGCATGAATATAGGAGAATAGAAGATGTACTTGCCCAAGGGGAGTTTTTTTTCTATTAATATCAGGTCCATAGGAACTCTACATTTTGTTGATGGAGTCAAAGAAGAGATCTCTTAGTCCCAGGGGGAGCATTGATGTCAAGTAAGTCATGTTTTGCATTGTTTCCATTGTGAATTGTCTTGTGTTGTCATTTCTCATGTCTAAGAGTTTGTGTAGCCTTATTAATATATGGAAAAGGGGGAGAGAGACATCAAACACATGGTATTGAGGTCATGTAGGTGTTTGTTATGTTGGTTGCCATCAATGTTTATGAATAATTGTTGCCATGAATGACAAAGGGGAATATTGTTGGCCATTTTGTGGTTATGTTTTCATTGATGTCAACCCCCATTGATAGAAAAAGGTGTCATGATTTAGTATGAGTCCCTATATGATGTCAGTCAAGTATCAAACATGTTGATTGAGTGGTTTGGTGAGTTGTTGTGGTGTCCTGGTGTTTGGTTAAGTATGCAGAATCATAGTTTGATTCATTATGATTTGGTTTGATGTTTTCATCGGGTTATTAATGGTCCATGAGGAATGTTTCAGGTGTATATGGGTCTACATGAGGTTAGCATGGTCATTTCGTGGGTTGTCATGGTTGAGTCAGGTCATTTTAGGCTTGTTTCTAGCCCTGAAGCATGCGGAATGAGTTGGAGAAGTGATATTTAGACCAAAAAAAGTCTCATTGGATCATGGTAGAAGCATATTGATATTGTACCTAAAGTGTATAGTGAGTTTCAGGTTTTCATTAAGTGATTCAATGCTTCTATGAGGTCCTTGGGAAGCTACAAGTGAGAAACAAACAATTTAACATAGGTAAGTCGCTATGGATGGAGAGTTTCAGATATATTTGGGCTATATGGTGATTATGGAAATTTATAATATGTTATCATGGTGCTTCATGCCAAGTTTTAGGTCAAATTCCTAAAGAAATTTGAATACATGAAAGTTTTGGAAAAACCAGGTAAGAAACAATGTGTTTTTGTGACAAAAGTTGACCTTTTGATGCTCATTGTGAACTGTATGATTTACATGGGGAGATTATATATTTGGGGTATCTTATAATATAAGTTATGAATCTTTCACAAAATAATTATGTGGTTTGATTATCACATTTTTATGAACGATCGTTAAGAAGTTAAAGTGGTTTAAAACCCTAGCTAAAAACTAACTAGGAGAAGCTTGCAAAAGAATAGGTTTAGTGAGCATGTTTTGATTGATTATTAAAAATTGATGATTGGATGTTGTAGAGGACTCTTCCAGGTTTCTAGAAAGGTATGGTAGTGCTTGTGACAATATGTGGGCCCCACTCAAACAAACAAGTTTTTGAAGAGTTTTACTTTTTGCCAAAGTTATCCAAATGAGGTAATGTCTAAAGTTCCATTTATGAAATCACAGGAGTTGATATATATTTTCATGAAGGTTTTAGGTCATGGTAAAGTTGAAAAAGTGCAATTTGTGTCCTATTTATGAGGACTGATTTTTGGGGCAGTTTGAAGTAGCTTTAGTAAAATTGAGATTGTCAGAGCTACAAGGGGAGTTAGGACTCCATTCAAGTTGTGTTGTAAATCTGGTATATTTAAATTGATATATAAAACATGAATACTGTAAAATTTATTTAGAAGTTATGATATGTTATTTGAGGCTCAAGTTTGGAGGATGCTCATTCTAGTAGGGTACATGTAGCTACATGAGGTAAAGTGATGATTCTGATCTGATCAAGCTTGGTGAAGGTGTTTTTTGGCTCATAAATAATTTCTAAGTATGTTTCATGATTTGGTTAATCTTTTAAGTGGTTTTTGGTATGTTGGAGCAAGTTGGGATAAGTGTCAGTTCTTGAGTCCATGGAGAGTTAAAAAATAGTTTGCAGAGATGGATATGTTCTAAGTCCTTCCACTTGGATTTTGAAGGATTTATTATATGTTATGAAAATTTAACTCAGAGATATTTCCAATGAGGTATGTTTTGTCTCATGATGATGTTTTTTGGTCATTATTTCAGGTTGATTTGTGAAGAACTTTGTAATGACCGTTTTAGGACATGGTTGTTCTTACTGAAGTATTAGTTGTTTGGAGCATGGTATGGATTAGATGATACTTTATATCACCTTGAATGTTAATATGGATGAATTTGGAATCTAATTAATCTATTGAGAGGTCTTTATTTTTCCTAGAAATGTGTAAACTAGCTGATATTTGAAAACATCGTTTTGGGCAGTTTGTTTTGGTGAAGACAAAAGTAGATTTGGTTTGAGAAGGTGAGTGTTTAAAGACTTATAACTTGATTAGAAGTGTTCTACAAGTCCTAGAATTTCCTTCAAGTTGCTACATGGTATATTTTATATGTTTTGAAGTGATATAGTGGCATAAATAAGTTTTCAAGGTCCTGAAGGGTGTAGGAAACAACAATTTTGAGAAGAACAAAGAGAAGTGGTCCCATTAAAAAAAATTGATTGGTTCATATAAATTGATATCATAGATGGTGTTTAAATGTTATTTTAAACATGTGTGGTAATTTTTAGAGCTTGAATAAATAAAAAATTGGAATTAGGAGATTTTTGTCATCCCAATGCAAGGGTTTTGGGGCACTTTGGTGCATGAATGTTGCTTTTGGCTAGGCCAACCTACTTGGGTCATATGTGACCATTTTAATGATTTTATTTGAATGTATTGAAGGTGTATGGGTAAATTTTTTTCTGAGGGACTAAAATCCTTTGTTTTTGAAAGAAGATTTGGTTATAAAAGGGATGGTTTAGCTCCATTTTTAGCTAGTCTTAGAAGTGGTAAAAGTGTGACCCATAAATGAGTGAATTATAGGTATGAAGGCATGATTTGAAGGTAGATAAGATGTGTTTCAGATTTATAAAGGTATAATATCATGAGAGAAAGTTTTTAGAGGCAAGACAAGTTGAGGAAGAAGAAGATAAAGCAAGTTTGATGCTCTAAGGTATGAGCTAGGGTTTGTGAGTTGAATAAGTGATATCCATCAGTTGTGGTTGGAGAAAAATAAGAGATAAAAAATATACATGTGGCTAAGTTGGTTCTTGGTCATCCTAGAGGGTTGTAGCCTACTTGTGGAGTGGGTGCTTCACTAAATTATGGATTGGTGCTCCTTGTAGGGTTGGTGCTCTACTAAACCAGGGGTTGGTGCCTCAATAATTTAGGGGTTGGTATTCTTTATGAATTTGGTGCTTCACTAAAATTATTTTCTTTGTTTAATATAAGTAGATTTTTAGTGGGTTTTATTCCCTATGAGTGTTTCCCACTTATATCTTGTGTTCATGTGTATGATTTCTTAGTTGTGCTTATATGGTTGATTATTTCATGTTTTTAATCACACATTAACAGATGGATAAATGTTAATGGTGCATTTATGATAATATGAATTTTTTTTAAAGGTTTAAAGAACTTATTCACCCCCCCTCTCAATTAATTATGCTTCCAACATTTCCCAGGTTGAATTTCAGCTACCAAAGATCACGAAATAGGGCTAAGGTATCAAGTTTTATCTGTAAGCAATACAAAGAAGAAGTGAGGAGAAACACATCATCCATAAAAAATCGAATGGATATCAGAACCCATTTTAAGAGGCACCCATCACTTTCCTAAATATTCTCATGGAGAAAAGAATCGAGCTCATCAATGTAGATCCCAAAAATTTAGAGATAAGAGGCATCCATGCTTAACCCCAATGGTACTCTTGATAAAATATGACTCACCCTGAGAGGTGCAGAGGTGGCCCAAGATATCCTCATATAGATGTATGATGGATGTGAGGAGGGTCTCATAAATTCCAATGTCATGGAGCCGCTAGAACAAATCCTCGCGTGGAACTAAGTCAAAATATTTCCAAAATTCCACAAAGTAATAGTAGAACTTGAAAGAGTGATGATGTGCCTCCTCAATGATGGTCCCCAGAGTGAATATATGGTTAGTAGTTTGGTGATCAGGCTGAAAGCCAGCTTTCCCCTTAGATCTAATGTTTCTTCTCTCGAGCTCTTTGGATAACGTCATATGTAACCTTGGAGAATGTATGACCCACCATGATAGTTATGTAGTTATTGGGGTCAGAGATGGAACCTTATTTGTGAATTGGGTAGATGACATGGCATTCCCAAGATGGCAGAAAGCCCAAAAAAACCACATGATTGAAGAGGTCAGTCAAATAACTCCAAAGAACCCCTTGACCAAGTTTGAAGAATTCTTCTTGGAATCCCTCCTCATCTGTTGCCATGATGCATTTCATCATTCTAATTACCTCTTTGACTTTAGTGCAAGTGAAACGGTGGCACAAGTAAGGTGGGTTGTTCACCTAGAGGATAGGTTTCTTGGGGATTTCATAAATCCTAGAGGTGTGAGAAAATAAGGAATTGGGGTTAAGCTCAAGGGGAAGGGATAAGTGGTGGGGGAAAATGGTATGCAAAAAATGTTTAGGAGAGTTCCAAAGGAACTCATACAATATTTTTCTATGCTAGGAAATGAAGAGGCATTTTTTATGGTGAATGAGACAACGGTAGGAGGATTTCAAGGTATGGTACGAGGGAAGGGCCTGGTTGAAAGCATAGCATAATTGTCTGTGAAATTTATTACACTCCTCATCATACCATTTATTCATGGGGAAAGTTTTTCGTTAATGGGACACAGATGAAGGTTGGGTGTAACTAGGGAAGGAAATGAGGGAGGCCTCCCAGATGATCTACGAGAGAAGGGTGTATTTGGTAGCCACATTTCCCATCGAAGAAAATTGGGACACATGAGGAAGAATTTGCTGAAGATTGAAGGAGTTAGGATCCCCATTGGAGAAATGGAAGATGGTAAGGGGGCCCATGAAGGGGGGAGTAGTGGCATGAGGGGGGAAATGTTGATCTAGAGAGTTAGAGAGAGAAGGGAATGATTGACAAGGGGAATGGAAGAAATGGAAAATTCTTGATCATTGGAAAGTATCTCTTGATGGAGAGGACATAATCCACCACACTCGCACCACCACCATGCAGTCAACATGTGAAGAGATGTGAATCAAGAACATAGGTAACCCCATTGAGGATAAGTAGCTCTTGCGATTCTCCAAGCTAGAGGAGGTGTCGGCCATGAGAAATGAGAGGTCCTTAATCATCCTCAAAGGTGTTAGGTTGTGGAGCGTATTTTCATGTGAGAAAGTGTTGAAGAATGTACAATAATATTATTGTACACTTTCCATAGTTGTCTCATTGGGGTTCGGGGACAGAAGCCCCCGGTAGTAGGGGTTTGGGGGCGCAGCCCCTGAGAAAAAAAAATCACCTTAAAACGTGCCCGATATAACAGGAAACACATTTTTCTCATATGGGCGGGATTTTGACCCATAGGTTTATGGGATGGTTTTGGCCCATGGTTTTTGATACTTGTGGTTTTGTATTTGTAAAACTTCTTAAGTAGTTGTCTACTTATATGGTTTTATGCATATGGTAGGTATTATGTAACATTACATATGTGTTTTGAATTCAGGTGTGAATTCTGTAGATTTTGTTGAGCATAGCTCTAAACAGATCTAGGTATTGTATTGAGGGAGTGATGGCTTGTAATAAAATATAAGCAAGTGATTCTTGGTGGATGTATCCCAAATTGGGTGAACCACGTTAAATACTGTCTCTTTGTGTTGTGTTATTTTATTCTGCACTTTTATTTAAGATTTATAATATTTTATGCATATTAGTTTCTACTGTTTCAATTTTGTGAGGAATTATTCCACATATTTTATCCCTTATTTCCTAACAAAAGGTCATGTGTAAGCCCACTATATCTAGATCAACCATCAAAGTGTAGAACATATCCTCTGCTCAGTCAGGGATAGGGATCTATAGTGTTCTTGTGTTGGCATTGAAATCACCCAAAAAGATGACTTCCTCAATCATTGAATACTAGGAAATGTTGTAATATAGATTGGAAAAGGGATCACCATCAAAGCCATTATGAATGGAATAGGGGGAGAAGCTGGAGGGAAGTAACATACTACGATGTAGATATATCTACATAGGGGACCCACACCCTGAATCCACACCTAGAAAAACCTGGCAAGCTCATCGCTAGAAACCAAAGAGATCCTGTGTTGGAGTGACTCTCTATATAAGAAGGCTACCCTTCTAGAACCTTTGATGCCTCCTGAGTTTCTAGTTTCATGTTTGTGTGTAAAGTACTAAAGGTACCTCATAATATCAAGAAGAGGCCTCACCGGACTCTCATGAGTCTCGATGATAAAGAGGATGTCTGTGGAGCTAAGAGGATCAAGTAAAAGACTAGATGAGGACCAAAAGGAGCCATTACCATTCCAACATCTGATAGTCATGCTCTTGTCCCGCTGCATCCCCTTTGTGGCCCATAATTTGGAATTTCCATGCCGATACTACCATCCAGGGGGGAAAGTTTCTTTGATTACAACCCGAAGATTTCTGATAACTGCCTATTTCCCTACTTTCCGAGCTTCTAGAACTAGATCCTCGGAGTGTTTGAATTTGGAAGCATGTGACTTGATAAGATCCTCATCAAGGAAGATTTTATTGGAGAGGGAAAATAGTCTCCTCTTGGCCCTTAGAACCTTGATCATGTCAGCTATTGTCCTAAACTGAAGGAAGAGAGTCGACTCATAGCTGAGAAATACATGCTCAAGGTGTATGTCCTCGATGCCCAAAGTGACTTTGATGAATGAATTCCCCACAGTCAAGGGGTCTTGTGACTTAGCTCATGCTCACATCTAGAATGTTCCTTGGCAATTTTGGCTTGGATGACCTCCTCAACTTCCTCTATAGGTGGGGGAATGTTCTCTTTAACCACCTTCACCCATGATTGGATATGTGATTCAGTTTCTTATTTGAAAGAATATTGTTGCACTTTGATTGCCTCCTGCAATTTATTGAGATCGTGGATCTCTATTTGGATGGTGTCCATGGGAGAGTGGAGAGTTTTTCCCTTGCTAGAGATTTTTTCTTTCAACAAATTATTCTCAAATTCAAATGTTGTAATCCATTCAGTGAGGGCACCAAATTTCTAGTGGAGGCCCCACTTAACTATTTTCATCCATTAAGTCATGTTTAGAAGTTCCTGTAAGATATTGTAGTTCTTCTTGGAGTTCTATTTTTTGGAATTAGGAGATTCAAATACCAATTTTAGACTGTTGTCAATGGGTGAAGATTATTCCATATTAACCTAGGAAGAGAGAATCCTTGCTAGGATGACCGTCTATAGGGGGAGATAACTAGGGTGCTTAGACATGAGGTGTCAAGGGTGGGCATCAAGCCCATGGGATAGAAGGGAGGAGGACTGAGGGGAAGAGAAATAGGCTCAACACTAGATGGATATTTGAAAACATAGGGAAGGGAGTGAAACAAATAAAAATAAGAGAAGGGAATCTACAAATACCTATTTGGACCATGTAAATATTAAAGCACAACCGTGAAAATCTTAGTCAAGAACCAGGACTTGATGAACATCGTTGGTACTCGCACTTTATTTATCTTATGTTTGTCAGACCAGGGTAATGTCTATGGATATTTGTAACAAAGGGATTAGTCAAAATCATGCTTAGTACTTATTTAATAATGAAATTAACCAAATGCAATACTAATTTCCATAAATAAATGAAGTTGATTGATAACAAAGGATTACTAAATTTTGAATTACAAATACTGAAAAAGTTACAATGCTGATAATTCAAACTAATGAAAAATAACATAAGGGAAATGAACAGGAAATTATCCCTTCATGTTGGGGAGGAGTGGCCCTTGCTCCTTCCCGTCAATCTGGTTTACAGTTACAAGTCACACAAGTAAAATTTTCCCTTTAATCAATACTTTATTAAATGAAAGAATTTCTTTTACAGTGATCAATCGAACTAACTTTTTACTCCTACTACATTTTCTATTTTATATTTAGAGAATACCTAGTCTCTCTAAAGGAGGACTAGTTATTTTAAATTGTTGACAACTACTTAACTAGAAGACACCTATAACTCCAACTAACTATTTAAGGAATTACAAGCATGGAAGGATAATTCCATGTCATGTTTGGATTAAATTCATCCTATTAACTGTAGATGAGGACCGTAATTGACTATTGACTGAGATATTCAATCACATCCATAAGATATTATAGATCCTGAATTGATTCCCTATAATCATGATGATTATAATTCTACGAGTCTTCTGATTGTCTTCTCCATGTCTTCAAGCAACTGATGTTAATTTCAGATTGCATGGTCCTCATAATCTACATGAAGGTTGAGATAGAAGTACACGTCTCATTATATCAACTGGTGTGCCAGCTATATCAACTCATTTCTTTTCTATCCAAGTCATTTTCCTCTTTTATGCGAGGTCTTCATTCCAAGCGAGTCTACATTAGTGCTCTGGGTAATTCTTGCACTCCATAGTGAGTCATGTGCTCTTACAAGGTGAGTCCTATGCTATAAATTGATTCCTACACTCGTATATAAGTGAGTCATGTGTTGGTCTGTAGTTGATTCCTGTGATGACTAAAATATATGCTTTCCAAATGAATTGTTAATACTCATAAAGATTCATTTGAACCATATTTGAAGAAGAAAAACAAGAATAAAATAACAAGGATATACACAATATTTTCTTTCAAAACATAGTTACAAATTAAATACAAAATGACAACATTATACATAGTGCAAAATTCTATCATGGAAAAACAGGGTTTCACATAGGATAAAATATGAAAAAACAAGAGCTCATCACTCCCCCACACTTAGGATCTAATAGGTCCTCCTGCTACCTATTCAAGTTCTCAATGATTCTTAAAAAATTATATTCATTGGAAAAATTCTACCAAGTCTCATCTAGATTTGTGTTACAAAAACCAAAGAACTTGATGACAGGTTCCCTCCATGTTTTGTAACTGGCTTCAGATTGATCCCTGTTGGAGTTCCAACATTGTATAAGGGCTATCACAGATGGAGGCCTTTATCTCATTCCAATCCTTTTTTCCTCCATGTTTATAATAATTTTACAGAGGTCCTTGGCCCTCTTTAATGACCAACAGAGGTTAACTAGTTGGGGAAATCACCTCCTTCTTCTTATAGTGCTCTGGAGGTAGTTCATATCTCAAATGGAAAGCAATTAAATTAACATTAAATGTTGGGAGTACATGCTCCTTGAAATCTGATACACAAGTTCTCAAAATTGCCTTATACCTTTCCACTAATTGTAAACAATGCACTTGAGACTGAAACCTTCTGAGTAATTGGATGGGGGTAGGGAGATCCTACCTCATTAAGAGGCCTAGATGTATGTTCACCTCTACTCCCTCCACATAGAATGATGCTTTAAGGTAGAGATAAATGCTCATAATTGTACCTCTCCCACATATAGATTGAGTGGGATTTCAATTTTTTCAAGGAGAAGGAATTTATGAACATAAAATTCACATAGTAGATTCTTAACAACATTATCTCCTATTTTGTATGCTCCAAAAAATTACTTATCATCATCAAATTATACATCTTTTATAGAAAAAAATATAGATATCTTCCACTTTAAGAATTGTTCCTTTAAAAACAATGCATAGAAATTAGAAGGGGGGTTGCATGAGAGGGTTTGATCATATAACCGATAAACATTAAGCACATTATCTTGAAGCATTTTGTTTTATTCCTTTAAAACCTTATTTTATTCGGCAACTCCCCTAATACTATAACACTCTTGCATCCATTTAGCCATTCCTCTCAATACAATAATTTGAGGAAACAAATTTTTTTGTCTAAGTTATTTTTCTATAGTAGGCGTCGACTCTGTTTTCTCCCTGTTTTCTTGCAAGATTGTAAGTGATATGGTTAACTCTTATGTCTTGGTATGAAGGAATTGAATCTGTTGTTCCTTTTCTTCTAAAGCATGTTGAATTTGAAGAGTTTCCTCTTCTTGTTACTTATTATTTTGATGAAGTTTTCAGATTTTCTGCTCTTTTTCATACTCCATTTGAGAGATACCAGACTCTTTTGCTTTGTAGAAGGAGCTGTAGGTGGAAAATTATTTCCTGGTCCTATTGGAGTTCATACTGGATTTTTTGAAATAGATAAGACTTATGGAATTATTGTGTTAGAATCAAGAGGGGAACTATGTTATCCTTCGATCATGGGTGCTTTATCTTTGTCCCTGATGGGAGAATAAACAACAATGATTGGGTTTTTTCAACTTCCTTTTCAGCCACTGGAATAGAGGCTGATGTAGAATGAGTGGGGGATACAGGTGGGTGTCTATAGTAAGGTTTACATGATGGTAGCCACCTCCTATTCTTATTGAGAAGGAAAAAATATTCGTTTGAGGTTTAACAAGGTTCTGAGCAAGCCTAGATGTCTTGGGGTGTTTCCTAGGCCATTATGAAGTGGAAGGCCCTCTTTATCGAACCACTATAGGCTCTAGGGCATAAATTTTCTAGAATTTTATCCACGTCTTAAGGCCATTTATTTTATTGATAAAATAATGCTTGTAAATTAAGTGTATTAGGCTTTGGAATTTCAAATAAGAAGTACCCCGATGAAATTTTTTAGTAGCATAGGAGACAAAATCGAACAAGAACTAGGGTAGGTTTACTTTTTATGGGATTTAGCTTGGCCATGGTAAAGGTGAATAATAATTCTTAAAACAAGGCCCAAAAATGACCTCATACTAGCCCTTAGATGTGAAATATTTGATTATCCACTTAGCTACCTCTGCCCAAGGCTTAAGGAGGGTACCCCCTTTTTATACCCTTAGCTTTCCCTTTATTTTCCATGACTAGTTCCAGTTTTTCCTTTTTCACAACATAAAATATCTTAATAATTTCATAATAGAGGGTCCTAGAGTAACTAATTTCCCTTCTTCTAGTATTCTTGAAATATGGCTAATAATTGTAGGATTGAACAAGGTTTTCTTACCTTTTTATTATAGCATGTCCTTCCTCAATGTTCTTGGAAAACTCCTCTCTCATTCATGGATTGAACTCTTTGTAAGCCAACATCAAGTCTAGTCACCCTACCTTTTAAAAAAATTACTACTGAATTTACATCAGCCAATAATTCAGTTGAATTCATGGATTCATGCCTAAGTATAATTCCCATGGTTGGTTCTAAAATAAAGCAACTTACTTGTGCATGGTTGGAAAGTAATGGGGGCATAGGAATGGAGAATCAATATCGCAGAAATGGGAATAAGAAAAATAATGAAGCTGGGTATCAATGTAAGAGTGAAATGGAAGAAATCAAAATTTGGGAAAAGATAGAGGAGACAAAATAGTTATATATGGAACAACACAAATTGGGAAATTTTTAACAAATCCTAATGTGACAACGATAAAGGAGGAAGTAATTCGGTATGTGTGGGAGATTAATATGGAGATGAGTGGCATATTTAATGGGGTATGTGGTGTTGGCTCCTGGAATTACACCCCCTGGGGGAAGGGGAAATGAGGACTTGTGGTGGAGGCCAGGAAACGGAAGGGGACCCCTATGATATGTCATCTTATAGCCAGGGGGAAGGCCTCCCTTCATTCACCCGTCCAACCTTCCCAAGGGAGTGATGGGGAGACACATATACAAAAGGTGTAGCTATAATCCCTACTACTTTTGACTATGCCCAAGTTAGGGTGAGTGTACCCGAGAGTCCGATCAGGGGAAAGCAGAGGTTCAGACATGGAATTTGAATGATAGTACATGAAATCTAAAAAGGGGAAGATCGGGACTAGGTGCAACCACTAAATATAATGCTCACTCGAAAGAGTGGTCACTAAAACACTGTAGACACCCAAGGACCCGACGCAGACTGCAAAGGGGCAAGTGTTAATCTGACCAAATATTTTGTCCCAAATTTTAATGTGGGATTCATGTGCGATCTGGCAATAAGGGAATTCGGATCAGAGGTGAGAACAAGCAAGATATATCAAGTCAATAATGTGTTCTCCGAGATGGTCAATTTGATATGAAAAAAGAGATCTAGAACCCATGAGACGAGTTAAGGTTTTGTTGAAAAGTTATTTTATATTTTCAGTAAGGATGGGGGGAACCTCTATAGAAAAGGAAGGATAAAAAGGAAAAGATCCATGAAGGGAAATGGAGGAAATAAAGATAACAAAAAACCCAATCGTCGTCTATTCCTATCACTACATGAATGCTAGAGAGGGAAATGAATGCACCCCTTGTATGGAAATTTGTCTGCAGGGAAAGCTCTAGGAAAATCAATATCGAAATTCCTGACAGTGCAGCTTAGTACACCTAAGGTTAGTAACATCTTATGCAAGATCATGCTAGATAGTCTGGATTAAGGTACCCCTAAGAAATTATAGGTTATACCCACAAACCCTACTTAGTCTGCAGGGAAATTTTTATAGGCTTAAGAAATGAGGCTTTCAAGTACCCCTAGAAAACATCAAATAATCACACCCTTCCTAAAAGAGATCCAAGCAAGTGCATTATATGTTTAAATTCAAATTACAACCATGATTCACAAATAATTATAACAAAAGACACATATCATTCCCACCTAACATCATTTTTTGACAGAACAAAGAAAGGTCGTGAATCCAGAAAAATTCATCTAATAAAAACCATTAAACTTAGGAAAATATGAGGGAAACTTATATTAATGCTCTCAAATCCCGTTAATTATTAGTACATATGCAATCTTCTTAACAAAAATTCCTCGATAATTGGGTCATACAGATAAAAAACCTTAATCATAACACAATCCTTTCCTCTGGTTTGTAATTCCTCTATGAATTACCACCAAATGTTTCTCCCCCTAGGATCTTCTCACCATTTTTTCTACCTTTCTCCCCCAAGGATCTTCTCACCATTTTTTCACCCTCTTCCCCCAAGGAAAAACTTTCTCCTCCCATTTATTCTCATTTCCTTTCTACTTCATATATGATCAACTTATCTACTTAGGGTTTTAGAGCAGTATTCCATTAGATATATAAACAAACTGTCGATTGCCTCTAACTTCATTTTGGTCATCATGAAACTACAAATGATTATTCATCAAACGACCAGCAAATTTCACCAATTACCACAATGTCTTATGTCACGTCATTAATGACACAACCAAAATATTTTCCAATTTATATCACATTTAACATTTGAAAATTTTCCGCATGTGCACTATCATGATGTGGCTAGAAACGTTAATTTAACAATACATTCTTGAATTGTGTGGGTAATCAATCCTTTTGCTGGCGATATGTTCCCCATAAACAATTGATCTTTATTTAAGCTCCACATGTACCTGAAAAATCAAAATTTTGATATTGCATTAATAATGAAATGATTTTCTTTTCCATGTCAATTCTAGCCACCATGCTTATTTAAGTGGTCTACTAACTCTTTCCCTGCGTCACCTATCCTATTTAAATTTATTTGTAGATTTTTCCAAAGCCATTTCTTTTTCACTTCAAAATTCCTAGTAATGGCTTCATCCTTCGCTAAGTGAAAATCTATTAGGGGAGGAACCTAGACCATATGGGGAAATTTTTTCAACTCCTCAAAGCCAAATGAGGCCCTAATTCACCAAGTTCTTTAGTGTGCCAAATACTAGGGCTAATGTTCGGGATTGTCTTCATCAGCCAACCCTGGTATTGTTTTTCATGAACCACCTGGCTAAAATGTGTCCCTCTTTTCCCATTTTCCAAACTATGCACTTCTACATGGTCTATCTGGAGTTCCAACTAGATCCCAAGGCCTTGAGAAATCATTGGTCTCATCACTACCCCATGTGTCCTGATAATAATTGGCACATAGATGAGGGCCTACTATGCCCCCTCTTTCCTTCTGGAAACAAAGCTCCAATTCTCCACCAATCAACAATAATTAAACAATGAGGGTCCATCCTCATGTGGTCATGTGAGTAGAATAGAGGAGTGACTTGTTGCTCTAGAATCTTCTATGGAATATATTCAAGTTGTGGTCGGCCTGCACACATTTCAGTAAAAGAAAAGGCAAGCCCTTCCTAAAACCCAAACTTGTGATGTGACTCCAGTTCCATATGCCTATTTCTACAAAAGGCCGACATCCCAAAGCATATGAACAGGGGAGGGCTTAATTTGCATGAATGGGTGGACTCTCCTACATAAAGGAGAGAGCTAGTCGACATCCTGAACAGGCCGAGGGTAGGTATCCCTGAATTATGTGAGAAAGGGATGTTAAGGGGTCTAGCGGGAGATATACAGTACGTCTTTAGCGTTGTGGCTCATGAGGAATTCATCCAGTGTCATGACCAGTTTCTGAGAAGTACCCCTAATGTTACTACAACCATGGAAATTTAATATATGTACCACTATATTATTATGCATCAGACTTTATCTCATTTTTTTCTCTTATTTTTTTTGTATAGTTATACAATGGAGGGTTGAGGCCCCATAAATAGAACCCCCATTTTGTTATCATAAATATTTCCTTCAATTCTTCTTTTGTATATGTGTAACTACTATCATTTTTAGTACATATCTTCACATTTTCTTGTTCTTATCCCTTGAAAATGAGAACATTCCTTCGAAACAAACATTCCATTTGGCATTCGTGCCTTAGTGGACCATACTTAACTATGTAGAAACATGGGAGAGAAAAATATGTCCCTGTCACTTTGCTCATTCTTACAAACTGGGTGAAACTATATTTTTTTCTTATCCTTTATCAATTTTAAATCAGCTGGTTGGGTCTGGAACAACACTTGCAAATCATACCAAATCTAGACAAAAGTAAATCAGGCTCTGGATCTCGAAATGTAATTTATTTTAAGCAACCAAATAAAGGTTGGTCTCAGAGGTGAGGGAGAAGCTATCCTTAGAACCTTCCCAGATGACACCCGAAATTGGATAACATTCGCCCTCTTTTACAATGAGGGGTGTAAAAAAATCAGATTTCCAGAGGAACTTTTCAAGTTACTTAGCAGTTTAGGTCAAATAGTTCTAGAAATAGCCAAATTTCAGGCTTCAGGGGTAAATTGCACCCATCACATTTACACTTTGGCCAAACACACCCAAAATCCTGACTTTGCATTAACCATTCAATCTATAATATACTTTAAATATGTGGAGCTGTCAAGAAGTTTTCGTGGAAAAAGTAATACCAACTGCTCAATCACCCATCCAACCATAACACTTGTGATTAAAAAAATAAATACTCCTCAGAATTGAGACCCAGATTGGCCTATCTCCTTTGAGAAAATTTTTCAAAGCGAAAAAAGGGGGTTGAAACTAGGACAAATATATTTGGGTACCAATATGCGGTACGTGGGAAAACATTGTGAATGAGGGAGGCCATCAATTCGCACAAGCACAATAATGATCATCTCATAAATTAAACTTTACCATAATATTTAATATTAGAATTACTATGCACACACTTGATTAATTTCACTTATCACATCATCAACTATCATTTAAATGTATCTTTGATCCTCCCTCCATGTATTGTTATTTATTTATTGTCTGGATGATTCAATGGTGGTGACTGTCATTGCTAGTTTTCAGCCACCTGTATTTTTTTATAAAAAAAACTTTTTTCTTTTTTTTTAGAAGTAGTGTCTGCCATTTCTATTTTTCAATCAATACCTCATAGGATGATGGCTGCCATTTCTGGTTTTCAACAACCTCTTATTTATTTAAATGAGAACTGACTTAGTTCTAAGTTGAATTGGACAAAGAGACTTTTTCCAAACAATTCGGGGTTCCATCTTCTTGTAACATGTTATGGAATTCTTCCTTAGATGTTGGTTTGTGGTATAGCCTCAATCTATGGCCATTAATCAACATTACTTTCTTCTCACCATCAATTGGGATTAGTTGAACCATACCATTTTTGAAAACTTCCTCAATTTTATATGGACCCATCCATATTGTCTGTAGCTTTCCTTTGAAGTCCTTGTATTTTGAATCAAATAGTAAGGCCAAATATCTTATTTGAAATTTCCTTTTCTTAATATGTTTATCATTCCATACTTTCCTTTGATGTCAAATGACCTTTTTCTGATGTAATTCTTGTATTCGCATCTCATCCAACTCATTTATTTGAAGAATTCTTTCCTATTATTCTTATGTTAAATCAATTCCCACTTCAACAACTATTCTTAAGGTCTAAATTTCAAATTATTTAGGAAGAATAGGCTTCTTCCCATAAACCAACTCGTAAGGAGTGAATCATGTAGTTGTTTTCCAAGTAGTATTGTAGACCCACACTGCTTCAGGTAACTTTTGAATCCAATTTTTCCTTAAGATATCCAATATTTTTATTAGGATATTCTTCAACTCATTGTTAGTAAATTTTACTTGACCATTGGACTGTGGATGGTATGGTGATGACTTCTTGTGCTTAGGTTAGTATGTTTCCATAAAGGAACTAATTACATGTGACATAAACTATGGTCCTTGGTCTAAAACAATGGATCTTGGTGCCCCAAATATCTGAAAGCTATGTTCATATAAAAAGTCTTCTACAATTTTTTCATCACTTGCATATTGTAGATCTTACACCTCAACCCATTTGGTGACATAATTTGTACAAACTAGAATGTACTCCCTCCCTTGAGAATTTGGTTCAACCAATCTGATGAAATATAATTCCCACTTCTTAAATGGTTCTAAAAAAACTTGAGGTTGGAGTGGCATCTCAAATGTAAATGTTGGTTTTCCCATCCTTTTACATTGATCACACTACCACACGTACTTTTTGATATCTCGGTACAAGGAAGTCCAATAGTAACCAACTCCCAAGACTTTGTGAATGGTTCTTTTAGCTGAATAATGTCCTCTAGATGGCTCATCATGATATGCCCGGAGTATGTCAAAGATCTCATATTCATCTATACACCTACATAAAACATGGTCAGGTCCACATTTAAAAAGAATCCCATTTAACCATGTATACATCACACTTTGTTTAATCAATTGTTTTCTTTTTTTTTGTTTGAAAAAGGTGGGGGAAATTCCCTATAACTAAGTAGTTAGCCATATCTACAAATTAAGGAGAGATAATAGGAATTACAAAAAAAAAATCATATGGAAAATCATCATTGACCTGATATTTATTTCCTGAAATGGTTATCCTTGAAATAAAATCAACCACCTCATTTGATTTCCCTGGCTTGTCAATAATTTTAATATTAAATTCCTACAATAATAATATCCATCTTACAATCCTTCCATGTACTAAAGGTTTATTCATTAGATACTTAATAGAAAAGTGGTCAGTGTGAACAATCACTTCATAGCCTGCAATATAATGGTGAAACTTGTTGATTGCATAAACAACTGCAAGAAATTCCTTCTATGTGGTGGTGTAGTTCCTTTCAACAAGGGGAGACATTTTTACTGATATACTCTATATCATGCTTCGCTTCTCCTTCTTCTTGTTTTCCAAGTACAACTCCTACTACTTTATTGGAAGCATTTGTTTTTATATGAAAGGGGGGGCTTCCAATTTGGGCCTCTTAATATTGGGGTATTTACCAATTTTTCTTTGATAGTGTCAAAGGATTTTTGTCATGCCTCTGCCCATTCAAATTCAGAATCTTTTGTTAGAAGATCATAATAATGGAGAAGTTATCTTACTAAAATTTGAAATAAACCTTTTATAGTAGCCAAAATACCTGAGAAAAACTTCTCACCTTTGTTTTATTTATGGGAGATGGAAGTTTTATAATGATATTTACTTTGTTAAAATCTACCTTGATACCTTTAGCTGAAACATGATGGCCTAAGACTATCCCCTGTTGCATCATGAATAAAAAAAATTCATGGATTAAGGATAATTGGTGTTTTTCACACCTAGAAAGGAATTTTTCTATATTGTCAATTGCCTCTTGGAATTTTCCCCCATAAACAATGAAATCATTCATGTAAATCTCAACACAATCATGAGTGAGATATGGAAAATATTACTAACATGGCTCTTTGAAAAGTGGTAGGGAGCATTACATAAACCCCAAAGGTAACACCCTATAAGAAAATGTTCCCCTATGGCCAAGTAAAAGTGGTTTTATATTGATCCTCTGGTGCTAATTTTATTTGATTTTACCCACTGAACCCATCAAGGAATGAGAAATACCCTTTTCTAGATAAATTATCTAAGACTTGATCAATGAAAGGTTGTGGAAAATAATCTCAATGAGTTGCCTTATTTAACTCCCTATAATCCACACAGACCCTCCATTTCCCATTATTTTTAGGAACTATAACTAATGGATAAACCCATTGACTATATGAGATTAGATAAATAAATTCTACCCAAAGAAGTCTTTCAATTTCAATTTTTACAATGTCTCTTAAGGCAGGGTTTATCCTTCTTTTTGGTTCTCTGACTAACCTGGAAATAATCTCAATGAGTTGCCTTATTTAACTCCCTATAATCCACACAGACCCTCCATTTCCCATTATTTTTAGGAACTATAACTAATGGATAAACCCATTGACTATATGAGATTAGATAAATAAATCCTACCCAAAGAAGTTTTTCAATTTCAATTTTTACAATGTCTCTTAAGGCAGGGTTTATCCTTCTTTTTGGTTCTCTAACTAACCTGGAATCAGTTGTGTAAATGTGGTGTGTACAAATATTGGGGTGAATACCCTTCATGTCACTATATTCCCAAGAAAAGGCTTGAGTATGAGATCATAAGAGTTTAAACAAGGTATTTTCTTCCTAACGAGTTAGCCAACTATTTATTGCCAATGTTTTCCCTAGGAGAATAGGTAATTGTTTGGTGTCTGGATGGAGAGAATTTACAACAGGATACTCTCTTAATAATTAATTTAATGGGAACTTTTGGGGAAGTAATATTTGAATAGCAGTGATATTTTTAAATACAAAATTAGTTAAGTCTATATTTCGTGAAAAAGGGTAGATGATGGGATGATTGTTCTCATACATCATGTCATCTCTTATTTCCACTAGTTGTAGCATAGGGTTAGTAGTTAATCCAACGCAATCTTTGTACTTAGGTTCAATATTTATACTCAGTCGAACAACAAGTGACTCTTCCACGTACCCGACCTCCCGAGGTCGTGCCGAGACAGCCGGTGGGGGTAGAATATGCAGACAAACTAGTTGGGGAGTCTAATGTCTTCGACACGCACTAATGGTATTTGCGAATCTAAGGCAAAGAAGGCCCTTCTAACTTGGACTGGTGTGATAGATCGATCAGCGAGGATGACTGCTCGAAGGCTCCAATCAATATCGAGCTCTGGCGTGATTCGATCTATGGGTTGTGGGATGCGTGGAAAATGACCCGGGATGGTTTCGTGTATTTCTCCTGATAGGGTCATATGGCGAATATAGTCAACTCTATGGACGATTCTCTGGCCTAGTCCAAAATTCTCTAGCTTCGTTAGCTGTTGTGTCTAGTAGGGATAACTGTTGAATGATGATAGGTGGAATCGGAGTAGACTGAAATACTAACTTACGTAGGCCAGTGTCTATGTCTAATTCTCTTATGGATTCGTTAGGCTGTGGGATTTGTGGATCACAACCGTAGACTCTTGGTTGTTGCGGTCCTGTTATGGTCATACGCGAGATCAAGTTCTAATCCCTAGTATCCAGTAATCGTATGCTTTCTCGGCCTCTACGTTTAGAACCAGCAATTGTGCGATTTTCTCAGAATACCTTACAGGTGTTCTAGCAACTTGAATTCTTAAGCTGGTATCTATATCTATGAGGGTATCTCCAGCGTCTGGCTGTGGAACTAAAGGATCGCACCCGAATATTTGTTCTCTTTCAAATCCTTCTACAGTCATGCGGATGTTTTCTAGGATAACCTATAGTTTGGCTGATTTGACCAAAATGTGTGTGCTTGGTCGTCTTCGATGTTTAACCCTCTCAACTGTGACCTGATCTGTTGGAAGTCTGTTGTTGTTTGGAAGACTTGTATCCTAAGGTTTTGGTCAATGTCAGTTATTGCCACTATGATATTGGGCTGGGGCACAATTGGTTCGAAAATGTATTCCCTGGGCTCCCTAGGTCCCGTAATTGTCATGCAAAAGCAGTAATGAAACAAACTATAATAAAGTAAAATCTAAGTACACTTCTAGCATATATAATTCTTTTTTTTTTTTGTATTTTCTGGCAATTTATAAGAAAGCAGCTATTTAAAATATTTAGAATTGACAACTAAACTAATAACGTAAAACAAACAAAATAGCCGAGTGTAGCTATTTGTCTGTGCAATTTTGTATATCTATTCTAAACAACGAAATAACTAATCTATTTGCAAGATTCTCGATCCTACCTCAGAAGTGAGGAATGAATCATAGTTTCTCAGAAACTATCAATCCCCACAACCTCCCTGGCAATATCAAGAATGGAAATAACTGAAATAAAGTGATTAACTACTTTATTTGATAAGTTCTAACTAAAACTTTGAAAGATGGAACCTGGATTTCGCAGAACAGTGGCGAATCCGACAGTGTGTATGTTCTTGTCCCCTCAGTATGATCTCTTCGTTCTTTGTGCTCACGTGAATCCAGAAAAGCGTGGAATGCTTGCATCAACAGGAATAGATATTTGGATCAATGGACAGCCTTCAGAATGCAGACAGAATAGAATGCGGATAGGAGAGGGATAGCGCAAGAGTACAGAGCTTGGCCTATGCAATTCCTAGCGGGGTCTACTGCGAATCATGCAACAAAAGCGTCCAGAACCTGAAACTAGTCTGTATGAAGAGCAAAACCTGCAACTTTAATGGCTGCCTAAACTATTCTACTCCAAAAACAATGATACTGTTTGCACAAGTTGGATCTGTGGCTTACCAACAGCTGAGTAATGCAACCAAGCATGTAAAGGATTTAAACTATCAAACTTAAGCAAACTAGAAGACTGAACTACTGAAAATGGTGAGTTTGAAACAAGAATGAGGGGCCCAAATAAAGTTTGCACTTGCACAAGTTGGATATGTGGCTTACCAGCTGCAACACAATACTAACCAAAGCACTCAATGAGAAAACTAAGAATTCTAAGCAAAGGAAAACTAAATCTGCTGTAACAAGAAATTCAAAAGCAAACTTTGGAGCAAAACTCAGAGGCCAAAGTAATGTTTGCACTTGCACAAGTTGGATATGTGGCTTACCAGCTGCAACACAAAACTGAAACAAACCTGCAACAAACTATGCTACCAATCCTAAGCAAACTAAAAAGACCACAGCACTGAAAAATAAGAAAGTTGGAGTGAAAAAATGGTGGCCATTTGCATGTGCACAAACCATGCATTTATAGGAATTCCAACACTCAAAAACCAAAATCAAATTGAACTCCTAAACAATAAACAAAGGAAAAACACTGTTCCAGGGGACCAAAAACATTAATGCATGCCCAAGTCGGCAAGAAAAGCTGGTGAGTCGTGATATTTCACGCGGGTCGCGTCAAAAGAGCGTTCTGGAAAACGCGCACAGGACCGCCGCTCTGAGCAGGGCGGCGGTTCAGGGCGGGACCGCCGCCCTGAAGGGCGGCGGTTTCGTCACTGAAGGCCAAGAAGCCAAAGAAAGAGGAAAGAAAGGGAAAAACAAAGCACGCGGGGGCTAAGCGGGGCATGCGGGATGTTAACGCATATCCGAAGAGCTCTTTCTGGATCCCGAACACCTTTCGAGGAGACCTGTATCATCATTGGGGCACTTGTTACACCGTTCCGCAGTACAGTACCTTACAATTTTGGGTACGTACATATTGCCCCCTCGGAGAAGCGTTTTAGCCATGAAGAGGCATAAAACGGTGGGTCCGAGTATGGCAGTCCCGAAATGGGGAGTTAGAAGTTATACCTTACACGTCCGTGTGTCGAAATGACGCCATCCAAAATTCCCGCCACCTGCAAAATGAAAAGAGAACTCAAGTGCAGATAGATACAATAATTTAGAAAATAAACGCTAAAATAATAGGGGAAGAGGACGTACCATTAGTGCGAGGATAGAAACTTACCTCCGTCAGCGCTCCGAACCTGCGAAAAAGCCATTGTAAAACGAAACAGAACGATATATATATCAAAGTGGGCCCATTTTCCTATTCATTTGCGCGAGTTGATTTGATAGATTTTGAGCTCTGGGACCCACGGTAACGGTTTCTCACGCGAGTAGAGTCAAAACGTCCACAGCGAGATAGTGATCATGCCTCCACGTGCGGAACGCCACCCCGCGAGATCACAGGTTGGTTTTTCTTCAATTTTGTGCTTTTCCCCTTTTAAATTTGAAATGGCAAATTCTTTGTAATGGGGGGGAAATTTTTGAAAATGCTAGGTTCAAAAGGTCCACCTAGGGGGGGCGCCTACTGGGTAGGCTCTTTTTTTAGCTAAAATGATCTATTTTTGCGTTTTTTGGACTTTTTAGGGTTAAAAACCCGCGCGGGTTTTCGGACCGCGACCGCCGCCCTGGCCAGGGCGGCGGTTACATGACCGCCGCCCTGTCAGGGCGGCGGTTACGAGACCGCCGCCTTCAAGGCGGCGGTTACAAAACCGCCCCTCTGCCCAGGGCGGCGGTTTTGCACAGAATGCAAAAGAACCTCACTTAAAAACTTTCACTTGTATTTTTTAGCATTTGTGTATGTTTTTATGACTCTCTTGACATTGTTTAGATACTAACTTGCTCTGTTTTGTGTGTTTTTGGGTGTATGCAGGCGAGGGAGGAGTACATTAGATGGAGCCGGGAGAGAGAGTGTGATTGGCTGCCCGGGGTATTGGATGCCCTCTCAGCAGATGAGGAGGACACATTGCAGAGGGCCGGCATATTGCGGATATCGCGTGTGCCTCACGTTGCTCCGTCTAGTCACATACTCTGTGACTTATTCTCCTACTGGGATGCAGATCGGAACACTTTCCGATTGCCAGGGGTCCGCGGTGAGTGGACTATTACTCTAGAGGATGTTTACCGTATCCTGGGGGTCCCGATCATCGGGAGGAGACTCACACTGGAGACAGCTGGGTCCAGAGCACAGATTGTACAGTGGGCAGGCTACATGGGGGATGCAGCTATCTCCACGGGGCCGAAGAAGGGAGTGAGAGTCAGATCCATTCCTTCTTTGCCCATCCCCATATTTCGACAGGCCATCATGGGGATCCTTGCCTCGAGACTGATCGGGGACAAGGGAGGGGACACTTTGTTATACTGTTGGGCCCCCATCATTGCACAGATAGAGGGGCATGGCCGGATATACGCCTGGGGGGCAGACATTTTGGGGACCACCTATCACGACTTATACAGGGTGGTCCGTTTACAGGGACAGTCTTTGAGTCACCCTACTCTAGTTATGAGTTGGGTGTATGAGCGCTTCATTCCCTATGGCAGAGGCGTGGAGGTGGCAGATCCTGGGGCTGTGAGGGCAGCCAGGTGGTCAGATATGTCGGTGCTTAGAGCACCTCACCAGCCAGTAGCTTCCCTCACTACAGCAGATATGGAGGCCATACCGTACCAGCTCATGGCCGGCATTTGGGGAGAGGAGGCTCTTACATTGATCTCTTGCTCCACCACAGGGCAGCTTATTGACCGTGTGGGACGGGTGGAGGTACATCCTTTTGGCAGGGTTCCTCAGCAGTTCGGCCTCCCATATGTGGGTATGCTTCCTCCAGTAGCACCAGTTTACAGATCAGTTCGGGAGGCTAGAGGGGGGCCTAGAGGCCGTGGTTGGACAGTGGTTACCCCTGGCATTCCTATTGCAGCCAGGGGGATAGTTCGGGCCAGAGGGAGAGCTGGTGCGCCTCGGGCACCTTTACTTCGGATTACCGCGGGTCCTGCTCATAGTAGCGATGACCCTATAGATATTGACTCCGATTCTGAGGAGTCCACAGAGGGAGGGTCGGAGGAGCAGACGGACGAGAGTGATCCTGAGTGGCATGATACTCAGGATATCATGCAGGCGGAGAGGGCGGAGCAGAGCGCAGAGAGAGAGACTCTGGTTTCCGAGGAGCCACTCTCCCGGGGCCATGGTGGAGATGATGAGTCCGTTGCGGGGCGTCATGTTGCCCCAACTACAGGAGCAGCTCCTCAGTCGGCGGCGGCATCTGCAGCGGGTGCTGGCCCTAGTGACCCATCTTGGAGGCCCGGTGACCCGAGTAAGTTATCCTTTCTCCCTTTCAGTGTTAATTTGATTTAGGACTTGTTTTAACTGCTATCTCTCCTTATATTTGTATCTTGTACATTTTAGCCTCTTGCCTAATTTCTAATTCGTCTTTCCTCTTTGTTTTGCAGAGACCGTTGACGAGTGGCGGGATCTAATCCGTAGGGTATGTACTGATTCTCTGATGATCCCTATGGATAAGACCCGTGCGGAGCTATCTGTAGATGCCGGGGAGCCCTCAGCAGCCGGCAGGCACACCGACGTCTTCGCTCCCGTTTGGCATGTGGCCAAGATGGTGTCGACTCTCCGTACAGAGTTGGCAGGCTATAGGACAGCCGAGCGCCTTATGAGGAGCCGTTCTCATGGCGAGACCACGACCGCTCCTCGAGACCCTGAGCCCTCCGTCCATTCAGAGCGTCAGCGTAGCCGGAGTCCTAGGCGAGGGCGCGCACCTTCAGCGGGATCGCGTAGGGGTTGAGAGGCCACTTGGCTCCTATGCACCTTTTGTGTTATAGATTCTTTTGTGTATTACGGGCTCTTTGAGCGTTTTGACCATGCCTAGTGCATGATGGCATTGTATACAAATATTGACTATTTATATATATGCGCCGATTTTGGATCAAAACTTTGTCACTTGGGTCTTCCCTTTCTGTTTCCAGCTTATTCGTGTATACTACGATGTATGTTTTATATGCTTTCTAGAATGTATGCAATGGAAAACAGATGATGCAAATGTTTGCTTTCTTTTTGTGTTTCATGATGCTGATACATGATATTGTAGATATATTGTGATCTTGAATCTTAACTTTTGTTTAGCAATTTGGATACCTCATGATTTGTTTTGGCAAAGTGATGAGAACAACCAGTATGATGAACAGATTAATTTGCCCCACTCCTAACTCCACGCAACTAGTAAGATGCGAGGGCTCATCACCAAGAGCCAAGAAGGGCGCAAGTTATGAAATGTGATGAAGTGATAGTGATGAAAGACAGACGAAGTTTTGGTGGAACCAAATGAAAACTACAAGTTTATTCTACCTGAATGACTTCATAGTTTTGGATGCAACTTGCTTTGCGGTTTATCCAGACTTAGACCCGTAGATGGCCACATAGCAGACAAAATCTGGGTTTTTAGGATTTTTAACTCTTTTTGGAATTTTGAATATCTGATTCATTCGTTATTGACTCAAAGTTTGAATTGATTGTTTATGACCTTTCAACATTTACTTTGTTTAGAGGACCCCCTACACTTTGCCCCGTGCTACCTGTAAGAAGCATGGGCTTATCACCGTGGGCAAGGCATAGGCGAGTAAGGGCATTTCCATCCTTTCCCAACCCTACGTCACTAGTAAGAGACGCAAGCTCATCACCGAAGGTTGGTGGGGCAAGGAAATGTGTAAAATAAAATTTTCTGTTTAATCACTTCTTGACTTGTCTATTTGAGTAAAATGTCAGTATATGCTTATTTTCCAAAGAGATGTGTATATGGGATAGATGTGACACCATGAAGCTTCTAGAACAGACCATAGGCAAGACACCTATCCTAAGAAGAAATCAAAGCGAGAACGAACTTGCAGATCTTGGTATGGTTACCGTTAGGACTTCGTCATGTCCGATTTTGTTTAGATAAAAGATTCTGAGTTGATTGATGATATCGAAGACGGAGAAGTATGATTAAAGAACTTCATGCCAGAAACATCACGAGTTTGTAATAAATTGCTTTGAGAATAGATTCCTTGATCACAATTTGTGTAAGAACAAGTGGACAAAATGATCCTAATTTATATGAAAATGCGATGTAGATAGTTATATAGGCAGCGCTAGCTGCTTACGCGTAGAAACGTTTGAGGTGGAGAGAATTGACTGTTTCGCCAAACTCCTCACCTTCTAGCGTGCATAAGAGGTATGCACCATTTCCGTAGTCCTTCATGACTCGGTATGGGCCCAACCATTTGGGCCGGAATTTCCTTCCTTCGCCGGTCTTCTTGTCGATCCGGCTGTCTAACCTCAGAACTAGGTCACCTTCGTATATGTCACGTTCATAGACTTTCTTGTTATACTGCCGGCACATTCGGTCGGCATAGACTCTATGTCGTTGTTCAGCATCTAACCTAGCTTCATCCAGGCTTTCTAATTGAGAAAGACGTGCTTCTCTGTAAGCGTCCTCATCCAGAATCCCTTGTAGCGAAATACGGAGACTGGGTATTTCGACCTCAAGTGGGAGAACTGCTTCTGCCCCAAATACTAGCGAGAAAGGAGTTGCTCCCGTTGGTGTTCTTATTGAGGTTCGGTGGGCCCACAAGGCCGGATATAACTTTAAATGCCAATCCCGCTTGTTTTCTTTCACTGTTTTAAGGAGAATGGCTTTCAGTGTTTTGTTCGTTGCTTCAGCCTGCCCATTGGCTTGGGGATAGTACAAGGAAGCCGTATGATGGCTGATTTTAAATTTGTTGCATAGCTCACGAACTTCTTCATTCTTGAAAGAAGTTCCATTATCTGAGATAATGATTTGCGGGATACCGTACCTGCAAATGATTTGGTTCAAAATGAACTTAGCGATTACAGAACCAGGTACAGTCGTAAGAGGCATGGCCTCTACCCATTTAGTGAAATATTCAGTGGCCGTGATTATAAAATTGTGGCCGTCTGTGGACGAGGGAGAGAACTTCCCTATCAAGTCCAGGCCCCATGTAGAAAAGGGCCACGGAGTAGCGATCGGTTGCAAAGCTTGTGCCGGCATGTGGATCTCATGAGAGAACTCCTGACATTTATGACACCTGCGTACAAACTCTATTGCGTCATGTTCTAGAGTGGGCCAGAAATAGCCCATTCGATGTATTTTTCGAGCAGTGGCATGGCCACCGAAGTGGCCTCCACATATACCGCTATGGGATTCATGGAGAATCTTCTTGGACTCTTCTGTGTCAATACACCTTAAGAGCATTCCATCGAATGCTTTCCGATAGAGCACCTGCTCTATAATGACGTATTTAGCTACGATAATGCGTAACCGTCTTCTTTGTTGAGGTGTAGCTCCTTCTGGGTACCTATGGTCCATGATATAACTAATGATATCAGCGTACCAAGGGCACTCAGATATAGCAGGTCGGGTTTCGACGTAGTACACGCATTCATCTGGAAAGTCTAAGTCTACTAAGTCGCCTCCGTCTAGCGGGTTATCAGCTAACCAATCTGCGATGATTTTCCCTTTAACTGACTTTTGGTTTACAAAAGTTAATTCGAACTCTCCCATTAAGGTTATAAAGCGTCCTGCCTTTTTAGACAGGGACCCTTGTGTGAGGAAGGTTCGTAAGTGGTCAGTTTTTACCATGACCCTTGTCTCTTGATTTAGCATGTAGTGTCTTAGGCGTTTAGTAGCAAAGACTATGGCAAGACATTCTCGCTCTGCTTGTGTATAGCGTGTTTCATAGTCGAGCAATGTTCGGCTAATGAAATAAATCGCACGCTCTCTCTTGTCATCGTCTTCTTGGGCCAACATACAGGCCAGCGAGACATCGGTAGCCCGTGAGTATAGAATTAATGGGCGATCTAACTTAGGTGGCATTAGCGTAGGCGGTGATAGCAGGAAACGCTTGACTGCATCAAAAGCTTCATTGCAATCTTCAGTCCAATCAATGCTATAGTCCTTCTTGAGTAAATTGTTGATTGGATGGACGGCGAAGCTTAGATCCGGGATAAACCTCCGGATTGCACCCAGCTTTCCAAGAAATGATCTGATTCCAGATTCACTCGAGGGCGGGACCATTTCGAGGACAGCCCGAATTTTGGTTGGATCAACATCGATCCCTCGTGACGATATGATGTATCCTAGGAGCTTTCCTCCTGTTACACCAAATACGCATTTCTCTGGATTTAGCGTGACTCCGTATTCTATTAGACGTGAAAGAATGATGCGGAGTACTTCAGGGTGGTCACAGCGCTTTTTGGCCTTAGCCAATAAGTCATCCACGTAAGATTCCACGATTTTATGAATTAGATCGTGAAATATGTATGTCATGGCCCGCTGATACGTAGCACCGGCGTTCTTGAGACCGAATGGCATAACAGCGTAGCAATAGGTTCCCCAAGGAGTTATAAAGGTGGTTTTAGCTTGATCTTGCTCGGATATTCTGATTTGATTGTATCCCGAGAATCCATCCATGAGAGACAAGAGCTCAAACCCAGCTGTTGCATCAACAATGACATCGATAGATGGCAATGGGAAGTCATCCTTAGGACATGCTTTGTTAATGTCCCGGAAATCTATGCAGATGCGTATCTTTCCATTCTTCTTGAGAACGGGAACGATGTTTGATACCCATTGGGAGTAGTCAACTGGCTTGATGAATCCTACCTGAAGGAGTTTTATTACCTCCTCTTTTACCATAAGGGCTACCTTGGGCTTCATGGGTCTTGATTTCTGTTTAATTGGCTTTGCATCTGATCTAGTGACGAGGTTGTGCACCGCAATGTGGGGTGCGACTCCTGTCATCTCTTTGTAATTAAATGCAAATGCCTTCTGATGTTCTTTGAGAACTTGAGTATGTATTTCCACTTCTTCTGGGGTTAACGAAGATCCTAGTTTCAAGATTCTTGGCTCATCTTCCGTTCCGATATTGACATCGATTGTTTCTTCAATTAAAGAGGCGTTACCCTCTTCGAACTCAGGCGGTGCTGGGGGTAAATCCAAATCATCCCCGTTTTCCACCGCGTATATATTAGGTTCTTTTTGTGAGGGAAGATCCGTTACAGGATTTCCGAAGTAGGAAGATGAATGCGGGATCAGAGATAAATCTAGCGTGTGATAGGAGAGATGTAGTGCTGCATAGGCATTTAAGTAATCCAAAGTAGCCGCATCATTTCCAACATGGTCTAGGACGGTAGATTCACTTCCGCTTGAAAGAGGATTTATCATTGTTTTTATCAATGGTTCGTTTCGAATGGATATTGTGAAATGAGTATCTTCTAGCTCATTGCTTGGAGTGAAGCGTGATGCCGAAGTTGCTATTGAATCGGCGAGAAGATTTTTCTCTCGCGGAATTGCTTCAATGGATATGAAGTTGAACGCCTTGCTTAAATCTAATACAGCGTTTTTGTAAAGTTGCAAGTGTTCGGCTTTAGTTTCATATACCTCTGAAACTTGGTTTGCCACTAATTGCGAGTCTCCTAAAACTCTGATATTATCAATACCAATTCTTTTGGCTAAGGTAAGGCCAAGGAGGAGGGCTTCGTACTCAGCGCCGTTGTTTGTGCATTCAAAGTTCAACTTAAAAGAGAATGGGAGGACCTTTTCCTCGGGCGAGGTAAGAATTATACCTGCCCCCGCTCCATAGCGGCATTTAGCTCCATCGAAATGGAGAGTCCAATACTTAGCCGGGAGTATGGATGTAGGTGTATCTGCTGTGTTTGCACACTCTACTTCTACCATATAGAGATCTTCTGCTGGCAAGGAACCAACACCTAGGGAAAATCCTATGCCTACTGAATCGAATGGTAAGAACATTGGTGAATCTTGTTCTATCAACTCAACGATCTTCGCAGTAGTCCCTAATGATACTATTTCTTTAGTTTTACCTTTAGGGGTTGGAATTGTTTGGGCTATGTTGGTAGTTTCAAGATCCGTCGTAGGTATCAACTTTTCCTCTGGCTTTGGGTCAGAGGGTTTGTTAAGTTGGTTTGTTGGAAGTTCGAATTCTGAGTGTACACCTGGTCTCTTCTTTAAATCAGCTAGGTGTACGTCAAACGGCTTTGGATCACCTTTGGCTACAAATACCTTTCCCAGATGCAGGAATCTTACTTCTTGAAATAGAGTGGAAGGGATTGCCTTCATGCGGTGTATCCATGGTCGGCCGAGGATCATATTATAATTGGTTTCCCGATCTATAATATAAAACTCAGTCAGGATTGTTTTAGGTCCCAAGGTGACCGGTAGTATTATGGTTCCTATCGATGTGGCTTTAAGGCTATCGTAGCCCCTCAAGGTATTTCGTGTAGTAGAACAGTTCGTTTCTCCATATCCCAATTTTTGGAGAAAAGAGAAAGGGACTATGTTAACCGCAGCTCCATCGTCAACCATTGCCCGTTTTACATAATTATTATAAACCTGTACTTGCAAGTGTAGGGCTGGATCGCCTCGGCGTGCGATCTCGGCATCCGTAGGCATTTTACTTATCTCGAATATGAATTCGACATCCCTATCCGCCTGTCCCGGAGGATAAACATCAAAGTCTATATGATTTACTTGTGCTTCTGGTGGTGGAGTGATACTAATTAAATGACCCAAACCTAACGCTTCTAAAAGAGCAGCCCTGTGAGCAGGGGAATTCTTTAGTAAATCAAGGAATGAAATATGCGAGAAGGTTTTTGTTAGATCATTAATTAGATCGTAAGCACCCATAGGTTTTGCTACGGTTTGCTGGATGTTATCTGTTTCCGGTAGATGGCTTGGACTTGGTTGAGAGAAATACTCTCGTGTCCTCGTAATTGCTTCAACGGGTAATTCGGAGTCTAACTCTACTAATCCAACTACCTTAGGTCGCGGCTGACTTCCTAGTTGTGGCGCGACTAACGGATTTAGCGAAGTTGAGGCCTCGTGATCGTTGTTTCCTGTCATTGCGCCTTTGTTTGTTCCAGTTGGTTTCAACCCATTGTTATCATGATTTGGGAGTGGATCATTAAAGATCTTGAGAGGGGCATTCTGAGGGGAAACTGCCCCTGCGAAGGTACTTGCCGTTGGTGACGTAGGATCTGCTAGGAACATATCCATAAAAAATTGTTTTTGCTCATTTGGCAAGCGTTGCATGAATTTGTTGTAGTCACGACACGTTCTAGTGTCATGACCCCGAATTTTATGGAAACCACAATAAGAATTGGGATTATAATTCCCGTTTTGTTGGTTTGGTGTGTATTGTGGCCTAAAATTCCGATCAAACTGTTGCCTATTAGGACCAAAGTTTTGGAATTGTTGTTTTTGGTTTTGACTTTGGTTTTGGTAACCAAATGAGTTTTGGCTTGGCCCTTGCATGGGATTTCGCCGTTGTTGTTGTGTGGATTATTAAAATCCACCGTATTGACCGTCGGGGTAAAATTGTTGTTTCTTTGGTTGTTTGTTTGTGACGGAGTATTAACGACATTTACCCTTTTGGGCTGGTCAGTTACCCCATCTGTTGTTACCCCACGATTTTTGTTAAGGATTTTGGGTCCTTGATTGACGCTTGTGGTGGTTGTAGTATTTTGAGTAGAGGTGATTAACCTCCCGTTTGCTCCATACGTCTTACGGCCACTATCTATTGCTGCTTGATCAATTCGCAGAGCGCTCTCAAGTACTTCATCATAAGTCCTTAGTGGGAACTTCTGGACTTCTTCCTTCACTTCTTTGCTAAGAGAATGAAGGAATAAATCACATAGCTCCATCTGATCCATGTTTGGAGCGCTTGCCGAGGAATAAAGGACTGTGCGCCACCTTTGGATGAAATGGGCGACAGACTCGTTATGTTCTTGCTTGATGTGCAAGAACTCCCTGATTCCTGTCCTTAATAGTTTGTTCATGTCGAAGGCTTTGATGAACTCCGACACGAGTTGTTTGAATGAATGTATGGAAGCTTCAGGTATTCTATAATACCAATCGAGAGCGATGCCTTCCAGCGTTTTGGGGAATATTTTAGCAACGACCCCATCCCATGGGAGTAATTCTCGAATGGCTGTAGCGTAAGCTTTGATATGCGCATTCGGATCTCCTTCTCCTTTGTATTTGGGCAAATCGGGAAGAGGCCTTGGAAGCATAACGCTTCTTATGGCGAAATCTAAGGGCTCCTTTAAATATTCTGAATAAGTCCCTATTGCATACGTCTCAACCATTGATGGTGCCTGTTGAGGAGGCGGTGGCGGAACGGGTTGTTGATATGGCGTAACGTACGCGTTGGCAGGGGCATAAGGCAGTCCCTGCATTTGAGTAAACATGCCGGGGGATGAGTACATATCCCCTTGTGGTGATTTGGAATACATGTTTAAGTATGAAGGGGTACTATCCAGGAATGGATTGCTCTGTACCGGACCAGGAGGAACTGTGCTAGCGATAGTGGGTCTAGTTGGCACTTGTTGTGAATACTGAGGAGTCATACCTAACGTGCCTACTCCTGTGAGGAGATCTACTTGGCTAGGATGGTGCGGAGGATTGGAACTCCCTGTTTGTATGAATTTTGAATTTTGATTTGCTTGGGCAAGTTCTAATCCTCTAACCTTTTCTATTAGCGTTGAAATGACTTCGTTTGGTGAAGTCACGATATCGTGCCTTGGTGGCGTTTGTTGTATATCCTGGTGTTGTATAGGCATGTGATAGCCTGTCATGAACTGATTGCTATCTTGCCAAGTTTCTCTGAGAGTATTTTCTATACGTGATGGCATAGAGGTATTTTCTTGAGGAGAGAACTCGGGCTGTATTTGCAAAATTCCTACAGGTGGATACATGCCTTGAGAGCGTTGTTCATTCCTAGGATAACGTATTGAGTACTCGTCATCTAGAACTGAGTATGGATCTGATTGTCTGCTAATATGTGGTCTAAGTAGCACCTGAGGAGATGAAGCAGATTCTCCAGTCAATGTCATATTGTTTGAGCCTGAAGGCTCTGTTTGTGTTTGAGCGAGTTGTTGCTCCAACCCCTCTGCTTGGAAGGACGAACTATATCTAATCCTTGGCGTTTGTGTTGACAACTGATTAGTTGAATAGTTGTCGCCCCACATTGAGAGTGAGGGTGATGATTCCCTATTCTGTTGGGCATAGTATGCCTCAAGACCCAGGAGGGGTCTGCCATATGCATCGAATCCCGACATATTCGGGGGGTATATGAATACCCGCAGAATAATGGGAAGGAGCGAAGGTGATTTGTGAAGGGAAACGTGATATTTATGACTCCGAACGAGAAGGTAGGAAGTTTTACGTCAGCTTTACTAATTTCGTTTGTTTCACGTCGGGTTCACCAATTTTGTACGTCGAAAAGCAACAGGCGAGCGTGAGAATCAACAAGTGACTCTTCCACGTACCCGACCTCCCGAGGTCGTGCCGAGACAGCCGGTGGGGGTAGAATATGCAGACAAACTAGTTGGGGAGTCTAATGTCTTCGACACGCACTAATGGTATTTGCGAATCTAAGGCAAAGAAGGCCCTTCTAACTTGGACTGGTGTGATAGATCGATCAGCGAGGATGACTGCTCGAAGGCTCCAATCAATATCGAGCTCTGGCGTGATTCGATCTATGGGTTGTGGGATGCGTGGAAAATGACCCGGGATGGTTTCGTGTATTTCTCCTGATATGGTCATATGGTGAATATAGTCAACTCTATGGACGATTCTCTGGCCTAGTCCAAAATTCTCTAGCTTCGTTAGCTATTGTGTCTAGTAGGGACAACTATTGAATGATGATAGGTGGAATCGGAGTAGACTGAAATACTAATGTGCGTAGGCCAGTGTCTATGTCTAATTCTCTTATGGATTCGTTAGGCTGTGGGATTTGTGGATCACAACCGTAGACTCTTGGTTGTTGCGGTCCTGTTATGGTCATACGCGAGATCAAGTCCTAATCCCTAGTATCCAGTAATCGTATGCTTTCTCAGCCTCTACGTTTAGAATCAGCAATTGTGCGATTTTCTCAGAATACCTCACAGGTGTTCTAGCAACTTGAATTCTTAAACTGGTATCTATATCTACGTGGGTGTCTCCAGCGTCTGGCTGTGGAACTAAAGGATCGCACCCGAATATTTGTTCTCTTTCAAATCCTTCTACAGTCATGCGGATGTTTTCTAGGATAACCTGTAGTTTGGCTGATTTGACCAAAATGTGTGTGCTTGGTCGTCTTCTATGTTTAACCCTCTCAATTGTGACCTGACCTGTTGGAAGTCTGTTGTTGTTTGGAAGACTTGTATCCTAAGGTTTTGGTCAATGTCAGTTATTGCCACTACGATATTGGGCTGGGGCACAATTGGCTCGAAAATGTATTCCCTGGGCTCCCTAGGTCCCGTAATTGTCATGCAAAAGCAGTAATGAAACAAACTATAATAAAGTAAAATCTAAGTACACTTCTAGCATATATAATTTCTTTTTGTATTTTCTGGCAATTTATAAGAAAGCAGCTATTTAAAATATTTAGAATTGACAACTAAACTAATAACGTAAAACAAACAAAATAGCCGAGTGTAGCTATTTGTCTGTGTAATTTTGTATATCTATTCTAAACAACGAAATAACTAATCTATTTGCAAGATTCTCCATCCTACCTCAGAAGTGAGGAATGAATCATAGTTTCTCAGAAACTATCAATCCCCACAACTTCCCTAGCAATATCGAGAATGGAAATAACTGAAATAAAGCGATTAACTACTTTATTTGATAAGTTCTAACTAAAACTTTGAAAGATGGAACCTGGATTTTGCAGAACAGTGGCGAATCCGACGGGTGTGTGTGTTCTTGTCCCCTCAGTATGATCTCTTCGTTCTTTGTGCTCACGTGAATCCAGAAAAGCGTGTAATGCTTGCATCAACAGGAATAGATATTTGGATCAATGGACAGCCTTCGGAATGCAGACAGAATAGAATGCAGATAGGAGAGGGATAGCGCAAGAGTATAGAGCTTGGCCTATGCAATTCCTAGCGGGGTCTACTGCGAATCATGCAACAAAAAGCGTCCAGAACCTGAAACTAGTCTGTATGAAGAACAAAACCTGCAACTTTAATGGCTGCCTAAACTATTCTACTCCATAAACAATAATACTGTTTGCACAAGTTGGATCTGTGGCTTACCAACAGCTGAGTAATGCAACCAAGCATGTAAAGGATTTAAACTATCAAACTTAAGCAAACTAGAAGACTGAACTACTGAAAGTGGTGAGTTTGAAACAAGAATGAGGGGCCATTTGCATGTGCACAAACCATGCATTTATAGGAATTCAAACACCCCAAAGATCAAAACCAAACTGAACTCCTAAACAATAAACAAAGGAAAAACACTATTCCAGGGGACCAAAAACATAAATGCATGCTCAAGTCGGCAAGGAAAGCTGGTGAGTCGTGATATTTCACGCAGGTCGCGTCAAAAGAGCATTCTGGAAAATGCGCACAGGACCGCCGCCCTATTCTGGGCGGCGGTTTCGTCACTGAAGACCAAAAAGCCCAGAAAAGAGGAAAAAAGGGGAAAACAAAGCACGCGGGGGCTAAGCGGGGCATGCGGGATGTTAACGCATATCCGTAAAGCTTCTCTGGATCCCGAAGACCTTGCGAAGAGACCTGTATCATCATTGGGGCATTTATTACACCGTTCCGCAGTACAATACCTTATAATTTTGGGTACGTACAGTTACTCAGCACCCTATATGTACCCCTTTTCTATTCATTTATGAGCATGCCAAGACACTTCGCTGTCTTTCCTCTATGCAAGCTTTGTTTCTGTTGAGCAAGTTCTTCCATTACTGATCATTTTTTCCTTACTATCGCTAGAGCTTTCACGATTCCGTTGGAGTGCAACTACTTCGTGGTGCCTCGTTTCTGATTCGATTCGCAAACTCTTTTCAGGTTACTTGATTGATTTATCTGCCTCCTTGTTATTTAGTTGTTATTTTGATTAGAGATTAGTTCTGATCTTGGTCGGGTTTTTCCTCTTTTCCTTTCGACACTGAGTTGTTCCAACACCGGGGTTTGGGAAAACTGGATCTGCATGATGTATAACTACTTTCCTTTCTCTGTAACAATTATATTGTCTTAAATCCATAAGTTACTATGATGTCTTTGAGACTATTGTAATGAAGAGTCTCTTGAGGATGTTGGTTGAAGTCTCTTTCTTCAATTCTGGAATGTTATTACATTCATTATTTTTGTAATCTTTCCTCTTGGATGAACTCAAACTTAAGATAAGTCTGGGAATGATATTGTATTAGTAGGGTTATAAAATTTTAGTTCCATGTTCCCATCTTTGAAGTAGGAATGAGTGATTGGGAGGTGAATTATTCAAAATTTAGTTCGTGCTTCCTTGTTTGTGAATTATTTAACCTTCAGTTGTTGATATCTCAAATATTTCTTGGTGTTATTATAGTTTGGTGCGCTCGAGTTTGGGATTGATATGAATGTAGGACTATGGAAACTTGAATCCATGAGTTACCTAGGTTGTTTCTATTGATTATGTCTTCCTTATTTGGAGTATTGAAACATAATCTTAATCAATGTAATTTAGATTCTTGTTGAGCCTGCTATAGTTGTGATTTTTAAATGGAATATAATTATGTTTTGTCTTTTTATTCCTTCATGTATTGATCTGTATGTTCACTTCAAATAGTAAAACAATATGAATATTCTGAAAGGTAGATTTGTATATCTAGTATTACTTCTTGAAAAGTTAGGATTAACTATGTTGATTAATCAGTCTTTAATTAATCCTTACATATAGAAACTTTAAATTTTTCTCTCCTTCTTGGTTGTAATATTTTAGGGAAAAGTCTTCTGTTTATCTTGCTTGTGTTTTGGAACTGTTTCATAAACATCAGGGTTATTTTTATGAAACAGTTAGATAAAAGCACAATGTTTTAATGTTATATTGCTTATCATGCTCAGTTCAAATAAATTGAATCGTGCTAACAATTTTACAAATGGATTTCGTAAAATACGAAAGGAGAAAGACATATAGAAAGTTACATCTGTTTCACTAAAGAAATTGTCTCTTTATTATGATGATTATGTGGCATCATTTCTTGAGATGTACTTTTGTCGGAAAAGAAAAGATGTAATAAAATTAGTTTTATATTGCTGTTATGATGTTTGTACTCTCTTAAATACTTATGTAATCAGTGAATGGATCACTCATTGTTGATGAATAAATGGTTTGATGTTTGTTGAATACTACTTTATTGTAATACCCTCTTTGGCATAAATTGGGAATTATTATTATCAAGTAATATCCTAAATGAAGGAGGGCATTTTATATACTTAAGTGTTATGGGTTTTGGTTTGAGGATATGAAATATTAGTTGTTTATTTTGACATAAAAGAGATGTAACTAATAAGTTGACACTCTTAAATAGATCCTTAAAACAATAGAAAGGAATTACGATTGAATTATCTATATATGTGTATGAATTCTTGGTTGTATTAAAACATATGGTTATATTGTTTACATAATTGGACATTAGTCCTCGTTTTAGAAAAAAAAAGATATTTTCCTTGAAATCAATCATAGAAACTTATCTAAAGATCTTTTTAAAGTGTTATGAATATAATAAGTGAATGGTTGAAAGTGTTCTTCCTTAGGCAGATTTCTTTAATCAAATATGGAATGCTTAAAAAGAAATTAAATGTGATTTTGACTTCATCTTCATGAAGTCTAAAATAAAGGTTTATAATAAACTTGTTTAAGTTAAGGCTGAAATAAGAAAGGACCTAATGAACACACTTTCATAACTTCAAGATCTATCATTTCGTTATATGATACAAGTTGTTTCGTTTAAAAGAAAAACTTAACATGTAATTGGAATGGTTAGGAAGAAAATTTTACCTGCATACCTACCTCACATGTAAATTCAATTTATAAACTTATAGGTTAAATGATGCTAGTTGAATCCTTAAGCGTTGCTATCATTAATCTTTAAGACAATGATTAAATGGGTTAATAAACTTGTAATCTTAAGTATGTTAGTCCAGTTGAGAAAACTCATTTGGATGTTGGTACACATTAACTCCATCATAGTATGTTCGTAATGATAGGAGTCATTACGAGGATACTAGGATGCAGTAGCTATGTCTTAACACCCCACTTAGTTTGTTTAACTTGATTGACATAAGTGTAAGACTAGATCACGACTCTACCTTATGCAGGGATAAGAATATGATCTAGTGTCGAGGTCAACTCATGTTGACTTAGGATAACTAGCCACACCCAATTGACGTGAGTCGATTGAGTATGTCTGTGTACCCTTAGTCACCATGAGTAGTCTTCCACACTAGTGTATGTTGCTAACCTTGTCTAGTGTGAAACCTTGAATCAAATTGGACTGACAAAAGTCAAGAAAGACCACTCTAGATAACAGAACAAGTGTGGTGAATGACTTATTCCATTTGACGAGCATGTCGTCTAGGAATGTAAACATGTTAAACATGTTTAGAAACTTTAGCCAAAGTATCACAAGTTGTTGGTCGTGTTGTCCTATGTCACCTAGTCTAAGATGCGAGATTTCAAATGAATATCGGTAACAAAAAATTAGATAGGCCTCTTAGATAGAACACTTGGGTACCCCTAAAAAGGTAAAGAAACCAACTATACATAATATACACATTATTGAGTTAACATGAGAGATCAGTTTAATACCGAGTCATGAAATGAGAGATCGGTGTTCCACCGAGTCATTTACATATGCATATGCTTTTTTGTTATGAGATGGATTGACATTGGAATGTGTGTTCTAAATTAACTTAATTTAGAACTGAGAACATTTTGTAAGATAATTTTTTTCCCCTTGTTTCTAAAGTCTTAAAATGAGAATGTTTCAATCCTACTTTGGTTTGTTGAAGTGTTGAATCACAAGGAATTTTTTAGCTTGAGTGGGAGCTATGGTAGATGATGGAAAATCAAGGGTTGATAAATTCAACAGGAAGAATTTTAGTCTTTGGAAGATGCAAATGTAATATTACCTTTATCAGAAGGATCTTTATATTCTGTTATCCAAGAAAGGAAACAAACCCTTGAGTATGACAGATGCGGAATGAGATTTGCTAGATAGGAAGGCACTTGGAACAATCCAGGTGTGTCTTGCATCTTTTGTATTATTTAATTTTTCAAAGGAAAAGACTACAAAAGAACTAATGGATGCATTAGGGAAGTTATATGAAAAAACTCTCTACCTCTAACAAGATATTTTTAATGAAAAAGTTGTTTAATATGAAGATGTCTGAGAATGGTTTAGTAGCATATCATTTAAATGATTTTAATATGGTTGTAAATATGCTAGCTTCAATTATAATAAAATTTGATGAAGAAGTTAAGGATTTATTAATTATGTGCTCTTTACCTGAGAGTTGGAATAACATGGTAATGGTGGTAAGCAACTCAGTTCCAGCTAACTCAAAGTTGAAGTTTGAGGATGTTGTATGTGTGATTCTAAGCGAGGAAATGCGAAGAAAAATCTCTAGGGAATCTTCTACTTCAGGGAACACTTTGACAATGGAAACTAGAGGGACACATAAGAATAGAGGAAGCCGTGGAAAATTGAAAGATCGAGCAAGGTCAAAATCTAAAAGCAAGATAGTATGTTGGCACTGTGGAAACTCTAGGCATGCAAAGAAGGACTGTTGAGAGCTTCATGACAAGAAGAAACAACAGGAAGAAAACAAGGAGGCAAATGTAGCAATGGGTAATGTATGTCGGGATGCTTTGATTCTTTCTTTGCACAATATTGTTGAATCTTGGGTTATAGATTTGGGGGCTTCTTTCCATGCTACTCCACATAGGCATTATTTTGTTAAATATGTTCAAGGGGATTTGGGGCATGTTTTTCTTGGTGATGATGAACCTTGCAACATAGTTGGACAAGGTTATGTTTAGGTTAAGATACAAAATGGGAATACATGGCAATTGAAGGATGTTAGACATGTGCCTACTTTAAAATGAAATTTGATATCGGCAAGGCAATTGGGAAGTGATGGTTGTACTATGATATTTACAGTGGACTCTTGGAAGGTTACCAAGGGTGCTCTTGTGGTGGCAAGAGGTAAGAAAGTTGGAACCTTGTACTTAACCACTGATAGCACTAATGTTTGTAATCTCATGGCTTCAGAAGCATATACAACATTGTGATACTATATGATTGGTCATATGAGCCATAAGGGCATAGAGATCATTAAGAAGGATTTGCTCAGATATACAAAAACATGTTTGGATTATTGTGATGACTGCATATATGGGAAACAAAAGTGAGTAAGGTTTCTCAAGGTTGGACCTACAAAGAAAGAGAGTAAGTTGGAGCTAGTAAATTTAGATGTGTGGGGGTCAGCTCAGGTATCATCTCTTGGGGGTTCAAGTTATTATGTTACTTTTATTGATGATGGAATAATGAAAGTTTAGGTATATTGTATTAGAAACAAATCTGATGTATTTGACACTTTTGTTAAATGGAAAGCCTTGGTAGAGAATGAAACAGGTCTTTAGCTAAAATTTCTCAGGTCAGACAATAGAGGGGAGTATTGTAGCAATGAGTTTGATGATTATTATTCTAAGAATGGAATCTGCAAGCAAAAGACGGTTCCATGAACTCTGCAACAAAATGGGGTGTCAGAAAGGATGAACATAACAATAATGGAATGTGCTAGGAGCATGAGGTTACATGTATGACTTCCTCTTTCTTTTTGGGTAGAAGCGGTGAGCACAGTTGTGTACTGGATAAACAAAGGGCCCTCAGGTGCCTTGGATGGAGGCATACCCGAGGAGGATTGGTATGGCAAGAAAGTTGATTACTCATTTCTTAGAGTCTTTGGATGTGAGGTATTTGTTCATATTGACAAAGATGATAGGACCAAGCTAGAGGCTAAATTAGAAAGATGCACTTTTATTGGTTATGGTGATGATGACTTTGGATATAAATGTTGGAGTATTAAGGACAAGAAAATCATTCGATCTAGGGATGTGGTCTTTAATGAGAAAGTTATGTATAAGCAACAGTTGTATGAAAACAAGGAAGAATCCAAGAAATAATATGTAGTGGTAGAGGATCTTCTGAATGGGAAAGTGACACATGAATCAGTTCAGGAACCTACTCAAGTGGAACCCCAAACTCCTATATTGAGAAGGTATTCTAGGGTAAGAAGAGAACTTGAACATTTTTCTCCTTCTCTTTATTATTTATTACTCAATGACAGTGGAGAGTTAGAGAGCTTTGATGAAGCACTGTAGGTAGATTCTAGGAAGAAGTGGGAGTAAGCCATGGACGGGGAACATCATGCTCTTATGGAGAACCAAACTTGGGATTTGGATAAGCTACCTAAAGGAAAAAAGAGCATTGTAGACCAAGTGGGTGTATAGAGTTAAAGAGGAAGAAGGAGGCAAGAAAAGATACCAGGCCCGGTTGGTGGTCAAGGGGTTTGCACAGAAAAAAGGTATAAATTTTGATGAGATTTTTTCTCTTATAGTAAAAATGACTTCTATTTGAACAGTTCTTGGAATAGTGGCAACATAAGACTTTCACTTAGAGCAACTTGATGTAAAGATTGCATTTCTCCATGGTTATTTGGAAGAGAATCTATATATGCAGCAGCCAGACGGCTATGAGGTCAAAGGTAAAGAGAAGATGGTGTGCAAACTGAAGAAGAGCTTGTATGGCCTGAAACAAGCTCAACGTCAATATTATAAGAAATTTGATAGCTTCATGATGGAGCAAGGTTATATTAGATACAATTATGACCATTGTGTGTATATAAAGAAATTTGAATATGACAGTTATATTATCCTATGCTTGTATGTGGATGACATGTTGGTTGCAGGTAAAAATATGTAGGAAATAAAAGTACTCAAAAAGCAGTCAAGTGACTCCTTTTCTATGAAGGATTTGGGGGCAGCCAAAAAAATCCTTGGTATGAGGATATCTTATGATAGGAAGGAACGGAAGCTCACTTTGTCTCATGAAGAGTATATTAATAAGGTATTGGAGAGGTTTAATATGTTGGATGCTAAACCGGTTGGGACTCCTTTGGTAAGCCATTTCAAGTTAACAAAGGAGATGTGTCCCAAGACAGAGTAGGAGAGAAACTAGATGTCTAAGGTACCTTACTCATCAGTAGTTGGTAGTTTGATGTATGCTATGGTGTGCACTAGGCTTGATATTACACATGCAATGAGAGCAGTGAGTAGATTTATGAGTGATCCAGGTAAAGATCATTGATAGGCAATAAAGTGGATCCTTCAGTACTTGAGAGGGACCATGGGGATAGTTTTATGCTACAGTGGATTAGACACTACTTTGCTTGGTTATGTAGATTCAGATATGACTGGAGATGTAGATAGCAGGAGGAGCATGACAGGTTATATTTTCACTGTAGGTGGGACAACAATGACTTGGATTTCATGACTATAGAAGCTTGTGGCTCTGTCAACCACGAAGGCTGAGTATGTTGATGCCACAGAGGTAAGCAAGGAGATGATTTGGTTACAACAATTACTTGAGGAGTTGGGTCGTAAGTAGGAGGAAGGGAATCTGAATATTGATAGTCAGAGAATCTGCATAGTGATAGTCAGAGTGTTATACACCTAGCTAAGAACTCTGCTTTCCACTATAGGATAAAGCATATACAGTTAAGGTACCATTTCATCAGGACAGCTTTGGAGGAAGAGAAGTTGAAGTTGGAGAAGATTCATACCAGTCAGAATCCTGCAGACATGATGACCAAGGTGGTCACAAGGGAAAAACTAAAGTTGTGTTCAGCTTTGGTTGGTCTTCACAGAAACTAGTGAAGGGTTGAGAAGCTTGCTCAGAGGAAAACTAGTCTCCAAGTGGGAGATTGTTAGGTTGTGGAGCATGTTTTCATGTGTGAAAGTGTTGAAGACTATACACTAAGAGTACTATACAATTTTCATGTATCCTCACCGAGGTTCGGGGCCAGGCTAGGCCCCGAGCGAGGGTCCGAGGGCGGCAGCCCCCAGTAGTAGGGATTCGGGGGCGCAGCCCCTGAATTTTTTTTTTAGGCATAAAATTTTTTGGCCTCGAAAAATGCACCCGACATATCGGGAAACGTGCTTTTCTCATATGGGTGAGTTTTTTGACCCATAGATTTATGGGACAGGTTTTGCCCATGGTTTTAATACCCACGGTTTTGTAAAACTGCTTAAGCAGTTGTCTATTTATATGGTCTTATGCATATGATAGATGTACAAGCAAATGTATTGCAGATGTGTTTTTGAATTCAGGTGTGAATTCTGTAGAGTTTGTTGAGCATAGCTCCAAATGGATCTGGGTATTTTATTGAGAGAGCGGTGGCTTGTAATAAAATCTGAGCAAGTGATTCTTGGTGGACGTAGCCTAAATTGGGTGAACCATGTTAAATACTGTCTCTTTGTGTTGTGTTATTTTATTCTGCATATTAGTTTCTATTGTTGCGATTATGTGAGGGATTATTCCACATATTTTATCCCTTATTTCCTAACAATTTCTAAATGGAAACCTACCAGACAATTAGGTAGCACTTTAAGTTAGTACCTTAATCTTTGATAACACCTTGAGATTCCTTGATAACGATGCCAAAAAGTAACGAGCATCATTTGTACTCACACTTTAGCTATCTTATGTTAATTAGTCCAAGGCGGTGTCCATGGATATTTGCAACAAAGGGAACATTCAAAATCATGCTCAGTACTTATTTAATAATGAAATCAACCAATGCTATATTAATTGCCATAAATAAATGAAGTTGATTGATGATAAAGGATTACTGAACGCCAAAATAAAAATAATGAAAATTTTATAGTATCAATAAATCAAACTAATGCAAAATAACAAAAGGAAATGAACAGGAAATTATCCCTTCACATTGGGGAGGAGTGGCCCTTGATTTCCCATCGATCCGGTTTATAGTTACAAGTCACATGAGTAGAATTTTCCCCTGAATCAGCACTTGATTAAATGAAATAATTTATTTTACTGTGATCAATCGAACTAACTTTTTACTCCTACTACATTTTCTCTTTTATATTCAAAGTAGTCCTAGTCTCTCTGAAGGAGGACTAGTTATTTGAAATTAATGACAACTACTTAACTGGTAGACACATATAACTCCAACTAACTATTTAAGGAATTACAATCATGGAAGGATAATCCCATGTCATGTTGGGATCAAATTCATCTTGTTAATTGCAAATGAGGACCATAATTGACTCTTAATTGAGATAGTCAATCAATGCCAAAATATATTATAGATCCCGAATTGATTCCCTATAATCTTGATGATTATAAGTCCATGAGTGTATTGATTGACTATTCCATGTCTTTGAGCAACTAATGTTAAGTTGATATTGCATGGTCCTCATAATATACATGAAGGTTAAGATAGAAGGACACATCTCATCATATTAACTAGTGTGCCAGCTATATCAACTTGTTCTTTTGTTATCCAAGTAATTTACCTCTTTTGCACAATTTTCGCATTCTAAGCAAGTCTGCATTAGTGCTCTGGGTGATTCTTGCACTCCATAGTGAGTCTTGTGCTCATGCAAGGGTGATTCATACGCTATAAATCAATTCCTACGTTCGTACATAAGTGAGTCCTGCATTGGTCTGTAGTTGAGTCTTATGATGACTAAAAGATATGCTTTCCAAATGTATTGTTCATACTCATAAATATTCATTTGAACCATATTTGAAGAAGCAAAACAAGATGACAATAACAAGGATATGCACAGTATTTCCTTCCAAAACATAGTAACATATTAATTACAAAATGAAAATATTATACATAGTGTAAAATGATGTCATGGAAAAATAGGATTTCACATAAGATAAAACATGACAAAATAGGGGCTCAATAGGACCTACAGGAGTCATGCCTCAAATGAAAAATAAATGCCTTGCACGAGAGTTTATTAGAATAGGGAAAATAAATTGAGCTGTAAACCAATATCTTCGTCGACATAGAGTAGACTCACGAAAGATCCAACCAAGAAGCACAGGATCACGAAGATCCATGATATATATATAAAAAGGTTTCACAATGACCAGGAAACGTGACAGGTAAAAATGGGATTCACGAGATGAAAAAGAAACTTGACGATCACACACAATCTGAGGGAGACACAAACAAAGAGGGAGACATGAGAAAAGAGGGAGACATGAGCAAAGAGGATTATTATTACTTGTTGAAACTAGATAACATTGAGAGTATGTGCTTAAGTTTAAAAAATAAACTCTTTGTTTCGAATATATAATATGATTGTGTAGGTTAAGGAGAAGGTACAAGTCATTAAGGATAAGGAAAAGTATGGAATGAAGCATGAAAATCTTTAACGAAGGCTATAATAGGTCATTTGAAGAAGGTAAGTTAATTGTTCATGAAGATCTTATGACTTGTAAGAAGAATAAATAGGGAATGGATCATTTAATAGTATTAATCTTTAGAGGATGTATGGGTAATGTGATTTTTTACCACTTACTAAGGTGTTAGGAGGGTCATAATAGTAGTCTTATCTTGATTTCAAATAGAGAAGATAAAATTGGTGTGCTTAAGAGTCCATAGGCTAGGTGTGACTAGTAAAACAAGACTTTAAAATTCATAAGAGTCATACTAGAGGAAAAATATATTTGAAAGAAGAAGATGGAGTTGCGTGAAAGTTGTTAGAGAGTGGTAGAGTTTTGAAGAAACCCTAAAAGTAGTATAACATAATATTAAGTGCTTATAAACCTTAGTTTATAATTAAATAATTAGGAGTATATATTCTTAATTATTGAATATAAAATAGGTTGTTTATGTTTAAGTGATTATCTTTAATCAATATTTAAATCGGGGTGCTTTGTAAAAAGACACAACCCATCACTTAATAATTCATGACTTGTGGGGTCAAATATATGGATCATGCGGCATGATCAAATCAATGAATTCACTTGGTGAATTAATGGAGAGAAGTTATGAGGGAGATCTGCACTATAAAGTTTCTCAAAGTAATGGAAATATATTTTATTCCATGGTTTTTACCCCTCAAGGGTTTTCCATGTTAAAATGGCGTCTTTGTGTAAATTTCTTTTTTGTTCTTGTTTAAATGTTATTTATTAATTTTTGTTATAATGCTTGGATTAATAAATATTTAATATGCTAATTTGTAACCTTGGTCCTAACATGCTATCAGAGTGTGTAATAATATTAATTTAATTTACCGATCAAAATGTCAGTCGGTTGGTTAGTTAGGTGGTTAGAAAATTATTTTTAAAGACACCCTCCCCCCCCCTCCCTCTTTGGACATTACACACAACACATACAAATATTTCAAACACCTTTCAAAATTCTTTACCCACACGTGAAAAATTCTCCGGATGGTGAAAGATGTGCTCATGACCTTGCAAATAATAAGGGTTAAATTTATTTGAAATATTTCATTAATTTTATATCGTTTATAAAGTGTGTGCAAGTGAAAGTAATTATAAGGGGTTAAAAACAAGTAAAAACAAGTCACTCAAGGTCTCTCACATGGAGACAACATTCCATAGAAATAGAAATCTAATGTTTCATATTGGCTCCAGTGAAGACCCGTGGAATTGGGCCATTAATATAATTTACTCGAAGTTTATTTTTTCCCTCTAGTGTCCTGGTGGGACCCCTTATACTCTCTTTCAATTAGTTTTTCAAATATATTATTCAAAACAACAATAACATAAATCTAGTTCCTAAACTATATTATACTATGTTAGTTGTATCCTATATTATTTATATTATTTACATAATACTAGAATCAAACTATAGAATATTATTAGGAACCCTTGTTCACAGTTTTAAACTATCGTCTGAATAATTTTAAACTAGACCTAAACTAATGTTTAAATACTATAATTTAAATGCTATAGTATTCGGGACAACTTATTAAAATAAAATAATATATAAACCCTAGAGTTTCTAACCTAAGTGTTATATCCTCAGTTAGGGACCATAATCTATATTATAGTTTATGGTTAATATTAAAACTTAAATGCTATTGCTTATTAACCTAAACTATGTACGTGGGTGGCATGTGATTGAGATACCCTTATTCATGATTCCACTTGGCTGCCACGTGGAGCCCACTGTTACCGCGCACCCTACCATACCCGCCGCTACTTGTCTCCCTTTGGCCAACATAATATAAACTTGCATAACTCTCTTAAATTATTCAATCTTAGCATAGTATTGTCTTGATGGAATTTTTATAATTTATAAATGAACATAGAAATCTCATCACATAGATAACAATGCATGTAAACAACATTGATTACTTTATTGACATGCAAGTAGTCAATGGGGGTATATATATGTAGTATATGTGTTAAATTATCAATACCTAATTCCTTGGGACGTAAGTCTTTGACTTGTTCTAAGCATCAATAGGAAGTGAAGTTGCCTCAGTTTTTAGTCTATGTAAATATGGAAGAGGAAGCTTTGACACAACTACAACAAAAATCGTTTGATTTTCTCAAGTACGTGCAGTTCTTTCCGTGACAAACATTATGTGAAAGTCATCACATATGTTATCAAAAATAAATTTCAGGAGATTTTAGCATCCTTGTGTTATTTTTAATGTTTTAAGAGGGTCTAATTTATTAAAATGTATATTTTACTTATTTCTACGAGTGGATATGATACTTTATAGTTCTAAATAACCCTTTAGAATTTTAGATCCACATTATCATGGGGAATATGTCTTTTGTGTTTTTAATGAGGATCACCTTGGCAAGAACTCCTCCAAATTATCAACAGACTACATTTGTACATCTCAATTATCACCTTTGTAGTAAAATTCATCCAACTGATTTTTTATATGCATGTACTTTATGTTGCACAAGAAAAAACAATAAACGGTTTGTAATTTCCTTTGTTAAATATGGGTGAATTTACTCACTCATCTTTAGTATTGGATCAAGATACTTTTAGCTAGTTCCTTTTATATTTCTAAACATATAAGACACATGAATGTGCATTTCTATAAATATATCTTCTAGAACACCTTCTTTGTAAGAATACGTAAGCTAAAAAGGATTTAGATAAATTTTTCCCAAATTTGATTGTACACGTCCTTTAAGAGAATCTAGGAGTTTGGGACGAGAAACATTTTAGAAATGGTTTAAAATTCAAAGATTATTGGTCTCAATTTCTTAAAGAAGCATGTAAATGAAGATTTTTTAAATTTAGCATCCCTTAGTAGGTCAGTATTATTTGAAAACTAAAAAAAATCATTCACATTTGATCTGAATATAGTCAAATTAATATATTTTTGTGTAAGTATTCTTTTAACAGGGCAAATTTCGATGTGAATTAACAGAGAAATCATCGATATACAACCTCATATTCACTTGAAAATTGACCTAGGGACTTCATAAAACTCCATTTGTAAAGCTAACTGATATGAGGCAAGGTATAAGTAACACGACATTAACAACCTTGTATGTAAGTGTACCCTATTTTTTTCTAAAAAAGGAATGTTTATTCATTGATAATCAAGGAAAATATGATTCACAAATATTTATTTTTGTCAATTGTAAATTTTTCTTGGCATCGAGGGGTTTTTCCCCTTGACCCCACCTTGTATCGAAAGGAGTTTCCCCCAGACCCCATGAGGGATGTTGCCCCTCGACCCCGTTGGGGGCTACCACTCCCAAACCCCTACTACCAAATCCTATGTTCAGTACCTTATGTGAATAAATTCTCTCCTTTGTAGTGTTTATATTAATCATAAATCTAATGTAGCTAATCTTAAGCTGCATTTGTCAATACCAAAGAAAACAAGTGGATATTATACAGTGGTCCCTTTAGGGACATGACATCCATGTCTAATATTCTAATTGATCTTAAAGAATGTAATGATCATATCTATTTAGGTGATCATTCTATTTTTGATGTTCAAGGACAAGGAAAAGCAAAAGTTTTTAATGGTTTCATTAACGATTTTTTGTTAGTTCCTAAATTAAAAATAAATTTTCTTTCTTGTTCTCACTTTATTCAGAATAATTATAGTGTAATATTTTTTCAAGACAAATGGTTTATTAAGAATGAGTTAGATATCACTAATTTCTGAAGGCATGCAATAGAATGGATGATATGTGTTTAAAAGGTTTTTCTTCGACTTCTTGGTTATTTACTCAAAAATAGAAGTGATGTTCAATTATGGCATGGAAGACCAGGTGATTTTTGGAGCATGTATGACATGTCTTGGCTTAAACTAGTTTATGGTCTAGCACCTATCTTGCATAAAATGTGTGAAGGGTGCCTACATGGTAAGCTATCACCAAAAACCCCTCCTCCACCATTTTTGAATCAAACTCCACATAATACATGGAATTTATCCACAATATTGTTAGAGGATCTTTAAAAATTCCTAAATGGTTCAGTGTATGTTGTGATTATTCATGAATGATTTTGTCATTTTTAGATGTGTTGTCTATCAGCCTTATCACAAATTTAAAGGCTTAGAATATATAATTAAGATATATATGTTGTTGATAAAATATTTCTAAATTCTAAATTAGTATGTGATTACAAAAAATATTATTATATGCATATCGAATGGCACTTGGGGACACCTTTGTGTTTGTATTGGAGATGTCCAATACTGATTACATCTAGTATATATTTTTACAAGATTAATATTTTAAAATTGTTCAACATATTTTTAATAGAACATGGTTAGTTGCTAAGAATATTGTTATTTAAGTTGTTATACAACTTGTTTTTAACCCATCAATATAAGTTTTACAGATGGTTAAAATGAAATCAATAATGATTTATATTATGCTTATTATAATGTCTATATGGATATTGTGACTCTAACCATGTTGATGTTGTGTTAGATATAAAACATGCAACTGGATATGTGTTCAAGTTTTTGGTACAAGTGTCATTACTTGGAGCAGTAAAAAGAAACAAACAATATCCATCTCTTCTACTAAGGAAGAGTGTAGAAGTGCAATGGAAATAACGAAAGAAGTCATGTGGTTAAAGCGTCTATTAGAAGAGATACAAATTGAAGCTAAAGTAATAAATCCTCTTCTATGTGATAGCGAGAGTTATATTACTCTTTCTAAGAATATATTTTAGCATCAGAGAATGAAGCATATAGAGATTCATGTGAATTTTATCTGAGAGAAGGTTCTCTGTAGTGATATAGATCTCTAGTACTGACCGACTGAAGATCAAGTTACAGATATGTTTACAAATCCATTTTGTGCTATAAAATTCTGCAAGTTTCATGCAATGCTTTTCCTTTTAGAGTTTCCATTGAGGAGGAGTGTGCATGGAAATTTCACCTCCTAATGGCTGACTGTGTGATATCTCCTTCTCCTCTATACTTCTTCTCTATTGTAAAGCATTACAAAAATATATTTTTATGATCTTTGTAAACTTTCCACTCTAAGTTTACGATGTACATTCGAGTGTGTTGCATCTGTTGTAAAGGAGGTACTTGTGTTATAAAAGGCTCCTATAGATGTTGGTTGAGATATTTTCCATTAGAAACTATGAGTTATAGTCTCACAAATCATGCTTAGCCCAAATCATTCACTACTGATTTATGGATTCAAAATTCTTTTGTACCAAAAAGTAAGATGAGCATGATGAAGGTGTATAAATCCTTCAAATTTGATATGCTAGCCTAAACCATCACTATGGTTTATGGATTTGTAAATCTTGTTGTATAAACAAGTAATAATGGCATATGTTTCCCACTTAATATTAAGGGGGAGTGTTAAAACATAATATTAAGTGCTTATAAACCTTAGTTTATAATTAAATAATTAGGAATATTTATATTCTTAATTATTTAATATAAATTAAGTTATTTATGTTTAATTTATTATATTTAATCAATATTTAAATCAGGGTGCTTTGTAAAAAGACACGACCTGTCACTTAATAGTTCATGACCCATGGGGTCAAATATAAGGATCATGTGGCATGATCAAGTCAATCAATTCATTCGGTGAATTGATGGAGAGAAGCGAGGAGGGATATTTGGAGTGTAAATTTTCTCAAAGTAATGGAAATATCTTTTATTCCATGGTTTTTACCCCTCGGGGGTTTTCCATGTTAAAATGGTGTCTCTGTATAATTTCTTAATTATTTCTTGTTTAAATATTATTTATTAATGTTTGTTATAATGTTTAGATTAATACATATTTAATATGCTAATTTATTAACTTGGTCCTAACAAAAAATTGGTCCAATAAAAATAAACCTAAATATTGTGCTCTCGGTTTATCCCATGTCTAAGGTTTTAACAAAGGAGGAAAACAAGTATAACTTGCATTTTAACCATGAGAAAATCCTACAAATTAATAGAAAGGAGGATTCAAGAATAAATAAGGTCTCTAATAAATTTTAAGGCAAAATACTAAATTTTAACATGTTAAATGTTTAAAACTCAAGAAAACTGTACAATATAACCCAATTTTGAGTGTTTAGAGAAGGTAAATGACAAAACAAATAATACTAGACTTTACCTTCTGTTGCAACTAGTTAATACGTTGAAAGGATGTCTATTGAAGATGTGTATATCTTTTAGGAAGAAGCACAAGGTAATGTAAGGTAGAAATATGAAGTCTGCAGTCTTCTACTCTGTTTTTCATATAGTATTGGTGAAGTTTGAGGTATATGTCCAATAAGGTGTTTCATATCATCTGTGGAGGTTTGATAATAGGTAGAGAGAGGTCAAAATATGTTGAGTAAGAGGAGGACATGTTTGGAAGAAGGAGAATTAACTTGATAGACCCAATATCCAAGAAACTCAATCCAAAACCCTACTTGGTAAGTGGTGTAAGAGATGACATGATAATGAAGTGTTGAGATTAGGGAGTAAGTATAAGGTTAAGGCATAAAAATGACCTAAATGAAGTTTTTTTAAAGTATTCTAAAGTTTTGTTAAAGGTCAGTAACCCAGAGGAAGGATATAGTTTTGAGAAACTCAGATTTGGTTGACCAAGAAGCCTAAGAGGCCTAATTCAAACAGTAACACTCTGGTTAGAGCACTTATTATAAGATTTGGGGCCTAAAACTTAGCGAGAAGCATAAAATCAATAAATGGTATCTAGATCTATGATTGGTTTCTATTGAAAGTTTGTGAATTGATCCCAACAATAATGTTTGAATGAAAACATGGTTAGAAGACTAGAGACCTAATTGGAGATAGTCTTAAGAACATTAAAGGAAATAGGTTCAAAGACAAGGTTTGAAATTTTGTGAGGATTTATAAGGGCTTAATGGGTGCTAAAAAAAAATTCATAGTGTTTTGAATGATTGTGTATTGAGCTAGACAATAAGCTTTGCCTATTTTGAGGGCTAGTAAAACCTATTCTTGAACAAGAAGTTGAAATTAATAAAATTTTGGTTTGATTCATTCATGAATGTTCTTGATGAAGGTTTTAATAGGTAATGAATTGTATGAAGAGTGTGTATATTGGACATAGCCACTATATACGTATTCATATGATTTTGGTATGTTGGCCTGAGAAATACCCTAGTGAATGATAAGAGGAATTTCATAGTTTGACAATGATGAATCTAATTGTTGGTTTGTTATATTGATTTTGTTCATCCTCTACATAAATACCCCTACAAGAAGGTTAGTATTTGGGTTTAAGTACCCTAACACCACCTATACCGACACTACTATAAAGATACCTCAAACCACACATAGTTCTCCACGTAACATGTGATATCTATATGGATGAAACTACTTTGGTAACTTGATCGCTTGATAATGAGTAACAATGTCTTGACATCCTTAATCTTGCATATGATATACTTTAAAGGTCTATAAAATGAGAAGCAGGACTCTTGAACATGGTTTAACTGGATTTAGTCCTATGTATGGGCTAATCTTAGGTTGTGTTTCTATTTTGAAGGAGTTTAGGAGATCTTGGAATGCTTTAGGAATGTGTTTTGCAATGGGACTCTTGAAATTACATGTCATAGGTTAAATTTCTATTACGAATGATCTATGGAATATGAACCAATCCATGAAGAGATTTCAAATTGGAAAAGTGATTGTTGGTGATGCAGAAGTACCATTTCTTATAAACAGTCAAATTTTGGTTTTCTTAAGTGTTTTAGGTGTTGGAGGTCATTTTAGGTGTTTAGGCATGGATTATAGTCCATTTGGACCTCTTTTGTTATGTAATAAAGTGATTTTGGAGGTCCCCTTGAAAACCACCAATTCAAATATTTGAATTTAGCTATGTTGTGTATAGTGGTCTTAGTGATGGGTTAGAATGAATAAGTGTCATAAATGATTGTCAAGGAGTATTTACAAGTCTTTTTATATGTTTACATTCTTTTTGATAGGTTTTTGGATAACTATGGTCATGCTCGCCATAGTTGAGCTAGGTAATTAGTGACCTAACTACCTCATTTTATCCTTTAATGAAGTTATTCGAATGAGGAAGGGGAGAATGGTAGAGATAGAGTTTTTGGAGGGTAAAAGAGAGTTTTTTTACAGATCCAAGGTTTTAGAAGTCTTGTAAAACTTTATGAATAGACGTCTTAAATAAATAATTTTTGAGATATATGAGTGGGGAAATGTTGTGAAACCACATGTAAGTGTTAATTGTTGGTTGATGCATGTGATTTATGAACTAATGGATGTTGTTACAGGAAAAGATAGTGTTGGAATCAAAAGGGACTGAGAGGGGGGGCTGAATCAGTCCTATAAAAAAAAATTTATTTCATTTACCATTCATCATATGTTATCATTCATACAACCATTCATTCAACCATGTACCATATGTGTGTTTATTTAAGCATATAAACAACCATAAGAAAGATCAAGAGAAAGAGAGTACACAAGAAACCAAAATTAAGTGGGAAACCCTCATGAGGAAGAAAACCTACTGAAACTATGCTTATATTACACAAATTAAAGTAATTTAGTGAAGCACCAACTTCACAAGTACCAACCACTAGTGTAGTAGAGCACCAACCCTACAAGGAGCACCAACCCCTAAATTTAGTGAAGCACCCAATCCAAAAGGAGCATACAACCCCGTAGGATGACCAAGCATCAACTCAGCCACCTGAAGATGCTTTATCTTGATATTTATGCTGCCACAACTGATGGAGATCACAAATTCAACTCACAAACCCTAGGTCTTCAACCTTGTTATTTCTTCCACTTTCTCAACTTGTCTCACCTCTAAACACTTGCTCTCATGCTGTCATATATTAATCAATATAAAACACATTTTATGTTCCCTAAAATCATGCCTTTGTACTTGCAAATATCTCTCCTCTAGGTTGCACTACTCCCCCATGTAAGATTAGCTCACCCAATAAGCTCAAACTTAACAGTTATATCATTTTCTTTGCATAAACCCAAAGGAGGTAGGTCCCTCATGATAAATTCCACCCATAAAACTTAATTAAATTCAAATAACATCATTACGATGGTCATATATGAGGTAGGTTTTCCTAGCCAAAAACAACATTCCATGCACCAAAGTGTCCCACAACCCTTGCATTGGGATGACCAAAATCTCCTCATTCCAAAAACCATGCTTATTAAAGCTCCCATATTCATAAGAAAATGATTAATAAATCATTTAAATATTAAAATGGTATCAATTTATCTCAAATAATAAGAATAGTTCATTTAATGGGCCCAATGCTCTTTGCAATTCTCAAAACAGTTGCTTCCTACACCCTTCAGCACCCTGGAAACTCCATTTGATCACCAATCACTTCAACAATATAAATCCATGACATGTAACCAATTTATAGAAATATAAGAACTTGTAGAAAAATTCTAAGAAAATTATAATCCTTGAGTCAACCACCTTCTAAAACCACAACTAATTTTCCTTCACCAAAATAACCTGCCAAAAACGTTACTTTCAAAGGTTAGCTCATAAAAACATCTATACATATATTCAAGACCTCCAAATGGATTCATCGGATGTAAATTTAATCTCTATTCACATTATAGGTGATATAAATCATCACCCCATCAATATAATGCCTCAAACAATATCAAAATTTCACCAAAACACATTTTGTCCTGCATTGCCAAAAAACCTTCCTATCCAAAGAATGACATGGAAACCCTATCAAATCACCTCATCATGAGTCAAATTTTATATCACTATAAATATATCTGAATCCTATTTTCAAGGAAACTTTAATCACCTCCTAACTCCACCTTTAGCTCATGTTATGCTCACTTTACTAAACACCTCTTTTTATGGCCTCAAAACTGCCCTTTGACCAATCAACTTGAATGGACCTCATTTGACCATGTACCTATGTAAAAATGTCCTAAAACCTCCTTAGAAATCAATATCATATCACATACATTCCACAATGCCAATTTATCCATTACCTTCTTTGGATAACTTTGCTTCAAACTTGAATTCTTAAAAAACATGCATGTTCTAGTGGGGCCCACATATGGCCACATGCTCAAACATACATTTTTGGAAATATGGAAGATTCCTATACAACATAAAATCATCACTTTTTCACTAGAAACCAAAACTGGGCTGCTACAAGCTCTTTTATGCAAACCTCTCCTAGCTAGGGTTTAACTAGGGTTTCAAACCAACTTAGCTTCTTAACGATCGTTCATAAAAATGTGAGGATAAAACCACCTCATTTTTTTTTGAAAGATATATAAATGACCTAATAAGCTACCCCAAATATATCAGGTCCCCATGCAAATCATGCAATTCACAAAGAGCATCAGAAGGTTCAACTTTGCTTGAAAACACATTGTTACTTACCTGGTTTCACCAAATCTTGCATATCTTCAAAAATATTCAGCATACTGACCTAAAATTTGGCCTGAAGCACCATGAAAACATAATATAGCTTCTAAAAGTCACCACATAGCCATAATTCATCTCAAACTCTCCATCCATTAATAATTACCCATGTTAAACTAATTATTTTTCACTTGTAGCTTCCTAAAGACCTCAAATATGCATCTAACCTCTAAGAATGACCCAAACATACCTGGTATGCCATGATACACCTGAATGAAAGCTTCCATGAGCTCATATATCTCAAAACCATACTATCACATCTCCAAGAAACCATACATGTTCCCAATGAGGACCTGTAACATAACAAGTCACCTGTATCTACACCATGCCACTACTGTGAGTGCCCAAACACCCTTAAAACATGTTATCCATCATGTCAACATGCTTCCCATACTATCTGTCATGTCAACATTCTTTTGAAGCATCCAAAAATATCCTATTTTTATGTTGCATCTCGTAGGCACCTGAATAGTCTTGCAAAAGCAAACACACCTCATTGAATCCCATTGTATCAGCACAAACACATTTGAAACAAAATGTCAGCATCATGTACATCATCATAAGACCATGATAAAACGTCTAATTTTTCATTAATTTTGTTTTGCATCAATGATGACACCTATTAGGACCACATACCAACATATGGGATTATACAAGTTCATCAAACATGTAAAAAAGGTGTTTTGATGGAGGTTGAATAAATGATGAAGCCATATCCATGTAGGTACATTGGCATTATTGAGATATGAGGTAAGGAGATGTATTGTATTTAACTATATGAATGAGAATGATTTTTAGGAATTCAAGACTATAATTAAGTAAGTTGGCACAATCAAGTATGTTATAGATTCATACCCATGTCTAAATGTATGTGGAAATTTGAAGAAGAGTAAAAAACTGGTAAAATTGTGTTACCCAGTCTTGTTGAGGAATGAATAGTCAATATTTGTAGTAATATTTATTATCACAAGGTTTATTTTTGAATGATGAGGGTTGGTAACTTAAAGGAAAACTTGTAGAAGTGTTTGAAGCCTTAAAGAGTCTTAAGACCCGTGAAAATGGAAAATAATCCTCAAATGTTCCTTCTCGGTTTGTAGAACCCTACCTGACGTTTTTGGAATAAATAAATGTACATATCTTGTGATATAGTTAGATAACATTTCTATAATTTTGAGGGAAGATATTACTAGGGCTAATAAAGGAGTGTGAATTTTTAAACCAAGAAAGGGAGTTTAGATAGGTTAAAAGTTCAAAATACAGTCCTGACTACTTCATGACCCTAATTTAAGGTGTTACTCAAGGAAGTTGATTGAATAATTGTAATTCCAATGTCATATTATTTTAGTCATGTACTATGGTTAAATGGAATCCTATTGAAGGTGGGGATATGTTTTAAGAGATAATACATGTGCTTAATGAGGATGAAAACTTATAGGCACATTCCTATATACTACCCTAGTCAAGAACCCAAAGTTATAACAGTGTAAAGAGTGTGTAGTGAAGGACATTAAGGGATGTTTAAGGGGAAAATGGAAATTTGTTTGATAATAAGGGAGAGCATAAATAAATTTGGGAACTAATGTAAAAGGAAGTCTTGTGTTGACAGTTGAACAATGTTTTAAAGATTTGCCTTGTTGCTTCATTCGAAGTAGTGAGAGATAAAAATAGAGTTCTATGATTGCAAATTATGTGAAGGATCTTGATACTAATTAACGTATTATATAGGTATATTGAAATCCTATAAGGGAAATATAAGATCTTAAAAAGTGAAAAGAATTACATGCAATGAGACAAGCTATAAGCCAAGAGCGAGGTAAGAACTAAGCCTTTAAGCAAACTGTGCATATTTGTGTTTGGTAAAAATATGATTCTAAGAAACCTAACAAGGTGGATTTTTGGATTTTATAAGAAATAATCAAATTTATAACAATGATCAAGAATGTTATAAAATAAGTGTAGAGTCAAAACCCTAGAAAGTTAGGTTGAAAACCTAGTAAAGATCTAATAGACCTAATTAAAGAGGTGACAATTGTGTTGGGGGAAACAGATGAAGAGTTAGCTTATGAAAATTAGCATAAAGAAATAAAAGGATAAATTTTATCATGAAAGGTGACTATTTTCTCAAGAAAGTTTATAAAGTGTTCTTAACAACAAGTTTTAGACTAAAACATGGCTAGTAGAAGGCTAAAGTTAAAAACAGTAAAATGAGAATAAGAATAATTGGGATTAAAGTTGGGAGATGAAACTGGGTGAGGAGCTATAAAACCCTAAAGGGTATAAAAAATATTAACATTAACCTCTAAATCTTTGTTAAATTCTCTATGTGCCAATATTTACAGTTAAGAAGGGATACTAGCATATGAACAAGGTCAAATAGGTGAAAGAGATATTTTGATGTTTTGAACCTTCTTAAAGTTCCTAAACATGTTTTTTGGATAATTTTAGGTAGGTAACATGTGATTATAGACCTTTTTTCAGTCTTGATATGAAATTGGTACTTTTTGTACATTTAGAATTCCTCTTGATTTGGCATGTTTTTGATGAATTTGATTTGAAACTAACATTATTATAGTTGTTTGATTTTGGTTCGCCAACCTCCTCTGCATCAATTGGCATTAGAGTAGGTTTGATCTATTAAAGAAGAAATATTTTGAAGTAAATAAAGTGAAAATTTGAAAGTGAAGTAGTAAGAAAAGAAACCTTTTCCTTTAAAGGCTTAAAAGAAGAAGATAGGAAGAACTGAAGAATAAATCTAAGGTGGAACAAACTTGGAGGTTGAGAGAGAAGAAAATAAGTTCCAAAAGACTAGGTAATTCCTGGGGTGAGGTATTGGAAGAAGTAAGGTAAAAACTACTTTCTTGTGAAGATAAACAAAGAAAGAGAAAAGAGAGAAAAGTGAGTAAAGATGAAAGGTTTCTTTCCGTATGGATATTATAGTAAGTTGAAGGAGAGTGAAAGGAAGAAGAGGATTACAAATGAAGAGATGATTTCAGAGTTTAGAGAGATAGAGGAGGATTTGAAATTGATGATAGAAATAAGTAAGAAGGAAAATCAAGTTCTTGGATGGAGCATAAAGAAAAGAGTGCAATGGCCCATTGAGTAGTTTATAGAGAGAAGGAAGAAGAAATTTATTGCTTTAAAATGAGAGGAAAGAAGAAAACAAAAATATATAAAAATCAATTTTTTCTTTCTAGAAGTGGGTATGATGTCAGGTGAAGAAGAAGAGAAAAATAGTGAATAATATCAACAACAAAAAGAAGATGAAGAAGAGATTTTTAAATGAGCTTCTTAAGAGGCTATATGACCTCCATGTTTTCATTATAATATTTCATTTTCATGTGCAAATGTAGATAAATCAAAAGAAGTACGAAGACTATAAAAATTACATTGAAAGAAGACATAAAAAATCAAGAAGCTAAAGATGAAATAATAAATGAAAAGGATAATGAACTTACAAAAAATGAAGAATTTATTTGGCAAGAAATCGTGATGGAATCAAAAAACTCAAAATTGTTTAAAGATGAAGAAGACTAGAAAATAGCAGAAAAGGCACTTTTGAAGATATTACATGGAGAAGAAGAAGTTAAAGAAGATGAAGACCAAGTTGAATCAGTTTGGAAGAATCCATGGTAAGATGAAGACAAGCATGAACTTGATTTATATATCAGCTGAGAGTTGAAGGTGAAAAAAAGAGAAAGAATGAAGATAAAGACAAGAAAAATGTATAGAAATGAATAAAACAAGAAGCAAAGAAAACAAAGAAAATATAAAGAAGAGTCATGACAAATGGAGAAAACATAAGAATATTAGAAACAAAACAAAGAAGCAAAAAAATTGGAAAACAAGAAAGAAAACTAAGTTTGAGTAGGAGCTCAAATCTTCCCACTCGGGGAGTATGGTGTAGGAGCATCATTTCTTGTAAATAGTCAAATTTTGGTTTTCATAAGTTTTTTAGGAGTTGGAGGTCCTTTTAGGTGTTTAGGAATGGATTCTAGTTCATTTAGACCTCTTTTGTCATGTAATAAAGTGATTTTGGAGTTTCCCTCCAAAACCACCAATTCAAATATTTGAAATTACCTATGTTGTTTCTAGTGGTTTTAGTGATAGGTTAGAATGAATAAGTGTCATAAATGATTTTCAAGGATCATTTATAAGTCTTAACTATAGTCACTCTCACCATAGTTGAGTTAGCTAATTAGAAACCTAACTACCTCATTTGATCCTTTAATGAATTTATTTGAATGAGGAAGGGGGAAAATGGTAGAGATAGAGTTTTCGGAGGGTAAAAGAGAGTTTGTTACAAATTCAAGTGATCAAAATTCTTGTAAACCTTCATGAATAGATATCTCAAATAAGAAATTCTTGAGTTATACTAGGAAAAAAAATGTTGTGAAACCATGTGTGAATGTTAATTGTTGATTGATGCATGTGATGTATGGATTAGTGAATGTTGTTACAAGAAAGATAAGACTGCACATGTTCATGAAGCATGTAGAGAAGGTGGTTTAAAGGAGATTGAACAAAGGATGAAGCCATATCCATGTAGGTATGCTGGAATTATTGAGATATGAGGTAATGAATTGTATTATATTTAACTATATGAATGAGAAGACTTTGTAGGCATTCAAGACTATAATGAAGCAAGTTAGCATAATCTGTTAAAAAACAAGCACTGAGAGGGGAGGGGTGAATTAGTGCTTCTCAAAAATTTGAAAACATTTCAATAACTTAGTAATCCATTCAATCTTGATTAGTATTTTCCATGACAAGACCGTGACATTCATACCTAAGAAAATGAAAAGCAATTACACATGAACACAATATTTAATGTAGGAATCCCTTAAAAGGAGAAAACCCCATTGAAATCAATGCACTATTGTGGGAAAATTTGTCCCATAAGGATTATATAGAGTTCAATTTGTTGAGAAACCACTCAACTTGAAGCAAAAATTCTAAAATTTAGCCAAGAACCTACTTGACGTTTAGAAAGCTTTTATTTGAATGGAAGCTCCAACTCCCAAAAATTCAGTCAAGCTCCTATTTGACCTTTTGCAAGTTTCAACTTGTAAAGGAACCTACAACTCCATATTTTTCTAAGAAAAAACATACAATTTTCAAATTTTTGATGACCTTTCTCTAATTGTATCACACAACAAATTTTGATCTCTTATTTAGCTCCTTTATATTCTCTTTTCATCCTCCTTCTCACCTTGATTCATCTCTTTTCTCATCTTCTTAATTTGTTGCAAACCATTATCATAAAAGAATTCTTTCATAAAAACATTCTTTCTAGGATTCTCTCTTTGGTTAATAACCTCAAACACCTACTCTCTCAACTATACATACTGCTGCAAAAATCATATTCATAAAGGTAGTTCACATGCTCCTTAATTTTCCTTGTTTTTCATGTCCTCATACTACTTCAAAAACATAGTCATCAAAAATAAAATTCATACACATGCATTATCTCATATACATGGGGATTACCTTCTCTTACAAAAATTACACTTCACCTTCCAACTCTTCATCTCCTTTTCTCTTAAACTTGTAAAAGGAGATTGACATAACATCATCTATAGTTATTACATTGCAATCATTTCACCTGTAGTCTTGGTCATTGCTAATGCAGATCCTTCATGACATATCAAGATGCTTTTCAAACCTATTAGAAATTGTAGAAACCTTTTGAACTGACCACACCACTAGAATATCTGGTGATATTCCAAATCTGACATCTACATTCTTCATTTGTAACAGTCATGTCAATTTGTCTTCTTCTTTGGCAAGGTCTTCTTGTCTTCTAGCTATTCTAGGCCATATAACAGATGCCATGATGAGTTGTGAACATTACAAGATCCTTCCTCTTACTCTATAAATCCTTTACATGCTTTACAACTCTCTGTTTCAACTTCAACTTTCATTAAATCTCTCATGCACATCAAGGTCTAAGACCTTCAAAACACAATATTCTAAATCAAAGTTAGAACTATATTTTTAGCTCATTTTATGCACTATAATCAGGAAGGAGAGCACTTCAAAATTTCCTTTTAATCATAAAATACTTGGTACCCTACATATTAAGGCACAATATGTCATTTCTACTCTTCATCGCAGCTTGGGTCTCACAGTCATGGAGGATCAAACAACAAAGTCACAAGGATGATCAAACACCACTGATGCACGCACTTTCAAAACCTTCTAAATCTTGGAGAGATTTGTTTAAGACATATGATTCACCTTAAAAGGCATGGGGTGGCTCTATTATCTCCAATCACATCATACAACATTGATTGAAATGAGGTCTTGATGGGTTTGCAAGTACAAAAACACAGTCTCATTCAGCTTATAAAACCCACAACTTACACCATTTCAAGGTATATGAGTTCACCTTGCATGCATTCTTCAAACTGTTCACACTAGATATTAAGTCACAAGAACTAGTCTTGATCTTGATGACTTATATCACTTCAACATTTACTTTCATACCAAACTAACACCTTGAAGACTTCACATGAGTCCTATAATTCAATTTCAAACACTCATTTTCTTAGGTTAAGTGGATAAATGCACACTTGTAACTAAGTTTCTTAACCCTTCTTGACATAGTAACATAGATTGGTTTGGTCATTTGAACTAGGATATTTAATCACTTCATTATATCAAGTTATGGGCTTCATCAAGTCATATTGGACTTATTTCAACTACTCAAGCCCATATTGGAGCCCCAAAACAAGAATTCACATCAGCTCTCTCTCAAACGCCATGACTAGTTTTTGCATCTATATTCCTTTAGCGACAGGCCTTCTAGCTTGACATTGTTCATCAAAATTTTACATTGTGCTTACCCATATATTTTCATGAGAAGTTGGGGTACCTCCCAAGCTTGTGTCCACACCAGACTAGCCAACATGAAACCTTTTATACAATATTGTACAAGAAATTTTTTGCAACATAGAGCTATTCAAGAACCTTACCAGCTGACCTGAAGCAACAAAATACCACCTAACTGAAGTACAAGGAGTCCTCTACATGCCCAAGTGACTAACTCAACTTTCCCAATTGATTTTATGACTAAAATATTGATTTCTTATCCATCTCTCTAGAGGTAGGGTTTTGGGAGGGTTTGGAGTAGTTTAACTTCTTAGCCATCGTTCATAAATATCAGGCCATAATTGTTCCTCATTCCACTTGAAAAATGAACAATATTACATGCCCTAACTTTGGTGAAAATATTAGGTCACCATGCACAAGTTTCATGTAAAATTGAGCTCATCAAACATGACCTTAAAGCTGGAAACAACCATTCTGAGAGATCAATAGGACTTGCACTCACTTTTCTTGCTTCTCCCTTGGAGTTTTGATTTGAAAATTTGACTACAGTGCTTTATTGACCTTATTCACATGTATCAATGCTCATTTTTCTCTACACACACCTAGAACTCATAACTTGCCTTGATTTCCTCATGCTTTCCCAGCTATCCCTCAAGAACATGCCTCCAAACATCCTTGAATATGCTTCTATTAGCTGAATTATGGCCTAAATCATATTACACATGTCCTCTACAATGTCACAACATTATCCTCATTCTTGAAATCATCTTCCTTAGCTTACTTTGCACCATTCCCCAAGTTGTGCTTGTATTAGGTCTCATAATGAGGCCTAGTTAAGCCTGTTTCAACCTTTGTGTATGCTTATCATGCCTAAATCTATTGTTAACTCACTCTCTTCATGATTTCCAAGCCTTATGATTCTACATCTGTCTCTTTCCATCATTCAACCATTTTAGGTCATCTTTCTAACTAGGACTAAGGATTAGGCCTACTGGACTGAGCAAGTCACACTAATTCCACTCATGAACCCTTGTATTCATCATTCCGATTGCATTTCCTCATATCATACCTATTAAACCTTTTATGACATCATCTTGACATGTTATCATATCACCATTATGCCTCTTCCAGTCATTAGCTACTCAAGAAGCTAAGTCTCTATCAGGTGTTATCATGTCATGCCTTGTCACACTCATTCCAAGCTTCCTCTTGCTCTCCTTCATCCCACTTTGTCATTAATGTTCCTTTTACATCAATGAAAACTCAACATTAACATGCCAATAATATCCCCCTTTTTTATTGATGGAAAACCTCATGGTTCTTCTCCCCCTTTTTACATTAATGAAAATGTGCATGTCTTTAGCTCATGGTATTCTTCTTCATCAAATTTTTTAGACCCCTTATTGGTTGGAAACATCAACCAAACTCATCACTCAAGCTTATAATCTTGTCTCTCCTTCTTTAATTTTGTTTTTAGACTCATTATGACACTAAAGTCGTTGTATCTCCCCCTAGATAGATGCATTTAAAGAACATACACATGTCAACAACTGATCTTTGAGTAAGGGCATCCTTCTAATTTACAAATATTCCTTTCTCAAATCAAATTACTAAAAACTAGGCTTAATTCCTCCATATACTGGTTATAGGAAATATTTAAGACTTAGGTCCCTAAGCCAACCTATCAAAGTAAAATATCCCATTTTTACCTTGCTACCAAAGCCTATAGAGCACATTAACTAACCCCTTATGGATCCCCCTGAGATTATGTCATCTATATCTGAATTTGTATGCCAAAAATTAGACTTCATACCTTGTTTTTATATCATATAGGTAAACTATCCTCACCACCTCTTCTCTCAATTGTCTTTTTAGTGTTTATTACTTCTTTGTGTGATATAATAACCTTCTTGGTTGTAACACTTACTCCCTTTTTCAAATTACTTTCCAACATCACTCAATCTTAATGTCTGGTCTCATTGACACCTACTTGAAGGTCATAGATAAATCCTCCTTCTTCAGACATCTTCCTCAGACATGTATATTAGTATTTCAGACCTGTAGGTGATTGTTTCAAGGATTCAACTATCCTTATCTTGATATTGTCCATTTTCTTTCTATGATCAATTATGCAAATTGTGAAACCCTCTTAAAATACTTACTTGAACATTTTAATAATCTTCCCCTACCTCGAGGTTCCATAACATTTTCACTATCAAACATGTAGCCATGCTTTTTAACTAAAACCCTCATCTTTTTATCTTTCACAGATCTAATTAGGATTTAAAATGTTTCATAACTCCTTCAAAATATATGGACATTCTCAATTTACCACAAGCCATAAGTTAAGATCTAATGAATCAATATGTAAAATCAATAAACTCATGCTCACACCTAAAATGTACCTATAAGATCTAACACATCACCATGAATGACCTCAAAAGGATACATCTCAAAATATGAGGTCTTTGCATAAGTTTGCAGTCCTCCATTTAGCCCTAATTCTTCATGTATTGAGACTCTAACCTCTGATAAATTCACATCTTTTCTTTACAAATATGGTTGTTAGTTGTGGAGCCTTATCTTATTGGTTAACACTCATAGCATGGGGGTTAGCAAGGGGGTACCCCCTTACGGGGTCTGGTGTTGTGTGCTTGGGCAGGGGTTCGGGGGAAGCACCCCCAAAAGCCACATTTTATATGTATTTATTCATTGTAAATTCTAGGCCATTCATTATTAGGTCACACATCTAACAGTATAGGCTAGGGTGGTTTTTTTTCTTTGTTTCCCTAAAAAGGATTGTCCGGTGTGGCTCAGTTTGTATTCCTATTTTTCATTGTAATTGTGAGGAGGAGACTGTGATATAGAGAAGAGGAAATTAAAATGGATTTGATCTAGATTGTATCCCTTCTTGTATTTTGTTGGACATGATAATAGGAATGGTTGTTTTGGTGGATGTAGCCCGTATCTAGGTGAACCACGTTAAATATTATCTCTGAGTTGTGTTCTTTTATTTTCTGCACCTTTATTTTCAGATCTATAATATATTTTACATTTTATTTTCTACTTTTGTGATTCTGTGTGATTGTTTCGCCTAATATTAATCCCTTATCTCCTAAAAATTGGTTTCAAAGAAAGGTTGGTTTTCTAAAGTGTTGAATCATGGGGAAATTTTGAGCTTGAGTGGGAGCTATGGCAAATGATGGAAGATCAAAGGTTGATAAATTCAATGGGCATAATTTTAGTCTTTGTAAAATGCATATTGAAGATTACCTTTATCATAAGGATCTTTATGTTCTGCTGACCGGAATAGGGAAAAAACCCTTGAGTATGTCGTATGTGGATTGGGAGTTATTGGATACAAAGGCACTCAGGACAATCTAGCTATGTTTTGCATCTTTGGTATTATTTAATGTTTCAAAGGAGAAGATTACAAATGAACTCATGGATGCATTAGGGAAGTTATATGAAAAACCCTCTGCCTCTAATAAGATATTTTTTTAATGAAAAATTTGTTCAATGTGAAGATGTCTGAGAATGGTTCATTAGCAGATCATTTGAATTATTTTAATACGGTTTTTAATATGCTATCTTCGGTTACAATAGAATTTGATGAAGAATTTAGGGATTTATTAATTTCATGTTGTTTACCTAAGAGTTGGAATAGCCTGGTAATGGCGGTAAGCAACTTGGTTTCAGCTAATTTAAAGTTGAAGTTTGAGGATGTTGTAGGGGTGATTCTAAGAAATGAAATGCGAAGAAAAATATCTAGGGAATCTTCTACTTTAGTGAATGATTTGATGGTGGAAACTAGAGGGGACAGAAGAATAGAGGGAGCCATGGAAAATTGAAAGATCAGGCAAGGTCAAAATCAAAAAGCAAGATGGAATGTTGGCACTGTGGTAAGGTAGGACATACAAAGAAGGAATGTTGGGATCTTTGGGAAAATAACAAACAACGGGAAGAAAACAAGGAGGTGAATGTGGCAATAGGTAATTTTTACTAGGATGCTTTGATTCTTTCTTTGGATAATATTGTTGAATATGAGGTTTTAGATTAGAGGGATTCTTTCCATGGTACTCCACATAGGCATTATTTTATTGATTATGTTCAACAAGATTTTGGGAATATTTATCTTGCTGATGATGAGCCTTACAACATAGTTGGAAAAGGTTGTGTTCAGGTAAAGATGTAGAATGAGAACACATGTCTATTGAAGGATGTTAGACATGTGCTTGCATTAAGACAAAACATAGTGTCGTCGGGGGTGGCAAAGGCAAGAAGGGTAGTGGGGAAATGATGGTTGTGCTGTGACATTTGCAGAGAACTCCTGGAAGGTTACCAAGGGTGCTCTTGTGGTAGCAAAGGCAAGAAGGTTGGAACCTTGTATTTAACCACTGGTAGCACTAATGTTTGTAATCTTATGGCTTTAGACGTAGATACAACATTGTGGCACTATAGGATCGGTCATATGAGCCATAAGGGCATGCAGATCATAGAGAAATTTTTTCCTAGATTTATAGAAATGGGTTTTGATTTCTATGAGCACCACGTATATGTGAAATAGAAATAGGTAAAGTTTATCAAGGTTGGACCTACAAAGAAAGAGACTAAGTTTGAGCTGGAACATTCTAATGTGTGGGGGTTGATTCATGTATCATCTCTTAGGGTTCAAATTATTATGTCACTTTTATTGATGACGTAAAAAGGAAATTTTGGGTATATTGTATAAGAAATAAATCTGATGTATTCGACACTTTTGTTAAATGGAAATCCTTGGTAGAGAATAAAACATGTCTTAAGGTAAAATGTCTCAGGTCAAATAATGGAGGGGAGTATTGCAATAGTTATTTTGATGATTAATGTTCAAAGAATGGAATCCATAGGAAAAAGACAGTTTTGAGAACTTTGTAGTAGAATGGGGTGTCAAAAAGGATGAATAAGATAATAATGGAATGAGCTAGGAGCATGAGGTTACATGCAGACTGCCTCTTGCCTTTTGGGGAAAAGTGGTGAGCACAACTATGTACTTAATAAACAGAGGAACCTCAAGTTTCTTGGATGGAGGCATACCTGAGGAGGCTTGGTCTAGTAATAAGGTTGATTATTCATTTCTTAGAGTATTTGGATGTGAGGTGTTTGTCCATATTGACAAGGATGATAGGACCAAGTTAGAGGCTAAATCAGATAAATGCACTTTCATTGGTTATGGTGGTGATGAATTTGGATATAAATGTTGGAGTATTAAGGACAAGAAAATCATTCGATCAAGGGATGTGGTATTAAATGAGAAAGTTATGAATAAGCAATAGTTGTAGGAAAACAGGGAAGAATCCATGAAATAATATGTAGTGCTAGAGGATCTTCCAGGTGGGAAAGTGACACATGAATCTGTTCAAGAACCCCAAACTCCTATATTGAGGAAGTATTCTAGGGTAAGAAGGGTACCTAAATTTTTTTATCCTTATTTTAATTCTTCATTACTCACTGATAATGGAGAGCCAGAGAGATTTGATGAAGAAATGTAGGTAGATGCCATGAAGCAATGGGAGCAAGCCATGGATAAGGAAAACAGTCTCTCATGGAGAACCATACTTGGGATTTTGTGAAGCTACCTGAAGGAAAAAGATAATTGCAGAACAAGTGTGTGTACAAAGTCAAAGAGGAAGAAGGAGGAAAGAAAAGATACAAGGCCCGACTAGTGGTCAAGGGGTTTACACAGAAGAAAGGTAAATATTTTGATGAAATATTTTCTTTAGTTGTAAAAATTACTTCTATTAGAACTATTCTTGGAATAGTGGCAGAAGAAGACTTGCACTTAGAGAAACTAAATGTAAAGAATGCATTCTTTCATGGTTCTTTGGAGGAGTATCTATATTTTCAGTGGCCAGAGGGCTATGAGGTTAAAGGTAAAGAGGAGATGGTGTGTAAACTAAATAAGAAACTGTATGGCTTGAAACAAACTCCACGATAATGGTATAAGAAATTTGATAGCTTCATGATGAAGCAAGGTTACTTTAGATGTCATTCTGACGATTACGTGTATATAAAGAAATTTTTGGATGGTAGTTATATTATTTTGTGCTTGTATGTGGATGACATGTTGGTTGCAAGTAAAAACATGTAGGAAATAAAAGTACTCAAGAAGCATCTAAGTGACTCCTTTGCTATGAAGGATTTGGGGGCAGCTAAACAAATCCTTGGTATGAGGATATCTCAGGATAGGAAGGATCAGAAGTTTTATTTATCTCAAGAATAGTACATCAATAGGGTCTTAGAAATGTTTAGTATACATGTTGTTAAACTAGTTTCTACTCTTTTGGTAGGCCACTTCAAATTATCAAAGGAGCAGTGCCCCAAGACTGAGGAAGACATATATCATATGTCCAAGGTACCTTACTCATAAGAGGTTGGAAGTTTTATGCATGCCATGGTATGCACTAGGCCAAATATTTCCCATCCAGTGGGAGTGGTGAGCAGGTTTACGAGTGATCCAGGTAGAGAGAATTGATGAGCAGTAAAGTGGATCCTTCAGTATTTGAGAGGGACCATGGGGTTATCTTTGTGCTATGGTGGATGAGATACCACTTTGTGTGGTTATGTAGATTCAAACATGGGAGGAGATGTAGATGGTAGGAGGAACACGACATGTTATATTTTCATTGTACGTGGAACAATGGTGAGATGGATTTCATGAATACAAAAGGTTGTGGCTTTGTCAACCACAAAACCTGAGTATGTTGTTACTACAGAGGCTAGCAAGGAGATGATTTGGTTACATAATTTTCTTGACGATTTGGGGCACAAGAAGGAGTTGGGGAAGCTGCATAGTGATGGTCAAAGTGTTATACACCTAGCGAATAACTCCACATTCCACTATAAGATGAAGCATATACAAATACGGTACCATTTCATCAGGGAAACTTTAGAGGAAGATAAATTGAAGATGGAGAAGATTCATACCAGTCAGAATCCTACATATATGATGACCAAGGTGGTCATAAGGGAGAAACTGAAGCTATTCTCAGCTTCAGTTGGTCTATAAGGATGATTTTGAAGATGAGAAACATATTAAATCCAAAGTGGAATCTTGTTCAGTGGGTGCAATAGCGGTCGAGTTGTTGTGATCAGTCTCCAAGTGGGAGACTTTTTGTTGTGGAGCCTGATTTTATTGGTTAACACTCATAACCTAGGGGGTTGTAAGGGGGGTAACCCCTTTGCAAGGTTCAGGGGCTACGTGCCCCAATGGGAGGTCAAGGGTGCTGCAAAATTTTATATGTATTTATTCATTGTAAAATACGGGGCATTAATTATTAGGTCATAAATTTAACGATATAGGTTAGGCTGGTTTTTTTGTTTCCCTAAAAAGGGTTGGGAGGTGTGGCTCATTTTATATTCTTATGTTTCATTGTAATTGTGTGAAGGATGCTGTAATAGAGAGAAGAGGAAGTTATAATGGATTTTTTTGTAGGGTGTATCCCTTTTTGTATTTTTCTGGATGGAATAAAGGGAATGGTTGTTTTGGTAGATGTAGCCCAGATCTGGGTGAACCATGCTAAATATTTTCTTTGAGTTGTGTTCTTTTATTTTTTGCACCTTTAATTTCATATCTGTAATATATTTTACATTTTAGTTTCTACTTTGCAATTATGTGGGATTGTTCTGCATAATATTTATCCCTTATTTCCTAACACTGGGATGCATCGTCTCCTGGCTCATGATGATCATAGTAAGTCACACATGCAAAAAAATTGCTTCATGAATGCGCCATCTCTTTGGTCCAACTTCAACTCTCCTTAAAAATCCTATAACCTCATTCAAATATATATCATCATTCAAGAGACATATCAATCATCTTTTAGAGACTAATAACTTCATCGTATACTTGGTCATTCAATCAAATATTTGTAACTGAGAAACTCATCTTTTTCAAACCTCTATAACTGTCTTATCCAAGGTATGGTGAATGGACATAGAACACACTCTTTTCAGGATTTTTAGTATAATGATAAACATCCATACATATTACCATCTTAACATATCTTGAAGACCACAAAATTAAATGAGTGATCAACCATAACAACATCATGTAATCACTTCACATAGGACTGTAACCACATTTGACACTCTTTTACAAACACTGATTTTTACTGAGACCAAATTTTGGAATTAACAGTCAAATTAGGCTCGATAAACTGATCTTGAAACTTATATAGATAGATATCCTCTGAAAAACTGACTAGAATCACCATGACAGAGCAATATTACCATGTTTTCTCCAAAATCAAACTGAGCACATATATAACTTCATGAATTAATATGAGACAATGAATTATATACCCATACCTCAGAGCTAATTTACATTTCTTACATAGACTTCAATGGGCCCAAGACACCTTGATCGATTTCATGAGCTCTTTATCCTTAAGTTTTGCACCAAAAGACTTGAAAACCAATCTCTTCCTGATTAGGATTCTCTTTTATCTCTCATAGAGATTTGACTGTATACCTCTTTCTTCTACACAAGAATTGATTTACTTTGATGGCTTGATGATTATGGAGACTTCCTTTAGCAGGATTTATACTTGTTCACTGATACTTAATGACATCTTATTTTCTTTCATGTTGGGGTGTACCTTCAACACCTTGTGGGGCATACAACACATCAGAGCATCTGTACATTTGATTATCATGTGACTAGACACTTTCTTCTTGAACCATGGACCATTTTATTTTTGAACACTATGATAACTTTTGGATAACCATGACAAGTGCACACACTCTCTCCATCGCAAGGACATTCACGTAAGACTCAAACAAACTTGTTATATACCTTGTCAAACCTTAACAGTTCTTTTATGATTCTATACTTTGAAGACTAAGATAGAAAACACATTCCAACATGACACTCTTAATGATAGATGTACTAACCTATACAAGAGCATGAGAAATTCTCAAAAATTCTATTCAAACTTTAGAATATAACTCTTTTGATCCAATTAATCAGAACTCTTTTATGAATGCTTTCACCTTTGAAGACTTATCTTTGACAACATCCACTAGTTATGACAAAAAAGACCTTGTAACTCAATGTACACACTTTTATTTTCTTGGACACTCGAGATAGACCTTCAAAAAATTTATACATACTAGACATGCTTGATATCAGGCTTTGAAAATTTATACAAGGTCATGAAAATATTTTTCTTTACATGGATGAACAAATGTGACCTTCAAGTACCTTACATAGATCAAACTTGCATATAGACCTTAAGAAAGCGATTAAGTAGACATACCTTTCAACTATTCATACATTTTTAACATGATAATAATTTTATCAGCACCTATTTATGGTAATGCACTTCAATAATGCACCATGATTGTTTCAGATAGTTCATGTCTCCTAGAAGCCTAGAGGAGACTCATCATGATTGTAAGATCACTAAAACAATAAATAGTCATCAAAAGAGATTGATGAGTCTATCTTATCTCTTTTTTCCTTTGAAACCTTCTCATTATTCTTATATTTCTATTTAGGTGTGAAAATTTCATCACCTATATCTTCTTCTATTAAAAGTCTTGACAAACATATATGATGTTTTTCTTACTCGCTCTATCATAGTTTGGGGTAAAAGTTCTTCATGGCTTGCATTAGGTCTATCTTCTTCCTTCTTATCTCTATCAAAAAAAATTGATGCCTTTCTTATATTAGTATATCCTATGACTGTATTTTATTTCTTCTCATCTCTATCATCTTCACATGTTGTCTTCTCGTCATGTTTTTCCTCTTTAGTCTCGGAATTAATTTCCTTGACCTTGTATTCATACTCAATCTTCTTCTTTTCAGTGACTATCTCAAGTCTGACTGACTTAGATTCGGTTATAGGATTATTATTCATATTGAATGCCTTATTATCTTTCCCTTTGAATGTTTGATCTCCACTATTATGCCTAGCATATTCATTTTGATAGCAATGTTTTACAAAATGTCCAAATTTGTGACAATTGAAACAAAAAACTTGATTCTTTCTTCTATATAGATGTGAAATAAGATTGCAACTATACTTATCATCCTTTTCACTATGACACCTCCTAGAAATATGTCCAAATTTGTTGCAATTGTAGCATACCATCTTATTCATACCTCTTGAGTCTTCTTTTCTCAAAAACTGGTTAAATGGTTCATATAAGCAATATTTGGAAATGTTTCCCTTTTCTTGACAATTGAAGCAAACTACATTCCTTGATTTCTCATTTCTACTATCCCTCCATGTATGGTCTTATATGACATGTTTTTTACATTCCTTAGCTCTATGTCCAAAATTATGACAGTTTAAGCAATAGCCATTAAACGTTCCTTCATACCTTGATGCATTAGGTTGCTTGACTAAGTTAGGCCTTCTTAAATTTGTCTCCTTGACCTTCTACATGTTTTTTAGTATTCTTGGACCAACCTTGTCATTTGCAAACTTCTCCATAGGAGCTCCTTTGAAGCCTAGTCATGCCTTGTCACCTGCTGCTCTTTGGCTCTCCAAAATTTCATCAAGAACTTTTGAGATCTTTTTTAGTTTTCCATACATATTCAATCTATTATTTGCATCTTCTAGTTCATATTTTAAGATTCTCAATTCTTATTCATTCTTGAAGAAATAATATTCCTTGTCTTTTAGGGATTTTGACACATTCCCAAGTAGATCTTCTATCTCTTTGAGGGATTGACCATGTTCATCTTCCATATACTTGATTTCCTTTTTCAATCCATTAATCAGGGACTCGACAATCTCAAATTTAATTTTAAAAAATGATTTAGCTAATTTACTCATTTAATGATATCCTCCAAGTTGTAAAAATTGTTCTAAGAGGACCTGGATCTGATACCAATTTTTGGAAAACACAAGCACTGAGAGGGGAGGGGTGGATCAATGTTTCTTGAAACTTTGAAAACATTTCAATAATTTAGCAAACCATTCAATATTGATTAGTCTTTACCATGATAATACCATGACATTAATACCTATGAAAATTGAAATAAAGTACATGTGAACAAATTATTCAATATGGGAAACCCTTAAGGGAGAAAAACCCACTAAAAATCAATGCACTATTGTGGACAAATTTGTCCTATAAGGATTAAAAATATTACAATTTGTTGAGCAATCACTCAACTTGAAGCAACAACTCCAAAATTTAGCCAAGCACCTACTTGAACTTTAACAAGATTATTATTGCATGGAAGCTACAACTCCCAAAAATTCAATCAAGTTCCTACTTGACCTTTTGCAAGCTTCAACTTGCAAGGAAGCTCCAAATCCCTATTTTGTTAATCAACAACTTAGACTTTTCAAAAAAATTATCACCTTTCTCTAGTTGTCTCACACAACAATTTGTGATCTCTTATTCAAACCCTCTATATTCTCTTTTCATCCTCCTTCTTAGCTTGATTCATATTTTTCTCATCTTCTTAATCTACTGCAAAACACTGTCATAAAAAGGCTTCTTTCATACACACATTCTTGTCAGTGTTGGAATGTGTCAGTATAGGCGTTATCGTTGATGTAAAATCTCATTAATGAAAAATAGGATGATGGAGAAGTGTCATAGGATGCTAGTAATGATTATTTCAAGGTGATTTGGGTTGTTTCATGATTGCATGAATGGATTTAGTGAGATTGGCTTGGTATAACAAGCCTAATTAGGTGACATGGCTAGCCTAGGTATTAGAACATGGTGGATGGAGTTATATGGTAACTTGAGAAGCATGTTAGAGGAATAGAGAGAATGGATGGATATTTTTTAGACACTAACATTTTTTTCATAATGTAGGTACAGGTGGAAGACTCAATTACAGGTACACATCTAGACCTAGTCTAGGTGCTTAGAGACCAAATTAGGCATGAGGATGAGGTATAGAGCCATGTGAAATCATGGATGTATGTAGGTGAGTAATACATGATGTATTAGGTGTGTTAGGGCCTTGTAGAGAGGTTTCATGATGAGGTATGAGGTTCTTCTACTATGACCTAGCTTAGACCATGTAAAACCCTAAGGGCTTGTCATACAAATGAGATGGGATATGAAGAAGTAGACCTATTTGAGATAATTTTATGATTGGAGATGGTGCACAGACATTTCATAGACGTGTGAGAAAAATTTATAGTCATTATGAGGAATATTTTTCAAGTTATGATGTTTTAGGTGATTTTCAGAAAGATTTTGAGAAAGAGTGATTTCCAGCTCAAATTGCAACTACTGATGCTCATTATGGATTGTGTGATTTTCATAGTACCTTTTGCTTTCAGGGATGTTTTTCCATTGAGATAACATAATTTTAAAAAAATAATGATCTCATTTCTTCATCATATTTTTATGAACGAATGTTAATAAAGGTAAATTGCTTTTTGTGAGTTTAAAACCCTAGGTCAAAAGTGGTAGGAGAGATCTTCATGGTAAGTGCCTATGATTGATTTTTATTGATATTATGATGCAGGGATAATTTTAGTGGTGAATATTTGTAATATGGTGAATATTCCATTTTTGAAAATTTGAAAAGGTGAATTTTTTAGCGCTGGTCAGTGACATGTTCACCTAAAAATTACAGTTTAATTTTTTTTAGGGGTCGGCTTTGCCTACCCTTGAAAATATCCCCTATATAAGCCTATATTATTCACCAGGTAGAACACTACTAGCTCACTCATACCACTTTGGGGCATATGTATTATCAAGTACGGTAAATGCACGACATGAGGGCGGAGGCTATAGATGTGTGACAAAAAGTTTGTTGACGCGTGATAAGGAGAGTTTTTTGATGCGCGACAGGGAGAGTTTTTTGACGTGTGACAGGAGTGTAGAGGAATTAGGTGCATGTCAGCAAATATCTATAGTGCGTCTGCAGCCTTCTGTCCCACCACTTAAAAATTAGGTAAAAATTTTGCTGTCAGACCCGCAAAAAATTTGCCTTCTCGTGAAACCGGTTCCAAGGATATTTGCCAGGTATTTTCCACCTCTGATTTCTAAGAGGTATCTTAAAATGAACCTTGTTATGATGATTGGATATTGTGTAGGACTGCTCCATATTTCTAGAAATGTATTATAGAGCATGTGATAATTTGTGCATCCCACTCAAATAGGAAAGTTTTTGAAGATGATTAGTTTGATGAAATGTTTTCCAAAGAAGGTATGGAATAAATCAAATTTTTTTATCCTAAGAGTTTTAATTTATGTCCATGATAGAATTAGATCATGGTTGAGGTCCTAGAGGGAAAATTGTTCCCTATTCATGAAGACTAGTCCTTGAGACCAAAAAGGGTAGTTTTGAGCAATTTTAGAGATGGGAGGAAATGTAAGGTGTTATGAAAAGTAGATTCAGAGGGATTTCCACTCCTATATGGTTTGTCTCTTGATGATGAGGTTTGATAGGTCATCTAGCTTAGTTTTTGAAGAAGAAGGTTGTTTGTTTTTAGGATATGATTGCTCATGATAGAATATTGAGGTAGAAGATGCATGAGATGAATTAGTTGATGCTTTATATCCATTGGAGAGTGAAGAGGGATGAATTTTTTCCCTATTTAATTCATTTATAATTCTTGAATGTGGCAAAAAGGGTGTAAAATATTTTTGTTTCCAAAACTAATTTCCAGGAAGCTCAGTTTAGTGAAGAGGATAGTGAGTTTTGTTTTGCATATGATGGATGTTTCAAGATATATAGAAAGCATTGATATGATCTATAAGTTAGTGTATTTCTAATGAGTTGTTAAATGCCATAGTGGATGTGTTTTGGTGTGATCTTGAGGGCCATAGGTGAAGACTGGTTCCTTAAAAATAGTTGTTTTGAGAAGGATATGAGACTTTTTGATAGAGTTATGAATATTTTTATTGGTGAAAGATATTTTGCAAGCATGGATGTTTTTTTACGTCATATTTTACATATGTGAGGCCTTTGGATGCTTGAATAATCATGGTTATGAGTTTGTAGTTCTTTGGTGACAGGGTTTTGAGCTATTTTTGAGTTTGTTTGATGTCTTGGAGCATGACTGACCTACATGGGTCCATTATAAGTGTTATTTATGAATGTATAGTTAAATTTTTATGTTTTATTGGTTGATATAATTAATATATGGAATTGTCTTATGTTTTTGAGTTGAGAAGGGTATAAAGTAAGTGTTTTGGGTTAAAATTTGAACTAGTGAATTAAGAGGGAAAAGTACAAGCTGCATGAGAGAGTAAATGTGGTTAAAGTGTATTAATTTAAAATTAAGAAAGTGAGAAAAATGATGAGGAGATTTAGAGAGCATGTGTGCAAGGGTTTGAAGTAAAATCAGGTCATGAAAGTGTGAGATAAAGTGGGTTGAAGAAGAAAGGGGTTTGAAAGTGTGTGATATAAAATTGTGATCTCCATTAGTTGTTGCAGCAATAAGATGTCAAATATCTTCATATAAAGGTGGTTGAGTCGGTTCTTGATCATCTTAGGGGGTTATAGCCTCCTTGTGGATTTGGTGCTTCACTGAACTAGGGGGTTGGTGCTCCTTGTAGGGTTGCTGATCTACTAAACTAGGGGTTGGTGCCCCTTGTGAAATTGGCGCTTCACTAAATACTGTTAATTTGAGTAATATAATCAGAAGTTTCATTGGGTTTTATTCCCCTTGAGGTTTTCCCAAGTATATCTTGTGTTCTTGTGTCTCCTTCATGGTTATGTTCATTTAATTAAATGGTTCAATGGTTTGTGGTTTAAGTCAGAAAATATGAATTTGTTAAAGTTTTAAAGGAATGATACACCCACCCTCTTAGTCCATTGTGCTTCCAACAATTGTTATCAGAGTAGGTCCTTTTGGAGAAGTTTAATCACTTGAAAGGAGATCTTCTAAAGCACTAACATGGAAAGTAGACAAGTACAAGTTGAAATGCTTCCTATGATTTATATTGAGAGCTTTCTTGAAACTCTCAGGGTTTGAAATATGGGATCCTATATTTGAGGTATTCTCATCATTTTCATATTCTTTGAAGCTTAATGAAGAAGGAAAATAATATAGTTAAGAGCATGCTTTAGTTATAGGCCTTGTCATACCAAGGCTAAAGGATGAAGAGTGTAAAATTACACAAACTACTTTTCATAGTTAAGATGAAAATATGATATGGTACATTGATAGTGGGAGTTTTGTTCGTATGACAGGTGACAAAAGTAAATTTATCTTCTTGAGAAATAATTCTTTAGTATTTGTTAGGTTTGGTGATAACTCTGCCATGAAAACTATAGGAAGAGGTTATTTGAGTTTAGATAATGGAAAACCCCTCACTAAGGATGTTCTATAAGTTGAAGGACTAAAGAAAAACCTACTCAATGTAAGTCAAATGTGAAAACAAGGTTATATTCTATATTTTTATGATAAGGGATGCAAAATTAGAAAGAGAGAAATAGGTAAGCTTGTTCTCAAAGCTAAGAGGAATGAAAATAACATGTATATTTTGAAGGAAGTTAACAAAGAAAAGTGTCTCATGAGTAATCTGAATGATATTTGTTTGTGGCATAGGATATTAGGTCATGTAAATTTTGATAATCTTGTCAAAATTGACTCTAACAATTGTGTGAGAAACATGTCAAGAATCAACAAACCAGAAGATACATTATGCAAAACATGTCTTCATAGGAAGCATGAACATGATTCTACTATTGGCCCTCTATAACTGATCTACACTGATCTTTGTGGACATATGAGAACTGAAAGTACATCAGGAGATTATTATTTTATGCTTCTAATTAATGATTATAGAAGATATGCTTGGGTTGCTTGTTTGAGAAAAAATTAGATGCATTTGATGTCTTCAAGTTATTCAAGGCTCTCATTGAGAATGAAAAAAATGGAAGAATTAAGAGAGTTAAATCAAATAATAGAGGTGAGTTTTGGTCAGATTCATTTGATGAATTTTATAGAGTTCATGGTATTAAGAAGAAGTTTTCAGTCTCTATAACAACACAAAAAAATGGAGTGGTTGAAAGAAAGAATAATATTTTTCAAGAGATGGCAAGGACTATCCTAAATGAATCTAAGTTACCTGATGGATATTAGAAGGAAGCAATCTATACTATTATCTACATTCTCAACAGGTGTCAACTAAGGGTAAATAGTGACAAGGCTCTATATGAACTTTGGAAAGGAATACCAGAAAACTTGCAACATTTTAGATGCAAGTGCTTTATCAAATATACTGAGGAAAATATAGGTAAGTTTGACTTTAGATTTGATGAAGGCATATTTTTTGGGATATTCTTCAAGAAGTTTAGCTTACATTCTCTATAACAAAAGGTTGAAGATAATAGTTTAAAGTGCAAGTGTGAAATTTGATTAATCGTATCCAATGAGGTCCATTCTCAAGACAAAGGAGACATCATAAGTGACTAATCCTAAAGAAGAAGAATAAGTTGTAAAAACATATGAAGAAGATGATGATGAAGAATAAAGGAAACACACAAAAGCACCATCAAGACAGATTAGGAGATATCATCCTAAAAATCAAATCATAGGAAAGAAAGATGCTAGAGTTACTACAAGAAGGAAATCAGTAAGTCTTCAAAAGAAAAAAAAATTAAATGTTCTTATCAAAATTTTAGCCTAAAAATGTTGAAGAAGCAAGGATGAATGTTGGATCAAGGCTACGAATGAAGAGATAAATCAGATTGAAAAGAATAGGACTTGGGAATTAGTCCCTATACCCAAAGATAAGAATGTCATTGGCACCAAGTGGGTTTTTTAGGAATAAACTGAATGAAGATGGAGAAGTTACAAGAAATAAGGATAGGCTAGTTTATAAAGGGTATGCTTAGGTTGAAGGAGTTGATTTTGAAGAAAGATTTTCTCCAGTGGCTGGAATGGAAGAAATTATAATGTTTTTAGTGTATGCAAGATATAAGGGATTCAAAGTGTATCAAATGGATGTCAAATATAATTTCCTAAATGAAAATCTGGAGGAAGAAGTGTATATTGAGTACCCTGATGGTTTCTCTTTAACATATAATAAAGACTATGTGTGTAGATGATTTAATAAATAATGGAATTTGTAAAACCCTAATTACCGAGTCACGTATAATAAATAAATGTTAAAGTACATATCTGACACAAGCAATAAGCTAAAGAAATATGAAACCCTAGGTGTAAGAGAGAGAGTAGAAGACTTAGCTAATTTCACAATTGATCCCAAAGTATTTTGGATTGGAAGATTGATGAATAAGAGGGGAAAGTGTCGCAACCGTTCTCAAAACATTGTGCAACTGTCAGATATGCCTAGAATGGGGTACCTAGATTAGGTCAGGAGCACCTAGGCATTAGAGACTGCTTCTTGGTGCTCATGATTGCGCAGAACCTCAGAAAATGATTTTTATTGTGTTGCACCAATGTTGTTGTTTGTTGCATGTATGTCACACTATGCCCCTAGAGTTCGTCTGTAACCTGTAAAATAAATGATCTCCTGTAAAACCCCAAAACACATCAAATCCTAAAAATATAAAGATTCAAATAGGGTTTTGATCTAACCATGGCGGCCACCCGACTGAGTCAGCTTATAAATGGTTATTGCACTACATTTCAGACTCCATGCATTTCTCGTGTGTGTGTTCAAAAATCATGCCTTAGGTGGTTCTTGTGCAAGATGCATTTGAATAGTGAGAAATAGCTAGATGTAATAATGTAAGTAGATGTGTGGATGGAAAAATGAACGTCTCCTCCTATGTGTGTATGTAGTCCCTTCTCCCTTGAGTGAAGCTAGATGGATGCTTTAATTCTCTTGAAATACTTTTAGATAAAACCTTAGGTGATAAACCCAATATATGCTTAGAGCTTGGTCCCTTATTATGGTCACATAACTTTATATTTATATGATTCCCTTGGTTGGATTTCACAATTAACAACTTGAAGGTTGAACCTTAAAAATAATATGCCCAAATGAACTAAACTATGCCCAAAGGAGCAAGTAAATTGAAAAGAGGTCTAGGGGTGCCTAGAGGGGATGAGGGTGCCTATGTGTTGGTGTCCTAGTTGGGCGTTGGTATCCAGAGCCATAAAAGATAAATCCGTAAAGTATCGACTGGGTTATAGGGTGTAAGAGGCCAGAAAGAAGACATGAAACATAGAAAAAAGGCCAAAGATAGTTTCTAATTGCTAGTTTTCTCACTTAGGAATCATATGACTAGTAATATGTGATTAGGACCTAGAAATGTACCCAAAGTGTGTGATTTAGTGTTTACATTTGCAACATTCCCAAATTTATGTTGTTGAGTGAATACTTGATAACATAAAGTTGATAAGAGATGTGTACCTGATGACCATGTAGATCGATGGTGAAATCTTGTTGAGGAGATAAGAAAAATCATGGAGTGATAAAAATGAAGTGTGGAAGCTAAGCTAGGAAAGAGGAAGTGACCCTAGGAGTGAAAAGCGTAATGAGTCACACCATTTTGTGTTTGTATATGTTGTCATTGTCACTTGATGAATGGTTGTTTCTTGTTGCGAATTAAGGATAGACCTACAAAAGAAGAGTGAAAGATTAGTCAAAGTTGTGTATATGTTAAAAATTTGATCCAAGTATGTAAAAGATGCAAAATGATAAAAGGAACATGTGCACATGATCCATGATGAGTGAAAAGAATATAAAGTGTCATGAAGATGTTGTAGAAGAATGAGTTTTTTGGGTGATCTCATGACCTCTCAAGAGTGATTTTTTTGGGTGATCTCATGCCAAGTGCAATTTTTTTGGGTGATCTCATGTCATGGTAGAAGAAGTGTTGGGGAGAAAGATCTAGTGTTATTCTCCAACCTTGAATGCTTCCTGAAACTTATACACCACTACAAATGGTGTTATCTTGGATTGTTTAAGTTTTATCTAGTTCAGATCTCAATGTAAATAGAAAAAAGGAGATAGAATACATGTTGATTGTTGGAGGATTGTGCATGTTCTGTGAAAACCTCTGTGTAACTGCTGAAAATTGTGCCAATTTGAGAAGGTGATTGTACCTTCCCCTTGGTCATAGGCACCCAAAAAAGGTCAGGGTGCCTAGGTGTTAGTGTCTAGAGTTGGGCACTGGTGTATGTGTTGTGCTGAGGACCCAAGTTAGATTTTGATCCCTTTTGTGACTGAATAATATGTTGTTCCTATATTATGTAGGTTTAAACTGTAACTGTGTACTATTGAATGGGGTGAATAATTCACCCAATGTATGCCCCCCTTGTTTGGGGTGCATGCGACATCACTAGGAGGATGTGGCCTAAAGGAGAGGACAGGAAACTGATTTGAAACTGATGCCCTATATGGGGGATAGAATATGCGTGGTATAAACCAAGGCACATGCAAACAAAGTGGCTAGAAATATGTGCTAGTGCAAACAAGACAAATACGCATATAGAAGACAATTTGTAAGATAACAAGCAAGAAAATAATGTAGACTATGAAAATTAGGTTTCAAAGATGGGAGATCACTCAAAATGTCATAATACAATCAGGGATAAAGTGGCCAAAAACATTTAAGAAAGACATAAAGTATAGCCCGCAAATGAATGACATACAATAGAAGATAAGAGCACACAAAATGTAACAGATGGCCATGGTCGTAAATAGTTCTTATAAATAAAATATTGCACATGAAGCACCCATTAACATGTTAAAAAGATAAAAAGTATGTCAAGACATGTATATATCGATAGAGTAGTGTGCTAGAAAGAATAGGAAGTAGTATAAAATAAAACAATAGCACCTGTAGTGTGTACGAAAGTAGATGCCCCGAAGAGACATTGTAGGACTGATAAGAGGTACAGTGCCAAGCATCCATGTTGCATGTAAATATCTGTATAAATTCTACATTCACAACTAGATAGTAAGTGAATGTGTGTGTGTGTATATACCCAAAGGATAATGGCATACTAAGTATTTGTCTAGCATGTGAAACAACGTGTACATGTAACTAGTATAAGAAAATAGAGAATATGTGCAACCAAGATATGTAGTATGATGTGAATGTGAATGGAATGGAATGCAAAGTGAATCATAGGAGCAATGTGCCCCCCAAGAAAATGTGGATGAGTATGAGAGGAGGTTCATTTATAAAAGACCCCTTAGCAGTCACGAATGAACCCTAGAACAAGATTGGGCCATCAAGAAATGGTTTGAATTGCATGTTAGAAAGATAGATCATTGAAACATAGAGTGTGAAGTGTGAATGAGTGTGGCGAGGTTCATTTCAGATTTAGACCCTCAGCAAATTGAGTATGAACTGTGGAACTAGAGTGCATCATAGGGTAGTGTGATGTGTGAGAATGTGATACTAGAAAGATGTTTTTTAATTGCACAGATTCTAAAATGTATAGCGCGCATGATTTGGGGTTCATGGATGTATCATGCCCTCAACAGTCATGTGTGAACCTTAGCACAAGAGTGTGTCATAGGGTAGTGTGATATGTGAGAGTGTGATGCTGGAGAAATGTATCGTAAATGAAAATACTATATCAGAATTGCATAAATTTTTTAATTCAAAATATTACTCTTCATTCTTGCTATTACAAAGGAAGTATTACACCCATATATATAGGAGAGGTACTTCCTATATTTAAGGAGAGATAATCTCCATAAATATGCTCCACACACAACTCCTAAAACAACTCCATATTATTTTACATGAGATTTTGTTTTCTCACAAAACTAATATTGTTAATGAGTTGTTTACTCAACAACTCATGACAATATTTACTCACCCACTCATAATTACATTCACAATAATGTAATTAATTATTACAACACATATTATATTATCCTAGATAATATAATCACTCACATAATATTATATGTTCACACTACAACATAGATATTCCTAACATTCGCCCCTTTAGTGTGAACATGGGGCAAGAGCACCTGAAAACATGAGTATGAGAGAGTTCTGCAGTTGTTACTAGATCTTTTTGTCTAGATCTTGTTGCATATGATCACCTCTCTGGCTCACCATCTGATCATGATCACCTCTCCACGTGAATTTATTCACACATTTGATCTCTTCCAATAAAGTATGGCAGTCAGAGGACCGTACGACAGTCAGAGCATCATACGTAGAAGCTTCCCTCCTGTAAACAAATGTTCTTAGCATCCAAAATGTAGATCCTCCTCTTTTTAATCTTTGTAAAGGAACATGTGTTTATTTCTACACATGTCACTCAAAGCAAACAACTAAAAATATTATTAAAATGTGCCACCAGTGTTATATGCGACCCCGTCGTTGGTGACTGACGAGAGGCCCTAAAATTCCTCCTTCCTCATGTTCCTCCTTCCTCTGAAAAGTGAACTATTTACCATAAGAATTCCTCGATCACTAGGACAAGAAAGTTTTTCATCTTTAGAGTATTCATCCCAATCAGTTTCTTCTTCAACCAAAAGAGCTTTTTGATCTATTTTGTTATCAAGTAGATCTTTTGTCCTCTTTTTACAGTTCAAGGCTACATGTCCCGATTCATTACAGTAATAGCATTTCATTTTACCTTTAAAAGGAAAATGTTTTAGTTTGAACTTTCATTTCTTAGATGAAGTACTTACTTTATTCTGTACATACATTACTTTTTCATATTCTTCATAATTAATCTGATCAAGTAATGTGGAGATTACTCCTTCTAATATATAGAATACAAAATTGAATCAAGTACTTTAAAAATTTATATAGAATACCTTTGAACCTCCAAGCAAGCCAAGACTTTGTATTAACAATTCAACATTATTAGAAATTGGAGAAAACTTTCAGCAGAAGAATTGATATGCTGAATTTGATAGTTGCATAGTGAAATCCATTTTCTTCAAAAATACGAACTGGGTTCTGCTGAAATTTTTGCTATCGTTTCTTGATAAACACTAAGTTCCATGTAAAAATCTTATATAAAAATTAGGAAAATCCATAAAAGGAAATATAGAAGCTATTATTTGAGACATATTTGATCAAGAAAACACTGAAATTTCCCGCATCATACCTGCTCTGATACCATATGAAAATACTATATCATAAGTGCATAAATTAAATTTGAAATATTACTCTTCATTCTTTCTATTATAAAGGAATTATCACACCCATATATATAGGAGAGGTTGTTCCTATATTTAAGGAGAGATAATCTCCATAAATATCTCCACACATAACTCCTAAAACAACTCCATGTTATTTTACATGAGATTTTGTTTTCTCATAAAACTAATATTGTTAATGAGTTGTTTACTCAACAACTCATAACAATATTTACTCACCCACTCATAATTACATTTAAAATAATGTAAATAATTATTACAACATATATTATATTATCCTAGATAATATAATCACTCACATAATATTCTATGTTCACACTACAACATAGATATTCCTAACAGTAAACACGCAGAGTGTAAAATGTGTAGCGTGTAAGATGTGAGGTTCATGAATGTAGTATGCCCTCAATAGTCAAGTGTGAACCTTTTATCAGCTAATTTTGACTTCAGAAAATTAATAAACATAGAAATTTTTAAAAAAAATTCAAAAGTGTTATTTTGCGTGATTTATTGCGATCGTCTGTTTTTGTGATCGTTCTGGTTTTTGCTTTTTCTGTTTCAGGCAAGAAATCCTCCCACTAGGTCATAAAATGTGTTAATATTTAATTAATTTATTACCCTTTATTTGATAAAATCAATTTTATTGATTTTTGGGTTTTTAATTAAATAAATATTAATATAATGTTTATTAAAATTCAATCGACAAGTTTCCCAGGGAAAAGTAAGCTTCCGCTTCCAATTACCAGGGATGCCAAATTGGCTTCCCATACTCGGATTTCCTCTTTCCTGGAAAATTCTTTTTTTTTCCCTACTTGTGGGATTTCTTCTACTAATTTCCAATTCAATCGGTTGGCAAATAGGTGAAAAATCTCCGGATCTCCCACATGGGGAAATATGGTGGGGATTGTCAACCCACCTTGCCATTTCCGCTGGCAAATGGTTATCTTTTTCCCTTTTTCCCATGGTCATTAATGCCACTACCCAAGAAAGAAGGAATTGATTATTTCAACAACGAGGGGAAATGGTTATGAGGAAGCTTCTTTAATTCCCATAACCATTTCCCCATGAAACAAATTGGAGGAAGTTTTGTTTCTTATTTCTTTAGCAAAACGGAAGTAATTGAGTTTTCAATTACTAAATTATTTTTTGCATTACAATCCAAAGAAGGAAATGAAGATTCCACACAAGGAGAAAAAAAAAACTTTCTCACGCCAGGGGCAAAGTTTGTTTATGATACACATTTTCAAAGCATTGGAAGAGGCCACCGGGAGGAGACACAATAGCCATAGCAAAGAGAAAAGTCCATTTGTTTTGTCTTGCACAAGAGCCCATGCATTGGAAAAGAAGGAAGCACAAACTACGTAATGAGAGGTAGCTAACAATCCATGGAGGAGGAAGAAAATACCAGTCTACGCATGAAAAGGAAATATAGAAGCAAGTCCAAAATAACAAATTTTCCATGTGTGGGGAGAGGAAAGACAACAAGGAATTTTTTTTGTTTTCATTGAAAGGTCCACGCATTTTCCTGAAGGAGAGCAATAATAAAAAAGTATTTATTTTGGCTTTGTTGAGCAAGTTTCCACGTAGGAGAAAGGAAGGAGAAAACAATCAAAAGAAATTTTCTTTTTTAATTGTTTTTACACCAAAGACTACGTGGAAAGGAAAGAAAACAATTTAACAAAATACAAATTCCCACACATTTGTCTCTCTTTATTGATGGATATGGAGGGGGAGTATAAAAAGCTTTTGAAGAAGGCTAAGCATTGGTCTAGAGAAGAACAGTCCAAACGCATCCAAAGGATTAAGAAAATCATTTCCATACATTCACAAAAATTAGGAGTCTTCCAACAAAAAAAAACCAATAGCTCACGCAGCGAGGAAGAAATATTATTTTTTGAATTTCTACACATTCATATAAAGATACGATCTTCCACACATCAATGAAAAAATATCAGGCATGCAGAGAAGAAAGGCAAATAAAAAAAATTAAATTGATCCGCATGAAATATTAAAATTGGAAGATTTTAATTAAATAAATAAATAAATAAATAAATAAATATTATCATTGTCGCCAGATTCGAAACTCGAGCCTAGTCTTGGTATGATGTATTGACATTTTTAAAAAAAATTGTTACCTAGGATCGATTATTATTATTATTCAAATAATAATAATAATAATAATAAGACGAGTTATATTCCTTTTGCATAAACGGTTGTTTGGAGATTGAGACCCAACCTCATTTGCATTGTATTGTGTGCCTAAGTCATTTTTCTATAATATTCATAATGGCCGAAAAATCTAAAAAATATGCAGTAAGATTGTGTTAGGTAAACTTAGTTTATTTAATTAATTATGCATTGTATTAGGTTATTTATTATTTTGTTATGTATTTAATAACCACATTATTTTAGTATTGTTTATTTGTTGCATTATTGCTGCAACTATACTTGTTTATATTTAGTTGGTTATTGCTTTCCAGATGATCTTTTGGAAGCTTATGTAATCAAGGCTTATTGTTGCACTGTGCAACATCTTTCATTATTTGTATCCGATTGTCCAATATCTATAAATATTGTAGCTTGCACCATTGTACTTAATTTTATTATTAATAAAATATTTATAGGCTTTCATCCCTTTTTGACATTTGGTACCAAAGCTAGTTAATCTGGACCTATGAGCAGAGAAGGTGTGGAAAGAGAGAGCATAAGAGATGTAGGAGATTGGAGAAGCATTTGTAGCAATTGAGAGCCTGTGTAACCTCCTACAACTTCCCTGCCTCCCCAAAACCTCATGTTTGTTCCAGGTGCACTGGTGCACCCTGCACCAGGAAAAATTTGTTGCAAGAATAAAAAATTTAAAAGCAAAATTCCCCAACAGAGGTTTTGCCTCTAAATCTAGAGGAATTCTTAGTTACAAATAATTTTTTTTTTTTTCCACAGTTGGAGGCTTGGGTTTTTATGTGGAGCCAAGCATTGAGTTGTTTTAGAGCTCTGCATCCAAGCTGAAGACCAAGTTGGCTACCTGAAAGAGTTTTTTCCAAGTCGAGACTTTCATTGAGCTTTCTATCACCAAGTTGAACGAATTGACGGTTGAGTTACATTGAGAATTATACTCTAATCGAGTTGTCGTATTTTTGTCAAGTGGTCAAGACATACACATCGGTGGGTTTCACTTTCACTCAGCAAATTGAGTTGTTTTTTTGAACATTGAGCCTTTCTTCATCAGCGAGCCACTTGTAAACACACATCGAGCCATCCTTGATACAGGCCACTTTGCATTGGGCAGCATTCACAAAAGCACATGGAGATATTAAATCATTTTCTGGCTGAGTTCCATTGAGCTGTGTAAAATTAGTAGCCTTGTATTATGTTGCATCAATGGCTGAGTCACAATCCGAGCAGATCTAGCCTCCACGAACCCTGCACAAAACCAAAAATCCAAAGTGACCTGTAATAAAAACAAAAAAAAACTCATCCAAGGCGGCGGCCTTTAGCAATACCTACGTACAAATAAAAAGAGGAGAAAATTGATGGAGAAATAAAGAAAAAGGCATATAGAAAGAAAAGCATTGAAAAGCATAAGGAAATCAGATCCGCTTGGAGTGGAAACCCTAACCACCTTTCTCCTCTTTCACCACAACGTGGAGCTCAAACTCTACCACAAGGACTCCATTCTTAAGCCAAGTCGATTGTTAGATCGTTGTTTTCCAAAGGTGAGTCGATGTTGATTTTAAATTAAATACAAATTGCTTCGAATTATTGCCTAAGCACTCATAAGAGCCAAGTTGGTAATTGAAAATGATTTTGGGATAGAAGGTGAGGGGTTTGACCCCCAACCCCAACACTTTTTTTTTGAAACATTCACATTTTGAGGCAAAATTGGTGAAACCGCCAAACGTAGAGGTACCTAAACCTTTAGTTATGACTAAATAGGCTCCTATAATTTTAGTGAGAAAAACCATATTTTAGGGAAAAAAAAATTTCTCCTAGACCTCTTATTTTTTCATTCCGAGCAACTTTTTCTAAAGGAAGTATACCTAAAAATTGCATTTTCAGCTATTGTTTTACAATTTTTGGAATAAAGGGTTGTATTGGGCTCCGGAGGCCACCAAGGCCTTGAAAAACAAAATGTTTTTGCATGTCATTCAATTTTTCAAAAAAAATGAATGTAATTATATACTGAACAATGTATTATACTAATTTACAGGTTTTCATAGTCAACTGTAAACATTGTAACTACTCAAAAATTGGCAGAGAATTATAATAAAAATAGTGCAATTTGGTTCTAAAACACTCACGAGATCCTAGATATCATTCGCAACGTTCGGTATATATAGTGCCTCTGGGAAGTGCTTACGGGTAAATCTGTCACGACTACTACTGCACTTAACGCCTAATATAGTTGCAACAGCATCGTCTAGGCATCAACCCTTTTAATCGACGGGGAGTAATAAGGACATAGTGCACACACTATGAGCCTTCCCATCCATCTATGAACGATTGCATGACATAAATCCAAACTAAGAAATTATCAAAGTATATAGCGAAATTACACACGCGTATGAGGATATTTATTTGAGCTGGTGTCAATAATCAGACATACCCCTTTTAGTACTTTCTTGGTACCACCTATCGAATTCTTTCATGTACATTAATGCCTCTTTCACGTACCTCTAGGTATATTGAAAGGGCGAGCTTCTTCCACATACCGACTAGTATATCAGAAGGTCACATATATAGAAAGGTTCGATATATCGAACTGATGGTGTATAAATTGGGAGACCTTATACTTGGAGTGATAAGAGCCTAACCCTGTCAATGAATTCTATAAAAATGGGCACCAATGCCCCCAAATTCTTTCTTCCAAATTCATAACTACTTAGAGGAAACAATTGTGCTGCATGGAAGACAAAAATCAAGACATAGCTTGAGTTTGAAGAGATTTATCCTGTTGTGAATGGTACTCTAACCAGATCAACTACTGATACAACACAACGACAATTTGATAGATCATATCAGAAGGCCAATCTAATCATCTTGTTTGGAGTTTCCAATTATGTACAACCCCACATTCGAGATGCAAAAACAACAAAATAAGCATGGGATAAGTTAAGCATAGTATATGAGGCCAAAACAAGAATGTCATTCTGAATTTGTAGAGTCAGTTACACACACTGAAGTTTAAGAAAAAGAGACATGAATGAGAATCCCCTGTATTAGGTTATTTATTATTTTGTTATGTATTTAATAACCACATTATTTTAGTATTGTTTATTTGTTGCATTATTGCTGCAACTATACTTGTTTATATTTAGTTGGTTATTGCTTTCCAGATGATCTTTTGGAAGCTTATGTAATCAAGGCTTATTGTTGCACTGTGCAACATCTTTCATTATTTGTATCCGCTTGTCCAATATCTATAAATATTGCAAGCCTGCATAGGCTTTCATCCCTTTTTGACATTTGGTACCAAAAGCTAGTAAATCTGGACCTATGAGCAGAGAAGGTGTGGAAAGAGAGAGCATAAGAGATGTAGGAGATTGGAGAAGCATTGTAGCAATTGAGAGCCTGTGTAACCCTCCTGCAACTTCCCTGCCTCCCCAAAACCTCATGTTTGTTCCAGGTGCACTGGTGCACCCTGCACAGGAAAAATTTGTTGCAAGAATAAAAAATTTAAAACCAAAATTCCCCAACAGAGGTTTTGCCTCTAAATCTAGAGGAATTCTTAGTTACAAATAATAATATTTTTTTTCCACAGTTGGAGGCTTGGGTTTTTTATGTGAGCCAAGCATTGAGTTGTTTTAGAGCTTTGCATCCAAGATGAAGACCAAGTTGGCTACCTGAAAGAGTTTTTTCCAAGTCGAGACTTTCATTGAGCTTTCTATCACCAAGTTGAACGAATTGACGGTTGAGTTACATTGAGAATATACTCTAATCGAGTTGTCATATGTTTGTCAAGTGGTCAAGCCATACACATCGGTGGGTTTCACTTTCACTCAACAAATTGAGTTGTTTTTTGAACATTGAGCCTTTCTTCATCAACGAGCCACCTGTAACACACATCGAGCCATCCTTGATACAGGCCACTTTGCATTGGGCAGCATTCACAGAAGCACATGGAGATATTAATCATTTTCTGGCTGAGTTCCATTGAGCTATGTAAAATTAGTAGCCTTGTATTATGTTGCATCAATGGCTGAGTCACAATCCGAGTAGATCTAGCCTCCACGAACCCTGCACAAAACCAAAAATCCAAAGTGACCTGCAACAAAAACAAAAAAAACTCATCCAAGGCGGCGGCCTTTAGCAATACCTACGTACAAATAAAAAGAGGAGAAAAATGATGGAGAAATAAAGAAAAAGGCATATAGAAAGAAAAGCATTGAAAAGCATAAGGAAATCAGATCCGCTTGGAGTGGAAACCCTAACCACCTTTCTCCTCTTTCACCACAACGTGGAGCTCAAACTCTACCATAAGGACTCCATTCTTAAGCCAAGTTGATTGTTAGATCGTTGTTTTCCAAAGGTGAGTCGATGTTGATTTTAAATTAAATACAAATTGCTTCGAATTATTGCCTAAGCACTCATAAGAGCCAAGTTGGTAATTGAAAATGATTTTGGGATAGAAGGTGAGGGGTTTGACCCCCAACCCCAACACTTTTTTTTGAAACATTCACATTTTGAGGCAAAATTGGTGAAACCACTAAACGTAGAGGTACCTAAACCTTTAGTTATGACTAAATAGGCTCCTATAATTTTAGTGAGAAAAACCATATTTTAGGGAAAAGAAAATTTCTCCTAGACCTCTTATTTTTTCATTCCGAGCAACTTTTTCTAAAGGAAGTATACCTAAAAATTGCATTTTCAGCTATTTTTTTACAATTTTTGGAATAAAGGGTTGTATTGGGCTCCGGAGGCCACCAAGGCCTTGAAAAACAAAATGTTTTTGCATGTCATTCAATTTTTCAAAAAAAATGAATGTAATTGTATACTGAACAATGTATTATACTAATTTACAGGTTTTCATATTCAACCATAAACATTGTAACTACTCAAAAATTGGCAGAGAATTATAATAAAAATAGTGCAATTTGGTTCTAAAACACTCACGAGATCCTAGATATCATTCGCAACGTTCGGTATATATAGTGCCTCTGGGAAGTGCTTATGGGTAAAGTCTATCATGACTACTACTGCACTTAACTCCTAATATAGCTGAAACAACATGTCATCTGGGCATCGACCCTTTAAATCGATGAGAAGTAATAAGGTCACAGTGCACACACTATGAACCATCCCATCCGTCTGTGAATGATTGCACGACATAAATCTAGACTGATAAATTATCCAAGTATATAGCGAAAGTTACGCACGCATATGAGGATATTTCTTTGAGCCGGTGTCAATAATCAGCACAAACCTCATTTAGTACTGTCTCGGTACCACGCATTGAATTCTTTCACATACATTAATGCCTCTTTCACATACCTGCCGGGTATATAGAAAGGGAAAGCTTCTTCCACGTACCAACTGGGTATATCGGAAGGGCATGTATATAGAAAGGTTCAGTATATTGGACTGATGGTATATAGATTGGGAGACCTAATACCTGGAGTGATAAGATCCAAACCCTGTCAGTGAATCTTTGCAAACTGGGCACCAATGCCCCAAAAGTTCTTTCTTCCAGATTCACAACTGCTCAGAGGAAAAAACTATGCTGCATGGAAGACATAAAATTAAGACACAACTTGAGTTTGAAGAAATCTGGCCTGTTGTGAATGGTACTCTAAATAGATCAGCCACTGATACAACACAACAGTGGTAGTTTGATAAAGCAGATCAGAAGGCCAAATCTGATCATCTTGTTTGGAGTGTCCGATTATGTGCAACCCCACGTTCGAGATGTGAAAATAACAAAATAAGTGTGGGATAAATTAAGCATAGTATACAAGGCCAAGAACACGAATGTTATACTCAATTTACAGATTCAGTTACATACACTGAAGTTCAAGCAGAATGAGAAAATTGAATATTTCTTAAGAAGAGTTGCAAAATTGAGGGATTCATTTTTAGCCCTGGGAGAAGCAGTCACAAATGATGCTCTCATGTACCCATTGTTCTAAGAGCATCTCCCTTCTTCTTACCACATTTTTTTCACAACACTAAACATGTCAAATATGAACAGTTATTTTTGACAAACTGGTAAACCTACTACAATAAGAGGAAGGATTGCATCTAATAAGGATGATGAAGAGGAGAAATGCACTGTCTTCACATAAAAAATGGAAAGGAAAAGGTAAAGGAAAACCTAATTCCTATCAGAAGTCCCAAAATCAAAATAAGTATCAACAAGGGACATAAGCAACAGAAGAAGCAGTGTCTAATCTGTAAAAGAGGACATGAACCTGACAATATTGTTCAGTACAATACTTACAAGAAAATTTCATCCAAGCAACTCTTGACCACAACACCATGACAATCTTACAAGGGACATTCTAACAATAATCACGGGTAGAAAAAGGGGAACTCAAAAAGAAGACCTCATTAGCAAGGTAATATTGCTATGAGCAACAAGAACAATCAGACAATGAAGAATTCTTGTTCACAGCTCGATCAAGTGAACCATCCATGTCATCTAGTGATGTCTGGTATGTTGATTCAGGAACCACTTGAACATATGACCGAGCCATAGAGACTGGTTTATTTCAATGAGGGACACACCATTCGAAAAATCATGTTTCATTAGGAGATGATTCTTAATATATAGTTCAGGGGATTGGAAACATTTCTCTACCCCTTGGTTCACACAAATACAGACTATCAGATGTCCTATATGTCCCTGGGTCAACTAAATAATCTATCTGTTCAGTTCAGTCAGCTCCTAGATCACAACCTAAAAACTGACTTTGATAGTCAATCTAGACAAGAAAATGTGCTTGATTCGAGGATAAATCACAGAGGCTCGAAAATAATTGTATAAATCCTCTAATGTGGGACACATGTTCCAACTTGATTTTGTTCACATAGATGATCAAGAACATGTGGCTAAGAACACCACCTCATGCACAGTTGTGGCATCAGAGATTTGGTCATGTAAGTTTCAAATATCTCGAAACAATTCGCTGGTGTAATATGGTACATGGGATTTACCATCTCTTCAGAAGAATATGGACAAATGTCCTCATTTCCTAGCAGGAAAACAACACAGAGCTTCATTCTAGAAGAGTACATTTCGAGCTCATGGTAAACTTGACCTAGTTCATATCGATCTTTACAGTCCAATGCAACCAAGTCTTTCTGGGTTCTAGTACTTCATGTTTTGTGTTGATAACTATTTCAAGAAAAATGTGGATTTTTTTCTTCGCAATAAAAGTAAAGCTTTTGAAACCTTCAAGAAGTTAAAAGTGGTTGTTGAGAATGAAACTGGTTGTCACATCAGAAATTTCTACTCAGATCGCGGGGGGGAATTCACCAGTAATGATTTCAAAGACTACCTATAAGCTCACGGGATTCATCGAAAAATTCCTCCTCCACACACACTGCAGAAAAATGATATTGTTGAGAGAAGAAATCTCACTATCATGGAAATGGTGCGATGTATGATCGATGACTCTAGACTAGCAAATACATTCTGGGAAGAAGCAACAATGATAGCAGTGTATTTGTTGAACAAAGTGCCCATATTTTCTTTTGACAGAGTAATGCCACATGAAGCATGGTCAAAGCGGAAACCATCTATCACACACCTCATAGTATTAGGGTGTAAAACAAGTATGCACATACCCAAGCAGAATAGAAATAAATTGGACATGAAGTCATAGAAACTTATTTTCATTGGCTACAATGAAGAAACTCTTGGGTATAGATTGATGAATCTAAATACCAAGAGAGTCTACACCAGTAGAGATGTTGAGTTCTTTGAGAAGAAGAAAAAATATTCTTCTCCTCCAGACTCACCTGATGTAGATTCTTCACCAGTTATAAAAAATGAAGTTGATGTTCCCATAGATGATGAAATTGATGATGGGGATGATGGTGATGATCTGATAGAACCACGACCCACAGGAACTGCTCAACGTATGCCCAAGTGGTATACTAACATGTTATGAGATGCAAGAATGGATGCTCCACCGAATACATCCACCCCTGGACCACAGACTCACAGTAAAGCAAGAGAAGAAGTGAACTTTGCTTTGATGAGTAGAGTTATTGAATCTGATGAGGCCTCTATAGTCCAAGAAGCCCTACTGTCAAAATCTTGGAAAGATGTAATGGATGTTGAATACAACTCAGTGATGAAAAAAAAAACACTTCGTAGCTTGTCGATCTTCCACCAGGGAAGAAACCCATTGGATGCATATGGGTATTAAAAACAAATTACAAAGAAGATGGGACAATAGATAAGTACAAATAGATACTCTTAGCGAAGGGTTATGCACAAAAAGAAGGCATTGGATATGAGGAGACATTTTCTCCCATAACTAAGATCAAAATGATTAGGATGATCTTTTCTCTAGTTGCATAGTTTGGTTGGAAAGTCCATCAGATGGATGTAGAAAGTTGCTTCCTAAATGAAGATATACAAGAAGAAGTCTACATGACTCAACTTGAGGAATATTTGTACCTGGTCAAGAAGCAAAGGTATGCAGACTTAGGAAATCTCTGTATGGCCTCAAACAAGCACCCTGGGCATGGTACATAAAAATTGATGAGCATCATGTACAACATGGATTTATAATAAATCCATACGATCCCAATCTCTACCTCAAAAAATAAGGGGGGAGATTGTGATTGTCTTTGTTTATGTCGATGATCTAGTCATCATTGGTAGTTCAGTGAGGATGATTGATGCAATGAAGAAAGATCTTAATCGATCGTTTGACATGACAGATCTCGGGATGATGCATTATTGTCTTGGATTGGAAGTATGTCAGAAAGATAATCACATCTTTTTTTCTTAGTTGAAATATACCAAGAAAATTCTCAATAAATTCAGGATGATGGATTGTACACCAATTGATACATCTATGGAGAGAAAATTATAGTTATCTCGTTCAGATCCATCTCCTGCGGTAAATTCCATTCTCTATCAGAAATTGATTGGGAGTCTCATTTACCTAACCTACACTAGACTAGATATCAACTTTGCAATGAGCTATCTATCTAGGTTCATGTATGAACCCAAATTTTTTCATTGGAAAGCAGCAAGGTGCATCTTGAGATATATCAAAGGAACAGTAGATCTTGAACTAAAATACAAGAAGAACGACAACTTCTTCTTGCCAGGATATTCGGATTCATATCATGAAGGAAACATCGATGATAGAAAATCTAATTCAGGATTTGTGTTCTTTATGGGATCTGGACCAATATCATGGGGAAGTAAGAAATAACACTTTGTTTCTCACTCTTCCACAGAAGTTGAGTATCGTTCTGTGGGTGAAACTATTTGTGAAGTGATTTGGCTACATCACATACTTGAAGGACTTGGAATATCATAGGACAAACCTACCACCATGTATGTAGACAATGAAGGTGTTCTCAAACTTGTTCGCAATCTAGTTTTTCATGAAAGAACAAAACACGTTGAGGTACAAGTTCATTTCATACGTGAGCATGTCTTGAAGCACAATATACAACTTCAGTTTTGTCCAACAACTGAACAACGAATAGATATCTTCACAAAGTCACTTACATGTGACAAGTTCAAGTTTTTCAGAGAGTTCCTCTCCTCATCTCTTGAAACAATACAAAATTCAGGGGGGGATGTTAGGTAAACTTAGTTTATTTAATTAATTACACATTATATTAGGTTATTTATTATTTGGTTATGTATTTAATAACCACATTATTTTAGTATTGTTTATTTGTTGCATTATTGTTGTAACTATACTTGTTTGTATTTAGTTGGTTATTGCTTCCCAGATGATATTTTGGAAGCTTATGTAATCAAGGCTTATTGTTGCACCTGTGAAACATATTTCATTGTTTGTATCTGGTTATCCAATATCTATAAATATTGCAGCATACACCATTGTAGTTAATTTGATTATTAATAGAATATTTACAGGTTTCCTTCCCTGTTTTATAGATCGAGGAAGCCAGTGGAGAAACCCGAATAAGTACAAATTCCAAGGAATCATCCCTCTCAGTTCTATCAAGTTTGCATATGACAATATCACTAATAAAAATCTTGGTCACACCAATGTGCAACAATTTTATGATTGGGTGAAAGCTAAAGGCAAAACCATATTCTCATAGAGGCTCTACCATAGCGGTCTACCCCAAGTAGCGGAATTTCCAATCTCAGTGCAATGCCCCAAGTTGGTTATCACTTGCACATAGCATTATGATCCCAAAAGATGAGGAATTTACAAATATAATCGCGAGCCTTTCCTCTTAATCAAACCAGAGCACATTGAGGAACTTCTCTTAGCATACCTAGCTTCCCTGAGAATGTTAACATGACTCGAAAGTCAACACAAGAATTTTGGGATGAAGAACCCCTCAGGTGGAGCAATATGGTTAATAACAATTGGTTAGTGACTAAGAGGCCTTGAGTGGACTGGATTCCTAAAGAACTATACCATGTTGAGTTCGTGGAAGAAATCAAGGAAATGATTACTCTCCTGAGTCGACTCTTTGGTATACCCTCTGACAGGATTTTCCACCCATGGATGTATCACTTTATTTATATCATCCTTACCAAGAGAGAGTTTTTGTATTGGGCCACCATCATCAATGATACTCTAGAAAGCTATTTTCACATGACCTATCAAAACGTGGCTAGAGGATTGTATGCGAAATCATGGGTCCCATCAAATAATGTCTTCTGTTATTATTTGTAACTAAGTTTCATAAATAATTCTCATCATTTTAGAATATTTAATGATGCATTCACTTTCCACGTGATTTGAAACCTAAATCATAATACAGAGGAAAGACTCTCCAAAGAGACCATGTATGTCATTTCCCAATGGGAACATGGTTTATTCAATTTTCATCCTTTTCCTATATTCGCGTGAGTAGATTTGTGGGTACTCCATGGAAGTTTCCTAAGTACGTCATTGAAAAGTGGGAATTAATGGAGCTTGCGCGACAACTATTCCAAGATCATTGTCTTCTCAGTGACAAGCATCGTTCAAGAATTCATTTCCCAATCCAAATTGGGGAATACCAATGTCCAGATCTCTTCAATGCACAACTAATGGAGAAAGATTTTACCCTCATCACTATTCATCCATATGTGAAGAGATTCCAGTTTGATATCAACGGATATATACAGAAGATGCTTGGGGCAAAGTATCATCACAACCCTACCATGGAAGATTTATGGGTTGTTTGTTCCGACGAACATGAAGTGAGAAGGTGAGAGTTTTCCCGCCTAACCCTTACTCAGATCAACACCTTTCACATCAAAAACTCTCTAGATTCATTGGTGGATGATTATGATGATGATGATTATGTTATTGATCCCTCATATGATGTAGTTGCTTTTACCCCATTGCCATGAATTGATTGGACCAAAAGAGATGAATTTTCTCTTGATAGCAAGAATCAACCGATTCTTGAAAGAAGCATATCTTGGTTTGAAAGAGAAATTGCAAAGTTATAATTAATCCAAGATCATAGCTCAGGATTACAAAACTGCCAACTCGAGGAGGTATTTAGTCAACCAAATCTTCTTCTCAATCAACCTTTGTTCCATCTATCCATACACATCAAACAAAAAAGGAGTGGTTGCTAAAATCCACTTCACCAAAGAAGGTGTCGTAAGGTGAAAAATCTAATGGTTCTAGCCCTAGTGAAATTTTCCTGAAGGGAGCGTGTATCAGGATTTTCCACTTCAAGTAGAGATTGTTCTACTCACATTGCTAATAGTTCTCAGAAGCTCATAACAAAAAATCCTCAGTCATGCCTTGCATAAGAGTCCACTCAAGTGCAATTAGTCCAAATATCGAATGCTTCTGAACCCACAATTCATGAGGAGAGGGTTATCAAGGAAACTGACATTGACTTCGATGCCCTTTTCAAGATTTTGAATGATGTCATTCCCAAGAAACCTAAAGTCCTATCCCGAATAATGGTAGATTATGACAGAAACAGATTTCCAGATCTTTCCATTCCACAAGTTGATAAATAACGTGATGCCATGACATCAGTTGATTATGAAGTTTCCAGGCTTGGACTTGGGAAGTCCACATTGGAAAGTGACATGGCGATGGCTCGAGATTCAATAGATATCGTGCTAAAGAGGATTGAGAAATATAATTCTCATAACTCTCAACTTAAGGATGAAAAGAATCAATTAGTGGATTATGTTCAACATCTGATAAATCCCATATCATCCACTTTCCCAATACCCGATGCAATGGCTGCCCCTAATGAAGAAACTCTCAATTTTTCAAAAAAATAAACACATTGGGTCATGTCACTAAATCTTGGATTTCAAAGATTCTTGTTTTTGGTAAAGAGATGATCAAAACAGTTGTTAAGCTCCATGAAGATATTAGTGCATATCTTGATCCAATTCTTTCTTTCAAGGAAAAATTTTGTTTCTAACATATCAAATTTGGATGAGATATTTTGTAGTCTACAGGAGATGACAAGTATGGAATGTTCAACTTTAGCCATTGAAGGAATTCTTGAATTTGAATGCCGAGGGACATGTTTTCTTTTGTGCCTGCATCTCAAATCAAGAAAGAAACTTCTTGAGGATTCTATGATCCATTATGAGAGCGTATGCAATGAATCCTTCACTTCACTCACCTTGATTCAGGATTTCATAGCTATTGCAAATGAGAAAAATCAAAGGTATTCATCAGAACATGTGGAGGAGGAATTTTCACAATTGTTCAAAGACATGTATACTCCCGCCATCAATTTCTCTTTAACTTCAATGGAACGTTGTATCAAATTAAAGAACTTGTTTGAGAATGTTCAATCAAAGATGGTCAATCTGAATGATATGCCAGGTAGGATCTTGGAATTGTAGGGATTTTTTGAGGCTATTCTTCAACCAAATGAACCTCCAGAAGAAGAAAATATGTTCAAAACATTGGGAAGGTTCAAATCCTTTCAATTAGTGAAGGCGACAGATCCTAATTTCACCGATGGGTCAAGGAGATAGTTTTCTTGGTATCTAACAAAGTGAGAGAGTCCATTTCTCATATGATTGAGATAAGCGGACCCCATTTCAATGGATAAGGCATTGGTTTTTGTCATATTTTTTAAAAGTGGTATTTTTAAATGGTGTTATTATTTAATTCACTTTTGGAAAACTTTGGATAACTTAGGTGATTTCTATTTTTAGTTGATTTTCAAAGAAGTTGGTTGAGAAATTTACAAAGTCACTTAAGTTCCCTATTTAATGTGCATTTAAAATCCTAACTACTTTGTAACCAACTTTTTGGTTATAAAATAAAGTTTTAAGGGCTCATTTGTAAGGGTGATTTTGAGAGAGGAGAAGAAAATATTTTTGTATGCAATCTTTAATTCAAAGAAAGAAACTTTGTGTTCTTTTGAGAAGACACTTTGGAGTTAATGAAATATGAACTTTGTGTCCCATTCATTGTCTCTTATAGCATTTGATGTTCTTATGTTCATTAGATGTTAGTGTTTGAATCTTGCATGCAAATATTGTCTTGAATCATATTGTCAATGCTACTAATATGTTGTTCTAGTTCACAGTGATCAAGCTCTAATTATCTATTTTCTCATGTGTGTTCCCTTTTACTCATTCGTGTTTAGCTGATGCAAACTCCATTTTGTTTATGTTAGTTATTGATTGTTCTCCTCCATGCAATATTAGGCCCTGCTCTTACCTAACTCTTGCATGTTCCTTCCATTCATTCCTTTCCTTCATTCCATTCCATCTCCCTCATTCACTTTTCTTTCCATTGATGTTCTAAAACATCCCCCACATACAATTTTGAATGTACAGGTTTAAATATAGTTTTGGTTTTCAATAAAAGCAGCCTCACCTTCATTGAGGAGCAACTTTGTTCCCACACTATTGCATGTCATTTGCATGCATGTAAATCCATATGCTAACATCTTTTGACGACTCTACTAGGGATTCAGGAATCGTTAACCAGTGCTTGGTTAAATATTTATGACTATCCCCTCTGCACAAGCTCCAGTTATTCAAACGAACCTTGTGCCCAGGTGAATATTTTCAAGGAGACATTGTTGCCAACCTTCAAACAATATCTTGGGAAAACCGTGAAAGCTTGTAGTAATTTGTGGCTGTTGATAGAGCCATTGAAAGATAAATCTACATTGAAGGACCTTAGAAGAAGAGCACCTGTACTTGTGGCTAGAAGACCTCCTAGACACGTGTTGATCATTGTTCATTGACTCGGTCCTCTTCCACCAAGGAAATAATATGTATGACTATTATAGGTAACTCACCTATCTTGGAACCAAATCTTATTTTTTCATATACTCAAGAAGACATATCATCATATTTGAGGTAAGCTATTTGGGAAAAGTGCATGAGCAACTATCATTTTCATCTCGTCACATTAGTACTAGATAACAAAGAAGATCAATCTGCGAGAGTTGCTAGAGTCATTCAAGTGCAAAAATATTGAGAAAGAGAGTGAAGAGAAAAGGCAAGAGATGATCATAACATGTCACTGATCCTTTCACAATAAAGATTTCAAACTATCAGGAAAGAGGTTTACATGAGGAGAAAAAGATAAAGGTCAATCAGATCCTGCTTTTGAATTTCAAGGAAAGTTTGGTTTCAATTTATCTCCTCCAAGGAGGAACACGCCCCATAGATCTATAAGCCTTTCATCAAGTCCTGAAAGAGAGTAAGCAAGGAAGGAATCACTACAAGTCAAGAACTTGTTCTTGCTCACGTTGTTTTGCCTTTGTATACCACCTTTCCCAAGATGGCAGCTAACGTACCATGGGGAAATTCCATAGGCCCATTGGCCTTACCAGCTCGACATGACCTCCAAGGATTGAGGAAGATTCTTCCCAAGTTCGATGGAGATGGGAAGACATCACCTAGATGACCACATTTCCTCCTTCTTTGTTGCATGTGCAGTTTTTTCAGTGGAATATGAATATGTTGCTATTCGCCTCTTTGTTGAAACATTGCAAGACTTTTCAACATATTGGTTTCATCATCTGCCAAATGGATGCATTACAAACTGGAATGATATGAAAACTAAGTTTGAAGATCGATTCAAGATGGCATAAGATGAACATGCCCTTCTTGCCCAACTATCTCAGGTGAAGAAAGAGCCAACCAAACCCATGAGGAATTTCGTGGCTAAATTCAACAAAATGGTGAACAAAGTTCCTATCGGGATTCACTTAAACCATGAGGGATAAAAATGTTTCTTTATTAATGCACAACAACTAGAAGTGTGCTATTAGTTGAGAAGGGCTAGAGTGGCTACTTTGGAACTTTCTCAATCCTTGGCCATAGAAATTGAGGATGACTTAATCATGGAGGGAAAATTCAAGAAAACTTCCCTCAAGGGAAAGAGTCAAGAAACCCCAAATGCTTCAGAAGCTATACTCACTAAGTTGGCTAATGATATGCTAGATTTGAAAAAGTAAGTTGCTCAAAGTAGTAAACTTGCTCCTTATAAAGACATCCCAAGAAAAGGCTACATTCCCAACAAATCCAAAATTGCAGGCACTCCGATGAGGCTTGCTATTAAAGCAGCTCCCATAACTAACTCAAAGTGTGATTTCATTGAAGAAAGCGATGATGAAGTTGAGGTCATTGAGGTTGATGAAGAAGAGCCAGACTATGGGACATTTGAACCTGAAGTTGAAGACCCTGAAGGAGAGAGTAATAATCATTTCTTCAGTACTGTTTAGAAGAAGAAGAAGAATACGAAGAAATTATAGAAGATATGAATATTCAATCCTTCATTGTCTTCACACGCTCTCAGAAGAAGGAGCAGATTACCACTAAGGTGGAAGATAAAAATAGCTCCAAGGAAGTTCCTAAAGAATCTAAGACTAAGGAAACTTCCAAAGAATCCAAGACAACTGAGATTCCTAAAGAGTCCAAGGTGACTGAGGTTTCCAAGGTCAAAACTATCTTAAAGAAATGGAGGGCCTTTATCAAGTCAATCAGTTGATAAATCAGCTACAAAGAAAGTTTCTTCTTCCACATCAGTATCAACCAAGCCTGAAGCAAAGGTCAAAAGTGTGCCATCATCAAGTTTGAAAGAACTAGTATTATGAGACATCAAGTATGGTCATTTTGCCTAAATTTGATATTATTGATCATATCAATAAAACAAATATTTCCATGTCACAGGCAGAGTACTTGAAGTCCAATAAGGATCAACTCGAGAAATTGGTCCAGTTTATCAAAGGTAACTCTACTGTTCATTCCTCCAAAGGAATTCTGAAAAAATCCCAAAGATGGGAAGACTCAAAATATTGTGGCAGCCACTACACCTTCAAATGAAAATATTGAACCTTTCTTTGTGTCCTTTCTTATCAACAGATGCAAATTAAGTAATTGCATTATAGATTCTAGAGCCTCAGATAATGTGATGCCTGTAAAAGTAGCACATGCTCTTGGGTTGACTTATACGAGAACATTCAGATCTCGTTACTTAATGGAGACAAGACAAGTTCCTCTGATTGGGCAGATTAAAGATGCTCAAATGGTTTTAGCTCAATTTCCTCAAAAGCGAGTCAAGGTAACCATTCTAGTTGTTGACATTCCTGCTTCATATGGTATGTTGTTGAGCAGGAAATTTTACAGAGATCTAGGTGGTGAGATTCAAATGGACTGGTCTCATGTTATGATCCCTATCAGTGGAGAAATGAAGAAGCTAATGCCAAAAACTCAGGAAAAGTTCATTGTAATGAAAACCAATGACCCCCGCGCATAAGTCTTGTTTCAAAACTCAAGTATGGGTAATTATATGATGACTGCAGAGGTTCATGCACCTGAGGTCACTTTCCAAGATCCCAATGAAGTATGGGATCTTGAGTTCGATGGAATTTGTTGCTCAATAGGTTTCAGCGCAGGAGTGGTGCTCATATCTCCGAATGGTAAAATATTTCCTTTTTCTTACAAACTCCAATTTTCAAATACTAACAACACTGCAGAATACGAGGCATTAATCCTTGGCCTCCAAGTTGCAGAAGAGAAAGGGATAAAAAATTTGAAAGTTTTCAGAGATGCGGAGTTGATCGTGAAACAAGTTAAAAAAGTAGTTTCAAGTAAAGAATGATCATTTTAGACACTACAGAAATAAAGTGTGGGACATGATAGAAGTCTTCGATGCTTTTTCCATAAAATGTGTCCCTCATGAAAAGAATGAAAAAAAAATTCTCTAGTAGTCTCAGCTTCATTAATGATCCCTCATTCAAAGTTTGATCAAGACAAATACACCATTGAAATGGTTTTTAGGCCAAGTGTTCCTAACAATGCAGAAAATTGACAAGTATTCAATGATGATCAACAAATTATTGCCTTCTTGGAAAAGAGGGATAATTTTGAACAGTTGTACTTTGAAGGAAGTGATTCTGCATTTCGTGAATCGATGACCTTGCCCATTCAAGGAGGAGTTGAGAATGAGGATCCTGGTGATGACATCATTCAACTCAAAGGAAATAAAATTCCAAAAGGATTGGTTTCACTTGAAGAAATTTTTGATAAACATGACAGGTTTATCAAAGAGAAAGAGCAGGCAGGACCTGTAAATTCTACTGACTATGAGCAAGTTAACATTGGTACCAAGGAAAAACCTCACCTGGTTAACATTGGTAAGTGTTGCTCACTTGAGGAGCACAAAAAATTTGTAAGCCTCCTTACCAAATATTCTGACATCTTGGCTTACTCATATAAAGACTTGAAGTCTTTCCAACCTAGGGAAATGGAGCATGTCATACCCTTGAAACCTAGTGCAACTCCATTCAGGAAAAAGCAAAGACAGTATAATCCCAAGATAACAAGGACAATATTTCATGAGGTTCAAAATATGTTAGATGCACGAATAGTTTTTTCTATTTGACATTCAACTTGGATAGCTAATATTGTACCAGTTCGCAAGAAAAATGGAGAAATTAGGATTTGTGTGGATTTTCACAATCTTAATCAAGCTTCCTTGAAGGATAACCTATCCACTGCCGGTCATGGACCATATTTTGCAGGCTAGTAACTGGATCAGAAATGCTATCCATGCTAGATGGTTTCTCTGGTTATAATCAGATTGAAGTGGCTAGAGAAGACCAACATAAAACCACGTTCACCACCCCTTGGGGTACGTTCGCATATAGAAGAATGCCTTTTGGTTTGATCAATGTTGGTGTAACCTTTCAAAGGGATATGGATATGGCATTCACAGATTATAAAGACAAGATCATCGTGATATACCTAGATGACTTGACAGTGTTCTCAAAGAAGCGAGAAGATCACCTAAGAGATTTAGAGAAAATATTGCAAAGGTGTAGACTTCATAAGATCTCCCTGAATCCAAAGAAGTCCATGTGTTTGGAGTTACAGAAGGGAAACTCCTAGGTCATATTGTTTCTAAAGAAGGAACTAAGATCAATCCTGAGCACGTTCAAGCTATCAAGAATCTTTCCTTACCTACAAGTAAGCCTGGAGTCCACTCATTCTTTGGGAAGGTGAAATTTTTGAGAAGGTTCGTGCCAGATTTCACCGAGATGACCAAAGAAATCATTGATATGATGAAAGGAAAATAATCCTTCAAATGTTCGAAGGAAGGTAGAGAAGCATTTGAAAAATCAAGGGTGTTATTGCAAAAGCTCCTACATTGGTGTGTCCCGATTTTAAAAAGGATTTCATAATCTATTGTTATGCTTCACCGCACATGATCTCTGCCATCCTGACTCAACACAATAAAGAGGGAATCAAATCTCCTATTGCATTCATGAGTTCTGGATTCAAGAAACATGAACTCAATTACACTCCCCTTGAGAGGCATGCATACGCAGTGGTTAGAGCTTTGAAACATTTCAGGTACTATGTATTGAATTCTCACACCAAAGTCTTAGTTCTGGACACCGCAGTTAAATCAATGTTGACACAACAAGAACCAAGATCTAAAAGAGGTAATTGGGTCTCCAAGATCCAGGAATATGACTTGGACATCAAGCCTACCAAGTTAGTTCGAGGAAGAGGACTTTTCCAACTCATCGTAGAGAATGAGCCACAAGATGACTCTGAAGAAGAACCAGTTGAAGAAATTTTACCACTGGTAGTTTTCGTCAGTACCACAGACGAATGGTATTTTGATATAGCCTACTTTCTCACATATGGTGAATGCTCCTGAGAATCTGACAGCTAAGGAAAAGAGAGCTATCAAATTGAGAGTTTCAGGTATGTTATTTGGGACAACACATTGTTCAAGAAAGGAATTGATGGCATGTTCCTCAGATGTGTCGATAAGGAACAACAACCCAGGTTGCTTGAAGCCTTTCATAATCATGCTTGTTGTGGTCATTTCTCTAGCCTAGTGAAAGCTCATAAAATTTTGTGAGCACATTATTACTGGCCCACTATGTTTTCCAATGCTCAGAAATGGGTAGCAAAATGTGAAGCTTGTCAGACAATTTGTTGGAAGACCTAAATTGACAACTTTTCCTTTGAAGCCAATTGTCATTGAAGAACCCTTTCAACAATGGGGTTTATATTTCATCAGGGTTCTGAATCCTAATTCTAGTGTTGGTCATACTCACGTGCTCACTGCAACTGACTACTTTACAAAGTGGGTAGAAGCTATACCAGTGAAACAAACATCTATTGCGGTAATATGTGACTTCATCAAAGAGAATATATTGATTCATTATAGAATTCCACAAAATATCATGACGGACAATGCCACCAATTTCTCTTCTACAGAGATGATAGGTTTTTGTTATGGGTATGGGATATCTTTGTCTCATTCATCAGATTACTACCCGCAGGGAAACAGTCAAGCAGAATCCAGTAACAAAAACATCATTACTATCGTGTGCAAGTTAGTAGAAGAAAATCAAAGAACTTGGCACAAAAATTTATATGATGCATTGTGGGCTGACTGCATAACTCCCAAAAGAGAAATTGGATGTCTCCATTCCAACTCTTGTATGGAACTGATGCTCAAATTCCCATCACATTGGAGTTACCAGCATTACGATTGGCTCAAGCAATTGATGATGAATGCTTCACCAATGCATTGGATAAAAGGATCATGTTCCTAAGCAAGCTTGAAGAGCAAAAGAAGTCAAGTGGCAAACATGATCGAGGAACACCAATCCAAAGTAAAGAAAAATTGTTCGACAGGAAAACTAAGGAGAGGCAATTTCAAATCAATGACTTAGTTCTTCTCTGGGACAAGAGACGTGAACCAAAGGAAAGCACGGGAAGTTTGATTCGCTTGTGGCTAGGCCCTTTCAAGATCAGAAATTTCTGTGGAGATAACACCTATTACTTGGCGTATCCCGATGGAACTCATTTTCCTTTTCCCTACAGTGGGCAATATCTCAAGCATTATCAAAATTGAAAATGGGTTGTCCCCCATATGTACATAGGTAATTAGGATTTTGGTTTGTTTCTTTTCCCTGTTTTTCGGTTTCCTCTCTTTTGTCATCCCTTTTTTGTGCTTCCATCATTTTTGGGATCATGTTCATTAAATATTTGGGTCTAGGTCCATTGTTATGTCCATGAAGTCCTTGTCCCCAATTAGAGCCAGGTGTTATCAGCTAATTTTGACTTCACAAAATTAATAAACATGGAAATTTTGAAAATTTAAAAATTATTCTTTTGTGTGATTTATCACCCTCGTCGTGATCGTCTCATTCTTGTGATCATTCTGGTCTTTCATTTCTGTCCATTTCGGGTGAGAACTCCTCCTGCCAGGTCATAAACTATGTTAATAATTAATTAATTAATATTTAATTAATTTATTACCCTTTATTTGATAAAATCAATTTTATTAATTTTTGGGTTTTTAATTAAATAAATATTAATATAATATTTATTAAAATTCAATCAACAAGTTTTTTTCCTATTGTCGGGGGAAAGTAAGCTTCCGCTTCCAATTGTCGGGGATGCCAAATTGGCTTCCCGTACCCGGATTTCCCCTTTCCTGGAAAATTCTTCTTATTTCCCCACTTGTGGGATTTCTTCTACTGATTAACAATTCAACCGGTTGGAAAATGGGAAAAAATCTCTAGATTTCCCACATGGGGAAATAAGGTGGGGATTGCCAGCCCACCTTGCCATTTCCACTGGCAAATGGTTATCTTTTTCCCTTTTCCCTGCAATTAATGCCACTACCCAAAGGAAAGAAGGAGTTGGTTATTTCAACAGGAAGGGGAAATGGTTACAGGGAAGCTTCTTTAATTCCCATAACCATTTCCCTATGAAACTAGTTGGAAGAAGTTTTGTTTCTTATTTCTTTTAGCGGAACGACTGTAATTGAGTTTTTAAGGAAGTTGCTAAACAATTTTTTGCATTGCAATTCAAAGAAGGAAATTGAAGATTTAACACATTTCAAGGAAATAACAACAAAATTTCTCATTGCCAGGGGTAACTTTTGTTTGTGATCCATTGTCAAAGCATTGGAAGAGGCCACTGGAGGAGACACAACAACCATAGTTAAAGAAAAATTCCATTTTTGTTTTGTCTTGCAATTAAAAGCCCGGTTTTTCATTCCGCTATTGGACAAGAAGGAAGGAAGAAACTACGCAATGCAAGCAGGTAGCTAACAATCCACATAGGAGGAAGAAAAGATCAGTCTAATGGACATGTCCAAACTAGAAATATAGCATTAGGTCCAAAACAACAAATTTTCCACACGTGGGGGAAGAGGAAAGACAACAAGGCATTCAAAAAGAAGGTATTAAAATTTCCATGCATTTTCCTAAAGGAGAGCAGTCCAAAAAAAAATCCTCCATTTATTTTGGTTTTGTTGAGAAATTTTCCACGCAGGAGAAAGGAAGGAGAAAATAATCAAAAGAAATTTGTTGTTTTAATTGTTTTTACACCAAAGACTATGTGGAAAGGAAAGAAAAAATTTAACAAGATACAAATTCCCACACATTTGTCTTAAACAGCAATATCCACACCAAAGGGAGTTTAAAAATCTTTTGAAGAAGGCCACACATTGGTCAAGAGAAGAATAATCCAAAAGAAGCCAAAGGATTAAGAAAATCATTTCCACGCATTCACAAAAATTAGGAGTCTTCCAACGCAAAAAAAGTAGTAGTTCATGCAGCGAGGAAGAAATATTATTTTTTGACTTTCTACGCATTCATATAAAGATACAATCTTCCATGCATCAATCAAAAAATATCAGGCACACAGAGAAGCAAGGTGAATAAAAAAATATTAAATTGATCTGCGAAATATTAAAATCGGGAGATTTTAATTAAAAAATAAATATCATCATTGTTGCCAAATTCAAAACTCGAGCCTAGTCTCGATATGATGTATTGACATTTTAAAAAAAATTGTAACCCGGATCGATTATTATTATTATTATTATATAATAATAATAATAATTAAGATGAGCTATATTCCTTTTGCATAAACGGTGGTTTGGAGACTGAGACCCGACCCCATTTGCATTGTTTTGTGTGCCTGAGTCATTTTTCTGTAAAATTCATAATGGCCAAAAAATCCAATAAATCTGCAGGAAGATCGAGGAAGCTAGTGGAGAAATCAAATAAGTCCATGCTCAAGTACAAATTCCAAGGAATCATCCCTCCCAGTTCTATCAAGTCTGCATACGACAATATCACCGATACAAATCTTGGTCACATCAATGTGCAACAATTTTTTGATCAGGTGAAAGCTGAAGGCAAAACCATATTCTCGGATAGGCTCTACCATAGCGGTCTACCCCAAGCAACGACATTTCTAGTCTCGGTGCAATGCCCGAAGCTGGTTATCACTTGCACAGAGCATTATGATCCCAAGAGACGAGGAATTTACAAAGATAATCACGAGCCTTTCCTCTTAATCACACCAGAGCACATTGAGGAGTTGCTCAGCATACCTGACTTCCCTGAGAATGTTGACATCACTCAAAAGTCAACACAAGAATTTTGGGATGAAGAACCCCTCAAGTGGAGCAAGATGGTTAATAACAACTGGTTAGTGACCAAGAGGCCTCGAGTTGACCAGCTTCCTAAGGAATTGTACCACATTGAGTTCATGGAAGAAATTAGGGACATGATCACTCTCCTGAGTTGAGTCTTCGGTCTACCCTCTGCCAGGATTTTCCACCCATGGATGTATCAATTTATCTGTATCATCCTTGCCAAGAGAGAGTTTGTGGATTGGGCCACCATCATCAGTGATACTCTTCACAAACAATTGATCGAAGTGAAGATGACTGGATGTTTCTACATGACATCATACCTGACTTATGCAGTGGCTAGAAGAAATCTATTTTTGGGACTCAAAACAAGAGGAGTCATGGGTCCATCAAATAATGTCTTCCATTATTATCCACAGCTAAGTTTCAAAAATAGCTCTCATCATTTCAGAAGAGTTAACGATGCATTCACCTTTCCACGTGATTCAAAACCTGAATCAAAATACAGAGGAAAGATTCTCCAAAGAGGCCATGGATGTCATTTCCCAATGGGGAACATGGTTTATTCAATTTTCATCCTTTTCCTATATTCGCGTGAGCGATTTGTGGGTACTCCATGGAAGCTTCCTAAGTACGTCAGTGACAAGTGGGCATTAATGGAGCTTGCGCGACAACTATTCCAAGTTCACTGTCTTCTCAGTGACAAACATCGTTCAGGAATTCATTTCCCAATCCAAATTGGGGAATACCAATGTCCAAATCTCTTCAGTGCACAACTCATGGAGAAAGAGTTTTCCCTCATCACTATTCATCCATATGTGAAGAGATTCAAGTTTGATATCAATGGATATATGCAGAAGATGCTTGGGGAAAAGTATCAACACAACCCTACCATGGAAGATTTCTGGGCTGCCTATTCCGACGAACATGAAGTGAGAAGGCAAGAGTTTTCCCACCTAACCCTTGCTCAGATCAAGGCCTTTCACATCAAAAACCCTCCAGATTCATTGGTGGATGATGATGAAGATGTTATTGATCCCTCATATGATGCAATTGCTTTTACCCCGTTGCCACGAATTGATTGGACCAAAAGAGATGAATTTTCTCTTGATAGCAAGAATCAACTGATTCTCAAAAGAAGCATATCTTGGTATGAAAGAGAACTTGCAAAGTTACAATCAATCCAAGATCATACCTTAGGATTACAAAAATTTCCAACTCGAGGAGGTCTCCAGTCAACCAAAGCTTCTTCTCAATCAACCTCCATGTCCATCTAGTCATACACATCAAACAAGAAAGGAGTGGTTGCCAAAATCCACTTCACCAAAGAAGGTGTCACAGGTGAAAAATCTAAGGGTTCTAGCCCTAGTGAAGGAAGAGAGCATGTATCAGGATTTTCCACTTCAAGTAGAGATTCTTCTACTCACATTGCTGATAGTTCTCAGAATCTCATAACAAACAATCCTCAGCCATGCCTTGCATAAGAGTCCACTCAGGTGCAAGTAGTCCAGATATCGAATGCTTCTGAACCCACAGTTCACAAGATATTTCTCAAAATCTCCCTAATGATCAAGAGGTAGATATCAAGGTTATTTCTCCAGAAATTGAGGTCATGGAAAGGATTCTTGTAGAATCTAATGATGTTGAGAACAATGAGAATGTTGCTTTGGACTCCAGGATTCTATATGCGGAAGTGGTGAAGGATACTCCTTTTTGGGTTGATTGTGAAATCAAGAAAAGGAAGAGGGTTGTCAAGGCAATTGACATTGACTTTGATGATCCTTTTCAAGCTTTCAAATGATGTCATTCCCAAGAACCTAAAGTGCTCTCCCGAATAATGGTGGATGATGACAGAAACAGATTTGTGGATCTTGCCATCCCACAAGTTGACAAGGAATGTGATGCCATGACATCTGTTGATTATGAAGTTTCTAGACTTGGACTTGGGAAGTCCACATTGGAAAGTGACATGGTGATGGCCTAGAGATTCAATAGATATCGTGCTAAAGAGGATTTGAGAAATATAAGTCTCAGAACTCTCAGCTCAAGGCTGAAAAGAATCAATTGGTGGATTATGTTCAACATTTGATAAATCCCATATCATCCACTTTCCTAGTACATGATGTAGTGGCTTCCCCTGATGAAGAAACTCTCAATTTTTCAAAAGAAATAAACACATTGGGTCATGTCACTAAATCTTGGCTTTCAAAGATTCTCATTTTTGGTAAAGAGACGATCAAAACAATTGTTAAGCTCCATGAAGATATTAGTGCATATCTTGATCCAATTCTTTCTTTCAAGGAAACTTTTGTTTCTAACATATCAAATTTGGATGAGATATTTCCTAGTCTACATGAGATGACAAGTATGGAATCTTCAACTTTATCCATTGAAGGAATTCTTGAATTTGAATGTCGAGGGACACGCTTTCTTTGGTGTCTACATCTCAAATCAAGAAAGACACTTCTTGAGGATTCTATGATCCATTATGAGAGCGTATGCAATGAAGCCTTCACTTCACTCGCCTTGATTCAGGAGTTCATAGCTGAGATCCCTTGTGATCTTGTAAATGAGAAAAATCAAAGGTATTCATCAGAACATGTGGAGGAGTGAATTTTCACAATTGTTCAAAGACATGTATACTCCCACCATCAATTTCTCTTCAACTTCAATGGAACATTGCATCAAATTAAAGAACTTGTTTGAGAATGTTCAATCAAAGATGGTCAATCTGAATGATATGCCAGGTAGGATCTTGGAATTACAGGTATTTTGTGAGGCTATTCTTTGACCAAATGAACCTCTAGAAGAAGAAAATATGTTTGAAACATTGGGAAGGTTCAAATCCTTTCAATTGGTGAAGGTGAAAGATCCTAATTTCACTGATGGGTCAAGGAGATAGTTTTCTTGGTATCTAACAAAGTGGGAGAGTCCATTTCTCATATGATTGAGATAGGCGGACCCCATTTCAATGGATAAGGCACTGGTTTTTGTCGTATGTTTTAAAAGTGGTATTTTTAAATGGTGTTATTATTTAACTCACTTTTGGAAAACTTTGGATAACTTAAGTGATTTCTATTTTTAGTTGCTTTTAATAAAGTTGGTTGAGAAAGTCAAAGTCACTTAAGATGCCCTATTTAATGTTCATGTAAAACCATAACTACTTTGTAACCAAATTTTGGGTTATAAAAGGAAGTCAGGGGCTCATTTGTAAGGGTGACTTTGAGAGAGGAGAAGAAAATACTTTTGTATGCAAGCTTTACTTCAAAGAAAGAAACTTTGTGTTCTTTTGAGAAGACATTTTGGAGTTAATGAAATATGAACTTTGTGTCCCATTCATTGTCTCTTATAGCATTTGATGTTCTTATGTTCATTAGATGTTAGTGTTTGAATCTTGCATGCAAATATTGTCTTGGATCTTATTGTCAACGCTACTAATATGTTGTTCTAGTTCACAGTGATCAAGCTCTGATTATCTACTTTCTCACGTGTGTTCCCTTTTACTCATTCTCATTTAGCTGATGCAAACTCCATTTTATTTGTGTTAGTTATTTATTGTTCTTCTCCATGTAATATTAGGCTCTGCTTTTACCTAACTCTTGCATGTTCCTTCCATTCATTCCTTTCCATTCCTTTCCTTCATTCCATTCCATCTCCCTCATTCACTTTTCTTTCCATTGATGTTCCAAAACACCCCCCACATACAATTTTGAATGTACAGATGTAAATACAGTTTTGGTTTTCAATAAAGGAAGCCTCACCTTCATTGAGGAGGGACTTCATTCCCACACTGTTACATGTCATTTTCATGCATGCAAATCCATATGCTAACAATGCGAGAAGGGGGAGGAGAGTAAGCATGCCGCCCCCAAGTGTATGATGAGAATGATTAGGTAACATCATCTAAGAGGTTTTCATGGTCATGGTTGAAGCCAAATGGAAATGCGTCAGAGACCTGGTAAGCAATATTGATCAATTGATCACATCAAGAGCCATTGTGGTGTAGATTGTACATGTCCATTGCATATTATTTGTTAGTGAAAGATAATAGTGGACATCCATGTGTATACCATTGAGTAATATTTTGGGAATAGTCGAGAAATGAATCATTGTAAATAAAAATTCAGCCGAAGGGCATGGGGAATGAAATGTCGATATGATCAGGATCTAAAGTGTTTCTAGTATAGTCAAGCTAAGATTGCCCAAGAGTAAGCGGGGAAGTACGAGAAGTGCATGCAACAAAGATTGATAGATGGAAAATATGAAGACCATAAGTAGTAGTAACACAAACATATCCATGATAAAGATGAGGCGAATGAGGCGGCGGTGATACCTACTTTCCGCTACATAATTTTAATACTAAAATTGTAAAAAAATTATCTCGTTCCTGTCATCGCCATCTAAATATTGACCTTTTGCTAATTAACTATTATTCCCCTTCGTCGTCAATTAATTAATGACCTTTCATTAATTAATTAATGTATTTCCTCTTGGATGTCAATTAACGTTGCTTCATTAGTTGAAATCCATTTTTAATTAATTAATTACCCCTTTCACCTTCTTTTATTTAAGTAATCACCCTATTATTAATTAAATCCCACTTTCAAACCCCTCTAAACCCACTGAATTCTCTCTATACTTCCTCTAAATAGCTTCTACAATCTAATCTTGGCCTATTAATTAATCCCAAGTGATTAATTAAGCCTTGTCTAACTCTCATGGGCCATTAATCTTAATTAATTACCTCTAACCATGTTCATTCACTCCTAATTATAATTCTCCATTATCCCACATTCATTACTAGTTGTGTTTCTCCCAAAGAGGAAAGCTATATTTAAGCAACCTAATACTCCCCTCCCAAAACACACCTTGTTCTTGTAAGACATATACATCCATTTTCTCATGCTAGGCTATTACAAATAGCTTAAAACACAAAAGTGAAAAAAACCCTTTCCTTGTTAAAGTAGTAAGAGGAGAATTAAACATGGCTTTTGGGCCACTTTGACCAAGCTCCCAACTTAATCTAAAATTTTCTGTGGCTTGCATTCAGCTTATAGGGATACTCACATTCCAAAGAAAATCCACACAAAGAAGGGAGGTTTGTGTTTACAATGTTTATGTTTATGCAATTTGTTTATCTTCCTTTATTAGCTTTATCTTGATGTATTTGTAATTGAAAATAGAGTAGGGTGTACTTGGTGTTAAATCTTAGCTTAGTTTTGTCTATTTCATTCACATGCACACACAACATATTGCATATATTTTGTATTTCTTGCAGCTAAGACTTTATTTATTTGCATAATTTTCAAACAAGAATAAGTTAAGTGTGAAAATGATGTTCAACGCTCATATTTCATTTTCTCCTACAAAATAAGAAAGATTAAATTTTAAAATCTTTCAATTTGCAGTTTTAAGATTTTTCTTAAAGACAGTTTTAACTCCAATGAATAAATTGTTTCCTTAATTTCAATTAGGAACTTTTGTTAGTGTATCTAATAACTCATATATTATTATATGCCTTAGGATGCACTTTTATTATTTAGTTATAAATATAGATAGGCACATGTATGCACAAAATTATCCATATCATATTAATATAGATGATTATCGACCATGTAATTGGCATAGTTGACTTCGATTATTAATTAAAAAAAAAACACTTTAAGGTTTATTTTTAGGAAGACTTTCTTTGGAAACAACTATTCCTAGGGACATGTGGCATACAAAAATAAATTGATTGGGTGGATAAACAAGAGTTTTTTCACTAGTATAGGAGAGATTGAGTATAACATCTTTCACTAGTATATGAGAGATTGAGCATAACATCTAAGTGTCAAAAAAATAAGGAGAAAGTTATGGAAAGGGAATCAAAGGGAATATTCACAAGAATCTACAACAATGTATGTAATGTGAAAATATTCTAATGAAGGCATGATAAATGTGATTATAATTGTTGTTGTCAGGATGTAGATAAGGATTGTATATTCTTTGTAAGGTGTAGATGATCATTTCCAATTACGGAGGTTTCAAGTAATGACCATTGTATGGTTGATATCTACTAGAAATTCATGTTGATGGGTGGATATGTGTATCATTACGTATGAAGTGGTGTATATCTTGTCATTCTTTGAGGAATATAATGAAGATCAAGGGTTTTTGTGTGAATCTTGAATGTTTAAGGGAACTAATGCATAAATTTGTGTAGATCAAGTAATAAACATGTGTGATTGTGTGTTTAACATTGTTGTACAAGTAAGGGTTTGAGGAAGGTTGTTTATGTCAAATAAATTCATGTGCATGGCTATTTCTTGTGTGTGACTCTATAAATATGAGGTCACTATGTCTGTTTTATTTTGCTTTAGGTGAGACATTCAGGAAAAAACTTGATTGAAAGTGTTGGCGTAGATAGAGTGAATGTGTTATGATGAAAAACCCTAGGCTAAAAACTAGGATAACAAGCAATATATTTTTCCTTGTGAATAGCTTTTAAAAAGGTGTTTTTGGTGGCTTGGGGAAATTACATAGGCCCATACCACCTATTTACATATAAAAACCTTCATGCATCATGCAATCTACTCTAAAAATATGACTTTCTCCTTACTGAAACTAACCTGGGTGTGGGAAGAGGAACAGCCACACAATTGGGCACCTTCCACCTCATTGGACATATCAATACAACATTTAGAATCATTGTTGTCACCATTAGAGAGAGATTTACTAATCCAACCAATGCCAAATATTTTTTCCCTTTTATGATATCCCTAATGCCCTTTAAAACATTGTGGTCGTGACTGGACAATTCTTCATTGAATGCAAACAGTGAGGTTTTTAGTGCAACATGATCCTGGTGTAGGATGAACTAATTTATTGAGTTTGACAGAATAATAGCTCAACTAAGATTTCATTTTTGGGTTCTTGATTTCCCTATCCAAAAAATCTACAAAGGTTACACCTATGGCCTCACCCATATCCGCTCTCTTCATTTTCCTAATATATATTCTATCACTTCTATCATTCCTCCTAACCTTGTCTATTTGCATTTCCACTTCCTCTTTGATTATCATGCAATCCATTGTATCCATGCTCATGTATTTCTAAAGGGGCAAGGAAATTTGCAAGCAAATATACAATTCTCAAATATGCACTCCTTACATACACTTAAACCATGAATTTCCCACATTTAGCAAAAGTAATTGTGATTTGGGGATTTGTGTCTCACACAAGCCACCGAAACATTTATGACTCCACTCCCCTTTCACCTTGGGGGGGTGATTGGAAATTTGTATCAACCCCATCATATATATCAAGTTGATGGGAAATAGATCACCACCTTGACATGTGACGCCCATAGCTTAATGGTTCAAGTAGCTTGATTTTCCCTATTCCACTTTATGCATTTTCGCTCATATCAGTGCTTATTTTACTTAGGAAATAAATCAATAACATCAACCACTACCAACTTTTTCAACTCCTTAGATAAAGTAATCATCCAATTAATTTGTAACTCCACTCGAAGTTAAGAGTTGCATCCCCGCCCTTTTAATGTACCCAAATCTCACCTCTTCTAGTTGATTTATTAGCCACTGAGATTTTTCTCAAATAGCCCCTAGAAGCTAAGATTCAATCTCACCCTTGTTCATCCCATTAACCCAAATACATGAGTCCCCTTCAACAATAAGTTGTTTATCCCCTCAACACTACAACCTCCAACCCCTTTAGCAAGGCTACTCCTTCTACCCGAATTTTCATCCTAATTCTTATGTTGATTGTAAATATCAAAATTTTATGTCTCGCTTCATCTCTAAACACGCATCCAACACATGTCAGGTTTAGATTTCCTTTCATTGTGCCATCAAATTTAATTTATTTAATCCCTTTGGTGGCAAAGACCACAATGTTACTATTTTTCTGACATTATCTTTACTGAACTACATCATATCTTAGTGTTTTATTTCCCAAACTACATAAAATCCCAAGTGTGTGATAATAATGAAGGGATAACAAAGACATCCATTAACAACCTCAAATTTTTTATGAATTTTCAAGGTGTTATGACCATATTAGGGTTTTAAGGAAGAAGACCATTTTCCCAGCAACTTACAATGAATTCTGCAAAAGAGAGATAGGTTTTCATAACTCATAAGCATACAAACAACGTCGAAAAATCAGTTTCACATTTTTTTATTGTTTCTAGATCTGTATTGGCATGGTTTTGGTCTTTCTGCTTAAGGAGAAATATTGTTCTAGTCGAGAATCTTAGTTTTTGCTAAAGTTTTTGGGTATTCACCTCGTTGTATAGACAAGTTTTCCATTTGTTTATTTGTGATGATCGTCTCTTGAATTGTGATAACATATGTATCGCTTTTTCCGAGCATTCTAGAATATTCCAAGTATAATTACATATGTAATTAGGTTTGATTTACTTGTTTATATTAGTTTAATTATAATTACAATAACCTTGTCATTATGTATAGTGCATTATTAGTGCAAAATCAATTTCCACGTCTACAAGAAGGGAACATAAGAATAAATCATTTGAGGCGAATGACAATACAAGTTAATTAGGTCCCTAAATCCAAATGTTGAGGGAATATAAAATATAATATAACTAATGCATATATCTTAAATATATCTATCTAAAAAATGCAAAGTGATTTCAATATGAGGGTACCTATCTTGGATATGTCACATACCAAATTTATTAATAACTTCATTACCTTCTCTACAAATTTCCCATTCATTTATGATAAGATGGCCTCAATTTAGTTGCACCTGTGAGTTGGGATCGACAATAATGTTTTTGGGAAAAAGAAAATGAGTTCCAAACTTTATAGTATGGCCAAGATATTATTATTTTTCGATCAACTTACTCCATGCAAGAAGGAAAAAACTTCTGAATAAAAGTGATATTGACAACAAATTTAAGGTTGAAATTTCCCATGGTATTCTGATAGGTATCTGATAAAAGGCCAACCATTAATTGTTATCTAACAAACATTACAAACCATAACCACCACCCTTGATTGCCAATGCAGGACACATCTTGGCATAATGAAATATTTTTAAAATAAGACCAAATTATTTGAGAAGAAGGCTAGAACAACTTAAAATCTATGAGAAATACATGTGTTTTACTTTACGAAAATAAAGAATCAATGTTCTTCGAAGAGTCGTAGGTTGGAGAAGGGTCTTCCTTTAAAACATTTCAAATATGATGTAAGCATATAAAATGTAGATTTACATTTAGGACATGTTAAATAATAGTTTCAATGTATTATATTTATCTAAAAAGCATTGTCAATCTGAATGTCGATTTTGGATTTGTCACACTTTGTTCATTAACAGGGTCCATATTGATTAGTGAGTCCACCATTTTTTTTGCAAAATTTTCTATTGATTTAATTACATCAATATGCAAGTTCAATTTTTTTCCCCAAAAACCAAGCACCAAACTCCTTTACATGCCCAAGAACAAAAAAACTACTTTATGACGATCAAATAGATGTTAGATTGCAAGTGGGGTATTAGGTTGGTTGGTTTACAATTGTGCAAGTGGGTGTGTCATGCTCCCCACCCATGACCAAACATCGCCAATTGCATAAGGCCTCCACTCCAATTCCTCGGAATCAAATTAAAAGTGGAGCCCAAATGTAAGATTTGTTTGTGTATTGTGTGTGTCGTATAAAACTTGACTCACCCGAAGCAATAATATATTGAATAAAGTAAGAAAGTAATCCAAAAAAAAATAGATGTTAGATTTAATTACGCTGAAAGGCGTGTTCTTAGTTAGAAATCCCGGGGGGCTCTGACAACATCTAACGGTGCACATACTCTGCACCGTCGACCATCTGAATGGCGGAAATCACCCGCTTTGACCGCTCTGACGCGACTATAGGATAGGAAGCCAGGGTCTCGCCGTACTCGACGTACATTTTGTCCTGTGTTATATTGACAAAAACCTTTAACGGACCATTTGATAAGGTTACCGGGTGAAAGTGAAAGGAAAAGAAATGGCAAAACAACGAAAGCCGAAGGAGAGAGAAAACGTACCATGTATTTTTTTCTGTCATGATTAGCAATTAATTCCTTACTTGGGTTTTTTAATGAATTTTATAATTTGTTTTTTTAAATAACTAAAATAAGCATATGGATGGCGTTATGGAATCCAACTCTGCAAGTCAGCATCAATGACTCAATCCCATTACAGAGTGGGTCCATATCTGTATGGGAATGCAAACATTTCATTTTCAGAGTTTAGTTTGAAAGAAAATTAATATAATTCATTGGTATATGGGTTTATATCAGAATAGTGCTTCCAATTACAAGAGAGATTCCTATTTAATCTTACAGCCTATAAATTGATATATAGCGTTCTTTGGAGGTGACCGCTCTAATGCGCTGTGACAATGGACAAAGAATTCCTATTTTATGGCATTTTTTCACTTTTTTGATTTTTGGTGAAAATTTCAGGAGGATAGAAAAAAAATTGCCATTTTTGGAAAGGGTCCGGGAAGATGTAGCAGCAAAAACTTGCATGTGCCATAGCTTTCATTATGTGGCTCCGTTTTAGGTGTCGTTTTCTCTAAAAGTGCATATTTGCTTGAGCTCTACGCATTGATGGCATTTTTTTTATTTTCATAAAATCCACTTTTGCACTTTTTTGGAATTGCCAACTGTTATTACGCTGAAAGATGTTAGCGTTTATTATGCCGAGAAAATAAAATTTAGTATTCCTTTGCTGTATTCGAGAAAATAAGCAACAAAATCGTCAGTCGTTATTACGCTGAAAGGTGTTAGCGCAAGGGGAGACCAAAAAATTATGCGTTGACCGAGATGGTTTGGTTGGCGTTGTACGATGAAACAAGATTCTCACATATGGCATTAAAACAAAGGCACGATAATGTGTGTAAATATATGCAAAATATATAGTTGTATAGTTTGTATGCGTATTTATATTTTTAAATATACGCAACATAAAATGTTCAAAAAGTTTGTATGAGAATTTGTATTTGTCAATACATTCATCAAATTATATAGCTAGCAATATAGAGATATTCAAAAGAAGATTCAAAATGTCGATTTATATGGAGGTTTGTTTCTTTACAATAAGTGGCAGAATCACAAATTGTTATTATGTCACGAACAGAATATTTTATATTCCTTTGTTGCGGCCAAGAAAATAATGTGCATTAAAACACAAGCATGATAATGTGCGTAATAAACATTCCTATTTTTTTCGATTGAGTTATTACCTCATTTTCCGATGTCCCTCTAAAGACTCATGCTCATGCTTGCTCGTGGACCTAAGAGTGTCCATTGGACGGAAATAATACTATCGTGTAAACAATCTCTCCATACTTACGTCATTAGAGGGTAACATGTGTCGCTCCGGTTGTATATATTGGATTAGGGAATAACGTTTGAAAAATAACAAAGTTGTTGCACTTCGGGAAAAGCAAATAGCGGTTTAGGTGGCAATCTCTCCATACTTACATCGTTAGAGGCCAACACGTGTCGCTCCGGTTGTATATATTGGATTAGGGAATAACGTTTGAAAAATAACAAAGTTGTTGCGCTTCGGGAAAAGCAAACAGCGGTTTAGGTGTTGTTATAGAAAATATGGGCCGATTCACAGATGTGCAACGCACACACTTGATGACAATTACTCGGTTTGATCTGAATGATCAGATGAGGCATCCCAGATCGTGCGGTGACTTAACCATTCCCCTCAGTCACATTGTCGTCGGCTTTAAGTTCGTGTGCTCATGAGAATGAGGAGCGAGACGAGGCATCCCGAATCGTGCGGGGGCTTAATCATTCCCCTTAGTGACATTTTTCATCGGCTCCAAGTTCGTGTACTCAAGAAAATGAGGAGCAAGAAACAAAGCAAATTACCTTAGCACTGTCTCATCCAAGGCTTGTTTAATGGCGGGCTCTTGCCGTTCGATCTGTGAATATCCCAAAACTGCCTCAAACCGGAGCTCCCGATACGTCGTCAGACAAAGCCAGATTAAACGTTCGTCATTTTCTCCACATTGCATCGTTCGGTCTCTTTGTTGCTTTCATTGTCACGTTCTGTAAGGAAACGATAATTTCTCGGAAGATCCTTTGGAGTTGCGCGATTGAGCTAGAAATTTCTCTAAAGATTTAGCAAAACAATTCTCCAAACGAGTTTTTATGGATTTGATTTTTTTGCGATGAAATCGTTACTCTCAGATCCAAATATATGGTCGTTGCCAAACAGGCCGTAGACCATTTTTTATTTGATATATCACGTTTTGTAATAAATTTATTTATTTATTTATTCTATATATAGATTGTTATTACTACTAGTTTGTTTTACAGTTTTTTAATAAATATTTATTTATTTAAAATACATATATTATATATAGTGTTTTTATTAGTGATGTTCTACATTTTTTAAAATTCTTTAGTTATTCTATATATATATATATATAATAAATTATATTTGCATATCTTTATATAATAACATAAATAGTGTTTTGTATATTGTATTTTGGATATTTTGTAGATATGTTTTTCATGTTTTTATTAAGCTCAAGTTATTATCTTGAAAGGCATTTCCATGAGCGGAAGCCTCCTCCCCCTCTAACAACTGACAGAGTCACGCTTCCTCGTCGTTAACTTCGATCCAAACAGGATGTTTTTTTTCTTCGTTTCAATTTCCTTTTCCACTCACCAATATTTTCTATTTCAGCGTTAACATCACTATTTAAAATTAGAGTTTTTATTTTTCAGAATTATCATTTGCAAGGGAAAAATCATTTATTCGGGATTGATGTGAAATGATATATAAATTTGAGAAAAAAATGGAAACAATAAATATAGAATAAATTCATAATTGCCTTTTAATACAAGTTTGAAATAATTATATTTGCCTCTTTTCTTTATATATGCTAGCAATTGCATATGAGTTGCAAATTACAGCAAAAACAATAACAACGTTAAGTTTGTTGGAATTGTAATTCTTTAGTGGGGTCACCATATGTGCTACTTTGAACTGCCTACGAATGATGGAATATCACCAAACCCCAAGACCTCTACACATGCTAGCGTTCCATAAAATATATTCCCCAACTTGTCTTAAGAGAACTTTAAATGCATGCATGGACAAATATTTCTGTAAAGCAGTGTTATGCAGGGACGTGTACCCCCTAAAAACCAGAGGTCTTGGGGACGACAGGATGAGAGGAAAATGTTCCCCCCCACATTTAACAATAACTCGACTATATTGTATTATAAAGACATTAAGAATCAAGAGTGGTATATGAATTTAGAAAAATTTGAGCACAAGTGCACATGATGTTCAATATATACATAATAAATTATATTTGCATATATTTATATAATAACATAAATAATGTTTTGTATATTGTATTTTGAATATTTTTGTTGATGATATGTTTTTCATGTTTTTAGTAAGCTCGAGTTATTATCCTAAAAGGCGTTTCCACAAGCGGAAGCCTCTTCCCCCTCTGACAACTTAAATAAACATGAACAATTACAATTTATTTGGTTACCAAAGCACTAACATTTATCGGTTTGTACACATGGCGTGTAGTGCTTGGAGACAAGAATCTCGTCGTCGTGACGGTTTGTCACAGACATATCGATAGATTTCGAGATGTTATCCGAGAAGGGCACGCACGAATCGATCCATGGGAATTACTACTTATGGAATAAGATGAATTGATATTATAATTTGTGTTAACTAAGAAATAATGATTGTTCTTAAACATTTTAGGGATTTTTTCATATTTTTTGGGAACTCATATTATCATCGTTCATTATGAAATTGACATATACTTTAGCTTGAGTTACCTTTAACTTGGCTTGATTGTTTTCAATCCAAATAACTCAAGCCTTTACTTTTAAGAGAACCACTATTGAAATTGGGGGCGTGGAAACACGACAACTTTCCTTCACAACTATATCGATTCTTCCCACCTTCTCTGCCTATCAGATCTCGCCCATTTTTCCAGTCACTTGTTATAACAAATCTTCTTAGCAACAATTTTGCAATCACGCTAATAAGAGGAATCCCTTCTTCGTTACCTATCCTTAACAATCCCCTCTTATTCAGCGATGGACCTTCCCTTTCAAGCTACTCGACTTCTTCTGCACTCTAAATCTTTTGTACTTCTCCACTTTTCACTACTTCATTTTGTTTTTCATTTACTAACTAGAAATATCATATTGCTTTGTTGTGTTTTTCAATTACTTTTCTGCCTTAAGAATATTTCGGTTTCGGCGTTAACATCGCACACCTCACTTGCGCTTGCTAGTATAAACTATTTCTTAACACTCCCCATTCCTCACAATATAGTTACTGTGAGTGTTACATATAATATTAAAAATAATATAACATTTTTAGAGTCGCCATCAAGTAAACATGTGAATGATCCAACTTTCAATAGATTTGCTCACAGGTAGTCTATTGAACGATTTTCTTGGTATCTTGCATGCAGATTCTTTAATTCACGGAGTTGAGGCTGTGTGTGTTTGGGATTAGCGAAGAAAACAAACCATTAGATGCCCTTTTGAGATGTACGACAACAGTAATGTAAGACTGTTTGCTCATGTGCTGCAACAATTTGATGATTAGATAAGTGTTTGATTAAAAAAATTGGGCTTTTTTGCTGGGGTGGGGTGAGAGTAAAAAATATATTATAAATGAGATCAGTGATGCCAGTGGCTATCAAGTTGAAAAATTCTGACTCGTGGTGGAAGTAAAACAGAGACATGTTCTTCTTCTTGTACTGAAGGTTTTGCAAGTTGGGTAGCAAGCTAAACCCTGTAATTGATGGAGAGAAAAGTTGAAGGTTCAGCACACAAAGTTTGAGTTGGAATAATATTAGAACAGGTGACCTCCTAAAACAAACAGTGTAGATGTCTCTTACTCGCAGCTGCTTAGGCTGAAAGTGATCATTGGTTTAGTTATACGCTTACTGGTAATTGTAATTCCACCGTATGCTTACTCCCAAGAAGTAGCAGAGATGCCAACAATCTATGTAATCTAATACCCAATGAATGCCCACTACTCCTAAAAAAAAATAAAAATAAAAATCCAAAATGATTCATTGCGCATTATACTTAAATGTAAGGAGTGGCAAATGGACCTATTCTCCTGAAAATTTATTAAGAAAGATGGGTCATAAAGATTAACTCTATTAAAATGCTGCTGATTTCCCAAAAATTAATATTACATGACAAATGTTCTTGTTATCCATTCTCAACATCTTGATCCTGCTGGAGATCTTACTATCGTCTTTTGGATGAAAGTAAAAACTGTTACTGATTTAGTTTATGTTCCTGATTATGTTGGACATCTCATCTTGTCTCAGAGGGGCTAATAGATTTGTAGTCTCATCAAATACTCATTAAGTTCCAGTAGGAAAGAGCGAAAATGAACTAGTTATGATTAGGGGTTTATATTTATTACATTTGTCAAAGGCTTACTAAGTAATACAGAATCATCCACTATTCACTCATTATATGAGAAGAAAAGGGTGTGAATCTGTAGGCTAACAAAGGTTTCTTTGCCTACAATTATTCTGCCAATGTCTAACAAACAAGCATATATTCCTCCATTACAGAAAGACATCCTCATCAGTTGGAGCTGTAGTGGAGAGATCACATTTCAATGCTTTGCTTTTGATCAACAAAAACAATGCTCATAGAAACTCAATTTGCTTATTACTGCACAAATAAGTTTACAACAGATTTGGGTATCATAACATTCTCAAATGCAAGAAGTAAGTAAATACCCAAAAAGGAAAAAACAAACAAACACCCACAACAGGAAGGCCCATCATTTTGCATACAAATCACCATTATCAGGCGTCCTCAGAGAAAAAATTGCAGTCCGTAAACTCTCTAGCTCCAACCTAAAAAACAAATGCACACTTTTTCTGACCCCACAGATCAAGCAGATGGCAGCTAATTACGAGAAGCTGAGGGAGGATTGAAAGTGGCCGATCTGGGGGGAAACTGGGGCAACAAGTTACCCTTGTCATCATAAATAATAGCACCTGAAAAATTTGGAGGCCTGCATTTTTCCCCCATCATGATTGTTCTCTGCCAAATCAAACTTCCCTGATTCTCCTCTTTTTCCTTTTCCTTCTCCTCTGCAGCCTGCAGCTTCTTTGCCCTCATGTTGAAGCTCACACTACTCAGAAATCCCTTGCTAGATTTGGGTTCATAGCTGAAACCATTCATATCAATGACAGACTCCTTAATCTCCGATTTCTCTCTGCGTTTAAACTTGTTCTGTGCAAGTTTACGGGTGTGAAAAGCACAGAGGACAATCGACAGCGACAAAACAGTTACAACCCCGGCGGCCATGAAAACCCAATTTAATCTATTTCTTCCCAGAGCTTCTATTTCACGGAAGGCTACCATTTTTCACTCACAAAACGAGCACACTCTAACGCAGGATTACTAACTCACAACATGGCTTCTGATACTTTTCTGAACTCGCGAAAAACTTTTTCCTCTGGACTGAATTTGTACCATATTTCGACATGACATTTCTTTCAATTAAGGCCTCGGTTTTCCACGCTGACGTGGAACCGACGCAACTGCAGGCCTTGTCGTATACCATTTATATCTTCGTAAATATCGTTTTGTAAATAAAGAAGGGTGCGATTATCGAATTATTATATTAAAGCTCGGCTATAATCGATAAGGGACAAATTGATAGATGCACCCCAAGTTGCAATGGATGGCCTATGCACATGGAGGGCTAAAGCGCACTATAGCGAGTTTGAAGCCCTCCAAAAAATTGGTCGTACTGAGCTTTGTTGTAGGACTTGAGTAGTTGAGGCCAAGTTCTAATTTTGTAAGGGTGTTTCATTTAAAACTATCATTTCATAACACTTTCCAATTAAATACTGACACGTTACTACAAAAAATATCAGGGCAACACTTTCCAATGACTTTTCATGTGCGCAAACCTAGGGCTGAAGCTCTATGATGTCACTTTTCGCAGAGCTTCAAACAGCGCTTCGCCCTTATCATGTGTGCAGGGTAGGAGACACCGATAGGGGAGCAACACGAAAGTTTGAACACGAGTGATCACAAATATAAGAAACCTAACAATTTTAAGGTTTGAGATGTGTTCACACACATTTAGAGAGGCAAGTTTGACTTGGGAGCTTGTTAATATTGTTGGAGTAGAATACCTAATCATGCATGTACATTTGAACTTGTGAACATAATCAGGAGATCCTCCTATTTTGTTGGCTTTTCATGTAACAAAATCTTGTTATATAAAACAAGCTATTCTCAACTATGTATTTGGGACTCACATTGTAAATTGTAACATACACATACAGAAATGTACAAGAGACTTTATTATGCACCTCTTGTTGTCTGTGCATGATTATTGTGTGTGTATGTCTGATCTAAGTGTTGTGGTGATGGATTGTTGGAGTGATCATGCAACATGAGGTTCACCACTCCTACATGGTATCAAAGTTGCCTTCGGCAGCCATTATTCAACCTAGTTTCATTATTTGGATGATAAATTTTTAAAATATATACATTGTTGATGTCATACCTGATCGACTAGACACAAATTTAGATGTTTCCCCGCATGCATCGTTTATACACATGGCATTGAATCATATGCAGACATCTTCTTCAGCCATTTGTATTTAGTTGGGATGGATTTCTTATCACTTGTGGTGGAAGAGTAAGCACTCTTTGAGAGAACACTATCAATATAGCTCCTATATTTTTCAGCTTCTCGGTCTACTCATTTCTCTTTGTGCCTTTTGTAGCTCCCTTTGTTGATTCAACTCTATTATTTTTGGCAATTATAGAGAAAATTTATTGTTTCATGACATCCTTTAGAGATTGGCAACATTATGGAGTTTTATTTACCACTTGGTGAGGTTATATGTTACATGGGACTAATTTGTAGTTGTACTAAGTTTAAAGAGCCATGGATTTTTCCTTCATGTGTGCATGCTCCATGTTGTGCACTTTCTTCTCTACTTTAGTTGCATTATTCTCCCATTATCACTAGGGACATCTACTTGGGAGGTATATTTCATCTGTACATTCAACACTTTTTAGGAATGTTGACAATGTCCATCAACTTTGTCATGGAGCTAGTTCTCCCTCTGAAGTATAGCTAGTCTAGTGAAGCCCAATGTGATCTTGTCTGTGTTCGAGTAGTTGGCTTCATCCACTCATACAAATTTGGAGCGTCACTCCACCCATTCAGTAGTATGGGGGAAATGGTGTTGATCCTACTTCTTTTGGTGTTATGTCCTTTACCTTGGCAAATTACTTTGTTTTTAGTAGCCGACATATTTCATCTTCTAGAAGTATATCAAATTAAAGTTTGGTGAATCTTGCATTATTGAAACCAATGACAGTCTCCTTGAATGGAGCTATTCTGTTGAATTTCTGTGTGAGTTATTTTGTTTTGTGTGATAAAATAATGGACCTAAATCACTAGTGTAGAATGAATTTAAGTGAACACATCTACCAAACATTCTTCTGGTTAGCAAAACTTCAAATTTTCATTAATGAGTAGTGGATTCATATGTGACAACATAAGTTCAAACCTAACATCCCCAACACCTGTCATCTCTTTAGTAATAGTCACTAAAGAGAACTCAAGTCACATTTCAACTAGGATAACTCTTTTTCTAAGTTATGTGATTAGTGTTTTCTTGTAAGTGAGCCTTGTACAAAATACCAATTCTTTTTTGACTTGGCAGTTACATTGAATCGACGTCCATGTATTTCAGTAAGATGAACCGGTTACCATAGGGACACTTAGTAATTCATTGTGCATTTATACATGGGTCCCTAATCAAGCCTAGTCTCCAGGACCCATTAGTCTATTTGCTTCCTCTTTTATCACTCTTCATTTTGTGCTTAGGGGAGGGTGTTGGAGTGTTTGTGTTCACACTGGTTAGGGGTTCATGATATTTTTGAACCAAATAGATTTGAGTCATACTCACACACACTTAGAGAGGTAAACTTGACTTATGAGCTCGTTAGTATAGTTGGAGATGAATACTTAATTGTGCATGCACAAATTTGAACTAATGCACATATCTTATTGGTTGTTCATGTAAACAAAATATTGTTTCATGAAACAAACAATTCTCATTTATATATATGGGAATCCTATTTTAGATTGTAGCACACACATACATAAATATACTAGATACTTGTGTGTGTGTGTGTCTATATATATATATATATATATATATGTGTGTGTGTGTGTGTGTGTGTGTGTGTGTGTGTGTGTGTGTGTGTGTGTGTGCGTGCGTGTGTGCATGTGTGCGTGTGATATTATAGCCTGAGAGTGTTTGTCATTCCTACAATTGAACTAATTGCATACTTTTACATAATTCCTTGTGTCAAAAAAACAAAAAAATCAATATACAAATTAAAAATGGAGATGCATTTGTTAAGGACTAACAAATTGAACCAACTATATAGTTTTAAATAATTATTTTTTCCAAAAAAGACAAATCTCGATTTAAAAAGTAAAATTAGAGACGTTTTTTTGATGAAAAATAATTATACCTTATTGACCAAGAGTTGCAGCTAGGTGTGTGCCCACATATGGTGCCCATATATAGGAGAAAATGTCATTGAAACATGTATAGTGAATTGTTCATGGTCGAAAAATCCATCCCTACTTAAAATTTCAGTGATTACCTACAATCAATGAAGACACATAGTGATAAAGTTGTCTCCATTATGAATTGTAAAAGAATTCCTCATAGGAAAATGTAGGTCAAATAGAGGTGAAGGCCTATATATGGGATATGCCAACTTCATATGTTTCTCAACATAAAAAATCAACATTTGTTATTATCATTTACATGTGTGTGAATGTTTGAAACTCCACACCATTTGAAATAATATCTTTTATGTCAAGGTTTTCCATGAGTTCATCAAAAGGAATGCTTATAAAATGTTGTAATTTTTCCATGTAGTTTACATTTAAATTTTATAGAAATTATGAGGGGATAGAAGGACAAATAGGGGCAACAAACTGGTTGAAAAATGGAAAACACAAATAAAAATATTAATCATAATGATAGAATAAATAACTAGAGGGATTACCCAAGAAACAACACATCTTTCATTTCCTTAAGAAAGGATAAACAAATTAATGGTGAAAAATAAAGGAAGAAATTTTACAAGGACCTACAACCAAAAAATTTAGTAAACTAGTTCACCCTTTTCAGTGTAATCCCAACCTATGCTAGAATAAGAGCTTTAGAATAAGGTACGTACATCCATTTCAAAAGTAGTTTTTTTTAGCATAAAACCCACTCCCTAGGAAATAAAAGATAAGGCAAGAAATGTACAAATGACCAAGCCTAGAATACTAATGTAATGGTGCCTACCAATTCAAAAAAAATTGTAGCTAGCTCCTTAAGGGGATTTAAAAATTCAATTTTTCATAAAAAATATTCTATGCCACTAGTCTCTTCTTTCACATAAATATTAATAATTTAATATTTTTTTTCAAATTATATATGTATCTAGTAAGGAATTATCAAAGAAAATATAGTCTATTAATTTTTCAAGGCACGTCTATCTACATTTGCCCACAATTTTTATCAGACATATTCAGTCTATGTTACAAAAATGACTTATAGATCATCATTTCCAGGAATGCCCACAACCTTACCAAATTTATTATTAAGTAGTTTTTGGAACACATTCCATGTGAATTGTGCATGAGTTGTTATGTTAAATAGATCATGCAATTTTTTTTTATTTAGGCAATATAAATCAATTTGTTAAGACCTTACAATTGTGTCTATTACATTAGTTCACCTATCAATTGCAAACATTAAAATAAAATTCAATTTCATTAAGAATTACTTCACTTCACATCAACATTAATCTCCATGTTGAACAACATTTTTTTCTATAGCATTTTGTCAAAAGGTTTACATGCAATCTTCTCTAATGATGAAGCAACATTACGTAATATTGGAAAGGGGGTTTGTTTCAAGTGCATGTCATATAATGCTCGTATCACCTATCACCCAAACCCTAATTATCCTTGTACAGAGATAAATACAAACTATGGATGCCTGATATGGATTGATTTTTTCCTCTTCAAACTCCATAAGAGATGACAAGGTTGAGAGCACATAAAATTCAGAAGAATCAATTTATTTGATTTTGATTCAATTTTTTCTTAAGCATACACATATTATGACATCCCTAACATGACTAGCTATGTTATTCAAGATGTTTCACAAGTAATGCAATTCGGAATTATCATGTCATAACATAAAAAAAACTCTGGAATCCTATACATATATAAGTAATTATTGACAATTTTTAGAAAACCTAATGCAAATAATGCTCTTGGATGTTTTCTTTCTTTTTGAACTCATCACTTCGCCAGCGAGAGGACATGGTTAATGAGCATAATAGTCTTCTCTACTCCGGATTTTATGTATTAAGTCTCGAATCCTATTAAAATGCAACTCCAAAATAACATCAAATTTAGTTTCATACCTTAGAGAAGCCAACAAAATCATAGAGAACAAGAATCCCATAAAATCCTATTAAGAGTATTCCCTGATTATACACATCTTATTGCATCCCCAGTGTGACTATTTAGTTGTTCACAATGAAAAAAAGTAATGAATTTAGGAAGTAACATTTCATTGAATAAATATAGTTTGAAGTTGGAGACATGTATTAGAAAGTAATTTACCATTTGAAATCTTAACATAGATTATTCTCTTGAATTTTTTCTTTATTTTGGATCATGTCGCTTCCCTAGTGAGAAGACATGGTTTCCAAACACTATAGTATTTTTATTTCCTGGTATTCTATATTAATTCTAAAAATTTATAGAAATGCAACCCCAAATTCATATCAAATATGTGTTTCGTATCTTTAAGAAGCCAATAGGATCACAAAGAAAAAGAATCTAATGGAATCAATTCAGGTGATTCCTATTCAATGTGTAATCTTTTCCAATGACTCGAATCAACATTACTCAATATTGGAAAGCGAATATTCATCACGTGTATGTCTTGGAATTTCCAAAATTCACCTTCCACTTAAACTTTAATTCTTTGTATAGAGATACATATGTAACTATGGATCTCTCTTATGGATTGATCTTCCCCTCTTCAAACTCTATAGGTGATGACATGAGGTAGAGAGACCATAGAAGCCAATACAATCAATTTAGGCAATTCTTATTCAAATTATTCCCTAATCATGCACATATTATAGCATCCCCAACATGTTTGGTTATTTTAATCACGATGGAAACAAATACCAAATTTAGGAATTAACATGTTATTTTAGAAATGGACTATGAAATAAGAGACAAATTTAAGAAAGAAATATATTATTTTGAAACCCTAGTAAGGATTACGATCATGGATACTTACTTTATTTTGGATATCATCAATTTTATGACGGGAAGAGATGGTTTTCGATCACTATAGTCATATTTTATCCATATATTCTATATTGAATATCTAATTTTATAGAAATGTAACCCCAAATTCACATCAAATATGAGTTTCCACTCTTAATAAAGCAAGTATAAATTTAGGTGATTGCCATTTATATTATTTAATAATTATGTGCATCTTATGTCATCCCCAACATGATTGGTTATGTTATTCATGATGGAAACAAATACTGAACTTAGGAAGTAACATAATATTGAAAAAATGAACTCCAAAATCATAGACAAAATATTAGAAATCAGGCGACGATTTTAGATCCCTTTCGTTGATTATGCTCTTGGAAATTTTTTTGTTTGGGGGTTCATCACTGTTAGTGAGAAGACATCCCTCTAGTATTTTATGCTCTAGATCTTCTATTAAATCTCAAAATCTATAGAATTGTAGCACCAAATTTATATTAAATATTATTTGTAGATTTATGTTTCATTTGTGTTGTGCTTTATAAGACACACATAAAAAATGGACTCCAAAATTAAAGACAAATATAAATGATTAATCAATCATTTTGAAACCCTAACATGTATTATGCTCTTGTATGCTTTCTTTAATTTGGGGCTCTTCATTGTTGGCTAGAAGACGTGGATTCTAAACTCTATATTATTTTATTCTTTAGATATTTTATAGAAATAAAACCCCAAATTAATATCAAATGTGATTTTCAGATCTCTTTTCCATCTATGGTGTGCTTTGCAAGAAACACATGTGTAAAAAGAAAAACACATTTTGACCCTATTAAACATTTAGAATTGTGAATGGTGGGATTTATTGCATTGTCAAGGCACATGCAAAATGAAAAAAACCACTTTTTATTTTTTAGTGTACACTAAGTAATAGGTTGTTCCTTCTCATAAAAGGAATGTTTATCAACATAATAAGTATTCATAATCATCAATAATAAAACACATATATTAAAATTGTAATCAAGCTTCCACTTAAAGAAAAATACAACATTCAAAATAACATATCAAATTCTTAATGTAATTGTGATCTTGTTTTATATGATTCGCTATTTTGCTTGGTAGTAAGTTTCATTATTTAATCATTGTAGTAAGATGCTTTCCGAGCATATTTTTATTTTATAAACAAACACCACTCCATATAGTTTGACATTACTAATATATAATATATGTGGAGTAAACATTGAAACTATATTGTCACACATCAAAATTATGAATGAATTTACTTCCATTCAATGTGTTTACCATGTTATATCCCCGCTTTAGGATGGCCAACTATTTCCATTTTTGAACATATCGCACCCAACTCTACAATATCTAATTTTAGTTGTAAAAATTGGCACATTTGATTGATTGTGTAGAATTGTGGATTACAATTATGTTGAAGTGTTTAATTCTTATTATTTAAGTGCACTTGAAAATAAAATATTGTGTGACATCAATATATATATAGTACTTCTAATATTGAATCATGTTTATTTGATATCATGATCTGGTTAACTAGTTGTGTGTTGTCTTTATGAGTTGGTTCCAGAATAAAACACCCTTGGAAAAAAAAAAAGGAGATAATCATGAAGAGAGGAGACTAGATGAAGAGTTTTGGTACCAAACAAGAGAGAAATTTGTACCCTTGAACCTTAGCAGTAGCATAGTTATACCATTTGGGAAAAGGGGTAAGCTTATTTTATCATTTTGCAAACACTTTTTAGTTTCGTTTGGACCTTTCTTAGCATGCAAAAATACCATCGAGTGTTATATGACCTTGTTAGAGTTCAAGTCTCCACCTTGAATTGGGTCTAGTTATAGGTCCACCAACATATAAGATTTATAAAATTATAATCAATTGCACGTTTTATGTTTTTAGCCGTAACATACCTGTAAATATTTAAACTTACCATCCCTTCTGACATGCATAGTTAAAACATAAATGTCATTAATTTTATATAGATTAATACACAAATTAAATCAATGTACTTAAATATATATTACAAACTATTTAAAATAATATAGGATTACCTTCTATATTTTTATTAATAATAATATTATATACCATATTTTAAAGGGCAAGGTTAAAATATTCCATCACTTAAAGATTGTTTGATGAGCATAGTGGAACTCAAACTTTAACCATGTTGGTAATATTACCATAAACTATGGAGTACAAAATTAAAAAAAATATATAAAAAAAATGTGCACTATTTTATTGCTTCTCAGATTTGTGGTTAGTGAATTATTGAAAGAAGGATCAATTAGAGGGCATGCCTCTTAATGGTATAAGAGTGACAATGTGAGGAAATGAATGATTTATCTTACACAAACATTATGAAGGGTGAGCTTCCTTGATGTAATAAAAAAATGCTTTCTCATCCGATCCAAAAATAAATAGAATGCATAAATCATAGCAAAATCCTCTCCACATTATAAATATGGAAACCAATAGAAGAAGGGAAAAATGTTTTTGGAGGAAATATGTGAGTGGAAGAGCATACATGAGCATGTGAGAAGAGGAAAGTGTGTATAAGGGAGGGAGTGAGATAAAATAGTGTAGAGGTTAGCATAGAGCAAAGGATTGCTTACAATCAGATAAGGAAACAACCTCAAGAAGTAATTGTTTCTATTCATGTTTTTTTTCTCTTTCTTTTCCTCTTATCAGCCTAAACTTGGGATTGTAATATGTATTCATTCCTAGGACTATAATTATGCAACTCATTATAAGTATAGTGACTAAAGTTATGTTTAATTTTATGGTCAATATTCATATCAATAAAATTCTTAGTGATATTTATGTTATTAACATTACCCTCCAAGCCAAAATATCAACCAATATATTAACTCGTAACATCTTGATTGTCTGTGATATAATTTATGGCCCTGATTAAATTGTCTTCCTATATTTTTTATCACCTCATTCCATCTTAGTTGTTTTCCTTTTTTCCTTGTGAAAATATGTTTAGAGTCTGCATTGTACGAACCAACACTCATTCTCTAGCTGAAAATTAAGATTATAATAATTATATAAATATTATAAAAGATATTAATAATTATATGGCTATGTATAACCAAAGTAGGTGGAGTAAGATGGTAAATATTATTCCATCTCGAAGTTATATATACAACAAAAGATATAAAAACATCATAATGAGGTCAATTTTAAAATGTCAATTCAGATTTTAGCTCCTTATAACATATCATATAGGGGAAATTATCCTATAATTGTGCATATATTAAAACATATACATTTGATTTCTTTATAGATTGTTAAAAAAAGTACTAATAGTTGTTCACTTTTTAATTAATGATAGTTTTCAATCGCCATCCACAATATGACACATAGGATGTTCGGTTCTTGGTGCACTTTTAAATGTTTTATACCAATTATGTTTGTACTAAATTAATTCAAAATCTACTTTTCCCTCCAAATAAACACATGAAATGAAAATAATAATGTGGCATAGTCATATACTATATAACGGTATAATCAATTTGTGCTGATGAGACACCTACATGCATTCATGCACCTATAAAGTTGAGGTGAATAATTATAGAGTCGTCTCCCCGAATTATCTCTTAATATAATGCTAATGATAATGATTAAAACAATGCACATTTTAGCGAGTAGTTCAAATTTGTTATGTTTATTATTATCATGCAAACCATAGATTAACCATTAAAATAATGTTTGCTTGAATTTAACAATCCTTGATAATGTGTGAGGGAAATAATTCATTGAAAAATGGTACGAGGCATTGATGTGATGCATTATCATCTATGCACATATTAGAGATTTCTCATGTGCTAAGTCATGTTTGTTATGTGGAAATCAATTATTGTCCAGTATGAGTTTAGGATGGATGAGAAGAATCGGTAGCCAAAAGTTAATGTATAGTGAACATTCTAATGTGGGACTAAAAATATAAGGGGGTTAGTTTAGTCTTTACTGTATCTCAGTAAGAATGGGTAGGGGTACTTCAACGGGGTTACCAAAGATTGAGTTGAGTGTATGGGGTTACCAGGCATGCCCTGTATACGAGTTAGGATACATTGGGGGTTACCCTCTGTAATCCAAGTCTTATGGCCATTAAAAATTAATAATTAGTGTTAGTAAGAATGTATTCTTTTCCATTTCACCATCCTATATTATATCACGACTAGTTAGGTCACATGTTGTCAGGAATTTGTATACATGGAACGATCTCTCTTTTGGTATCAATTTTCACATCTACCTTCCTTGTGAAGGGTAGGGCCACTATCGGGTTAGGAGAGGTGTATGGAGGAACCAAACTAGCTTTTTGGTTGGAGGAAAATCACTTTGATGATGTTTTCCCTCTCCTTTCATTATTGTGACATCCTCATGATCTCTGGTGTTATCGTAGTGTGCTCACATTGAGACTTGTTCTTATATTATTCTATATTACTATCTTTTAATTGAAGATTGCATTCTTATTTGTAATCTATATTACTTATAAGGATAATTTTGATGAACATAATGAAGATGCAGTCCTTTGTAGCTTCAATATCTTTATACCAAAATAAATGTGTAATGAATTACATATTTGTATCATTTATGTTCATATACCATTATGAATTCTTAGTTGATTGAATGAAATGGAATTTTAGAATGATTAAATGTAATGAATTTCTTTTATCATGTAAATGTAACTTGATAACAATAGAATTACTCTATTAATTTAGTTTCAAATTGATGATTCCATGCATTTTATTATTCCACTTTTCTATCAATAAATAAGCATTAGTTGTTTCCTATTTATTTCCACATCTTGTAGAGTTTAGTTAAGAAGTAGCAATGTGATTCTGGTCCTTGGTGGAATTACTTAGAAACTCACACAAAAATAAATTGGGGCATTTTTTGAATATTCTACCAAGGTGTTCTTATAGAACATCAATGTTACACATGGATATCCTCTCTTGAGCATCAAATGTTTGAGAGGACCCTCTAGAAAGCAATTCTATGGTAGCATACCTAGTTGGTGTTGAAGTCACATACAATCTATCAATAAGCTTGTTTTAGTGAACCACCTTGCATTCATTAACTGAGACAGGAGGTTACGGTGTTTGGTACTACTAATGACATGCACCTCATAGTTTAATTCATCTTCATATCTCGTTATGAAATCCTTGAACCTCTTTCCATATGCTCTAGAATATGATTTTGGCAATAACATTCTTGGTAATTACTTTTATAGGACTATCATGCTTATAGGGAGGACTACTCTAGCCAAATGCCTCTATCTTCCCACACGTCCTATTATGATTTATCAAAAAAAAAAAGAAACTATGTATTATTTGGGGCATTCATTAGTGATGATAATGGATGAGATCAAATGTTTAGTGAGCAAATTGAAAGTCAATGACATAAAAATGGGTATATGCTACAATAACAAGTTGGGTTCTCCCATTTATAAAATGGCTATTGGTATAATAAAATATGGCACTATTATCTTAGTATTATATTAAATTCTAGTGATAATCAATCAAGAAACAAATTAATGGATGTCCCTTAAAAAAATTATTACATTGAAGAAGGTGGATTATTCAAATTTGGTATTAAAATGACTCTTTTGTTATCAAAAGTAAATGGAGTGCTTGGGAAAAACTCAAAGCTTAGCTCAAGTGGAAAGGTAATAGCTTTCAAGATAGGCTCTCGATCAACCGGGCACTCATTTGATGGTTGTTTTTTATTTATTTTCATAATGATCCTTTGGCTAAGGTCCTCCGGTGCATTCTCTTATATTTTCAGATGAGGGATTCACACATCACTTGTTTGATATCTTCTATAGCCAATCCAAAAAGCTACTTTCTTGGCCTCAAGATAACACCAAATTTTATCTAGTTAACATTGATCAAGGGAATTTTGAGGAAATTTTAGACACAATCCCTAATGATACGATTCAAAAAAATGGTGTCATTTCCTCTCATCCTTGGTGGAAGTACTAGAAGTGGTATCTAGATACGCTTTAGCAAAATTACTTGCCCAACAAGGGATATTTATTATTATCATCATATCTTCCAAAGGTTGACAAGTTTAATTCTTGTTGTCCTTGCATTCAATTTTTTTCAGCAAGATATGAATATTTAACACAATTTAGAATTCCATTTTAGAAGCAAAGTTTTTCCAATTTGCATGGTGTATTTTTTTATCAAGGTCTTCCCCTTGGCTATTGTCTTACTCATTTAGGGATTCCTCAACTCAATTTCCCTATATATGGGAATTTGAAACCCTTACATATTTGTTTTGGTTTTGCTAAAAATCCTAGCTAGCATGTACTTGGATTCACAAATTTTTTAAACTTTTTAGACCAAAACCCTTCATCTAGAAAATAATCATCTTAGGAGATTGACCACTTCTCCCATATTTGGCATACTTTCAAGGTGGAAATTCTTTACTCTATTTAGAATTAAATAGATGTAGTTGTTTTCATTAATTATGTCGTCGATTACAACTTTTTAGCCTATAATAAAGCTATGATTGTTTGCAATGTATTTTTGTAGATTCAAGTGCAAGCTTAAAAGGTGGCTCTTGAGGTTTCCATTCTGCAGACCATTTTGGATCATTGGGGAATTATTTCATGCACCTTAGCTCATGTTCCTTCTTATTCATCATCTCGAGATAACACTTTGAGGGGAAGAGGCCATCATAGAATTTTTTCTTGTTGCCACTCCTAGAGCCATGTTGGGTGGCCTTCACCTCATTTTCGCTATCCTTTGCTTTCATAATGTGATGGTTGGGACTTCTTGCGACTTCGTTCAAATGGTCAAGATTTTTTCCCCCCTCCTCATCAAAACATTTGGAGTAATTCCTAGTTTGACAAGTTTCCTTGGTTGGCTCTCGCTATTTCTCCCCATTGGAAAGCACACAAGGGCATGATGACACTTTGGAGGCAACTAACACGAAAAATCTAGCCACCATTAGTTAGGCCCCAATTAATGAGGGGAAATACCTCCATGATGTTGGCTAGGGAAGCCCTAATGATAGAGATTCTCCTTCAATTGATCTATTTGTTATTACAGCTTAATGTCAATGTTATTTTCTTGTTTTTATATGACTTTGTTTAGTCTTGGTTTCTAGGCTATAAGTTTAATGTAATTTGTAATATTTATTTTTTGTGAATAATTTGTAATATTTATTTTGAGTAATATAGATATATGTCATCTAAATATAAATAAATTAGTAAAATAAACACCCTTCAAACTTCAACATTAATTTAAAGAAGGTCAACTAAATAAATATAAATCAATTATTCAAATTTAATGAAATAAATAACCTTCCAATCTTAACACTAAGACTTAATTAAATAAATAACCATCAAACTTTCACATTAAACAATCTATTCAATCAATTATTAAATTTACCAAACATTGAACTAAATAAAACAACCTTATAGAATGTGGAAATACTATTTCTCTCAATTTTTTATCCTTTATTTAAAAAAACTTTGGAGATCGTCTCCAAAAGTTATGTAGGGATCAAATACTTTTTTCAATGAAGACTCGAATCATGATGTTTATTCGTACACAGCTTATTTGTCATCATAACATATATATCTAGGTGTCATTATATTATCCACAGCTATGGAATACAAGAGATGAGCGAAAACATTAACTTATCTTAAAATAGAAGGCACGGAATAAGACCATTTAGAATTAGTCAAGGTCTAATTAACACCTAACGCTTGAACCTTGATGAGGTTGGCTAAACTTAACTTCGGCCACTCCTAAATGAGGAATTCCACCAAACCCATCCTCTTGAGGTATTATGGCAAGGAGGATATGACTTGGCATATTGACAATTCAAAGTTCGCATATATATGTATGAATGATTTATTCATGATTTTTATTGATTAATGATATGTAATTCAATTTAACTATATTATTATATTGAATCCAAAAAATATTTGAAAGAAAAGAACAATCTCAAAACTTCATTTTATATTCAAGATATTCTAATTTTTCGATTTCTTTTTCCAAGCAAAAAAATAAATAACTTTATGACAGTGAAATTCAAGGTCGTCAATTTTTTAATGTTCAGACAATACAATACCAATTGCCATTGTAGTAAAGATGTAATTAGCTATAACCCCCTTTAAATTACCTATTATATTATGTATGCATTAATTAATTTTATGGTCACAAGTTTGAATTTACATGGAATACGGTATATACACCTCTTCCTTGAAGAATAGCTAGGTGCCTCCTACATAATCAGAGTACGAGGTTGTCTCATGTACTATAAGTTACCTTGTAGACTTAATGAAAGGTACACGACATAGTGGACCTTAAAACAACATTTACTTTCCTTTGGAAAGGTCCGATGAATACATTGACAATGCAACAACAATTAATTTGTTTAATTGTGTGACTATTAAAGTTTTGTTTCTTTCAACATGCATTAGATGACTAACCTGTGACCATAGAAAAAACTCACAATAATATGCCATTGATGGCATTATGCAAATGATAATTTATATATAAGGCATTAGCCCTTTTGATAATGGTATCATATCATAACACACTACCACCCAATTACCTGAATATATGGAGACATATAACCATGGTTGAAAAACAAGAATTGTAATACTTTTTTTAAATTTAAAAGCCCACTCATATTAAAACTATATAAAAATACAATGTAACTCATAGAAAACACAAGTAGAATGGAATCAAACCCTAGATTGCAAGTCAAATCGAGCCATACATGCCTAGAGAAAGCTACAACAAAATGACTGTATTAATTACATATAGTTAATAAAGTAATTTTAAATCACAAAATTTATAAAAGAAAGGACACACAATCACACAAACATCAATGCACATGTCACTAGTTAGCGGTAGCGAACATGACAACAAATAGAGGAGGACTATCAGGGTTGCCATCCTATCCATTGGCAGTCAATGGGTTTGTAGTGTAAGGTATGTGGTCCCATCCATCATTCTACTTTTCTTGTTCTTACTTAGTCTATCAACATGGGAATATAACAAGAGCTAAGTAGGGGAGATTTCCCCGAGGAGGAGTCCCACAGGGGCCACACCAGTTTCCACTATCATCAATAAGTCTATAAAACACTTGTCCACTACATATGTCAGTCGAAGGCCAATGAGAACGACAAGAGAAGCTATGTCTCCTCTTCAAGCGGTGATACTAAAAGCCATGGTTACCACCTTAGGAAGGTGAGAAGCTATGGAGAGATTTTATAGGCACCCAATTCATGACACGAGGGGCATTTCCCAATGGTTTAAGAGAGATTGGAGGTACTCCAACTCCAAGCATATATTCTCACCTTGAAGCTAGATATGAAGCAATACATTAGAAACGAAAAATTTGTTAGTTATATAAAAATATTTTTCCATGGCCAATTTATTAAAAATAGCATGATTTTTGTCTTTCCAAATGCGAAAATAATATCAACACAATTTTTTCCAAAAAAAGTTTTATTTTACAGGTAGAATGGTTGAGTCCCTTAACAAGACTATTTTCCAAGTAAGAAGTTGTGGAAACAAGTGTTAAAATGGGCTTTGAATCTACCTCTAGGCAAATTAAGCATTAGGGAAAAGCAAGAAAAGGAACTTCATAGTCTCAACTTGTTGGAAAGAAAGATAAGTTATATTTGTTACCCCCATATGATTCAACTTATCTCTAACTATGTTCCTTGGTAAAGAATACCCCAAAGAAAATGATACTTTTTGGAGTCAACAAGGGATTTCCAAAAATCAGAAAACTACTTAGCCCAAATAAAATATAGAGATCTTAATTACCATCGATGATTAAGAGTATATATTTGTATATGCGGAGGGGAAAGGAGATGATAACCAAACTAACAAAAGACTATAGCAATATGTCAATTTCAGTCCTTCCACTAAGGAGCTTAAAAAAGAATTTTTATTTTGTGGAGTCACTCATCAAGTATGGCGTTTAAAATAGATTCATCATCCTAATTCTTAAGATGATTTTTTTTTTCTTGATAACTTCCCAAGGAAAGGAACTACAAGAAGCCTTGCAAAAGATGTCATAAATAATATTGAATCACATTTTAAAAATCCTAAGGTTCTTAACCTACGAGACCCTAATAAAGGGGGCATTAAAAAAATTAAGAATCATAGACCACCAAAGAGAATATATTTAATGGATATAACATTCCTCAAACCATCTCCAATCCAAATGAGGTTGGGTTTGAGCATTCTCCAAAGCTTCTAGATGTTTTTGGAAAAAATATATACCACCAATTTTAACTAACATAGGGGTAGAGAGAGAGAGAGAGAGAGAGAGAGAGAGAGAGAGAGAGAGAGAGAGAGAGAGAGAGAGAGAGAGAGAGAGAGAGAGTAACTCAAGACCAATCCAATTATTTTTTCCAAAAGGAGATCCTTGAGAGATGTAATTTCTTAGTAGGATTTCCCTTTCCTTAAAACCTTCCAAACCTTTGATAACCCATTTGACACTCATGGCAGGACCTTGAAGCTTAATTTCAATAAGGCTAAGTTCTCCAACTTTCTCAGGTTTGTGAACAATGTCCTAAGATGCTTTATGAGAATTTTTATTCCCTTTGAAGTTGACCCATAATAAGTTTACAAAACTTCTCCAATTCTCCATAAACAACTTTGGAAGGAACCTAATATGAAGAATAGTAAATATGTGTAACACTCAACATTTTAGAAAAAAACTTGGAATTTTCTTGACAAGGATAAAGGTTTGATAATCCAATTTGAAATCTTCATCTGGATCCTCTAAACCACATATGACCAAAACTCAATAGGATAATATTAAAAATAAAAAGGGATTCCAAGAAATTTAAAATTCCCACCTATCTGAATACAATACCATTGATATCAATCCAATCGAGGAGGAGTGGGGGAGAGGGATGGTATATAGCATTGTCTTTCTCTATTGAATAGAAGAGTGATAAGAAAGCCAAAAAAATGTCAAAGAATTACATGACATGTTTGATTGAATATTCCTCTTCTAAAAGAGTGAGAAATGATTCATGAGTGAAATGACCATTAATGAGATGATAAAAGTGAGGGAGAGAGATTCCTTTAATTGAGCATCTAGAGGAGAAATTGGAATGAAAAACTATAAAACCTTCTACAACAAGAACATCTAAAAAGGGAGATAAAGTAAAACCATGCCTAATAGATCCTTGGAGACAAAAACTGGTATGTTACACCCCATTAATAGTAATACAAGCTCCACTATTATGAAGCAACATATTGAAAATGTGTAAAAACTAAAATCCAAAACCTAAGGCTTGAAGCAAGACAATAATAAATGGCTAGTCAATCTTGTCATTTTAAAAATCTATCTTAACAAACAAATATTTTTGGCTGGAGACTTTGATCTATTCCACACCCTCTCAAATAATAATGATATTGTCTAAAACATACATATTTAGAATGAAACATGTCTACTCAGTTCTAACAATAAGAGGGAGAAGACACCTCAATATAAGAGCTATAACTTTAACAATTAACAATAATTTTATAAGACACGTTAAGGAGAGTGATATGGCTCCATTAAGTGATGATCTCAGGATCTCCAACCTTGGGAAGGAAATTACTATTACCTTCATTGATCAAGACTCTCAAAGAGTTAATTCGATTTTTTTTATGAAAATATTCTTTTTATTTTTGCTTGAGTTACCTAGGGAGAGGGGCCCTAGCCCTTTGTGGCATCACCAACCCACACTAGTTGTGGAACCATCCAAGGATGGTAGTTTAAACTCTTGGCGAGCCCACGGATTAAACCTCATTATTGTGGCACCCTATCACCAAGGTATCCAAACCATCAGTAGTAGGCCACATTAACACGGAGCCAAGATTTGAACTTTGGACCTCCCATTTACAAGGAGGCCCAAGAGCCATTACACCACTACCCGTTGGATATGAAAAGAATCTTTAAAGGAGATGCGATGGTCAAATTATGCACACACACACACACAGATATATATATATATATATATATATATATATATATATATATATATATATATATATATATATGAGATGTGATGGTCAAATAATATATAATATGTAAGGGTTCATCACATGAGGCTATTATGAATTAATTAATTTATAATTAACTAAGAATAATCATAATAACACATTAATACTTGCTACAACGATAAACAATATAATGATATCTCAAGAATACAAGAGGATATGGATATTTAACTATATAGAGTGGAACAAAAGAGACATGGACGTGCAAATTAGGTGAATATATGAACTTGAAGATGCTTCATTTATGATATTATAGCTAGATCTACGATCATATTATCCTAATTGCATTATGTATGGTTTTTCCTTATTTTGTATGGTCTTGGATCTTCTTACAATGAGGTTCCATAACTTTCTGTGCTCTACCTCACATAACCTTGACACAACCTGTAATGACCTATGATAAATGGAGACCCAGGAAATCTGTAATACCCTTCGTCAAAACATTATATAACAAAATGAAAAATCAATTTATGAGTGAGGCTAAACTACCCTTGATGGTAAAATCCTACCAAACCAATCCAAGTGTTGAACTACATGTAATCAAATGGGATAAAGCCTCATGTAGTTCTCCTAGTGTTTTACACAAGTGTGATGTGATATAAGCCAACCCCTCAAGTATTCACATGTGTCTCTTGACATAAATATATAGGGCTAACTATAGAGTAAATAATGTACCCAACATGGTAGTAGTGTGATGTGGTGTGTTTTAGTTACTAGACTAAACCCTTTTGTCCTTTGAATACCCTTGAAAATGTCTAAAGTGACTTGTTCTTGCTAAGACATGGCTCTAGGACATTTGAATTTTTAGAAATGGAGGAATATACTATTTGTACTAGTTGAGTGCTTTAGACATGATGTTGTGGGTACTATAAATTATGTGTAACTTATTTTGGAATATTTATGAGATAATTGAGTGCTTTTGTATTGATATTTGCAATAACAACTTATGAAAGTGATAGGTAAGTTACAAAATGATATTTACCTAATCATATAGGATCTTGTGGGTGAAATGACATGTTAAGGCCAACCCTAAGAAGATGAAACGACACATATAATATAATCAAATTGAAAATAGAGTCACAAGATAAGAGGAGGTAGGACCATACATGTTGGTTAGGGTCGTAGTCCACTATAGCCTTGATCTGTATGGTTTTTTCCCAAGAAGATAATAAGACAAAATCTAATGTTCGGTAATAATTCCTTGAATTCAATTACCTCTTTGATTAATTAATATTTCTTGGATGAATGATAGAGAAAATTGTATATACTTTCAAGTAAAGAGAGAGATAATAAGATGTATTGATTGAGATTAGAATGTGAGAATTTTTATCAACAAGGGAGAAAATATAAACTCGTAATTTCCAAAGGATAAGTTACCAAATTTGAGCATCTACATTTCACCCCTATAAGTGTGTAATTAAACAATTTGATTAACTAAAAGATTTTGTGACTACACAATTATATACTTAAAGGAAAAACATAATTGAGTGTGCACACACACTTTTTCTTTGCTTGATATTTATCTTCTAATGTCTTTATGTTGCAATGCTCCAGAGTGAAACCTACAACACAACGTGTAATCAATACCCATAGTATAAATTGAATTTTAACTCAAAAACAAATAATACTTGAAACATTTGTAAAATTGAGTTGCACATAGTAAAGTAAACGAGATGAAAAACATGGAAGGAATACACTTATTAATTTTGTGGAGGGAGGATATTCCATTTTTATTATACTGTGAAGAATTGGAGTTTTTTTTGAGATGCCAAAGGATTTGGGGTGCTCAATCCCTAATTTTTCCAATGGAAAAACTGGGGTGTTGAGTGCATTCAACCCAACATTGAATAGGAGATATAGAGAGAGCAATCAAAGCACCCATTGGGAGAGAAGAGTAGTGTATTGAATTTTTAGTAACCTTGATATCTTCCCCCATAAATGTGAAAGAGGAGAGGAAGAAAATATATGAAGAACATATCCACTTCGATACCTTCAACAACCCTGCAGACCACATTGTTTTTGATAGACCTAGGCCTAATTTTGTAAATAAACAAGATAGTAAAAAATGAATGGATGCACCATGCCCCACTATGTGTTGTACAAATAAGTATGAGCATGTAAATTCTAAAATATACAAAGGGGAATAAAGCCCATGCCCCCAAATACCTATTATTATAATTGTATTCAAGTAGTGTAATAGAGAAGGAATGAAGTACTCATGCCCCCTGTATAATGCTCTAAACTATGTCATCCTTGTTTGAAATTTGTACCAGAATTTTGTAAATAGATGTAAGAGTCTAAAATTGTTGGAAACTTATAAGAATTCCCCTCCCCAAGTAGGGATCATTCATTAGTTTTTGGACCTTATTATGGTCTTGACCATTGAAATGTATGATTTTTACCAGTGTTGATTTCTACAAATTTTCTACATCTATACATGTTATTGAGGATCTGTACCCTATGAAACATGTTCCTATGTTATGTAATCTACCAATGTTTGGTTATATACGTAGAATATTTCATGATGAATGCCCCCTCTTTTGATGCGTGTGTGATAAATCATTTGAGCATGTGGTTTAAAATAAAATATGTGTACTCATGTAGGATAAGTATGATAATTTGCATTGGATCATATATAAGGCTATAATGGTGGTCACCAACGAAACCTATTCTTACAACAGGGGTTGTGCATGGTGGAGACCATGACATATAAATAAAGCAACATGTAATATGCAACAAGAAAAAGTAAAAATAATATATATATGGAATAAAGTAAGAACAACAATGAAGAGATAGTCAATCAAACTAACATAAGAAATAGTATGTAAAAGAGTCACATTAAGAAATAGAGTCAAAATTTGGGACACCCACAATGTCACAAGATATTAATATATAAGGAATTGTAGATGTAAAAAAATAAGCAAGTGTATACACATAAGAAAGGAATATATCACAAGACATGACACCCATGATGTTGTAAGACAAACAAATCACTTAGGTCACATATAATAAGTAATCAAGCAGTCACACAATCAAGTAAGAAAGTAATGTAACAAAAAAATACAACAAACATTAGTGAAATAGAACATAGAAAAAGATAGGTTAGAACTGCACAAGACACATGTTAGTCTTGTTAGCTCAAAATATAACATGTACACAATGTATGTAATAAAACACAATAAATAACTGTAAAGTAACTAAAATGAAATGAAATCACTTGTATAGTGTAGAAAATGCCCCCAAAGATTAGTGTCATTAGAAAGGGGATGCATTTGCCGTAACCTTTCATTGTGTATCAATTTATGTATATCCTATGCATCAAGCTCAATATACATCGTGAATGCATGTGTGTAATGATAATAGTATAGATAAATATGCTATCTAGTCAAACCAATATTAAAAACAACATACGTAAAGTGAAAAATCTAGCCAAATCAAGTACCATGAATAGGTCATAATTTTGTATTTTGTACAATATGTGAATGTTTCTGTAATATGTGGTTATTTGAATGTTGTGTGCATTTTTTAAAATGAATATTGTACAGGAAATGGGGGTTAGCACAAAATCTACCTCGCTAATAGCCTCATTAGTAGTCGAGACAAAACCATCGTAGTGAAGGAGGATAGGGCCTCACAAACATCATAAGAGAAGAAGGATGCTCTTGTATAAGATGTGTAGAGACCATTCTATGCATCGTAAAGGAGACCTATGATGAAAAGAATCATGATAAGTCCCATAAAAACAGGGATGCCTAATATAAGACCAAGGTGCGTTAGCAGATAACATCAGAGAAATAAAATGCATGTGGCCATGTATGAAATGAGTATATGTGTAGTGGCAATAAGAATGTGTCAAGCTGTTATTATCAATATTATCCAAAATAGTAAAAATAATCATAATCAATACAAGGGTAATGAATATGAGTATATAAAGATAAGAGCCATATGAGATATGTAAAAGATACATCATGTCAATAAGCTTACTAGGGCTGAACAAAAAATGAGGAGAGCCACATGGCTAATAACAAGCAAGAGATCAAATGGATTGAAAGGGTAAGCAAAAAATGCAACATCACACAACTTATCATACATACATATAGTAAAATCTATAGACATAGTAACATGGCGAGGAGAGGAATTGGTTTACCTCGAAGATATAGAACAATATATGTAACTATATTTGGTATAGCTATACTAGAAATAGTTTTGGTCATATATCTATTAACAAGGGGTCTAACATTAGATGGAGAATCAATATATTTATTATTAAGAGGAGCATGCACAATAAAAAAACCTAGTAGGAGATACAAGTGCGATAAACCCACTAAAACTATCATGTGTAGATGTACTAGGTGTAAAAGTAGTAACTGTAGCTTTTTTACTAAGAAAGAGTGGGGCATAAAATGGAATACATGTAATCATAACAACATGATTATCATGAACTAACTTAACACATTAATGCAATGTAGATGGTATAGTTGTAAAGTCACATATCTAAGAGAAACCTAGACATATGTCACACAAGGTAATAGAAGATGCAACCAAAAATTGAATAGATATAGTAGTAAAAATGACTGCAATAGGGAGAACAATATTCCCAAAAAAATTCTAAGTATTGAATGTGATTTTGTATTTAGTATACCCAAGATAACGTAACAACTTGAAAGTGTATACATAATGTTTAAAACCACTATCAATTAAAACAGTATGTATGGGTTGTTGGCCAATGAAAGTGTGTCTAAAACAATATTATGGTCCATATTAATATCATCAAAAGTAATAACCAACCGAGGAGGTGGCATAATGGTAACATCCGATGGGAGATCATAAGAAGTAGGGATGATATCACATGATAATCATGATGCTTGTCTGAATGAGATTTAGTAATTTTTTGATCAAGTAGTGAGTCATGTAACGTAGCATTACCATTAGTCAGGTTAGATGTTTTAGTGGGTATGTCCCATTCAATAACATTTACATTAATAAGGTATGGTATAACATGCCTAAGAATTATATATTGATTAGTAATATGACCAATACATATATGATAATCACAATATGCATTAACATCAAAATTATTACTACGAGGCACACTTGCATCGAACTCAAGCAATGGAGGGAGGGATACAAGGTAACACTCAAGTAATTATTTAAGTACTAGCTACAATAAACAAGGAAGGAGAGTGAATTTCCTACAAGGATATTGCAGCTAAATATTTGTGGGTTATGATATAACATTAACAAAAACTTTATTACAAATCGTATTGTCATTGGGATATCCTATAAAAGTAGGTTTTCCTTGAGACTTGGAATTATATGTTTCCCCTCCCTCACATGGATTATGAGAATGGACATTATTAAAGGGATAATAGCCTATTCTAAGGTAAATATGGGAAATCTTAGGCTTGAGGAAAATATTGTGAAAGAGGCAAGGATCAATCATGATGATAGGAAAAAAGGCATATCCTAGAGTAAATAACATAACCATGCACCTATAAAAGAAAGAGAAACCCTAGGGAAACTAGGGTTTGAAAAAAGAACCAAAATTACACGTGCTACATTGTCAAGAAAATGGTTACAAGAATCCCCAATGATGATTCAAAATCCTTTCAAGAAGGTGTTCAAGCTCCAAAACCCATTCGTAGTGTATATTTGTAGCCTAGATAGCCTTACTTAACTTTTCCATGCATTTTTCCATCTCCCCACCTCTTTCTATGCTTGTTTTGGCCTTCAGTGCCAGGACCGCCACCCTGCCTGGGCGACGGTTCTCAAACCACAGCCCAAGCCGGCAGTCCTGAAACCACTGCCCTACACAGGGCGGCGGTCCTGCCTGCTTTTTCCAGATTCTTCATGCGTGTTTTAAACATGTGACGATTCACTTAAGTTTTCTTTTAGAATGCATCCATGAGCCAAATTGGCTAAAAATAGCTTTGTTTTCTTGGTTCTCCTTGCTCCTTCTATTTTAAATAAGATTTAATTAGTTGGAACTACCTCTTCTTTCCTTGTGCATGAAGTAACCTCCTAGCCTCCATTCCTATATATTCCATGCTTGTATTCAAGCAAAAGGGCCTGAGAATTTTGTGTATCTTGTATTGTTTTTCTGCCATAATCTCACTAGGAATTGCATAGCCAAGCTCAGATCTCTTGTGTTATCTCTCTTCTACTTGCATTGCATCCAGATTGCTTCCAAGCTGCCATTGCTCAAGCACCATCCTCTTGTTGTTGTTCTTTGCATTCCCAATCCCTTGGACTCACATGAACACTCAGAGAAAGAAAGGAAAGAACTGAGGGGACAGATACTGATACTACTGGATTTGCCAAGATTCTTGCTCTTCCAGGTTGGAGTTGTGTATTTGTTTTCTTTGTTTATCAAATTGTCAATTACAAATTGTTAATTTTAATTGCATATCAAATAGAGTAGAGAAATAGTTCATTCCAATTAGCTAGATAATCTCAAGTAGATCAAATCAATAGGAAGTTTTCTCTTCAACATTACCAGGGAAGTTGTGGGGAACAATAGCTCTGTTAGGGTTATGATTTGTTCTTCACTTCTGAGGTAGGGTTGGAAGGATTTTGATTGAATTAGAATAGATTTTTAGATTTAGATTCACACATCTGCACAAATAGTTAGCTACATCTGGCTAATTGTTTGTATTTAATTTGTTTATTAGATTAGATGCATTGTCTGAAAAGTTAGAAAAGAACAAAAACATTTACTTTCCATAGATTAGCTTGTTTTACTACTTTGTTCCGATATATTGAGAAAACACCAAAAACATAGGTTAGATTTCCTTTGATAGATAGTTTATTTACTAAAAGAAAATCAATTCATCTTGCATGACCATCAATGGTCCACAATAGGAAAATACTTATAGTTGTGATCCCCTGGTCCCACAACCCAATGGGCCAGAGCTAATAACTGACATTGACACAAGTTTGCATTTAATAGTCTTACACACACCTGTAACATATGCTGAGAAAATAGGACAATTAGATACACTGAATATAGCTGCTAATCAAGCCTATGACTTTTGGACTGCTCCTGGAAATAGGGTTTGATTGCATGCATGACCATCCAAGGGCCTCAACCCCCATGAATCTTTGGTTGTGATCCACAGGTCCCACAACCCAACGGGCCTACTAGTCAGCTAGATATTGACACTAGTTTACACACATTGGTATTCATATCTTCACCGCTTCCACCCGATATTATTACACAACTTTCATTGTTAAACATAGCAGCCGATCAGGCTAAGACTTTCTGGACAAGACCAGAAAATCACCCATAGTCCCTGCAGCTCCACTACACCTCTTGTCTTCACTTCCATGACCTTATCTGGAAACCCATACGAGGCACCTGCAGGTTACTTTCCACGTATTCCACAACCAATCAATAGAATCTCGGTAGAACTAGACATCGATTGGAGTCTCTGAGTAGCTATCATATCAGACCATACCATCACACCCCTTCAGGTTAGGAGAGCATTCTTTGCCTTAGATTCACAGATTCCAGTATTGATGTGTCAAAGACATAAGGTTTCCCAATTAGCTTGATCACCACCATCACTTTCACTTCCATTTCAATTCCACACCAGCTCTCTTAGGCACGACCTCGGGATGTTGGGTGCGAAGAAGGTCACGTGTTGATTTTCTATTGTACAAAATTGGTGAACCTGACGTGAAGAGCTAGTCTCTAAACGTTTCCACTTTCTTCATCCATCCTTTATTCTACAAGTATTCTTATACCCCCCGAATATGTCAGGATACAATGAGTACAGTCAGCCCATCCTAGGTTTTGACATGTACCATTACCAATCAAGTATACCACAACAATCACCTTCACTTTCAACATGGGCGGACAACCGCTCATCCACTCAAAACCCTCTGCTTCAGGGAACCAATGTCAGTTCTTCTGTACGTATTGAGGAACTTGATCAGGTCACTCATACCTATCCCCTCGAACAATCAAGTTCAAATAACATGACATTCACTGGTGAAGCAAGTTCATCTCCTCGGGTATTGTTTCAACATCCCATTAGCATGCAATCTGATCAACTCCCCCATCTAGATGAGGAGTATTTAGCACGATATGCTAGGAGTGAACAACACTTCCAGAACATGAACCAATCTTTCAATAGGTTGCAAGGACAAGGTGATGTCCTGCTTCAAAACAATAATGCTACCCCACCACCAACTGACAATACAGCCAATGAGGGGTGGCAACATCGTGAACAATTCATAGCAGGATACCATACTCCTCAACCACCTCCGAGGGTTCAACAAAGGGTTCCTAAGCAAGGCACTGCCCCATCAATGGGTGATGTCATTTCAGATTTGGTAAACAAATTCAAAGAGTTAGAGCTTGCCCAAAATACACAGAATTCATATGCAGGGCAAGCACGGACTCCTTCCTACCCGCAGAATTACAGGAAAATGCCTACTGCACAGAATCCTCTAGTTTACATGAATATTCAAAACCCTGGAGATCTACTTATGGGGATGAGCACCTTGGGTATGCCCCCCAAGCCACATATGGATATCTGCAATAGGCACCAGTCGAAGTGCATTCTCAAATGCCATACCAGCTAAAATGCAACATTCCCTGGCTTCGTGCCTTTCAATTCCATATCAAGGTAATCAACCCCCTATGTACACATGTATTCTAAATCTCCATAGGGGGACATGTATACCTACCCAGGTCCATATGGACAACCGCAGGGGATGCCATACACCCCACCAAATGTCTATGTTGTCCCATTTCAACAACTGATGCAGCCCCCACCTCCCCAACAAGGATCTTCAATGGTGGAAACATACGCAATGGGGACCTATTCTGAATATCTCAAGGAACCCCTAGATTTCTCCATTCAGATAGTCATGCTCCCAAGACCCTTTCCTAATCTTCTAAAGTTCAAAGGGGAAGGTGATCCTAATGCCCACATCAAGGCTTATGCAATGGCCATTCGAGAGCTACTCCCATGGGACACAGTCGTTGCAAAAATTTTCCCTAAGACACTAGAAGGTATTTCTCTCGACTGGTACTATAGGATACCGAGAGGCTTCAATACACTCATTCAAGCAACTTGTATCAGAGTTTATCAAATCTTTTGATATGAACAAGCTTTTGAGAATAGGAATCAGGGAATTCCTTCATATCAAGCAAGAACACAATGAGTCTGCAGCCCACTTTATTCAAAGGTGGCGAAAGGTTCTCTACTCCTCTACAAGTGCTCCAAATATGGATCAAATGGAGCTTTGTGATTTGTTCCTTCACTCTCTCAATAGAGAGATGAAGGAAGAGGTTCAAAAGTTCTTGCTAAGGAGCTATGAAGAGGTGCTAGAGGGTGCTCTTCAGATCGACCAAGTGGCCATTGACAGTGGTCGTAAGACCTATGGAGCAAATGGGAAGTTAGTCACTCCCAATCAAAATAATCCTGGTTACTCCAACAACACGAACAACAATCAAGGACCAAAGATCCTTAATAAGAATCATGGAGTCACGACCGACGGTGTGACTGACCAGCCCAAAAATCCTAATGTTGTTAATCCTACCAGCACAGGTGCTACAAATAACAACAACAATAATGGAAACAATAAGAGAAACAACAATTTCTCACCCTTAGTAAATGTTGTGGATTTTAATCATCCTCAACAATAACAACAACCTCAGCAACAGAGACAAACACTGACCCCAAGCCCTAGTCAATACCCAGGGGGTATCCTAACCAATTCCAAAACCAAGGGCAAGGGTTTCAAAATTTTAATTATAACAATCAACAACAAAACAATAACTGTAGTTTTGGACCACAACAGGGAACAAACCAAAGGCCTCGAGATTATGACCCTGACTTATATTGTGGTTTCCATAGGGTTCGTGGGCATGATGCAAGAACTTGCCATGATTGTAACAAGTTTTTACAGCATTTTCCAGAGGACCAAAGATAGTTATTTGTTGACATGTTTTTGGAAAACCCAACAACACCACCCACTCAAAACGCATACATGGGACCAATATCTCCATAGAACACACCATTGGGGATCTTCAATGATCCTCTCCCCATGTGTCCAAAGGATGGTAGATTAGATCCCAATGGTTCGAATAAAGGTATTGTAATAGGGACTCATGATCATGAAGCTTCAACTTCATCAAACCCACAGGTGGCACCCCCTTTGGATGGTCACCAGCAAACAAAGATCGTGGGATTGGTAGAGTTAGACGCCGAACCCCAAATTAACGTTGCTACAAGAACCAAGGATTATTCTATGCAGCCAATCCTGATTTATCTGGTTATGTCATAAAATTCTCATGATACACTAAGCAAGCTAGTAGGGGCTTATGATCTAATCAATGATCTAACCAAGACCTTTTCACACATTTCCTTCTTGGATCTACTAAAGAATTCCCCTTGCTCATCGAGCTGCTCTATTAGAAGTGCTAGGTCTCGGCCATTTGATTAATGTTACCCCTCCGCCAGAGGCACAGATAAATCACATAGACTTCAACATTAGTCCTCCAGGGCAGCCTGAGAGAGATATTGGGTTCATGTTTGACATCAGTAAGATGCCCACGGATGTTGAGATAGCTCGTAGAGGTGACCCGACTTTGTTTTTGCAAGTTTGGATTTACAATAACTATGTAAAATGTGTAATGATTGATGATGGGGCAGTAGTTAACATAGTCCCCTTCTCTTTTCTTCAGAAGTTAGGGTATGGGGAGACCAATTTCTCCTCGACATGTGAAACACACTGAGAGGCTATGATAGCCTCAAGGAAACCTCAATCAGAACCATAGTATTATTAGTTACTCTCGGCCCAAGATGGTACTCACTGAGTTTTATATTATAGACCGGGAAACCAACTATAATATGATCCTTGGCCATCCTTGGATCCACCACATGAAGGAAATCCCCTCCACTCTATTCTAGGAGGTCATATTCTTACATTTAGGGAAATTATTTGTGGCACAAGGTGATCCAAAACCCTTTGATATACATTTGGCCAACTTAAAGAAAAGGCCAGGGGTCCACTTCTGAATTTGAGCTTCCCACAAACCAGTTAAACAAACCTACAAGCATGGTACTAGAAGAAAAACTAGTTCCTACAACAGAGTTAGAAGTCACGGGTTTGATCGAGGGCATTCTAGGTGGTCAAGGATGAAAATTTTATTGTAGAGACAGTGTCGCTAGGAACCAAAAAAAGATTTTTGAGCTATTAGAGAAGGATTTTCCTATTCTCCTCCCCTTTGATTCTATGGGTATGGGACATGCCTTGGGACTCAGTTCCCTTCCAGCAGATGAGGTTTGCATGGTTGAGGTAACCAAGGTAAAGGGGGAAGGTACAAAGGAGGACTCAATGTCCATCTTCCTGAGTAGTTTTTGGACTCTTCATTTTGATGGAGCCAAGTGTTGCTTTGGCGACAGGGTAGGCACATCCTTACTTCACCCGAAGGAAGGATTCTACCTTTTACTTTCAAGTTAAATTTTGAATGCACAAAAAATGGGGCTGAATATGAGGCTCTCCTATTAGGCCTCATTATAGCTAAGAGGATGGGCATCCTCAATATTAGGGTGTTGGGTGATTCACAACTAGTCGCAAATAAAATATCTAAAGTATATGAGACTAGAGCTGAGCATCTACAACTTTACAAAACAATAGTGCTAGGTCTGACAAAAGGTTTGATTTCATCTCAATTGAGGTAGTTCCACGTGAAAAAAACCTTATCATAGATTCTATAGAAACTTCTGACTTCACGCTTCACCCCAAGTAGTGACCTAGAAGATACCAACTTCACAGTTTCAGTTCGTCACCGAACCCTTGATTTGTAAAGCACCAATGACCCCAATGTTGACATACGTAGAAACCAAGAGTCGATTCTGATTGTTTCAGAGCACATTAATAGTGATGAATCGAATTTAAGTTATTTAAATGCTTTGGCAGAACTACATCTTACCTATCATGAGATAGACCTTTCCTTGATTTCACGTTCCTCTTCTTATTTTAGAATCCCATGATCGAATCTTCCCCGGGAAGGGGTCTTGAGATTTATGAGGTAGAAGAAGAAGGGGATTTAGAGTTACCTCTGGCCCCACCTGATTTTGAGGAGGGAAACACCTCCTTAATCAGGGTAATGATTGATATAAACATTGGAACAGAGGAAGAACCAAATATTTTGAAACTAGGATCCTCTTTAACTCTAGAGGAGGTGGAAATACATACCCAGATCCTCAAAGAACATCAAAAGGATTTTGAATTTAGTTATAAAGAAATGACAAGGATTGCACCACATATCGTGGTGCACAATCTCATCACCAAACTAGATGCAAAGCCAATTAAGCAAAATTTGAGACCCATGAAGCCAAAAGTGGCCCTTATGGTGAAAGAAGAAGTAATGAAACTTCTCCAAGTGGGATTCATCAAGCCAGTTGATTATTCACAATGGGTATCTAATATCATCCTTGTTCTAAAAAAGAATGGAAAGATTCATATTTGCATAGACTTTTAGGACATTAACAAAGCTTTCCCCAAAGATGATTTCCCATTACCATCCATCAATGTTATTGTTGAACGCAATAGCTGGATTTGAATTGTTGTCTCTCATGGATGGGTTTTCAGGATATAATCAAATCAAAATCTATGAAGAGGATCAAGCTAAAACTACATTTATAACTCCTTGGGGAACCTACTACTATGCTGTCATGTCATTTGGTCTTAAGAATGTTGGTGCCACATACCAACGAGCAATGACATACATATTCCATGATCTTATTCATAATATTGTGGAGTCATACGTGGATGACCTATTGGCCAAGGCCAGGAAGCACTGTAATCACCCAGAAGTGCTTCATATCATTCTTTCACACTTAATCAAATATGGTGTCACATTAAATCTGGAGAAATGTGTATTCACATGTACCAGGAGGCAAGCTTCTAGGTTACATTATATCTTCACGAGGGATTGATGTCGACCCAACCAAAATTCGGGCTGTGTTAGAAATTGTTCCACCATCAGATGAGTCTAGTATTAGATATTTTCTTGGGAAACTCAATGTGCAATCCAAAGTTTCATCCCTGACTTGACCTATGTTATTCATCCCATCAACAATTTTTTGAAAAAGGATTATAGCATTGATTGGATGGAAGAATGCAACGAGGCCTTCAAGGTAGTTAAACAATTTTTTGTTATCCCCTCCCACGCTAATGCCACCTAGATCAGATCACCCATTGATCTTGTATTCATGAGCTACGGATGTTTCGCTAGCCTGCATGTTGGCTCAAGAGGATGACGATAAATGAGAGAGTGCAGTTTACTTCATTAGTCAGATGTTGCTTGATTATGAAACATGTTATACATAGGAAGAAAAGAAATGCCTTGCCATATTCTTTACAACAAAGCATTTAAGGAATTATATGTTGAATCAAGAAACAAGGGTTATTGTTAAGACAAACCACTTGCAGACATTCCTCATGTAAGGATCCTTAATCCAAAAAGGTCGGGTGTTTCATAACCTTAATGGGTGAGTTTGAACTAACATTTGTAAATAGAAATCATTAAGGGACAAATCATTGTAGACTGGTTGGCTGACAATCCATTAGATGGGGGTGATCTGGTAGATTTAGACTTTCCTGATGAGTGCGTGTATTTTTTCGAGACCATGCCCCCTATCTCTGTATGTCCTTGGTACACCGATATTGTCAACTTCATCATGGACCACACATACCCAAAATGGGCAACATCACAACAGAGAAGGTGGTTACACATCATTGTTGCTAAGTACGTTATTTCGGAGCAAGTGCTCTACTGCAGAGCCTTTGATGCAATGTTGTTAAGATGTGTTGACGCTGAAGAATCCCAAAAGATTCTTTATGATTCACATAGCGGAGTATGTGGAGGTCACTTCGGTGGCCATGCTACTACTCAGAAAATACATCATATGGGATACTTATGGCCCACTCTAGAGCATGACGCAGTAGAATTTGTGCGTAGATGCATCAAATGCCAAGATTTCTCTCATGATATCCATATACTGGCACAACCTTTACAACCAATCGCAACCCCATGGCCCTTTTCCACATGGGGCCTAGATTGATAGGGAAATTCTCTCCCTCATCAATGGATGACCATAACTTCATAATCATGGCCACAAAATACTTTACCAAGTGGGTAGAAGCCATGCCCCTTACCACCGTACCTAGCTCTGTAATCGCTAAGTTCATCATGAACCAGATCCTTTGTAGGTACAGGGTGCCACAAGTCATTATTTCTGATAATGGCACTTCTTTTAAAAATGAATGAGGTGTGTGAGTTGTGTACAAAGAAAAAAATAAGTCATCACACGTCTTCCCTCTACTATCCTCAGGCTAATGGAAAATTTGAGGCTATAAATAAGACGTTAAAGGCCATCCTTCTCAAAACCGTTAAGGAGAATAAATGATATTGGAACCTAAATTTGTTTCCGGATTTGTGGGCCTACCAAACTTTAGTTAGAACACCAATGGGGGAAACCCCCTTTTCTTTAGTGTTTGGTGCTGAGGAAGTTTTGTCACTTGAATTCAAAATACCTAGTCTCCACATTTCACTACATGGAATCCTAGGGAAGGAGGGTTACCGAGAAGCACGACTCTCCCAGCTAGAAAGTCTCGACGAGGCTAGATTGAATTCCAAGCAACGACACAACATTTACGTTGACCGAATGACTCAGCAATATAATAAGAATGTTTTATGAACGTGAGATCTACGAAGGAGATTTGGTATTAAGACTCAATATCCATATAGACAAAAATCCCGGCGAGGGAAGGAAGTTCATACCTAGGCGGCTAGGTCCGTATTGAGTAGTAGAAGACTACAAAAACAAGGCATGTCACCTATGTACACTAGAAGGTGAGGATTTTAGTGAATCCATTGAAATCTCTTCACCTAAATAGGTATTATGCATGATCCACCAGCATTTCCATATGTACATTACTGCATTTGCATTGCATTTTCATCCACCTGTTCATTTTGTAAAATTTTTGATCAAGGGATTTATTCTTATGGACAACTCCTAAAAACTTTTGAAAACATTGTAAAAACATTCACATAATATCTCTTCAAATCTTCATAGTATCATCAATTATTTCTAAATCATCTCATCAGTTCAAGTAAGTTAAGACAAATTTTTGACCGTGATCATACCAAGGCTTGCATACTTGGTTCTGTCTCATAGTTTATTTCTAGGTTAGGTGTCCCTTTGACTATGGTTCTATTCTAGAAGCTTCATGGTGTCACATCTATCCCGTGAAAATCCTCTTTGGAAATAAGAACATCCTAAACATTTTGTGTAGATAAGTAATTCAAATGTAAATCCATATAAATTTTTTATTTTACTCATTTTTTTGCCCTACCAACCTTCGATGTTGAGCCTACGTCTCTTACTGGTGATAAAGGGTTGGGAAAGGAGAGAAATTCCCATACTCACCTATCCCTTTTCCTTGGTGATGAGCCCATGCTTCCTCCTGGTAGCATGGGGAAAGGAGTAGGGGGTCTCGTTGATAAAATTGAAAGTCACAAATAATTCTCCCAAATTTTGTGAGTTCTTAAATAAAAAACAAGGTGAGATAGATGTCCAAAAGTCCAAAAGAGCTGTAAAACCCCAAACCCATATTTTTTCAACCAAGTGGCCATCTACGGATCCCAAGTCTAGATAAACTGCAAAGAAATTCATATTCTAAGCTATGAGGTAACTTGAGTAGGGTGAGGTTGTAGTGTCTCAGTTTGGTCCCGTCAAACCATTGTCTTTCCCTTATCATTACCATTTAAAAAATTTCATATCTTGTGCCCTTTCTGGCTCTCAGTGATGAGCCCTTGCATCTTACTGGTTGCGTGGAGTTAGGAGTGGGGCACAGTTCCATTTTTCTTATCATATCATTTTATCACCACGTTTTTCCAAAACAATATGAGGTATCGAAGGTTGCCTAAGGAAACTAAAATTCAAACATCACATTATGTTTTGCATCATCATATATCAGCATTATGAAATACAAAAAGAAAATCATTCTATTATCATTTCACATCCATTGCATACATTTTGAAAAGCATTGAAAAGCTGAAATTCTAAGCATCTAGAGTACAAATGCGAGATAAGCCAAAGGAGAGTCAACTCAGATATAATGGAATACCGAACCAAAAATAGAGTTTGTATATATCAAGTTTATCAAGTTTGTATACAATGTCATCATGCACTAGGCATGGTTAAAACGCTTGCAATGAGCCCGAAAGATACAAAAAAAAGAATCGTATGAGCAAGAATCCTTTTGAATGGATGTATATCAAATAAGTCCCTATAGTTTTGTTTGTCAAACCTAACTTGATTATTTATGCATCAACATCAAATTAAGAACTTTTTTTGGAACACAATCAATGCACAATAAAATTTAAATACTCTTAGAGGTCGATTGAAATACAATTGCTTTTGAAATTTTAAATCATAGTTAATAAGTTATAGGTTTGTAGCCTTGATAAGCCCCAAAAATCGCCTATCATATACAAAATATGGCATTCTTTTTTCCTTACATAAATTACATACAAGTGGATCTAAGTGTAATGTATGAACTTATATGGATTTATTTATAATAAAATAGACAATATATATCATGGTTATTTCTTTAGAATTCATCATTATATCTTTGTTAGACTATTTCTAATTATTATTGGGAAAAAAGATGTCAATTTGTGCTTATGTAAACCATACTAATCTATAATTGTCAAATAAAACATTTTGATCACTAAGCACTAGCTACAAACTAGCCTTGGAGGATCTCTGACACCTCTCACATCAGCTCTAGAGATGTCTTCACTAGCTCTTGAGATGTCTTCATCACCTTTTGAGATGTTCATATCATCTCCAGAGATGTCTTGATCAACTCTTGAGATGGATACCACAACTACGAAGATGATCATAACGGTTTTAGAAGTACTTCCCTCTAACTAAAAAGGGTGGTTTGAGATGCATTACTATCTATTTTTGGAAATCCTTCTAAAAATAGATATTTCCATAAGTATTTTATTATTTGGGACACTTTTGTAAAATAAATAGGAATCAATATTCATTTTTATTCTCAATAGTATAATAAGAAATTCAGATTATTAGTTGGATTTAGTTGTTATAAAAATCTCTCCATATTTTGTGGAGATTGATGTTATTTGTTGATAAATTGATACTTTAGTTGGTAAAGATTTGTAATAATTCTAAGATCAGATTGTATCCCCCAAAATAAGGAGGTGGTTGGAAGCATGCAATTATAAATTCAAACCTCCCAAACCACTGGATGAAATCTCTCCATTATTCTAAATATTTTCATTCAAAAGTTTTTGGCATCAAGCTTTTTGATCAATGTTGATTGAATTCATCTTTCGAGGAATGAAACGACCCACTCATTTCTAAGGAAGATGGATCAATGTTTTTGTGTTTATTTATTCATTATGTAACTGTTCATTTGTTTTATTTTTATTTGTATCATGTAATCATTCCTTTTTTCCAAATGTACAGTTTGTTGTGAACATGTAGGTGTTTTTTTATGTTTATCACTTCTTTTCAATTCAATAATTTACTTTCTTACAAGTTTGGTTTAATTCCATGCATGTGTGATTTAGATTAAGTGTGATATTTGAATTTCTAGCAAGTGTGATATTTAATTTCATGCAAGTGTGATTTAAATTTCTTTAAGTGTGTTTTTCAATTCTTATAAGTGTGGGTGTGATTTTTACATTCCTGCAAGTGTGGAGTTTAGTAGAAGGGACTATTTTCTAGATATATCTTTTCCTTATTACATATTTCCATGGACACCAACCTCGTATTGAACATTATATAATAACGAGGTTTGATAAACCCCATCAATCTTTAGTATAGGTTCATAAATGAACCTTTCTAGGGATTTGAAATCTATCTTATACATAGAAAAATGAGCCCTAATCAAAACCATTTAGTGGGTGAACCCCTATAAAAATATCAAAAATACAAGTATAAAGATAGGAGATATATATTTAGGGACCGATGTGGAAGAAATAAAAAGTTTAGAATATGGGTTAACATAGCAATCAATCATTAATCTAAGATAATGTCCCATATATGTGAAAATTTTAAAATTATCATTAGAAGGTGGCCTACGTAAAATTTAGGTATCTACACATTTCCCCACCTTCAGTATAGATTTGAAAATGTTAGGTAAAATGAACAAAAAAAATATATTCAAATTCTTTATGCTATCATGAAGTCTATTCAAGTGTGTCAATGTGCTTCATGTAACATCTAAAAACCATTGAAAAAAATACTATATTAACATCCTTGATAAAAAAAATATGCGTTATAATAAATGTAAAATATATAAAATGACTTAAAACCAAATACCACATGATCGATTATAACCTACAGTTCTCTTCTAAATTATGTAAACACTTGTTATGGGGATAGATAATGTTGTGGCTATTACCACAACTTCACATGGAGAGAGGGTGTCTTCATCTCACTTGATTCTACCCTATAGAAATAAATTAGGGTTTATCAAGAGTGTACTAAATTTGGCCCAATTGCTTGCTAAGGGAAATTTCGTGTTTATCTCTTTGCTAGAAAGCCAACTACCAACTTTGGGTTATTGAAGTCAAATTTCAATTTCATGTTATCAAGGGAGCCAAGTATCACTAAAGGGACATTGGGGTAAGAAAATGATCAATTGTCACCACTTGTTATTTTTTTACAATATATTTTTTTTGTGGAAGGAAGAGACCCAAAATGTGAGGTGTTTTCATCTTATTACATCTAGTCAACTTGCTAAATCCGTTGTTAGTCTTGTTGTAGCTTAGTATAATGTAATTATCAAATATTTTAAAAACTTTTCTATATATCTTGTCTGTAATTTCTATTCTTTCTAATAGCATAATAAATTGTGATTAGAGAATATCATAGAGTCTATTTCTTATATTATTTCATTTCCAAATATACATTGAGATGCCCCCTCTTTTGAGATGGTGTGATGTGGCATTGGAAAATCACCCAACTAAAAGAGAAAAGTGGGATTTTGTGATTCCATTGATAAAGAGAGTAGATAATCATGTGTCATTTGATACATCCTTCTAGTGACTTCTAATATGTAAGATTGTGATGAATGTTTTATCATGTGGTAGGGAAGGTTTCAATGATCATCATAGGAAATAATTAAGTGGAATCAACTTGTTATAGCCATTTGTTATGTAATCTCCACGAGAAGATACTTTAATAACATAAAGTGAGTGTATATGCCCCTTATAGGAGCAATAACATAGTGAGTGTATATTATCCTTATAGGATGCTCGGTATTATAACATATATTGTTCGGATCTCCTGAGATAGAGCATGCTCCTATGGGCTTACAATATTAAGTAAAGTATGAAACTTATGTCATGATGTAGAATCGGTGATGAGTTTTTTTTGTCATTGTGTAGATTTTTATATCATAACATCATGTGTAATATGCCCATTTGGGATTATAGGGTTATTTAAAAATATTGGCAATTCATATGCTTATGTGAATATGTAAGAATTGTTTATTTGCATTTAATATTCCCTTATGAGCGTATGTGATTGTCAGAAAGGGATGCGTATAACATGCATCTATGGGTTTGTGTAACTATTTATAAGATAAATAATGATATCATATGTAGGTACATGCAAAATTTATTGTAATACAAGATAGATTAATGTAATGTTCATGCACGGGGAGTTAAGGTAGATTGACATTCACTTTAGAGTATGCATAAGATAATGAATTATGTCATATAGAATGCACCATTGAACAATTTAGTGAGATAATTATGGTATCCTTGAGGTCAAGGAATTTTTCTTGAAGTGTATTTTTACTATAGAGATATGGATCTAATTATTATTTATGTCACGATTGAGGAAAAAATATGTTGTCTAGGGAAATTCATATAAACATGTATAAGAAAGATTGTATGATAAATCATGTTAATAGTCAAAGAAAGAGTGATAAGGGGATTGTAAAGGAATAATGCATCGATGAGAGATGGGACAAGGTCATGTGAATTTATTATAGGGTGAGGATTCCATTACTTATATATTGAGAAGAGATTGACAAAATTGAAATAGAAAATATCATGTGTTAACATAGCTAGCTTATTAAGGAGAAAAGTGATAAAGATATTAATCATAGGACGTTTCCCCTAAAAATTAGGGAAAGGGTAAAATGATGTAAATTGATCATAAATCATTTATATATTGACATGATTAATGTTATTATGCAAAATGTATTCCAAACTGGATTGAAGGAACTTGCACTTGATACCATGTCAAAGATATGGATTTTGTAGATGTAGTTTATTCAAACTTTAATGCACAAATGTTTTTTGATCGTTGATATAATTTAAAACCATTTTTCCTCCAATTTTGTTTAAATAACATAGGAATTATCATCGATAATTATAGATACATCTCTTCAAATGGCTGACAATGGACATGTGGATCAAAAACTATGGTCATTCCACGATAATCCCATGTTGAACACTTTTCTCTATATAATATCCCTTCCTCATTGGCCCCTTCTCAAAAAACCCCACTCACTTTGTTTTTAGTGGTGGATTGTAACAAAACATGGTTACACTTTACTTATGTTCATCACATTCTATTAAATTTGGTAACTCTCTAAACTTATCAAATGCACAACTATAACATCTAATATATAGATAGAAAATATTTCAAATTACTATGTAGGATTTTTCTAGAGTTCTACCCTAAATTTAAATGACATTGCAACTATTTCCATGTTGCACATAATTTTTTTTTATCGTAGGATCAATTATTTAGAGTTGTGAAAAATACAATCCATTTCAAATTATTTTCCATGGGGTGCCATGAGATCCTATCCACCACACATAAATAACTCTAAAATATTCATTTTTAATTTACTCTTGTAACAATTTGACGACGTGCCCTAGATTTGACCTTGTGACCTGCTACACTTTCCATTTTTATGGTGCCACTTTTATTTCTACCATTCTTGACTAGGGCTGAATTTTATAGCCACATATTCATGTAAAAATAAACATGATGGTAAACTTGTAAATCTTACCCCTCAAAAATGAAAAACAATGTTATTTATATACTGCTAAAAGTATATATAAAATACTATTATATGTTGACAATCATTGATGTATGATTGTATATTGATCATTGATCACCTAATTTAATAGTGGTTAGAAATTCAAAAAAAATTAATTGACTAATGAGGATTGGCATAGCTCCCAGTTTGGCGAGTTTAATGGCTAAGGATACACTGCTAACGTTAGGATTCCCATTTTGGTGGCTACCAAATGTTGTATAGGATCGACATTTCCTAACTATGTACTTAACGATGTGATGAGTAGTTAGTGAGACCCACAATAGACCATGTACGTCACTTTCATTTGTTATTTCCCAACACCCAAATTGGTCTTGTGGCTATCAACAATTCCACTAGAATCCTAACCTCTTATGCCCTGTGTTGTTCCCTCTATGCCGGATAACCCACAAAGATTTGAGGCTGCCAATCGGGATTCTAAAAGAACAGAAGCCAAGGAACCCACATGAACAACTAATTTACTAAGTGATGATGATATAAATTTTACAAATTTTGTAGCCATGAGAATTTATTGACTTTTATGGTGTGTAAAACCATGGAAAATTTACTCGCAAATTATAATTTTGGCAGGGGTTTTTATGGGTATTTACACACGGGAAAGACATATATATCTCATCACCTTAGGTTGATTGATACAATAGAGTGGAGCATAGATAGAATATATTATTTATGTAGAAACAATCTAAGTTGTGGAGTAGGTGTGTGTAGACACTCAAATTTGGCAATCCATCCTTTAACAACAGTGATCTTGACATTGCACACTTGCATGCACAAATATACTCTCCTCACTCTTGCTTGAAACATCCTAAGAGATCTTCAATTACTTTATTATCTTTTCTCACCTATCTATCGTCATTTCTTGAGGTTTTATAGCATAAAATGAATCTAAAGACATCCAACCTCTGAGCTAGAAATATAAACTGTGTTTTTTCCTCTCGTTAAAAACTGCTAATTTCAGTCAGGATGTAGAATTATATCCTGACCCTAATGAATGGTTTTAAACCAAAATATTTTGGTCCCAAAATCTCAATTCCAACGTCTTCATAGGGACTGATATTCCCTCTTGGTCATCCTTTCACGACATAATAACCATCAAAAAACAATATAAGAAAGTTGATCATACCTCATTTAGGGTCTTGACACTTTATGTACTCCTCATGTTAAAATAATCACAAAAGACACTTATTGCTCCCTAGATATCAAAGTAACTGATGCAAATACATTAGGGTAACACCCTCTATAGGTTTTAAGTCTCCTACTAGATGTAGGAGTCTCCATCTTATTTCTACAAGCATTAAAGCAATTAAAGTGACCCTTCCCAAGTATTTAAGCAAGTGTGAAACTCGAGGCATTTTCAAAGCATAATTGTCAAGTTCTAATTGTACTATGGTAGATATCACATGCTAGGAGAATAATGTATGGTTTGATCCCTTTTTGTAGTAGTGGTGTTATTGGCAGTGCACAGGGGTGCCCACAACCCACCTAACTTTGTTTTATATGAAATCCATCTTTCACTACAAAGGTCTAAGCCTGATGAGTAGGAGAGGATAAGGGTATATTAGTTTTAATGATTTCTTGGATTAGTTTTGTTTTTTTCTTAGAATAATTTTTCTACTTTATTATATTAGTTTTATTATTTTCTTATATTATATTTCATTTCATCGATGGTTGTTTTAATTAACTGGTATAAAAATAAGAATTAGCCGATTCTAAACAAAAGCATAGAGGACTTACTGATTGTTTTGATTCAACTTATATTTCTTTTGTTTGATTATATCCTTTAAAGTTCCCAAGAATAACTAGAAAAGAGGTCTAACCTCACTAATTTGAATGGGTAAATGAGTTACATAAAGAACTATTTTTGGATTACTATTTAGGTTTAAGAAAAATCTTTGCATGCAAGAGATTCATAAACACATTGTCAAACACAAAATATCTCTTGAGGAACAAGGATAAGTTTAAGAAACTTATTCAAAGACAAGTTAAAATTCTAATAAATAAGGTTATCTTAGTTTCTAACCCTTTAGTTTTACTGTTAGAAAAGGAGAGGAAACAAATAATATGTAAAATTTACAAATATCCTATAAAACAGGTTATTTGAGAAACATCCTTTGGGGTTATATAGAATTGGCTGGCAGTGGAGCAATGCTTCAATTCAAACTAAAGGTGACATTTTCGAAGTTAAAGACACTTTGTTGGCAACAACTTATATGTACTAATAAACTTGGTTAAAATACTTTATTTTCTTATTTATAATCAAAGTTTCTCACGAAAGGATGAATAAATGCATGTTATACACACACTTATGATTCTCATAAATGCATTTGACCTAGAATTCCAAGTAATGAGCCCAAAACATGTGAATAAATTAGATGGGTACACATATTACCTTTTCTCAATTACTCGTATCTGTTGGTTTTATAACTCAAAACCATAAGTTTTGAGTTATAAAATAAAAATAGAGTGTTTTCCTCATATTTTCACCACTTGTTGTCTCAAACACACCCCTCTATTTCCTCTAAGAAAAGGATCCCTCTTATAATGTTTTAACATTTGGAGACCCTTTTCAAATTATGTTTTTAGAAAGGAAAAGTATAGAAATTAAAATTTGAAGTCAAAAGAAAAGAAACTAAAGTTTTTAATATTTAAACACTTTATATTTGTTTCATTAAAACAACCTAGGAGGGCCATTCACATGCTTTTATCACATAATTACTAATTTTACCCCCTTAAGTTATTTAAGTGGCCCGTTTTAAGAGATGTCTCTTTAAAATCCACCCATCAACCTTAGATTAATATTTGTGTCATAAAGTGACCCATTTAAAATAAAAAAAATATGGTCAGATCCAACTGAATAATAAATTTGTTTAGGAAAACACTTGCGGCCTTGTAGGAAATATAAATACTCATTTTCCCCTCAAAACCCTGTGAGGGTCTCAGCCTATGAGAACCCTACATATGGATACTCATGGTCTGTAGACAATATGCGTGTTTCATGGCCTCATTACTGCTTTTAATTTTAGTTTCTTAAGTGACTTTTCTTTAATTTTTGGGTAAAAGTGTTTTCACAAGTATTTTGGTGTAAGTACACTTATATATTAAAGCTATACGAGAGACTATGAATAGGAGACACATGACTAATCATGAATTCTCATGTACTACGACATTCTAAAGTGATGGAAGTAAAAGTGTTTTAAACTAGCAATTGCAAATGAGTTGCAAGTTATGCCGGAGAGGGATTGAATTTTTTGTATTCATTATAGTTTGGATGTGAAGGCAATCATGGACTGGATAGCATGCCGAAGAGAGTGGTTTCCTGTTTGCATCCAGGAACAGTATAATTCTATTTCAATTTTAATAAGTGGTATTGGTTCTACTTTTATTTCAGAAAGTGAATCCCATACAATTGCCTTAATCTTGGCTTGTCAAATTGCATACTGAAATCTTCTTTCATCCATACGTAAACAACATTTCTAAGCTTGGAACCCTGCAGAATGTGGATCCTTACATATAGACATGTGAATAGTTTTGCAAAATGTAACTTTTATTTTGCGCTCAAACATCTATCGTATATCATAGAATATATTTTACATGATATATTGAATGTGGATCCTAGATCGTGGTATTGTTTTGTGTGCATGCTGGGGGAAGGAGTATTTCCATGCCTTGTACGACGTGTGCCAATGCTGCGGTGCAAAGTCTTTTCTCCTCCTCCTTGCATGATTTTACGTTCTTGGTATATCTCATTCGTGCATAGCGTTCAAACGTAAAAGCTGGTTGGATTTGTAGGTCGTTGATGGCACGAACTCTTGACATTGCTGTGAATGTTAGTCCTTGGCGGTCAACGTTTCCGATGTCTACTGTGGCCTTGTCAAGGGTTAGGCCCTGTGATTTATGGATGGTAAGGCCCCAAGACTTTTTTAGTGGGATTTGGCGACGATTTCCACATGTGACAGGAGGTAGGGGCAAGTGTGTTGGGTTGAGTATGTCCCATGGGGGCCCTTGGTAGTGTTTGAAGTTGACAACAACAAAGGATGGCAAGTCTGGTGGTTGTGTTTCTGGGTTGTACACGATATCTGTCACTTGCCCGAGTGCACCATTAACCAATCCTGAGCTAACCCATAAGTTAGATGTCAACATGACCTCTTGTCCTGTGCATAGGAAAACTACCAGGTCTAGTTGAGTGTCGTTGATGTCTGAGTCAGAGTTATGTTTGCTTTGTTCTGCGATGCTCATTGCAATTGGTACGTGCAAGGATTTTAGCATTTGTTTATTGTGCTTGTTTGCTAGGTCCTTTGTTGCAAATAGGTGCTTCTCAGTCATGAACATGGATTGCTCTGAGGTAGACATGCACGGCTTGGTACGTGACATGAGAAGAGACCAATCCTTAACGGTTGCTTCTGCGTTTCTGATGTTGGTCAACATTTCTCTGAATTCAAGTTGTGTGGAGTTTAATCCTTGTTGCCTGAAGTTTGTGTCCAAGGTGACCACGGTATCAAAAGCATGCCAAAGGGAGCTTCCTACTTTGTTGCCTACATATAATGGTACATCGTTGACCGGGGGGAGCTGGCCTAAGTCTTGTCTGGGGATTGTCAGTTATTTCGCTATAAAAGGGAATGCCTATCGGCATATTGAAAATATTAATCAAAGCAATATGTAAAAAATCTAAGATTAGAACTTTGAAATTGATATGATCTCAAACCATATTTTAAATAAATACATTTAAGATATATGTATAAATATCATATTAATAATATACATACTTTTATGTCAAAGATATAAAACCCAAAAACTAACAAATTACAACTCAATTTTTACTCTATCTTATTTAAAATATATAAAATTATTAAACTAATGTTCCATACATACAACATTTGTAAGTAAGTTTGACAAATAATATTAGAATAGACGACCTCTTTTTTAAAAAATCCATATGCATCACCTATTTCTATAAACATCACCTAAATGCAATCGAGTGTCAAGTGGAAATGACTACATATAAATTCTTGTAAACTACTGATATAGGTACATAGTTAAATCCAAAAAAAATCATTACTCAAAAATCTATTTATTGCTAAAGTATTATTATTTGGGCCTATAATTAAATCTGATTCAGTGTATCGTCCGAATTAGTGTAGCAGTCGTGCTTTGCGCATTGCAATTGGTAATGGTGGAAGCTTGAAGGGAAATGGACAGTAGTTTGCCAAGCAAGGAGACGAGCGTTCTGGAAGGGCATGAGGGTGCAGTGTTGGCTGTCCGCTTCAATCCAGACGGGAATTACTGCCTGAGCTGCGGCAAAGACAGGACCATTCGCCTCTGGAAGTACGATCTCAGTAAAAAATTTATAAATTTCTAAGAGAAATGATCAGAAGTAGGAGAAGGGAGAATGCCATGATCTGTACTGTGGCCCATAAACATCCATAAACATCCATAAATAATAAACCATATACATCAAACTTCTGGAATCTGGACTGAAGATGGCAGGCTAGATCATAAGGCAGTTCTGAAAGCAAATCAACATAATAGGTTTGATGCATAGCATGGAAGTAGTTGAGCTTGGGTGATTAACACAGAGCAAGATGAACCAGATGGTGATGCAGGTTAAAATGAATATGGAATAGGGTATTTATAGTGGGAGATAGATCTTTTAAATAGTTATTGTGGGCACTGTTTCAACAGCTTCCAATAAATGTAGACCAACTCAGGGAGTCTGCAAGGGGAGGGCAGATTACATTTTGCCACCACTTCAACTGAGATAAGACCAACCATTAATAAGAAATGGAAACAGTCCCAGGGAATTAGATCTGTGAAATATAAATGTACGGTCATTCGGTATGAATGCTTATACTGTTGCGGTGACAAATAAGTGCAGGCATACAGTGAAAACATCTAAATCCAACAGTATACAGTCGAACTCAACATAGAAAAGGAGATATACTGTGACGGAAAATGTTACAGGGAAGAAGCATGTTGGAGTTTGACACTTTCCAGTAGGGCCAACACCAAAGGAAAACGCCTCCGGTGAAATATCAAAAGTGCACGAGACTATGATATTTTGATATGGATAGACCATGGAATCTCTATGGATCAATGAATCGCCAATGAATCTATTGAACCCCAAAGCAAATTAAACTTAGAAAGGGTGACACATAGAACACACACAACATTGTAGGATTAGGTGACTAAAGTGAAAAAGACACAAATTCACAGAAAATCTCTAAAATTTTGAGGTTGCGGCATCTTGCAACATGGACAATTTGGATGTACTGAGTTCAAAAGTGTCTACAAGTTAAGTTGGTCACCATTTTATAAATACAAATTCATTTCTAAATTAATACACATGAAGCAAGAGGTTTCCAAAATCACAGAGGTGACAATGGTCACCCACACTTGAATTGGGATTTACAAGATAACTAGTTAGAGTTGATTACAATTAATAAACATCATTAGTCTCTTATTATATACATGGTTCTAGTTCATTGTAATAAAGCACTTAGCTTATTTTATAACAAATTATTCACGTGGCTCAAAAATCCACAAAATCGTTGTTCTAATAGGATTACATGTTTCTTTTATTCATTATCAAACATTCTCAGTTGGAAAATATGGATTTTAGGAAACCAACATCAACCTTTCCCTCTAATCAGCCTTCACACGAATTTGTAAATATGTTCTTTAACAAAGAGACAATCACCTCTCTTAAGAATTAAAATGAAATTTATCACAAGGTGAAGAATGTGGAGAATATGTTCTCAAAAATAATGAAGAATGAGAGAGAAGATTTACATGAAGTATCTTAGAGCAATCAACACCTTCGGTCTCCACATGGTTGAAGGTATGAGGGATTTATATGCCTTGAAATTTTTAGGAATGATTTTTTTCAAGTGCACTATGAGAGATGGAATTCTTTCCTCTCCTTACTAAATTTTGGCCCTTGTCTTTGGAAATATTTTTCATGAATTGTATAAATTGTGCATTCTTGGGTTTTTTATAATCAAGAAGTTATAAATGAGTGGATGAATAGAATTATTTTTTATGGATTAATATAACTAGAAGAAGAGGTCTAGGATGGATTATCTTATTTCACATTCTAGGAAAGGAGAAATAATTGGTATTTTTTTTAAACAAGTTGTATGGGGCCTCTAGGATAGACCATGTGAACCAATATTGGGTTATTATTATTAGGGAAGATTATTCAAGAAGAGAGGAAACCAACTTTTAGGGAGCTAATTACTTTTAATCTTCAACAATCTTGGGATGTCACTCAATGGGTACAAAACTTGTATATGATGTCACGTCTAGTATATGTTTCCTGACAATTTGAGCATTCCTTTTTCCCCATCTAGCCACAACAGTATCATTCCCTTGTTTAATTATTATTCAATGTATTTTATGTTCATAACTATTGACAAAAAATTTATGACATTTTGTTCTTATTTTTCTCTATTTTTTTTATAAAGCAATAAATGGTAGACCCTTGTTGCGCATCCAATTTATCATTAACACATGCACGTGAATCCTTCACTACTTTTATATGCTCCAATTGAAATATCTCCTCATGTTTGTCCTTATCACACTAACGAAGGAAAACCTTAGCTCATTCACCTGAGGTACGAGAGATTCTTGATTCCCATCATATTTAGCATGTTTGTTAATGAAGTGTTTTAGAAAGACAACAAAGTATAAAATAATCACACTAAAGTAATAGAAAGATAAAAAAAAATGCACTCATATTCATGCGCAAAATGAATCCATAATAACCTTATCCATATTAATTTGAAAAAACATAGCTCTCATATTAATAAAACATATCTATGTTATCTACACTCGATAGTCATGAAGACAGATCAGTCTCTCCTCGTTCAATCATTCCTCTTACAATGATCCCCCAAGGGGTATATATATTAGTGGTGAATTTCCCTTCACTAGTTGAACAAGAAATATAATTATCCCTTAGGTTATAAAAATAAGCACCTAACTATTATATAGGCATGGACATTTATGCCACATGTCTTCATCTCCTATCTCTTTAACCTACATGGAAGTTTTGTCTCACTTAGATGTTTCAGTCGTATGCCTTGCATGCTTTTTTGGGTCTATATTTAGGAATCTCTATTTGTAATCCCAATTTTTTTTCTACGTACCACCTTATTTTATTTATCATACATGTTGGCAACATTAGTTTTCTTTTATTTTCTTAACACGTGTATCTTTGGTGTGCTAACTTCCTTGCACATACAATTTTTTAGTTTATGTTGTTTTTCTTTTTCCACTAATGTCACACATATATAATTTAACCTTGTGTTATCAACACACATGTTTTGTCTCAGAGTCTTGCATGCAAATTTTCATCCTTCTCACAAAAAATTTCATGTGCTCCAAAGAATATCAAGGAATGATGAATAATTTACCCAATGTGGGACTTAGCCAAATAAATGTACTTAAAATTTAGGGGTTCAACACCACCCCACACTGAGTTGTTTGTTTTGGCCTTGGGTAACCCCATTATCCACCTCTTCCAAAAAAATTGGGGGACCTCCTACCTTAGTAGATATTCATGTGTATTTTCACTGATTCAAGGTCTTCTGGATAAGGGATTCCATATTTTTAATATGTGCAATGAGTTCCTTCAAGAAATTTGGCGGTTTTATTTTGGATCCCACGATTCAACCCAAAATTTTCACAAGGTTTTCCCTTCCTTTTTTTTTGATTGCATCTAAATAACTTTTATTCTTTGGAATTTCTTTTGTGGAGCTCCCCCAGTCATTATTTTTTTTTCCTTCTTTGTGTTGACCTCTTCCTCTAGTTTTTTCAATATCTTCCTAGGAATTTATCTTAGATAGCCTTGTCTATATCCTCATTTATTAAACTTGTTTCTCCAAGGCTTCCTATTTTTTGGGTTACATGGAGCATGCTCACATAAATTATCTTGGATTTATTGAAGAATCCCTTTAACACTTTGTCTACATATGTGTCCTTATCTTCAATCTTTATGGACTAGGGTCCGTGCAAGTTTTTATTTTTTTTTGCTCATAGAAGCTCTACATCTCTCTTTGCCTCCTTGCTTTTTTTGCACATGACCATCTCTTTATGCTTCCTTTAGCTTTAGGATCATTTTGATTAGGAGTTATAATTTTATCTACACTTCCCCTTAACCATGTGGTAGTATATTCAAATAAACAGGGGTTCATTGGTGACCAATCCTTTGGCATAAATTTAGCACCTTTAGATCATCGTGTGCATGCTTATCCACTAATTACTTATGTTCCTAGGAAATATCTCATAGATTCCTCTTTGTCTCTTAGAAAATCTTTAGTTAGATCTTGCACTATTTGACACTGTAGGTGGTTATCTTGGTTAATTTACGATGTTTTTTTTAAACAACATCTCCTTCCATTTTTAGTAGCATGTCGTCATCTTGAGTCTTTTACATTTGATAAGTGTCTACGAAAGGCCACTCCCTCCTAACCCACAAATTCGTTGGGGACCTTATACAAGCTAGTCAAGTGTATCTCAAATAAGGGTCTCTTTTATGTAAGTATCAAGAGTGAAAGATAATGTTTTTTTTCCTTATCATTCCAATTTTATCCCTGAGATAATTCCAAGAAAATAGGTATTTATACAAATTCCCCTTTTGGAATCTAGAGTGAAGAGTTTTCATAGGTTTTTTTCTCATCATACTTCATTTCGTCATCCTCCTAATCTTCCTCTTCTTCCTACACACCTTTTCCCTTCCTCTTGGTGCCATTGTGCACCTTCCTTTTCATCTTCAATGCCTATCTTTTTAATCATTACACATTTCTTCCTCTTCTTCCTCGTGCTCTTCTTCTTCATCTTGGTTTTTTTCTTCCTCATCCTTCTCCTCCTCCTCCCTAGATTTTTTTCTCCTCCATCTTTAATTTTTATTACTTTTGGTTTTGTATTGGGAAAGTGAAAGTCGTGCTCGTACCATATTCTATAGGGTTTTTTACATTTTCCCTTGATCATCTCTTGCATGTGTCCGTTAATTTTTGTAGGAGAGGGTGCATTTTGGAGGATTAATATTCTATGGGTGTGCACATGTTATGTATTATCTCCCTTCCCCGAAAGGCATGTGGTTTATATTTTCACTTACCATTTGTGTCCATATGGATGGGTGCATTGGTTTTCTATAACCTTATACCTAGCCCTGTACTGCTTGTTACTTATAGGCTAATAGTTGTTTCCTCAACTGAACTTGTGCTTGGTGTGAAGGTTTCTACAGTACTCATCTGTTGTCTCTTCTGCCTCTCTAATGTAATAGTATATTGATCCTCCTCTTCTTCTTCCTCGAGATGCTCCTAAATGGTTTGAGGAATGTTTTACTTCTTTATCCTCTTTGACCCTTTGGTCTTGTACCTTGGGGGTGCACATATTTATTTGCTTTCTTCTATGACCTCATGGGTGCCTTTTGCCTTCTTTTCGTTTATATATTTTAAGCATTAAAACAATTGTACTATTTGGTTTCCTGTTATTATTGTTTCCACTAGGTATAGCACACAAACATCAATTTTATGATTCGCCACATACGCAATTTTCCTCTCATATTTGTATGTGGTGTAGAGGGTATCGATGTCCACATCGATCTTTAATGCATTGATGCTCAAATTTTTTGTCATCCTTGATCTGTTTTATAAATCATACAAAGTATTCGACAATGAAGGCAAAGGGAAACTTGGCCCAAGGATACATTTATTCACTTTTCATCTTGAATCATACCAAGGAATAGTGTTGCATTACTATAAATTTTGCTTCCTCCTCTACTTCCTTTGGTAATTTACATGGTATCCTCCAGTATTCCTCAAGGAAATCTCATAGATTCCTTAGCAAGTTATTGAGTCTAGATTTATATGTGTGATTGAGAGTGGTAGGTTCCAAGAACTTATACTTCTCCATGAGTGGCTTCTTCTCCAATGGATACACCCATTTTTTACTTCCTACTGCCCTCTGGAACACCTATCTTATTGAATACTAGGAGAAGAATGATTCCCTAGATAAATTTACCTCCATTTTTGTGTGTGATCTCCACATCATTGTCTTTGCACCTTTTTTTCTTAACTTATGCAAAAGAGGTATCTTTAGCTTTGGATTCAAATTCCTCACTCTCTAACTCTTCTACAATCAACCAATCTACTTCATCTTCCTAAAGCTCTCTGATCATTATGTTATCAATTTCTTCATCCAACATTGGTTCTTCTTGTCTTGAATTTATCACACAAATAGTTTATAACCCTATTTGATTAACTTTAGGGAAGTTTAGATCCCCAAAGTTCCTTGTCTTAAATAAGGGAGTTGGGCCTCCACATTATTGACAGTGGAGAAAGTTTACAAAGCCTACGTAGTCAAGTTCCTCTACCAAAAATTACTAATCATGTTGTTGTTGGTTATATTTTTCACTTATCTACCCTTGTTCTCCACCCTACTACCTTTAAAATATTGGAATATTCTTTTTTAGATAGTTTAACACTTTATACCGGAGCTTAGAACCATGGGGTTCTTAGGTTCCCTCCCTTAACAATGTCCTTAGAAAATATATTAAAATTAATCCATCATAAACCGTGACCACTTGATCCTATACTAACAATGCAATTTTTCCACTAGCGTCATTTTTAGAGCCACTAGTAGCCACAAAATCCAATTTCAATTATGCAAAGTCTGCCACCTCCGAGAAGAACCACTAGTCGTAACCACCATTGATGCAACACCCACCACCATTAGTAAACCACCCCGAAGTGATCGTGCCCAATGGGATTTAAACCTGGGTGGATCCAGAAACAACCATTCGTCTTAACCGATCCACCCAAACCCCATTAGAAATATTGGAATATTCTTTAATGGTGGAAAGGTTTCATGTTTTTTGTGTGTTTTGAACCATTTTTTAACTCTTTTTCAATAGGTTTTTTAAAGTTTTTCTGATATGTCTCATTAATTTGAATGCATGGTAACTATAAAAATGAGTTCTTACCTTCCCTTTTATATGCCTCTAAATGGATAGTAATTTTTTTTTTAACTCCATTTGTATGCATGAACTCTCACTTCTTCACCAATTGCATTCAATACATAGGGTTAACAATTGTTCCCCATTCTTTATTTTCAAGATTTTTTCTCCATTTCAAACACGAATTAATTGACTCCTAAACTTGAATGTTTGTGCCACGATTTTTGTAAATATTTTTTTCTTTTTCCCCATGCCACTAGCTACGATAGGTAGCTTACGTTACTGGACTACATCACATTTCCCTATGCACTTTCCTCTCTCTATCGCACTTCATTTCCCCATATCTTTCATGCAACCACTTTATTAATTCCCACTTCCATCTTTTCACATGCTTCTCTTCCTCTTATCTTTGGTCATCATTCCTTGTCAAAATTTTCAATACTTAACCCATATTCCATTGCAAACTCATCAATTATTTCATGTCAAGCACACTACTTTTCTTGTTACATTTTTTTTAAAGTTCTATCCCAAGTACTTTGTCATTTTCTAGTGTACATTCACTGGAATTTTATTACATACCCCCACACTTATTTGATGCTCTATTTTTTTAGGTGTGTAACCATATACCAGATCCTTTATTTCCTTTTTTTAGTGTGTGTAAGCTCCCCAAGCGTTAAGATCATTGTTTTTTTCCATTGTTTGTAGTATTTTTAATACTTAGTGAAGGACACAATTTACTCATCCCCAGTAAATTTTGCGTGTGGTCCTCTGCATGTCTTGTTTGCATCATTTACTTAGAAGAATATAAAGAGCTCTTTAAAAAATGGAATCAAAATGGTACACCTTGATTTCCAAGAATAATAGTCTTGAATATAACATATGGAGTAGATTCTTTCATGAAACATGCATACTTATTACAAGATAAGGAAACACTTGAAAGAAAATTAACATAAGTACATAAACTAAAATAAGCAATTGAAATAAAAACTATCCTAATGGAATATTCCTTATTCAAATACAAACATGATCATCACTAGTAGTAGAGTTTTATCCTACTCCCATTGAAATTCCCCATTAGGTCATTCAATTTATATACCCCAGTAGGCAAGATTGCATGTATTTTTATATGGTCCCAATTAGTGTGTCTTCAATTTTTATTGGGTGTCATAAAAAACTTTGATTCATAGAGAATGAATTTTGCACCTACATTCAAAGTTTTTTTTCCTGATATGATGATCATGCCATACTTTCCAGCGTGCTTTTTCTACACCTTGAATCCATCGTGCATGTGATCTCCTTTCATTTAGATGTAGAAGTTCAACAAGATGCTCCATTATGGGACACCTCATCATTCAAGTTTGCTACACGTACTATCATGAGTGAAGGAACCATGAATTCAATAGGAAGTATTGCTTCTTTTTCAAACACCAACCGGAAAGATGTTGCCTTATTCAAGAGTTTGTCATTTTTCATGTATTCCCATAATTCCATTAAAACCTTATCATCCCAATATTTTCACCCAACATCACATATTTTAGTCAAGGTGTTACTTAGTATCTTGTTGAATGCTTCAATTGTTTTGTTTACTTTTAGATGGTAGGGGGTTATCTTATGCTACACGATCATGCATTTTGATAGAAGTATGTGTAATTTTTTATTAAGGAAATGTGTTCCCTTATCACTTGTTAGGTTCAAAGGGACATCCATACATACTTATAATATTCTCCCAAATAAAACCTTGTAGTTGTTATTGTTGTACAATCATCTGTTAGCACAACTTCGGCCCATCTTGTTAAGTAGTTTGTTGTTGTGATAATGTAACACATGTTAATTCTTTATGTGGATAGGTTTTATTTATCCTGCAAATTCTATGGACCCATTTATCTAATGGCTCTTATGAAAAATTTAGACGCAAAGGCATTCCATAATTTTTTTAGGCTTTATAATGTGTTGAAAAATATCACAATTACATGTATACTAATTCACATCATAGAATAATTTTTTTCCACCACATCCTAACAACTAAAAATTTTGTTTGTAGTAGCACCACTAGTATAATGTACATATGTTTACCCTTTCATGTGTTTCACGTAAAATTTCCTTCTTCCAATGTTCTAGTACACAACACCTTAATACCTCATCTCATCCTATTTTCTATAGTGTGCCACTACTTATATAGTACAAGGAAGCCTTGATAGAAAGTTTATTTCTTTAGTTGGGTACTTCGGTTATCCCACACAATTCTTTTTTCAAGGAATAAATCGATATCATTGAGTTTATCCATCACGTTATTGATTTGTAGAAAATGGGAATTATGGACATTCCATCTTCATTTTTTTTCATCCTCTTATCCAATAATAATTCATGAGATATTATCAAGTCCCATGTTATTCTTTTCCATCTTTACTAATACTGAGAACTAGAGTTTTTGAAACAAGATTATCCATCTATAGATACACCCATGAAACATTGTTTGTTTTTCCAAATGTTTTAGTGCCATATGATCTATGTAAAAGACAAAGGGTGTCGACGGAATATATATATATTTAAAATGTAATGAATACACCATTGAAAATCCTTCCTTTTCTATTTTGGTATAAATTTATTCTGCAGGCATCAATTTTTCTACTTGTAAAGAAGATCAAATTGGTGTCTTCTTCTAGATGTTCCACTATTGCTCTGACTATTGTCTCTGATGCAGTCATATATACATGAAATGTATTATTCCAATCAGTAAACCTTAATATAGGTGCACTAGAGAGGTGATCCTCTAGATATTCAAATACCTTTTGTTGTTCTGCACCCCACTCAAATGGTACTTGTTTCTTTACAATATTTTCTAAAGGCATGACTATTTTTGCATATCCCTATATGAACTTTCAATATTATCCATACTACCTAAGAAATGTGTAGATTTCCCTTTACATGTGTGGGGTCTCCAGCTATAGAATTAATATAGTCTTCGTTAGATCAACAAGCAACCAGTCCTAAAAAATTATGTGGCACAACAAAATCCCAAAAATAGTTGTAAACACACTTTTTTATTTTAAAGAGATTTGTAACTTTCAAAAAACACTCGATGCTCAAACATGAGGTATAAACATTCATAATGATATTTTACCAATCCATATATATTCTAGTTATCCAAATACACCTGCAATAATTTAAGAATGAAGTCTTCAAACACGAACACAACAATGCGTGAGAATAGTACGATTGCATTCTTCAGTCCAAATGACATTATTTTATAAGTAAATGACCCCATTATGTCGCAAAGTTTATCTTGAAACATCCTCTTCAATTTTCTTGACTTGATGATATCCAAAAAAACCCATCTATAAAGGTGTAGATCTCTCTTCTTGATACTCCCCTTGAGAAAATCTTTTGTAAATGGCATTGTGAAGGGGTCTAATACACATACTACATTTAGCACATGGTAGTTAACACCAATCCTTATGTGCCCATATTTCTTAATTATTATGACCATCAAGCTTACACATTCATACTATTTTATCAGTACAATGTCCTTATCATCCAACATTCCATTTATTTCTTCTTTGACCTTATTGTCTAATTTTGGGTTCATCCTATATGGCCTTTTGCATACTATTTTGGTGCCTTCAACTAACTTGTGCATTTTACCCAAGGATGGGTGCAATCCTTTCATCTCCTGATAGATTATTGGGAAGAGGTTTTTCATAGTCGTGCATGATTTCTACTATTTTAACAATTTCAACTTTGGACCAATAATCTCCTATGGTTGTAACATTAAACGCTTCTTGAGTTCCATTGTTGACCTTCTTAGACTACAATGGTTCACTATATAGTGCTTTTTTCTTTACCCTTATTACCTATACCATCCCTAGATCCATATGTGGTTTCCAAATCTAATTGGTTTGCATCCCCCTCTTTATCAATATGACAAACCATATTTTGTTTCCCCTTACATCACCAATTATACACTATCTAAATAATTTTTGTCTTCTTCATTAGAAACAACATTTGTGTTTTTGTCCTCAAATATCTTGGGTAGCACCAACCCTTTCTCACTGTGAATCCTTATCATTTTATCTTCCATTATGGGTCTCATTTCCAAAGATTGTGTTCTTGATACTTTGCAGTGAGGGTTTTTAATGTGGGTACCTTGGATGTAAAGGAGAAACTAGTGTGTATAAAATTGAATTTAGGAACCTCCCATTTGGTTGTTCCTTAGTGCATTTTCAAGATCCACATACCATTTATGCAACAAAATTTGAAGGGGTATGGTAGAAAAGCATGAATACATAAATTTTTTTTAGACTACTAGCACTCAATTTCCAAGCCTCTTTATACTACCTATGTGGTCCCTTTGGTTTCATTACCCCACTATAACTCGATATCCTTTTCATATAGTTCCCTTGCTCAAATATGGACATGCATGGCTTCACTTACCTAGTCCCATGTTTGTAAGCTTGGTTGGTGAGTAACCCACCATCTATCCACTATACCCTGATTATATACACCATATAATTTAAGCACACCTATTTTGAAGGCATATATGTCTCCATTTGTTTCATATATTCCTAGACACTTCCACCACCTTGATAACTAGGCCTAAGAGATTTGTTTTTCCTTTCTCAATATTTTGACATACATTCACATGGAAATTATTGTCTGTGGCCTTGAGGTTAATTTTACCATGTTGTAATCATGCTCAATCAACTTATATTGACTCATGTGACCAATTGTTTTCATATTTCACTAGTCGTATCTGAGACTGATCGGTGTGTCCATCCCATTGCAGGACTTCATCTTGATTTGGCTCAAAAAACTTGTAATCCACTAACCTTAATGTTGTAGATGTGTTCTAGGTATTTATGTTCTTCAACATTCGTAATATATTGTGTGTCTTTTTTAGTATCCATTATAAGTGTCATGTGTTACTTATCATTTTAAAAAACTTAAATAACACTTCTTGGAATGAAGATCAACGTTATTTGTATAATAACATGGTTTTGTCAAGTAGCGCTGTAATTTTTTTTTCTTATGCTAAGTTAATCACTTCAAAATATCTAAGGAACCTTACTCCCAAGATGTTAATGAATGTATGCTTCAACACTCCAATAGGTACAACAAGTCTTTTATTTTCCATGTATAGAAACATGTGGGGAATTATGTTGTGTGGTTTTTCGCATATTGTTCCAAGCATATGTTGTTAAAATGTGAACTTAAATGCATGTATCTACTAGTATGTCATCGATGTAGGCATTAATTGGGATTTCCCTGTCATGATCCTCTTTACTAGATAGCTTGAATTCTTTTTTTGCACTTTTCCTAATTAGTTTCCCAAGTGCCATATTATAGATCTAATTGGATAACCATTGACTCAACAAAGTTATTACACCTTTAATATGCAACAATATACATACCTACTGGAACTCATTTCTCCTCGACATTATCGAGGTTAGGCATCATTTGTGATTTAGTCATGACATACACTTTTTCTCTTAAGAATTCAATCTCACCTTGTAATTTTTGCACCAATTACTTCGCATCTATGGTAACCCTTCATGATATGAGGATTCTCGCACTAAATATTCTCCAATGGGGATTTAGATGCTCTCATGTATTCCACATCTCTTATAGTTTTTATCTAAACTTTCGGTCCTTAGCTCATTCTTGCCAAGTCTAATTTATATGGAATCTCTATCACATTATGCATGACATCAATCATCACTACACCATTTTCATTTTTTTTCCAACATAGCCTCATAAAAGGTCAAGTATTCATGTACTTTATGTTTCTTTTCCATAATACCCACATATAAGGAATGTAAGGAAATCACGTTGATAGTTATCCAATGAGCCAAAACTTGATGTATCCTTTTTTATGTCGGTGTAATATAATACAACACAAAATAAAAACCTACAATCCAACACCTCATTTTATTTTACTATATTCACCTTCTCAACACTATCAATATTAATAAGTAGTTGGTCATTTATAATTTGAGATTTGGTTGAATGAGTAGTTGCTAGGTCAAGAAAGGATTTCATCATCATTATAGTGTACCTCCTCATCCTCTTAAGTTTTTTTTCATCGTATGTATCTCATTATAATATTTTTACTCTTGCTCATTTATCCCTCCTACCTAAACTAATGTCCCTAGTGACTTTTGGGTGGTTCTTAAGCTTGAATATTCCCTTCAAAGTAGATACCTTTCAATTATGGTCCTTTGGTTGAACATATTCGCATGACATGCTTTTCAACATGCACTCATATGAGGAATCCATATAGAGAAGTAAGGTCTTTAATCTCTTTTCCTTTACCTTATGCATTGTTTCACACGACTGAGAGAATTAGCCATCCATGGGGAAGTTCTCAATTCTGAGATCTATTATAAGCTTCTTGATCTCCAATAGACATTTTTCTCAAGTATGATCCTCATAGTTCATGTAATAAATTGGACTATGATTCATCATCACAAGAAAAGTTTTACATTGTGTATTCAAGGATTGTAGTTGTGAAGCGTACCTTTTCCACTAATAGTATATGGCTTGCATCTAAGTTGTATTGTGTCTTGCAAACCTTCTTGTTTGTTCTAAAGTCCAAGTGTACTTCTTACATAGATTCAAATTATTTTCCAAAAATTAGACCACTAACCAAGCATACATATTTTTTGGAAGTTTTTTTAAGGAAGGTTTCATAGAGCTCATCATATAATTTGTTTTACACCTAAGTCCTTAGAGGGAAATCAAGAGAGTGGTTTCCTTTGAATAAGATATATTTGTGTGAAAGTTTCTTCAATTTTATCTTTTTAAAGTTATATATTATCCCATATGAGTTTAAACATATTTCTCACACTTCACCATCTCAGCTTAATAATGATAAATCCTAGCAATGAAACCAAAAAATTACATTCCTAGTTTATCATTAACACATTCGTGTGAATCCTTCACTACTTTGACATATGTGAAGTTACTTATCTCCTCACGCTGAATTATCACACCATGGAATTAAATCTTAGCACATACACCTGACATGTGTAATATTATTAGTCCTCATTATGTTTAGCATGTTGTTAATTAATTGTTTAGCAAGACAAGAAAGAAGAAATAATCATATTAAAGTAATAGAAATATAAACAATATAATGAATCCATAATAACCTTCTCCATATTGATTAATAAAACATATCTCCCATACAATAAACATATCTATTTTATCTCCACTAAATACCTAGAAAGATATATTGGGTCTCTCCTCGATCGTTCAGTCATTTTACAATGATCCCCCAAAGGGTATATATACTAGTGGGAACTCACCCTTTATTAGTTGAGAAATAACTACAATTAGCACTTGGGTTCTAAAAATAGTGCTTAACTATTACATATTATCTTATCATATCATCCTCATCCTACATGAGACACATTAATCCTCAAAAATGTCCAAAATAAGGCTCATCTATGTGAGTCTGCATGCTCCAAGACAATTGTTTATGAGTGCGCATTGTTGCCATTTCTGGGTCCATTAAATCCCAGCCATATAATTGTTCTCTAGGGAAGGTAATTTAAAATCAGGTGTGAATAATCTTAGTCACATCATCTATGTATCCTAGGTTCTGAGTCCTTACCATATCATCTTATCTATTTCCACTGGTGTACTCTCCAATGTCCTCTTATGTAGTGGTGCCTGCATCATATTGTGCCTCAATGTTAATGTTTTTTTGTACTTCTTCCTCTTCCTCTTTTTATTTTTCTTCACATGTATGTCATACTATGATCTTTGTATCCCCACCATTACTGATTTGATCCCCAACAGGTTCCTAGGCACTTATACTTAGGCCAACTTCCTCATATACTATTCATTCACCTATCTCCTCATCATCCCACCCTTCCAGACTTAGAGTGGCCACATCTTGTTGTGTGCTCTAGCGAGAGGAATTCTCTTCGTCACTATCTTTTACCAACATATATTTTCGGAACTTCTTACTTTTTAATTCAACATACTTCACTGGAGTTACCCGAGGTGACTTCCTCACTGGTTGTGAGCTCCCAGAGCCAGTATCCCTGGATGTACACCTCTTGCGCAAAATCCTTCGTGTGTGGTCCAGTCCTATACTATCAGTTTGTTTCTTCTCCTCCTACTCTAAAACATTCTCCAAGATTGTAGGCAGTGGTTCTCCCTGAGTGGGGGATGTAGGTACAACTGGCCTTGAGGTGCCTACTATCTACTTCTTCTTTGGAGGACCCGGAAAAGTTATGTCCTCACCCTTAATCACCTTCCTATCTTTGAAGTGTAGCCTTAAGTATACATAGACACGTGTTAGTTCAATTTTTCCTATGGCCATGGTTCATAGAGTTATGTCAATATTATCTGTTTCAAGAGTTTCTACATATGCTTCCCATCATGGCCATACATAGGTTTTGTATAGGATATGAATATCTACATCTACCTTATCAATGTCAAACTGAAGTTTGTGCATGTTATGTAACCTGTTCACATAATCCTTAAAATAATGGGTAGTAAAAATGAAAGGATCAACTTACACCAGGGGCTCTTCTCACCCGTCTTCATATAAAACCACCCCAAACTGAAATGTTGGTAAATGAAAAACTCCGCTTGGCCATCCAACATGGTAGGAAGTTCACATTGAATGTGCCACTCCCCTTTAAATGCTTGACACAACCGCCTGAACCAATTATGTTGGTGTTCCTTGTATGTGTTTGAAATGGAGCCATACAATGTATACTTCAAAAATTTCTTTGTTGGTGACTGTTTTTCTCTAAGGGAATTTCCCAGACATTCTCCCTCGGCCCATCAGGTACACCAACTTCACTGAATACAAGTAACAAAAGAATGATCACCCCAAGTAATTTTCTCACCTTTGTCTACCTGGACGTGCACCTCAGCTAACTAAGGTTCCCTGCAATGTATCTAGTGATGTTGTAATAGGTCTTATTGGCCATCTTATGCGCTGATGTGCAACCAACATTGATTTACCTCATTCCATCATTCGTATGCACCTAGCTTACAACCTTCATCAGCCTTGTTGGGACCCTTATGGCCATGTCATCAATATTGGTTACCTTGAATGCTCGGCCCCATTTTTTGTACTTAAGTGTGCAGTGGTTGTTGCATCAACACCATCATCATCAAACAAGTCACCGGTAATCTCCCATCCAGAGTCACACAACCCTGTTACCTTTCTAACTAGTTTAGTGGTAATCCACATTCTTCTACCTGTGAAGTAAAAGAAATATTTGTGTACTTGCGACATGAGCCATTGATACAATTACTCAGGCTTCCCAAATTAAGGTAACTCAAGAATCGACATGACCCCTACACATTCAAGATAATTTCCTAACATAGTCAGTCCAAAACCCTATTTCCATCTTTTTATCCTTTGATTAGTCTTTCTAATGACCTCGGTGGTGATATCCTTCATGCACTTATCCATTATGTGGTTAGTGTCATAAATATTACACTGTGTTATCTTAGTTGTCCATGGTCACCCTTCAATTACTTCCTTCTAGATACAACATTTCGACCAACCAGTCCTTTGTCACTTCATCGAACTCTACCTCAACAACTGGAGCCCATCGTGGTGCCATACTTCTTTCCTTACCTAACTGGAATGTTCTACAACCTCCAAATTATCACCTTTTTACTCTTCATACTACAAGTGTGAAAAAGACCCTTCAATCTGTCAAACCCTAGTTGTAACTTTTCCTTCTTCAAACCCTAATCACACAAACCCTCCTCAAAATATGCACACCAATTCCTGAACCTCAATTCTATGCCAAATTCTAATCAACAATGTGCTCCCTACCTCTCTATCTACATATGGCTCTTCATCTCTAGCTCTTCATTACACTTCACACTTGTTAGCTCAACAATGCAAGGTAACAATGACGTTACGAACATGTGATCTTATATCAAATTTCAAAAATCCTTCACATTAATTTCTCCCATCTACCACTGTATGTGGCATTAATTTCACATCCCTAATTCCCTGTGCATTGTTGCACTCTTTCTTCCATGCCTCATATTTTTGTGCCTCAGTCATAACCTTCATGGCGTGCCCACTAATTCTTTGCCACAGATCTCCTCTACCCACACTTCCCTACACCGAAGTACCTATCCAATGTGACTCTTCCTAAGTAGTCTCCAATGTTGTGGCCTACTTTTCTTTATACTTAGCATCCATCCTCCCACACATGGTCTTAAATTTGAGAAATTTCCTTGAAATTTTCTTGTCTAAAAACCCATCCCTTCTCTTATCACCATTGAGTTTATTCTTATCATGCACCACAACCTAAAAATAAGGCACGTTTCAATCCTTTTTTATCCACCCCACACTAAGGGTATTATGCACAGTCCTCTGCACATGAAAACACTTCAATAATAATCATCTTCTGGCACGCAAATGTGCTTATTACACAAAACACAGAACTAAATTGACAAAGCATTGCAACAAGGAAAGGAAACACATAGAAAGGGAATGCATAAAAGAATATCTAAGTGGAAATAATGCCTTATTACAAACACCAAGAAGACTTATTTATAGTAGGGCTTCAGTCTACTCCTGTTGAAGTAACTAGACATTTGTGTCCCATCCAGCTACCTCTAGCTTACAATGTTCCTGAATCAAGTATATAAGTGATAACATATGGTCCCAACCAATACACCTTAAGCTTTCCAGGGTGGTGCAAAAACCTTGAATCATATAGAAGTACCATTTATCCAACCTCAAGCTTCTTGTCCTTAATGTGCCTATCATGTCATGCCTTCTGCCTAGATTTTTCTTCTTTCTTCTTACTCTCATCATGCTATAACATGCCTTTCATCCATCTGCATCAGTTTTTCAATATTTTCTTCAAGTTCTTGTTCATCCTCTAAACCACCTATGCGCACAATACGCAAAGAAGGTAACATGAATTCCACTAGGTAGAACAACCTCTGTGCACCAAACACCAACTGAAAGGGTGTGGCTTTATTCAACCTCTTGTAGGTTGTTCGGTATGCCCAAAGTATAAAAGATACTTTATCATCCTAATTCTCCTGTTCCAACATCACAAATCTTAGTCAAGATATGGCTCAATATCTATTTAAAAGCCTCAACAGTTCCATTTTCCTGAGGATGATAGGGTGTTTTGTTATGGTGATCCACCATAAATTCATCCAATAGTATCCTGATGGTCTCATTAAGGAAATGAGTACCCCTATCACTTGTTAAACTTAAAGGGCATCCATACTTGCTGATAATGTTTTCCCACAAAAACCTTGTTGTCCCTAGTTGTTGTGAAATCCTTTGTAGGTGTCACTTTTGTCCACCTTGTAAGATAATTTGTACAAGTTATAATATAGCATGATCCATGTCCTGCATGCATGGCTGGGGAGATAGGGCCCAAAAATTCAATTTCCCACTTCTCAAAAGGTTTTTGCACTAGCAATAGGCCTTAAAGGCATCTCATATCTATGCACAGGTCTTCCAAGGTGTTGACAATGGTCACATGCCTTACAATATTCTTTACAATCCTTGTACAATGTTTCCCACCATAGACCAACTAATAGAATCTTGTGCGTGGTGGCATCTCCCGCATAGTGTCAACCTACAATGCCACCATGAGCCTCCTCCATAATTTTTTCGCACTCATGTTCAAGTACACACTGGTAAAAAAATTAATCCCCACCTAATTTGTATAAGTCTCCACTGATCAACATATAAGGCATGGACGAATGGCAAGTTGTTTCTTCTCTAAATACTTCATTCCCTTAGGCACCACACCTGTCCATAAAAAGACAACAATGTCCTCTAATTCCGAAGGGTGCATAGTTTAACCTGAAAATTTGTGCATTTGGCATTATGTCCTCAATGCTCTGTGCATCCTCTCCCGATTGAATCCTTGATAAATGGTCTGGACCAGAATTGCTCTTACCTGGTTTAACCACCACTAGTAAAGTTAAACTCCTAGAATAACAGTACCCAACGATATATGCACCCCTGTAAAATGGAATTGTTCACCAAATACTTCAGTCCATGTGGTTTGTATAAAAGATGAATGAGGCAGCAAGAAAATATTGTCAAAACTTATGGAGCGTGTAGATCATAGACAATGCCTCGCGCTGCTATGTAGTTGTGTAATTTTGTTCTGTTAGAGTTAGCTTCCTACTAGCAAAGAAAATAGAATGATTGATAATCCCTTCTCTCGACTGAGATAATATTGTATGCCAATGGCCATGCCAGAGGCATCTACATGAACGTGAAACAAATTCTAGACCATGAAGGAAAGCACAAAATAGGCGTTGTAGTAAGCCTTTCCTTTAGAGTCTCAAATGTGCGTTGTTTTGCCTCACCCCAATATAACTTTCCTTTTCCTTTTAATAATTCTCTAAGGTGCGGTGATCTTGGCATATCCCTTAATAAACTTTCTGTAATATCTCGTGTGCCCCAAGAATCCACGCACCTCACTTTGGCTAGTAGGTTCTTCTAAGCCCAAAATCACAACAACCTTAGCAGGATCTACTAGCAGGCCTTCTTTACAAATGATGTGTCTGAGAAAAATGCCAAAGGGTGTGGCAAAAATGTCACTTCCTGATGTTTAAAAAGATGCTCAACTGTTGACATCTCTCAAACATGAGCCTTAAATTATCACAGTGATCCCTTCACAAGCCCATAGAATTGTCCAATCATCCAAATAAACCTGTAAGAACTTGTGAATAAAATCATGGGAATGCTTGTACAACAGTGCGTGAAAATACTGCATAGGTGCATTATTTAATTTAAAGTGCATAACTATGTATGAAAAATTTCCCCACTCAGTGGTGAAAATTATCTTCTCTTGGTCCTCTTTTTCTATCCTTACTTGATGATACGCTAGAAAATCCATCGGTGAAGGAGTATATTTCATGCCCTACAACGATCCTCCAAGATTTCCTCAGTAAATGGTGTGGGAAAGGGATCAATCACACATGTATCATTTAATTCCCTATAATCCACACAAATCCAGATTCTCCCATCTTTCTTGATGTTGATCACCATAGGGGTCACCCATTCTTGAATCCTCGATGGGCACAATGATCCCAAAAATTAACATTTTTTCAATTTCTTCTTTCACCTTGATAAGCACAGATTCAGGATTCATCTCTGTAAGGCCTCTTCCAAACTGGGTGTGCACCTTCCTTCATCTTGGATTCTCATTTCGACCTAAAGATTCATGTACTCCTTTTAACTCATGATAGCCCCTAGGGAACAGGTCCTGAAAGTCACGCAACAGTTCTATGATTTTAGCAACTTTAGAGTCAGACCAATAATCTTTGATAATGGCCTCTTTAGGTTCAACATCTGTTCTAATGTTCACTTTCTTGGTCTTCATAGGCTCATGGTAGGCATGCGCCTTCTCATCCACATGCACTATCTAAGACTTCACACGTACCTTTTGTATGCTCAACATCCAAGTTTTCCACTTCCTCATCATCAACTATATAGACCATTTTACCCTTCTCTTTTTCTAAGCAGGTGTGGACGAGCTATTCAACATATGTTTCTTCCTCTTCAAAGCGCACCTCTAGGTTTGACTCACCTAACAACTCCTGAAGGATCTCCTCAACCTTTGCACTATCTCCTATAGTTAATCACTTTATGACCTGTACAACGCCTCATTCACCAGAGGTTTAGAAGAAAAATAGTCAAAGGTATGAATCATACCTTCAGTAAGTTCTTGTCTAATTTCCAGTTCTGTTTATTCAACTCTACGTAGATATACCATGTGCTCACGCAACTTCGCAAGGTGAAATAGTGCTTATGTACCCATCACGAAGTTTGTAAAGCTTCATACCCCTCTATCTAGAATATTTCACACTGTTGAAGGTGGTGTTGAACAAGATCATTACCATTAAATGCACAGATCTTATTAGGTGCATTGCTCCTAAAAAATCTAGTAGATAAAGCAATCCTCACTTCTCTCCACTAAAAAATATTATCCCCTACCCTTCTATCTAGAATATTTCACACTGTTGAACGTGCTGTTGAACATGATCAATACCATGAAATGCACATATATGAGTAGGAGTATTTCTCCTTAAAAATATAGCAGATAAAGCAATCCTCACTTATCTCCACTCCAAAATATTATCCCTTGTGAACCATCCACCAACATGCTACCATCCCACGACAGAGTATAAAACTAGCATATTCCTTCTTTCCACTTGAAATTCCCACTGAAATTACATAACAAGACATAAATACTTCTGGATTCTCTTCACCAATGTACCTTTGTACCTGGCTACTTGCCCAAATACCTGATACTACATGGATTAATGATGCACACATGCTGGGTACACTTCATACTTAATGACCCAACCATTTCATAGGTTTCATGTGCCTAGTTCTCACATCCAAAACTTGTAGTATCACTCATGGAATGTGCATCATCCCATTGGAGAACTCCTTCCTTTGATGGCTCAAGTGCTTCCGGATCTTGAATGGTGTGCACATAAATTATGTTCAAATATTCTTCACTTAAGGGATCTACATAAGGTGAAGATTTCCCATCTTTCAAGGGGAGAATGACGTGACTCTTCTTTGTCTCTCAAAACTTATATACCACTTTATTGAAGTATATATAACCGTTGTTTGCATAACACCAAGGGCGCCCAAGTAAGGTTGAAAAACTATTGGCTTCTGTACAGCTCTAAGACCTCAAAGTCCCTAGTAAAATTAGCTCCTTGTATAGTCAATTGATACATCGTTTAAAACTCCAATAGGTGTGGCTTTAGTCCTATTTTCGATAAACATAAAATTTGAAGATGGAAACAATGGTGGTCTGCCCATCTGAACCCACATGTTCAAAGTGAGTACATTAACTTTTGCGCATGTATCAATTAGAATATTACTCAAAAGCCAACCATCCACAATAGCATTCAGAGTGATCTCCTTTGTCATAATCTAGGATACGAAGGGGAATGTTAGCATGTAAAAGTATGTCCTTTCATGCTCAATCCTAGAGCCTCGAGTGTTTCCCTTTAACTAATTCCCCAATGACAGGAACGACTTTTATCTTGACGTAACATCTTGCAAACCTCTTTTAGATCATCAAAATCCATCTAATGAAGCTCAATGGCCTTATTATTGTTCTAAATTATGCATGACTTACTATTTAAAACACTGTATCTCAACCTTGCAAATTCTGAATTATCTCCATGGTTTCTTGATAAGCGTCATTCTGATGCTTAGGGTCTGGATACTTTGCATGTAGAACCTCCTCTTTAGTAATGGCATGCTTCTAGTTCAGAAATTCCCGGGCATGTGCTACCTTAGCATGTGTATTAATCTTCTCAAGAACCAACTTAGGATCTAGATGCTAACTTCGACATCCATTTATCTTCCATGGATGCACTGCACTCTAACCATTCTCATTCCCTTGTTCTCCTATTTGTGTTTCTTACTCAAATGTTTATATAAGTCTGGGCATTATTCATAGTTGTGATTATTTCTGCATAAAAGAACAAAAAATGTTTATGAGGACACTCACACATGTAATGATCAAGGGGATCCACATGTATAACAAGTTCCATGAAGGGAAATCACTTCTTCCACCGTCCATGACCTCGGCCTTTGAATCCCCCTTGGTAACCTCAACCTCTACCATGGCCTTGATCAGAGTGACCTTTCATTATGATCATGATCATGATGTTCACTTTTCTCCTTAGAATTATTTGTAACCCCAGTCTGTTGTACACCAATATCAATAGACATCATGAATCTAATAAATCAACCTGCAATCTTCAATATCATGAGTAGTAGACCTACAAGATATTGATAGTAATAGGACACGTTCTTTCTTATCACACTGTTGTAACAATGGGCATTGACTTGAACTATGGTCCAAGTGGATAGATCTCATAATGCAATAACAAGGAGCACACTAATTTATGAGGACAACTATCCTTGGTATGCCCTTATAATTCACAATCTGTGCACTAAGTCCCACTACGTGTGTCATCATGCCGTAGAATTAACTTATAATTTCTCTAACTATTTAGCCATGGATGTAATCTGAGCTTCCAAAAATGGGATCACTCCTATGTCTACACTCCCTACCACCTCAGCACGTGCAGAGTTGCTTCAAGTGCCTCGCCCGTAGGTCTGTATAAGTATTTTGTGAAAGTGCCCTCCTAAAAGGTGTGATCAATCCTCTAACAAACCATTGAGTATGCTGGCTCACGTGTATGTCATAAGATAACTTGGACAAAAGGGTCTTAAACTGAGCATCATACTCCCAAACAATATCAGTAGTGCCTTGCTTAATATCTTTCAATGCGCTGATGCTCTTCTGCTCAAACTCAGGGATATAAAATTCTTTCAAGAAAACATCCCACAATGTCGGTATAATCTACGACAATTCTAGTCAAGGTCAATTTTTTTATACCAACTATGCATGCACGCCCCTAAAATTTAGTAGTAAACTGACTCACCTTGCACTTTGGAGTAGTGATCCCCTTCACACACCATAATATCTCATAGATATGCACGTGCTTAGATGCATATTCAATGCCTCTATATTCTGGAAGATGAAGGGACACCTCCTATATAAATCTGATGGGATTGGTATGCAGACCATGCCCACTAGATCTAGTACCTATGTTTCCTCTCGTGTTTCCTCCTCCTTCAAATGCCACCAAATCCATCAGCCAATGCATGAGCTACCTGACCCTCCTGATCCCCCTCTTAAAGTAGGAAACAGAACTAGAGGATGGAAAACCTTGTGTTATAATGGTTATGATAAATTGGTCTCACATAGTTTGCGAAGTTATGCTACTTCCAGATTTTATACCAACTCTTCTACACGCACACATTCTGTACTGATGACATGCGCTAGAAAAGATACCTCCAGCTAGACCTCCAAATAATATAGATGATGATTGTACCTCCATAGATGAATAAGATCCCTAGTTAAACTCCTAAAATTGACTACAAATATGACTCTATCTATTGCAACTCTATTATCTCACACTATCTTGTCTTATTGTTAACTGCTATAGAATTTGTAAAAACAAACACAAAGGATAGGTTGCATTAGGTAGGTTTAGATGTGTGCACGTACGGTAAACAATATTTCATCCAACGCGACCCCTCATCCAAAGTCCGATGAGGGTTCTCTACCATGATTTCCCAAATGGGGGAGTTCTAGATGCTCTGGCTCCACGTCCTCTACATGAGATCCAAATCCTTCATGAGCCATCTCACTCTACAACACCATTCTTTCCACAATATCTTGTTGCTTCATCAGATCCCTCTCACATGCTTGATTAAACTTAAGCCACCTTTCTTCTCTCTGTCTATTCTACTGGTAGGTCCACCATCATTACCAAACCTACTCCTTCTCTCATGTGCATGGTGGGGTTTAGCTAGCCATAAGTTTTCTCTTCCAAATCTGGGGTCATGATCAAGATCTTGATTTCTAAAGGTATACCAGTCTAAATATGATCCTCTGGGCTCGTGCAAGAATTAGAACTCAACAACTTTTGGGAAAGAGTAAGTGGAAACTACATAATCAAGAATATAGCTGTTCAAAACACCATGGAAGAAAACATCCATAGAGCATGTTCTAAATCAGATATCTCCTATCATAAAAGGCCTTAGAATTCTTCTTATGTCCAAACAAGCTGTGTGAAATCTCCAATTCCTCTTAGACACATAAGTAACCAACCATTCGTATAACTCTATAGGGAAAGATGGTGAACGAAATTATCATACAAAGCATCGTGACATAGGTTCCTTTTCAACACACATGCATGTGCATTAAACTCAGGTCCAATACTAAATCTTCTAGCATACTCTTCTTCTAGATTTTCTAACCACTCTTCAATACTTGCCAAGGTCAACTAATATGTCTTCATCACACAACATCCTGAAAAATAACTGAAAAAGAGGTCCCGACAATGGAACCAATGATGTAGCCTAGAATATACCCAAAAAAACCCAAGGCACGTTGACACATCACTCATCCTGAATTGAGCACTCACCCCGAAGCGCACAAGGGTACTAGGTCCATCTTTAGAGAATATTTTCCAAGATGTTAGCATGAATGAATGTATATTTCATATCCATAATAGATAATTTATTAAACCATAATGCATAACCCACATTGATATCTTAATCTTATGAAGGAATAACTCAACAATTACTATAATCATATTTACCATACAAGATCCATGTTTAATTACATCTAACACCATTATCCAGCCAATAAGATCCATTATATTAAAATTTTACAAAACACATAAGCTTCATACATCATAATAATGTCACCATGAGTCATGCGCATGTACAAACCAACAACATAACTCTACAAAACATCGAGTCCCTAAACCATGCAAATCAATACATATTTATAGGGGTGGGGACTTTCCCTTCACCTCCCATGAACCTTTGAAAATAGGCTACATGCTAATAATAGTCATGTGCCCTTACATGAGAATACAAAAGCATGAAATCACTAATAATATATCTTCTACATTTAACTCCTAGTTCAAATCCTATTATTAGTGCAAAGCTCTACATGGTGCTTGACCTTCTGTTAGCCCAAAATAACCTTAGTGTAGTCTACAAGTCTTCATATCATTGTGTGCTCTACACTCCATGTCCAAAAATAGCCTTATGCTAAAAACAGCTTAGTCCTAATCCTGGGCGCGCCCTACCTCACTACATTCCCGCTTAAACTTTCACACCCTATGTTTGTGCACCCAAACCTTATGCACTTGTAAAACTTAGGATATACTTTTCAGCCCAACATCAGGCTTGAAAAATAATCCCAAGTACAGGGCCTTTGAAGACGATTACTAAAATTTTCAAATAGACTAAGTTAGAGGTTAGGATGCACCATTTTTGGCATTTGATCAGGAGAAATAGATTCTATTAAATTCATATTTAGTACTAATGATGGAGATGGTCAAGTTGTAGGAGTGAAGAAAATAAATTGAGGAAGAAAAGGTAAAAGGAAAATTTTGAAAGCTTGGTACAAATGCCTTTTAGGTATTGAATTTATCTCAGAAGATGTATAATTACAGTGATTAGGCCTTGAAGAAGAATCCTTCCTTTTGTGAGATTTGAAAAGTGAAGTATTGTCTTGAAATTTCAGTTAAAGTATTAAGTTATGAAGGATGGAATTTGAAGTTGGAAACTTTCTTGGTACTTTGAGTGCTTTGATGATTGAATCCTTTTATAATATTGTTGATTAGTCAATTTCATGGAGTTCTGGGACATGTTTGTATCTAACAAGTGATGAAGTATTGAATGATTGGTAGATTAAGAAGTTAAGAGAGAAAGTTTTGTAAATGTCTACGTTGCAAAATACCTAGGTGAAGACCAATCGACCAAGGTGAACAATATTAGATTGAAGGTCATATGGAGAGATTGAAAAGAGATATGGGCAGAAATTCCAAGGGATTGAAAGAGGGAATAAGCTATGGTAAAGAGAAGAAAAGTACAAGAATGAAATAGTTCTTTATAGAGAAAGAACAAAAGGAGACAAAAGACATATTTGAGAGGCTAGAAGAAATGATTAAGATCATGAAGGAATAGGAGATCAATGGTTTGAGTGGAGGATGAAGAAAAAGGTGAAGTGACCTATTAGGCTACTCATGAAGAAGAATCAAAGGAAAAAGATAATGTCTTTACAGAAAGAGATGGTGGAATACACTCATGAAAGAGTGATGGAAGATGTGTGAAAAGGAGAATGATAAAAGAGAAAGAAAGAAAGTGAATATGAAGGAGAGACTCATGTGGGCCTTATGGGAACTATTTTGACTATCTAACTATATGATTGAACGGGTATTTTTAAGTGTGAAGATAACAATGATGAAAATGAAGGAAAAGATTTCAAAGTGGATGGATACAAGTCCAAGTGAAGCACATTTGGAAGAAGATGAAGCTGAGATAATGAAAGTACAGTTGATACAGGGAAAAGAATACAAAATGGAAGGTGTTAAACCTTATTATGAAGACAATGAAGACCAAATGCCATTCTTTGAGGCATGGGAAAGATACTTTAAAGAAAAGGGAAGTGCTAGTGAGCAAGAAATAGATGATAACAAATAAATATGGAAACTAAATCAAATTTTGCAGGTTGTCCAAAAAGATGAAAGAAATATGAAAACCCATCCTAATGAAGTCAAGCAAAATAAGGAATGTATTGAGAGAAAACAACAAGATTTTCATCTAAAGGGAATCATAGATCATGGATATATTTTGCCTATGTGGCTTAAGGGAAATGCAAAAGTAATGTATTCAAAAGAGAAAACAAGTGAAGGACAGAATTTCAAAGGTTTTGAGTCAAGTATGCAAACTAAAGAAGAAGAGAAAGCTGATATAGGATAGATTTAATTCTATGAGATTAATCATATAGCTGATATGAAGATAAAGGACCAACCTAAGTAGATGGGAAACAAGAAATTGGTAGTGCAGACACTAAAATCAGGTCACACTCCCATGTCATACCTCGACCAATAAGCACCCTTTATTACATTTACCTAGCCATGACCCTCTTCACTTCACTAATATTAATTTAATTTAATTAAATTAATTCATTATCCTCACTATATTTATTATTTAAATATATTATTTAAATAATATCTACACATACAATTCACTTAGACACCTCACCAAGCCAATTAAACCTAAGACCTATTCTTAATAAGTTCCCATAACTAACTAAGACTTACCCAAACCCTAAAAATCAATGCCTACATTCCCTCTAACCACATCCCTGCATGCTCACAAGAAGCTCCCAGTATAATCCATAGGATAATGACATGAGATCCAAGGAAATTATGAGGATCTCCCTAGTTTAGTAAACCTAGGAAATCCCGCCTTGACCGACGTCAGTTACCCCTAACTGTCGCCGGTTAGGCCGGACCGCCGTTGGTTACCCCTTTTAACCCCTAAACTACCTTGTTCTCAAGGTTGGCATAAGGTTGGAAAACATTGAGAGAAGGTTGACGAGAAAGAACACATCTCAGAGAGATAACACATCTTCAGAGAAATACTTCCATTGAAAACCCACATGCAAGGAAGGGGATTGAGCATCTTCTCCTACACAGCCATCCCAGCCATGATCTGATCTATCCAAGTAAAGAGGAGTGTACATGAATCCCATGCAGAAGATTTTTTTCAGCTGGTGATCACTTGTAGCCTTCAAACCCCTCATCAGTACCCCCATCCCTCACACACAGGCATTCAAGAATGGAATCCAAGTAAGTATAACATCATACTTACCTGGTTTATTTCATTTCATCATCATTTTATAATCCATTGTTTATCTTGCCCCCTATTTACCTTCTCCAACATTTTCACCTCCATATACCCATTAAAACCTCACCAAATCCTACTCCAGTCACCTAATACCTCATCTCTACCCACAAAATTCCTTTATCCAATCACAAAGGAGACCACAGCTTGTTCTGTGATATTTCCAAATCTCACAGTAACCAAAACCGGTTACACCAAACCGCCATCGGTCACCCTTGACTGACATTGATCTCTGTATTTTCCCACACAACCTAGAATAGAGACCTACCCACCTAATTTCATTTCACCCTCATTCACCTGTGATCTACCTGAGACCTCTGTAAAACCTGCAGAGAACCCAGAACCAACCATTTGACCTTTGGATGTTATTCTAGCTTAGCCTATTAGATTAGATCTATTTCTTATTGTGTTTTTAAGTGAGATACCTAAATCATTTCAAAATACAATAGGGTTTACTTTGTTTACAGCATTAAATTTTTTAAAACAGTGGACTGACAGCCATCTAGGAAGTATCACACTTCTCAGATCTAGCATACACTAGGCAGTTCACTACCCATATTGTTTAATTCCTTCTGGTGGTCTTGCTTTGCATTACAGGTAGTTCCTCCTAGCCAAAAGGAAGCTCTCACAATAAGCTATGGATTCATAAGTCATACGCGCACAACAACCCATCAACCAACATCTGAATAGGTATTCTTCCTATGCCCATTACCCTATCTGTTTCGTCAATGCTTCAAAGAAACGATCTAAGAATCAGGTGAAACATTTTGGCACGCCCAGTGGGACCCATCCGGGGTTCCTTGCATTTCATTCATTCCTAGGAAAAAATTGTGTGTTTTGTTTCCCTTCTAAAAAGTGTACACACTAATTTTCTTCTTTGGTAATCCACCTCTTCTTTCTATTTTCTCTAAAGGAAACCTTTTCTTTTGGTGTAATTAAAAAGAACCATTTCTTCATGTTTTCTGCATTATAGTGAAAGAGCATCCCTCTTCCTCTTCATCTTATTATGTCATCCAATTTCACATTTTCGATTTGGGTTTAAAAATAAGTCCATTCCATTCTGATTTATTGCATTAGCTCACATTAATTGAGGGCAACCTATACGTTGGAAGTCATGCCCAGCTGATGGTTGTCAAACAAATCGTAGAAAAGCACTTCTATCCTTTTCTCTTTCTTGAGTCTTACCAAACCTCAAAAAAATTCAAAATACATACATTCTTAAACAACATCCTACCTAGAAGAAGTTGTAGGTGATCACACGATCATGACACAGTGGTCACCCAACTCACTGCTCTATCGAGTCATACTTCAGAGCGAAGCCTGCCCCCACCATAACATACTTGAAACCTCACCTTTTAGATCTCCTTCTTTGTAGGAAGTCATCCTCACCAAAAACTCTATTTCACAATCCATGTGTCAGTCCCTAAATAGCATAAGCTAAACAAACATAATAGAAAGGGAACTCCTAGGATCGCATTTTCTTAGTGTTTTTTCTTGGCTTGCATTTTGAGGTGAGAGAGCACGTTCGTCACTTTTTTGTTCATCCTTGCATGCTCCTTATCATAGCTAGTGTATTTCGGCTTCACCTAAGTGTGCCTGGGCCATATCATCATCATTCTTAGGATTCTGGGTCTGATTCTACATTAGATTTTAATTCACAACCACTTTCTTTCATCACTGTTTCAATTTCATAGTAACCATCGTCGGTTACCTCAGACCGCCATCGGTTATACCCAGCTGATGTCAGTTCTAGGTCCTTTTTCTAACCTACTCAAAAGGACATTTTACTTCACTTTCTTCCAATTTTCACAATCCCTGTCACTTTCATTATTCCCATTGACATTTTAAACATCTTCAGATTTGGAATACCTGTCAGATTTTACCTTCTACCTCATTGTTTACTCACTGTCATTTTCTACAGTAACCGACAACGGTTACCCCTGATCGGCATCAGTTTTCCCTAATCTGACATCAATTATCCTATTTCACATTCCAGCCACCATTTGGTACTTAATCCACTTTTTGTCACCAGATTCACCAGTTCCTATTGTTCTCTGTGTCATTTACAGAGAAGCAGCCCTACCTGATCAGTACTGGTTCACATGGTACTGACCCGAAGACAAGCAAGCACACTCGTATTTCACACTAGTTGTCAACCACTCCCACCTAGCCCTTCACCACCTTCTATTTTATCACCAGCCATGGATCCCATCCAACCTATTACTATCAATATCAGAGATGAGGAGTTCGCACGACTCCTTGACCAAAAACGCTGCTGCCTTGCAGTTTTACCTTTCCCACTCGTCCACTTGAGACGCCTCAGGTCAGTTGATATATGGCATGCCCATATCTATCCCCCCGACTCTTGTACCCACTCCTGCATCGGCCTCATCTAGCTCCATGCTACCTGCATCCACCTTACCCCCAGTCATTTCACAGTTAGGTCCTATACCTGTTATGACTGCCACGTCTGCTACCTCTGTGGCACCCGTTACATCCACCATACCCTCGACAACTACCCCAAACACAACCTCATCTTCCCCTAATGTCTCTCACATACCCGTAGCTACATTACCACCTCCAGTGTCAGTGACCCCTACCCCATTTCAGAACATGGTTCTTTCTATTCCATAATCATTAGCCCCTATTACCACTAGGGTTACCATGACCCTTCCACCCCCATATACATACTACCAACAACCTCCCATTTCATCCATTATACATTCCAGGTACGTACCCCCTATGTCACTACCTTCTTCTCCACCGCCCTACATGGCAACCCCATACACTGGAGTGCCACCCCCATTATATGCCCAAAACCAACCTTCTCATGCTACAGGAGAGGCATCCAATCATCACAACCCACCAATGACCTAATTAAAATGATGTTGGACAAGATGCAGACATTGGAGGCATTGGTTTCCAGCTCCCGCAACACTCTCACCTATGACAAGATTTGCAACGAGCCTATTCACCCATCCATTCCTATCTGTTCATACCCTATGCATTGGGAAATGCCTAAATTCAATCATTTCAATAGCAAAGAAGACCCACAGCAGCATTTGCGATCGTTCAAACATGGGTGTTATCTAATCACTCATGATGATGCCTTGCTTTTGAGAACCTTTCCCATGTCCCTCACTAGACCTGCATTAGATTGGTATAGTGGGTTACCTAAACACTCTATATTCTCATTCAATCAGGTAGCCCAAGCCTTCTTGGATCATTTCTCTATCAATATCGTCAAGAAGGTTACCATGACCGATCTATATTCCACACGTTAGTATGAGGATGAATCTATCATAGATTTTGTCACTTGCTGGCGTAGCCTGATCAATCAACTTACCTTCCAACTACCACAAATAGAACTCATCAAGCTCTTCACATGGGCTTGCGCTAGACATATCTCCCTGACCTTACAGGTCCAAACCTTCCGAAACATTCAATGAGGCATTCACTATGGCACGAAAGTTAGAGATTCGGGCCATCGAAGAGAAGAAAATCCAATTACGCAATAATAATTTGGCATTCAAGTCGAATGATACCTCTTCTTCTTCCAAACCACAAACCAATTATTCAAAATCTAAGGGCACCGCTAACGCAGTGGTACTCAAGGCCGACCCATCTCATCCATCAAATCAGGCTACCCCCTCATCTAATCTCTCACATGTCCAGACTTTTCAATTCAGACGAGAGCAGTGAAAATATACCTCAATTGGGGAACCTTACTCTTCTGTCTTAGAAAAGCTTATCAAATCCGGAGCCATCACCCTTCCACCTATAAAACCACACACTGGTTTTGACCCTGCTCACCCCATGCCCGCATGGTATAAAGAACATGATTTCTATAACTATCATTGAGTAAAGGGTCATAGTGATGGAAACTACATCACTTTCAAAAATATTGTCCAAGAAATGCTCGAGAAAGGTGAGTTAACTATGGATAATCCCAACGCCACCCCCAACCAAAATATACAAATCTTCAAAAAACCATTTCCCAACCATGCCCCTTCATCCAATCAAACCGGTGAGACATCAACTCATGATACCCATACCCACGAGGTTCACACTATCTTTAATGAGGTACATGTCTCCTCCCAATTACCCCATATTCCTTCCATAGAGGAGATCCTAGCCCAAAATCCTCCTTCCGTGTTGGAACCAACCTCCCCTGTTCCTTCACCAATAGAGGAACACCTTTCATCTCCTTCATCACCAACGGAGGGGTCTTCCACTAACATTGAGCCCATCTCACCCCTGGCTTCACCACTTAGAGAACCTTTACCCACAATACCTCCTCCACCCAAAGAGGAGCACCCATTACCTCCTCCACCCATAGAGGAGCACCCATCTGTTCCTCCACTTATAGAGGAGCTCCCATCATCTCCTCCACCTATCATAAATCTAGTTGAGATACCTTTGCCTCTTGGCAAGCATTCTCCATCAGCTACCCATAACCCCACCAACCTACTTTTGGCTCTCTTACCCACGGAAGCTGAAGCTAGCCAATTCCCCATCTCTAAGACACATTTTACAGGAATTGCCATTAGGTCCTCACCAACTCCACCTACACACATGTATTTTTCACGTTTGGCTGATCACTTAGATTATGTGGATAGGGCTTTACTATGGGGGTGCCTCTTATTCCCTGTCTCAACACAAATGCAGAGATCCCTCTCTTGATACCTCCACTATCTACCCAAACACATTTCGACCAATCAAACCAAACACCACCACTGTCTATTGCAACCCCTTCCACGATACTTGTTAGCACTCAAACCACACTCTTACCCATAACCCGACCTACATCTAAACCAAAACCCACACCTACAACATTTTCCTCAACTAAACCTATTACCACTTTAGGGGTCACCCTGACCACCAGCCTTACTCATCCACATATTAAATTAGATTTAGCTACATCCTCCAACATCAATACCACACCTACCTAACACCCAAACCAAAGAAACAAACTCATCGACCTCATACCCCAACCACACCAATCACACCTGCACTTGTCTCGTCTGTCTTAAGACCTCAGCTACCCAACATGGTCAAGCAACCTTCACCCATCCATAAACCAATAACACAACAACCCATTCCTTCCTCACAAACCTCTAACCTACCCAGGCACACAACACGACTTACACCCGCACCTATAGTCTCTTTACCACCGATACCTCCAATACCCTCAGATATTGCTTCACTACCCACTACATTTTAGTCATTGTCCCTCACACCCCAAGCATGACCCGAGTCATCTACCTTCACAGCACCCCCATTATCCCCATGGGTAACTCTCCCTCTTCCTCCATCTAATTTTCCTTCTAGACCTCATACACCCACATCACCTTTACCCAAGAAGGTGCAACCCAAAAATAAAACACTACTACCCCACAATAAGGTAGTCAAAACAACCACACACCCTCCTACCCATCCATCTATTGTACCCCTACCCAAACAAACACGACTGATACCTAAAACCACACCGGCACCTAAAACCGTAGGTCGACCCGTTCCTCCTCTTCCAAAAATAGTTCCTCGACAATCAACCATACCTACACCCAAACCCATGTTCACTTCCCATTGTGATCCAGTAATAGGATCCTATGCCAAAATTTTAACCAACCTCCTCGAGACTTCTGTTATCACATTACCATCACCACAACCTTACGACCCCCTCAAACCCAAGTGAAAAGGGTTTGATGATACTAAAATTTGTGCATACCATCGTGTGCCAGGGCATGATGTGGAGAACTGCAAGGCCTTGAAAACCATCCTTATCCAATTTTTTCCACCAGAAACCAACTTTGATGGCGATGACCTTCTTGACGAGGATCCTGTTTCACCGACACCCATTCCCACACTTCCCACTCAACAACCACAACCTCCACCCTCACCACTCCTAAAGTCACACTCAAGATTTGAAATTAACATGGTTCACATCAGAGAGATTGCCATGCCACCACCCCAATGTCATTCCACCCAGCTCACCTCACAAGGCTTTTCTCCTCTAGTAGGTTTTTTCCCTTCATGTCGTTACACCACTCACCCTACACCTTCTCTATTTTCCAACTCCCCTCAAATCAACATGATACATGTCACTACACGTGCGAAGAAGGGAAAAGAAAAGGCAACTGACCTACCAACCAATCCTATACCCAATATACCATCTGCACCTATACCTAAAATAACTATCTGTGGCCCCACTATACCCCATCTCTAATGGCATCACACATCACACCATGCTCAAACAATTACACCAATATCCCCTCAAAATGTCCTTATATGACCTCATCCAAACCTCAGAATCCCATCGTCAAGCTCTCATGGAGGTTCTTCAATCTATTGAGGTTTTACCTAATGACCCTACACCCGTAGCCTCTATTATCACACCCCATCATGTAGCCTCTCTCACCCAATTACCACCTTCATCTTTGCCCCACCTTGTTCACCAAGTGGCCTCCCTTAGCTTCTCAGAGGAGGAGATCGTGCCACACCAAAATGATGACCCAGACCCAACCCTCTTCATCTCCATCCACATTGATGACATACGGGTACACCGTGTGATGATTGATGGAGGTACTAGCATTAAAATCATTTCATCCCATGCATTTTCTCAAATGCGCATACCTGAAAATTGCATGCATAAACATCTGGTCATGTTGCGTTCATTCAACAATGCTATCACCTCCACACTAGGAACTGTCATCCTTCATGTTTGCGTGGGCCCCTGCACTGTTCCAGAATTGTTTTACATTTTGGAGGGGGAATTCCAATATAACTTGTTGCTTGGTAGACCCTGGATCTGTGTCATGGGTTGCATTCCTTCCACTTTGCATTGTTGTGTAAAGTTTGAACACGAAAGACACACTTATACCATTCCAGCTGACCCATCACCTTTCAAAACATGCAACATGTTTTACCTACCTAATGATGTGCTCATACCTGTCAAGTCGTCTACCTCCGCAACCACTACCACTTCACCTACACCTCCACCTACTAGTACAGCCACTGCTTTCACTACACATACCTCCTCCATTCCTACTACTGCTATAACCTCCACGGCTGACCCATTAGCTTCCCAATCTGTTAACTTCACCTTCACATCGACCTCCAACACATCATTCATTCCAGTTACCTACTTACCAACCACTAATCCCTTGGAAGTTTTTTTTCAATGCCTCACTCTGGGGGATTATCACTTATATAGTGTCAACACATTCCTTACTCCACAAGAGTATGGAATCCTTCACCAACACCCTCACTATGATCATCACATTGGAGAACGCCTCCTCTATGGTCCTCCTTACCTTCGTACTAGTCTCACCTATGGGGGACTTGATACTATCACTTACACACCTGAACCACCATCACAAACCCACCCATTTTTCGCTGACTTCCAATCACTTACCAATCACCATTTCACCCACACCTTCCTGCACCACTGTGTGTGGAAGGGTTTTGGTTTTTGCTTTTATGAGCAAGTCTGCCATACTGTTATTCCATGTACCACCTGTAAACATAACGACCATATTGGTATCGGCTTCCCCAAACCTCCTACTAAACAGGCCCGCATTGAACTCATTGAGGACCCCAGTCCTTCTCTACCTTCATCTTCATCACCACCTTCACCCGCTCCACTTTCATCACCACCCTCACCGATGGATTCGATGGATCCTGAATCTATCCCTCCTAACTTTTTTTTCCATAAACACCATTTCCTTAGGGCCTTTGACTTATCAACGCGAAGGCGAGGCCCCTTCCACTCTGTAGAAATTAATCTGATCTAATACAAAGAATCCATGAAATAGATACACAGACAATAATTGAAATCAACAACTCTATATTATATTTTCATTAATTCACTATTTCAATACACTCCATTATATAGGAGATGTAAAATAACAATCCTTACAACAACATTTGTCTTCATATACAACCATACACCCATATGGTTTCAACCTCTCACCAATATAATAATAAAACAATACTAATTGTTTTATTATTCTAACTTACTAACTTACCATATACTAACCACATTTTACATTTACTATTTACATTTACATAGTAAATGTACTTTCACTAATTTAACCATAATAATAATTACACATGTAATTATTATTCACCCATACAAACGGAGCACTAATATATATTTCCTAACATTCCCCCCTTAGTGCGAACATGGGGGAAAACCTGCTTTGTACTGCAACGTGCCGATCTAATGATAGCATGCTCATGATCTAATAGGATGGTTTCAAGGACAATACCAACAATTGGTTCCCCTCTGGATGGTTTTCCAAGTGGTTTAAACATACAACAACCACACAACAGATGGTTTTTTGAGGACAGTACCAACAACCTTTTTTACTAGTTTTTTTTCAAGAATGGATAACTAACAACCACAATTATCATGATGATGCAGTAGTATCAACAACTCTCATCACTATCTCACTGCAGGGTATAACATAGGAAATTCTGCTGAAATTTGTTGCTCATACATACATAGAAAAAACAAACTGTACTGGAAATGGAACATTGGATCATGTTCCCCCCCTCAATGTGAAATTTCCACTTATTGACCTTGAACACTGCATGACAGAAACACTGATACTGGAACTTACTGAAAAATAAACATGACAAGAAGCACACTGACACAAGCTGAAAACAAATACACCACAAAAAATGTCACCAAAACCATCTGGGTGGCCTCGTCGTTGGCGACTGATCGAGAGGTCGCTGAATGACCTCCAACCTCCTTTGCCTCCATCCTCCACGTAACTTCACTTAGTATAGAAATTCTTCATAATTATAGTCAATTTCATTTGTTATTTTTTCATCTCTAGTTTCCCATTCTACAATTTTGCTTACATCTGTAGGTGCTTTTTCATTTCCATCTACTATCCTCCATAGATTTTTATTCATTAACTGCATTGAATTTTTACTCTCCATGTATGGAATTTCAGCCCATTAAATTTATCTAATGGTGTATCCATTTTTCTGAATCTAAATATCCTGTGAAATAAATTGAATGCAGATTTGAATTACCTCTGATTCTCTGATTTCTTCAAAAAAACAGCAGTGATCAATGTGCTGTATAGTAAATTGCACGTTTCTCCCAAACTGTCCTGAACTGGGTTTTGCTGAAATTTTACTGTAGCTTTTGTATAACAGATCTTTCCATGCACCAAAATTTTGGAGAAACCCAGATCGCGAAACTAAAGTTACGAGATCTCTCCGAGACAGATTTAACCTGCTCTGGTACCAAATGTAGAAATTACTCTGATCTAATACACCAGAATCCATGAAATAGATACACAGACAATAATTGAAATCAACAACTCTATATTATATTTTCATTAATTCACTATTTCATGTACACTCCATTATATAGGAGATGTAAAATAACAATCCTTACAACAAAATTTGTCTTCATATACAACCATAGGACCCATATGGTTTCAACCTCTCACCAATATAATAATAAAACAATACTAATTGTTTTATTATTCTAACTTACTAACTTACCACATACTAACCACATTTTACATTTACTATTTACATTTACATAGTAAATGTACTTTCACTAATTTATCATAATAATAATTACACATGTAATTATTATTCACCCATACAAATTGAGCACTAATATATATTTCCTAACACACTCTTCCATTCCTGTATCCTGAAATGATCGATGATGACACACCTACAATTAATGTCATTCAATGTCAGGATGATGAATCCATACTCACCTACCTTGGTGCAAAAGACTCATATATTCATCAATTACCCTATGAGATGCAAACCATGTTGAATGAATTGACTATCGAGATCAAAATTCATACTCAGGATGACCCACACATCCTAAAGATTGGACAATCTTTAGATGCTGTTGAATAGGAAGCCATCACTTCTTTCCTCCGAGATCATAACCACACTTTTGACTTGGTCTTACGCAGACATGCCCGGTATTGACCCCACCATAGTGGTCCACAATATCATAACCATTCCCGATGCCAAACCTATCAAACAAAAGCTAGGAAAATGCACCCTCGCATTGCTCTTCTCATGAAAGAAGAACTTCAATGCCTTCTTTCCATTTCCTTCATCTTACCCATTGATTATCCTCATTGGATTTCTAAAATTGTTCCCTGTTACTAAAGCAACAGGGGGACTATCCACATTTGCACAGACTTCCGTGACCTCAACCTAGCCTACCCGAAAGACGACTTTCCCTTGCTCGGTATTGATCAACTGGTTGACCTCACCGTTGGTCATGAGATGCTATCACTCATGGATGGCTTCTCGGGTTATAACCAAATTTTACTTGCCCCAGAAGATCAACACAAGACCATATTCATCACCCTTTGGGGAGCCTTTTGCTATCGAGTCATGCCTTTTGGCCTTAAAAATGCTGGTGCCACATATCAGCATGCCTATGACTTACATCTTCTATGATATCATGCATCACATATTGGAAGATTATGTGGATGATATCTTGGCCAAATCTAAACATCTCTCTAAGCACCTCACCATCCTCAACACCATATTTGACCGCCTTATTAAATATTGACGTCTTCCTTTAGCCTAAAAAGTGTGTCTTTGCGGTTCTCTCAGGAAAGCTCCTGGGATTTATTGTTTCCCTCCATGGTATAGAAGTTGACCCTGCTAAAGTCAAGGCCATCCTTGAAATTCCTCTGCCTACTAACCTTTTCCAACTCCGTAGCCTGCAAGGTAAATTACAGTCCATTCACCATTTCATTTCACAATTATCTGATCGGTGTCAACCATTTCATCATCTTCTCAGGAAGGATGTCTCCTTTAAATGGGATGATGACTGTCACAAAGATTTTGAGGCCCTAAAACAATACCTTCTCCAACCACCTGTACTCATTCCACCTAAATACAATCAACCTTTTTACCTATACATATCCATGCTACTGATCATTCCTTAGGAGCCATGCTTGCTCATCGTGATGAACAACACAGGGAGTAGGCAATTTATTACATAAGCCATACTCTTTTGGACTATGAAACCCGATACAACCATCCCAAAAAAATTTTCTTAGCCTTAGTTTTTGTTTCCACCAAACTCCGCCATTACCTACTCAACCACAAAACCTATGTCGTGACCAACACTGATCCCTTACACTTCATGTATGCCAAACCTTATCAAAATTAGCATGTCACGTAATGGCTTATGCTTTTAGCTGATCTTGACCTTGAATTCATTCCATCAAAAGTCCATCAAGGGCCAAGCTATCGCCGACCAATTGGCCGACGCACCTATTTCCAGGGATCAACCCTCTAATTTTGACTTTCCAAATGAGTCATTGCTACCCTTTCCCTGGATGAACCCCCTTACCAAATGACACTTTTCTTCAACAGTTCCAAGTGTTAGCATGGGGGTGGGGTTGGTATTATCCTCATTCCTCTGGATGGAGAACCCATGCCTCTGTCTTTCAAACTAGACTTTGAATGCACCAACAATATTTTCGAGTACGAAGTGCTCGTACTAGGTCTCCAAGCCGCATATGCCCTAGATGTCAAATCAATCAACATCTTTGGTGATTCACAATTGGTCATAAACCAAGTCAATGGTATGTACCAATGTCATAATGAGATACTTAAAAAGTATAAACAACATGTCGATATACTTTTGACCACCTTTGATCGTTACACCCTTCAAACTATCCCACGTTCAACCAACAAATTTGTAGATACCATGGCCTGTTTAGCTTCCCAAATACCCGCTTCTGATTCCAAAATATTTTTCACTATATAACACCTCCATTCACCTTCTTATTTACCTCATGATGTTTAATCAATTGGAACCAACACCCCTGACCCGAGTGACCTTTGGTATAAACAATACTCTTGACTACCTTTCTTTCTCCATCTTACCTCTTGATCTCACCCATAATGGACAACGTCGCCTTCCTTAAAAAGGTCTCTCATTTCATCATTCTAGGGGGACTCCTCTATAAGTGTGGCTTTGATGGTATTCTCTTATGATGCCTCACAAGTTCTGAAATTCCTTATACCATTAAGGAGGTTCATGATGGCATATGTGGAGGTCACTTTAGTGGCCTTGCTGTTGCTAAGCGTATTCTTCACCTAGGCTATTACTGGCCGACCCTTAACCATGATTGTTGCGACTATGTCAAACATTGTGTAAAATTTTAACAACATTCCAACCTTCATCATACACCCAGTCATGCCTTACAGGTCACTCATGATCTTTGGCCCTTCTCTCAATGGGATTTGGATCTTGTCAAAGAAATCAATCCCATTCTTCCCAACGCCATCAATGGATCATAACTACTACCAAATACTACACAAAATGGGTGGAAGCCATACCACTCATCTCCATGAAAGCTGAGAAAATATGTGAGTTCATTAACCATCACATCATTTGTCACTTTGGTGTTCCTCATCACCTCATCACTGACAATGGAAAACAATTCAAAAACAAAACATTGCAAAAACTCGATGACGCTTTGGCATTCAGCTTAGTTTCTCATCACCTTATTACCCACAAACCAACAGCCAAGCCAAATCCACTAACAAAACCCTCAACAAAATTCTCATGAAAGTGGTTGACGATACTGGGAAGGATTGGCATACGCACATTCCTTTTTCCCTATGGGCATACCGCACTAGTATTCACACTTCCACTATGGCCACACCATTTTCTCTGGTCTACGGTACAGAGGTTATTCTACCTCTCAAAGTCTAGATCCCCTCACTCCACATTTCTCTCCATGACATGCTTACTGATGATGAATTTCATTTTGGTCCTGTAGGACCGTTAGGACTTAGCACAGCTAGAGTTATTAGATGAATGTCATCTTAACGCTCTGGATCACCTTCAAGTTTACCAACAATGTATCAAATGTGCTTATGAAAAATGTGTTCATGAACGAACCTTCCAAGTCAATGACCTTGTCTTGAAAGAAAATCAACACATAACCAAAGCAAAAAAAAGTAAACAGGGAAAATTCACTCCTAATTGGCTTGGACCATACATCGTAACTCATACCTATGGATCAAGTGCCTATCGTTTATCCTCACTTGATGGTAAACCTGAACCTGAGCCCCTTAACACATTACATCTTCGACCATTCTATTGTTGACTCGTCGTCCTACCTCACCCTTTATCTCTTTACAGGCTCGTCCCTTGAGCGCTACCCACTCCATACACCTCCCCAATGATTAAACAAGAATCATGTGAGTACCCATCACTTGTTATCTTCTCTTGAATATGTGTACCATGGCACTGCACATAGCATGATTCTCATGGATACTTTTCATCTACCTTTAGATGAGATCCCATGGTCATTCCACCTTGCCTTTTGAACAAGAGTCCTATCCTCCACCTTGGTCTTGTCCATGATTTCAAAGACCTCACATGGGACCAAACTCCTTGAGTCAAACTTCTAATAAAAAGATGACTCCCTCAAAAGGACATCTTCCTCTTGACAAAATTACTACTATAAATAGACTGCTCCCTCGAAGGACAGCTATGTAAAGCTTTTAACAAAAAAAAAACAACGAGAGAAACCGAAGCTTCCCGCATCGATCAGCTTCATGAAGACCTCAAGGAGTACCATATTATTTATCCCATATAGACTTCCCACATCGATCAGTCTATCAAAACAAAACAAAAATTAGTCATGGACTTACCCATTGTGACCTAGGACCCTTGCCCAAAATCCCTGTCACTCAAAACATATAAAATTAACTACCTTTCACCCTCCTTACAACTTCCACTCTCATTGTCTCAATTTCCTCAAGGGACATCTTGGAATTTAGACATTTGGTGATCCTGTGACTACCTTCATCGTAGAATATTAATCATGAAATGCCTTTTGGGTCTTATGTTCATCACCCCCTCCAAGGTATGATCTACTCGGTATGGTCCTACCCAATCAGGTGGCTTTATTGCCCCCTCTCTTATCTTTTAACCATATTTGTTTACATTTTGATTACCTTATATAGGACTTGCTCCTCGACGCTTACCTTTTAGGTAATCCTCCCCTTTCACCATAATTTCCTTCACCTACATCATTTTACCTATAATCTACCTACACCTATTAAACCTAAACCCACAACATGCCCCAAAACCTATAAACTCATTTTCATATTCTTCCCTAGCTCATGGGAGAACTACATCGGCCTGAGGTCCCTTTTCACTGGGACTATGTAGGCAGCACTCCGAGGGCATGGGGCCCTTGGAGGTTAGCTCAGCCATTTTCTACCCTAAAACAATTCATCAACCATGCCTAACTCACCATTTACATCACATTTCACTTAGTTCCCCTTTTATAAAAAAATTGGAAATTAAGCCACATACATAACAAGTTGCTTACCACAACATACATTTATTACACCTACCATCTCTCTATCATCACTATGCATAGATTATACCTCACATATGACCCATAGTATCATTCATCACCAAAATAATGAATCATAGCTAAACCCACTTTCAATTCGACCATGCCTATAACCTGACTCGATCCATGCCTATAACCTGACTCGATCCAACTAAACATGCCTATAACCATGACTCTTGATCAACCATGCCTATAACTTGACTCAATCCATGCCTAAAACAACCTAACTCCATCATGCCTAACTCACCTAATTTCCATCTACATCAAAGTAACAAATCCATATCTCATCTAACACAAGCCATAAACCAATATCTCATAAACACATCAACAAATCACAAAATGCCATGTATCTCATCATATAAATCAATAAATGTGTATTTCAATATACATGCCTCTCTCATCATGTCCATCATCTCAAAATGTCAGCACGCAGGCCGATATACAATACAAAATGTCATCAGCATACGCAGGCTAGTCTCATATATACAAAAAGAACAAATGATACACAATACAAAATGTCATTCAGCACGTAGGCTGGTATATGCTCAAAATATACAAAATCACTCGTACATCCTCACTGTCTTTGGCACGTACAGGCCGGTATGGGATCAAAAATAAAACTATCTTCGGCACGCAGGCTGACATATATATCAAAAAAATCACTAGTATACATCAAAAATTAGGTGACTGCATCTCAGAGCATCTCGTCGGATGTCCTCCATCTCTGTGTCACCTGTACCCTCGAGCCTCCTATGTCCATATTGGTACCTCACCTAGCGCTATGGTCGCTATGCACTAGTGGCCTCTCCGTGATTGAACCTCAGAGCTCATTGACCTCCTGTGCTCTCCACACTATGCGTGCGGGATCTCATCCTCTCACTAGAGGCCTGTTGTGCCCTGTACTCTCTATAGGATAGGAAGTCTATCACAGCCACCATGAGCTGATCCTGATAATATCTTACTCACCTAGGGCATCCCATAACCTAGATATAGGCATGGTCTATGGTGGTCCCATAGGTCTCGGCCCCTGTACCTACCCCTGCAACAACATGTCCTACATTAACCTACCCTACACCAGCCTATGAACTAGGACCAGCTCCATGTGCCTGTGGTGGTGCCCCCTACCCCTGTGCCTGTATCTGGGCCTGTAAGGCCCCAATCTATGCCTGGGCTGTGGCCAACTGGCCCTGTAAACCTGCCACTTGAGCCTGAAGGGATGTCACCTGACCATCTCCCCCTGACCATCTCCATCTCCTCCATCTGCCATCTGGGCCTATAGACTGGCCACCTATACTCATAGCTCTACTACCTCTTCCTCTGACCCCTCCAGCTGTGTCTGCACTATACCTATCTAGGTAATCAGCATTGCTACCTACCCCTGTAGGGCATCTCTCTACACTGTAATGGTAGCTAAGTCTAGCTACCCCAGTCTAGGTGGTATAGCTCGTAACTACAGCCACCCACCACTACCTGTACCTATCCTGTACATCTGGTGTCATCTATCCACTGAATCCACTAGCTCCTCCTCCTCCTTGTAGACACTATAGGTTGTGGTAGAGGTAAAGGTCTCTCCACGTCATCTCTCTGATACTGTGGGAAGGAAGGAGGAATATCCTGTACAAGCCCGAACTGCCGTCGGACCCTGTCTACTGGGATCATCTCATCCTCCTTGGCACAGTGACCCTGTATCCACCTCTCTAGCTAGAGGTTAGCTAGCTCCTCATGCATGTGTCTATATGAGGGGAATCCCACATATGGCCTCTAAATAATGTCCACTCTGGAGAACCCCTCCAACAACTTCCAAAAATGGGCCACATCATGTGTTGGCCTATCCGATCTCTAATCTCCTATCACCTGCACCCATCTCCTGTATCCCACCCGAATAAATCTCAGTGGGAATGCATCAACTCGGGGTATCCCTACTAGCCACACACAAGCTATGTGCTCATAAGCCCAACAGTGTAGTAAGAGGTACAACATAGGCTAAACTTATGCAACCACCCATATGCCCATAACTCTCTATACAGCTACACCAAGAATGTTGACACCCAAGCAAAATGGGTCTCCTCTACCATCATATCGTGGAGCACCCCCATCAGTGATCAGGGAAAGCATCCACCCTCTGCATCTGGCAGTGCATAGCAGCACACTTGCCTCCATCAATAGAACCACTAGCCTCACCTCATCCAGACGGGCTAGGTACATCTCGCCATAGCTCAAACTGATGCTATGGAATCTCAGATCCACCACCCCCTTGCCAAATACTATCCTGATCAGCTCCTCTGAGGCCTCAGAGGAGATAGAGTAAACCTAGGCACCCAATATGGGTAACTGCAAAATTCAGAACACGTCCTCTATGGTGATAGTCATCTCACCCGTCGAAAGGTGGAATGTGTTGGTCACAGAGTCCCATCTATCGATGAGTGCGACCATCAAGCTGGGCTACCGAAAAACATGTCTGGTAGCGCTATAATCCCACTCAATCCCACTGCCTCCACGTGTTGTAGCTCCAAAGGGGTCGCTAAGCCATGCAATGTCACTAGTAGAGGCAGAACCCTATCTCGCATGTGTAATTGCACTCTCCCCTACATCCAATCCAAACACCACATTAATCCTATTTACCATGACCATATTCACCAATTATCATTACCCTACACCCTATTTTTACCCTATCCATCTCAACTACCTAACCTACATCACTTTTGCACCCTTGTGCCTCACATCCCATGACCGATGTACTGGTTCACCCTTACCAACCACAATCACCCCTTAACCGGCCTCAGTCACCTATTTGGTGACTGATACCAGTTCTACCCAACTGACGTCGGCTAAGCTTGACCGATGCCAGTCACTATCGTGCAATGAATCCCACGACTTCCCAAACCCCCTATTTTCTACCGAAAACTGGTTCTACCCAACCTTTAACTTTTACCAACCACCTACAATGACCTAGTCACTACCCCTGAAACCTGCGACTACCCACCCCATCTATTCTTAATTTACTACCCTCCCCCTCTTTTTTTCTGGACCTCTACCCACCCTACCTATACATTTTACTACCCTCCCTCCCTCTTTTTTTTCCTGTTATTCCCCCCATACCCACATTTTATTTTTACCCACCCACCACAACACCAAAACCCTAAAAACCCTACAAATGACAATAACCAAAACACCTAATCTAGCTAATCAACAATATAGAGTTAGGCCACTTACCTCATCACACTACCATGCGTCTCGATGGCACACGTCTGGCCACTATGTCGGTGGTCTGCCTGATCCCTCTCCAGCCTTTACCATCACTGAATAACTACTCATAACCTCTGACCAATCAACTCTCTCACCCTGATCCCATGGACCCACTACTCACCAACCCAACCCTCATCAAATCCCACTTCCAACTCACTGTCTCGTTTCCTCCTAGACACTTTTTTCTCTTCTCTCTCTCTTTTTTGTCATTTCTTCACTTTGCAAATAACAAATGAATAATAAAAACATGGATTTTTTTTTTTTATACCCAACCTGACCTAACTGACATCGGTTACCCTTGACCGGCATCGGTCGCATGCCCTACCTAACCATCATCAGTTTTACCTATACTGACATCAGTTTATCCATGCCTAGCATCGGTCACCCTCACCTACACATTGCCCTTACTTTTCCCTTTTACCCCACCCTTTACCCTGATCCTTTACCCCACCCCACCTATACCCAACCTGTTTACCTTACCTTTCCAGACCTCCTCACTTTCTTACCTACTCTTGTCCTCCTTTAGGGACTCGTTATTTTACCCATACCTTGGCCTTACACTATGCCATGACCTAGATATTTGGACCTAGACCATCGCTAGTGACCTTTGACCTCATGTGATTCACTATACCTTGTGGCACTGTTACCTGTGTTGATTGACCTAATGACCTTACCTAGCCTATTGTTGTGACCATTTATCCTAACCCTACCTTTAGTGTACCAAAACATAACTAAATGTTCTTGCACCTAACCTACGTTGTGTTTCCTGACCATATTTTATACCTTGGATACTAGACTCACTTAAACCTTGCTCGGATAAACCTATCACCCTTAGATGATGTAGAGTTTGCATGCTCTTCAACCTGGTAGCGTGATACAGTTCATGTGTGTGCTTGTGCATTTAACTACTGCTACCTTTTACCCTAGCCTATACCCTAGATTTTCCGAGTATACCTTTCACATTTTTTCCCCTGTACCTACTTACCTTTTCCTAACATTTTCCTTTTATCAACCCACTCACTACTTTATCCTGTTACCTTATCAGGACCTAGTTTGAAGGGGATCACCTTCACCCACACATGGGGAAACCAAATCTTAATTTTGTTAGTGTTACTTATGAATACAAGCTATGCAAAAAAAATTGGCAAAATGTAGACACTAAAATCATGTCACACTCCCCTTTTGTACCTCGACCAATAAGCACTCTTTATTACATTTACCTAGCCATGACCCCCTTCACCGCACTAATTTTAATTTAATTAAATTAAATTAAATTAATCCTCACTATATTTATTATCTATATATCTTATTTAAATAATAACTACATATAAATTTCACTTGGACACCTCTCTAATCCAACTCAGCCTAAGACTTATTGTTAGTAAGTTTCCATAAATAACTAAGACTTACCCAAACCCTAAAAATCAATTCCTACATTCCCTCTAACTACATCCCTACATGCTCACAAGAAGATCCCAATCTAACCCGCAGGATAATGACACAAGATCCAAGGAAATTAAGAGGATCTCCCTAGTTTGGTAAACCTAGGAAATCCCACCTTGACTGACATCGGTTACCCCTAACCATCGCTGGTTAAGCTGGACCTTCGTCGATTACCCCTTTTAACCCCAAAAACAACCTTATTCTCAAGGTTGGAAGAAAGTTGGCAAAAAAAGGTTAGTAAAACATTGAGATAAGGTTGATGAGCAAGAACACATCTCAGATAAATAACACATCTTAAGAGAGTAAATTCTAGTGAAAAACCCACATGTAAGGAAGGAGAGTTGAGCATCTTTTCCTGCATAACCATCTCAGCCATGATTTGATTTATCCAAGAAAAGAGGAATCTACATGCAGCTCATGCAGAAGCTTTCTTTCAACTGGTGATAACTTACAGCCTTTAAACCCCTCATCAACACCCCAATTCCTCACACATAAGACATTTAGGAGCTAGAATCTAAGTAATTATAACATCATACCTTCTTGTTTTATTTAATTTTATCATAACTTTATCATCTATTTTTTATCTTTTCCCCCTATTGACCTTCCCCAACATTTTCACCTCCATATACCCATTAAAACCTCGCCAAAGCCCACTCTAGTAACCTAATATTTCCTCTCTGACTCACCAAATTCCTTTATGCAATCACAATGGAGACCAAAATATTGTTATGTGATATTTCCAGATCTCACAATAATTGCCACCGATCACACCTAACCATCATCAATCACCCCTGACCGACACCAATCTCTATATTTGCCCACACATCCTATAATAAAGACCTACCCACCTAATCTCATCTTATCCTCACTCACCTGTAATCTACCCAAGACCTCTCTCAAACCTACAAAGCCCAGAACCAACCATTTGTCCTTTGGATTATATTCTAGCTTAGCGTGTTAGATTAGATATCTTTCTTTTTATGTTTTTAAGTGAGATACCTAAATCATTTCAAACTAAAATATGATTTACTTTTTTTATAGCATTAAATTGTTTAAAATAGTGGACTGACAGCCATCTAGGAAGTATCACAAGTATCACACTTCTTGGATCTAGCATACACTAGGCAATTCACTTCCCATATTGTTTAATTCCTTTTGGTGATCGTGTTTTGCATTACAAGTAGTTCCTCTTAGCTAAAAGGAATCTCTCATGATTATCCGTGGATTTGGAAGTCATACATGCATGTAACAACCCATCAACCAACATTTAAATAGGTATTCCTCCTACGCCTGTTACCCTATCTGTTTTGTCAATGCTTCAAAGAAACAATCTAAGAATCAGGTGAAATAGGTAGTCAAGAGTAAAAATCAAGTGAATACACTACAAGGAAGCATGAAGAATGAAGTGAACACTAGTTCAAGAGAACAAGATGGGATAGAAATTTCAGTCCAAGCATGGTAGCCAAGTATTTTATAGAAGAATACACAAATTCAAGAAGAAGTTCAAGGCAAGGTTATAGGTATGAAAGTGATTTGTGAAACGTTTGATGATGAACTTGACTATGGTGACTTGAAACCAATAAATGAAGGAAGGAGAAATTCATAGCCTTCAAATAGGTGAGAAAAGAAACTATATAGGAAGTTGGTAAATGATCCTACAAAAATGAAGAACAAACATGGAAGAAAGGTGAAGATTGTGCCAAAAAGGATGAGTATGAAAGTCCTAATTTTGATGAGGTCATGGATGAAGAATATATTCTCATGCTGAAAGAATAAATGTGCATGATAGAAGAGATCCTTAACTCCTCAAAAGGTATAACAGACAAGAATGAAGACAAGGTAGTTGTACTTGATAAGTTGTTGCTTAATAATGAAGATTGTGCAAATGAACTACTAGGAATTATGCAAAAATACTCTATTAGTGCATTTAAGAAGTATAAAACAAGCAAGAATGAGTGGATAGTTGGAAATGATGAGCTTAAGAAGCAAGGTGATCAGTTTTTCATGAGTAAAAGAAGTGACCCATTTCTAAACTTGTCTAGTGTAATGAAAAATGAAGAGAAAAAGGAAATTACAGCTGAAAGAAAACTGATTTCTTGGGAAAGGAAAAATAAACAAGAAGACAAAGGTTTGAAGCATCTTGAGGTGATGAAGAATGATACTGAACAAGCAAAAAATCAAGAAAATGTAGACTTTTGTAAAGAACATGATGTTTACATGAAGGAAATGTACTATAAATTGATAATAGAGGTGATGGAATATGAAGAACAATATATATATTGCATTGTTATGTTTGTGTGTGTAGGTATGATGGTCGGTAACATGAAGATAATGGAGGTAAAGATGTAACTCAAGAAGCATGGAAGCAATGCCAAAGAAAATACAAGGAGGAAAAGTAAGATATGGGACCCAGGAGGACATAAACAAGGAAAACATAGTGAGAATGAAGAAGGATAAGTAAAAATAAGCAAAATAATGAAGACTCAGTTCAAGAAAAGCTATGAAATTCAAGTACAAGGACTCTTCTTCAGCACCTTGGGAGTATGATACAGGAAAATCACTAAAAGAAGCCTTTAAATGATAAATTCACCTTTCTAGCATGACAAGGAGTCAAGGTAGGAGGTTGGGGAGTCTTGAAATTATTCATAAGTCTATATGAGTCCTGTTAGTGCAAATAAGCAGCACCCTCTGGATGTTCTATCAGATTGTAGTTTGACATTTTTACATCCAATGTGATTGCACAACATTGAATCTTTTCCCCAAGTGTGGGACTTGTAAAAAGTGGGAAAAGAATCTCCAGATTAGAAGTTGGTTCCTCGACTCCTCTGTTCAAGTGTGCATAACATTCTACATAGATTTTATCTATATTTTAATCAACTTTGCCAAGGGGACAGGGTTAAGAAGATACAAAGAATAAACCTAGTCTAATTAAGGTGATGCACCAAAGGAGTAGTAGACACCTGCTACTACAAAACATACACAATCCATAAGAAAATATAGCATAAAACATGCACAAATTACCAAAATGTAATGAAAGATCAGGAAACAATGATAAACATATGAAAGGATTGAGAAAAATTTAATCACAGAGCATACATTATCATTCCAGGTCCAATACAGTGCATTACAATGACCAAGAGGCAAAAAGAGATATTGTATTTGCATGAAAAGGTAAAAAATTCCACAAATCTGCCTAATGAGGAAGAAAAGGGAAGTTGCAGAGCCAGAAGATTGTCTAACTTTTTTAAAAATGAGCCCATTTTGGCTTTTACAATGCAAATTCGAGCTCAGGAGAGAGAAACATGGGAAAACATGAAATATGCTTCAACCACCAACCAAATGGTATTAAAATAGCATGGGCACCCTCAAAAGTTCATTCGTTGACATTTTTAACCATGCTAGGAGAGAATGCGTGCCATACTTCATTAAAAATGGTCGTTGAAATGTCAGTTTTGTTAATTTCCGCATGCTAGAGGCGTTTTCCAATTTTCTCCCTCCAAACTCCACCAAAATACAAAATTTATCCCGAAATCATGTAGATAATTTCACCAGCTTTCCATTGATATAAAGAACGTAAAAAACTAAGCTCTCGATCGAAAGTTATGCCCCTCTGAAAATTTAGGGCAAAACAGGGCCAAAATGGGTTGGCGGGCTGAAAATTTGAAATTTTCCCACTTTTTGCATTTGGGAAAATTTCCCCAAAAATCTCCGTGCCCCACTGCTTTGGTGCTATGTGGCATGATTTGATTGGTTGTGGGCCCTTCCTGCTTCATTTTCCATCATTTCGGCCTTTGGAAAATTTTCCACAAATTCTTCGCCGGCTAGATGACCCGAGGACACGTGTCATGCTGTGGTTCGCCGCGGGCATTTGCTCTCAACTTTTCCATCGCTGCTGACCATATTCCTTGAGATGGACATGTGGTAGAATTCTATTAGACATGGGCCTTGGGGGGCAACCTTTTCCTTCAATATTTTCCTTCGATTTTGTCTTGGGAAAAATTCCCAACTTCCCCCGCGCTCCACTGGTGCGAGGACACATGGAAAATCTTCATTGGTCGGCGGACCTGAAGGGCTGAAAATTTTGTTTGCTCCAACCTTTGGGAAATTTTCCCAACTCCTTCCTGTCGCTTCAACCCCCAACGCCCCTGGGACACGTGGCCTCCTCGTATTGGCTCAGGTTTTGGGGGGCGGGTTCTCCTTTCGAAAACTTTCTAAACTTTGGCGAAAAGGAAAAATTCCCTTCGCACTTCCAAACCCTAACACCCCTAGACATGTGGCACGATCTTACTGGTTAGCGGGCTTTCAGGGAAAAATTTCTTCTTAGCACCTTCGCCAAACACTTTGGTAATTTTCCAAGCATCCCTCTGTGCTACGCTGGTCCTTTGTTGACGTGGAATGTTGTGATTCACCGGCGGGCCCTCGGGGAAAAAATTTCCACTTTGAACCCCACCAAAAACTTGTTAAAAATTTCTAAGTTGACTCCACCCCCCACCACTTTTTGCTAACGTGGCACTCTCTGATTGGTTGGCGGACCTGTCTAGGGAAAATTTCCCACAAAAACTCCACCAAGCCATAACTTCAAAAATACATGGAGTTAGGAAGAAAAATTTACCTTTCTGGAAAGCTAAGAAAGAGATCTATCCAATGGTGCCATTTCTAGAACATTTTGAGAGCCTGAAAAGTGAAAAATTCTGACTGAGGCACAAGGGAGGAAGTAATGAAGGGAGTTAGCCAAAAAATAAGCAAGGGGCTCATTTTGGATAACAAGTCCTTATAAGGTGATAAGGTAGTCTAGAATTTGAATTCAGACTTGTTTTTGTTTTCCCTCCTAAAAGGGGATTTGAATTAGTAATATTTGTTCAAGTGGGAAAGAGACTTGGAAAGGTTTGTTAAAGGTGGAGAATGAAATGTTAGAGTAAGTGAGGGGTCTATTCATGACATTAGTGAATCCTAGGGTGAGAGAGTCATGAAAATGAAAAAATAATGTAATAAATCTATTATAGCTAAGAATGGGCATATGAGACAGAAAAGGGAGTTAGTTAGGGTTGAAGAAAGAGAAGAAAAGAGTGAAAAAGAAAGAATGATTCGAATGGTGGAGGAGAGAGTGGGAGAAAGTAGTGGAATAAGATATTTTTGTAATGAACATAAAAAATTTGGTAGAGGATACTCTATTTTGTGTGAAGAATGACTCTCAAGACTATTAACATAGTGGAAGGAACATATATGTCTCTGGTTTTTGGTGTGTACCTATTGTTTTTATGGATTTATAGCAAGAATCGATTATTTATTTTCACCTTGCATGGATGATTATATGATAAAACTATGGATTTTACCTTAGTTTTTATTATCTCAGGTTTGATAATGAATTCATGCTCTATTTCAATTATATATGATTATCTTAGCTTAAGAATAGACTGTGATGATCTTGGACAGTGCATGTCAGTTGAGTTTATGCATTTCTTTTAAGAAAATCATATTTGTGAAGTTGCTAACATTCTTTGGAGAAAATGAAGGAGTATCTCAGGTTTCAAGGAAGATAGTTAGGAAACTCATATTGAGAAGGATATATTTGATCATGCAAGTTGTGCATTGGTGGAAATCCCCTAACTAACAAATGTAGAGTGAATTCTTGGGATGGTAAGTGCGTGGATGAAAAGTATATAGTAATAATTATAATGTAACCAAAGAAAGGTTCAATGCTATTATTTATGGATGTTTGAGAACCTCTCTAATAACTAAGCATATGACTATACTAATCTGTGCAAGGGGGAAATAACAATGGATTCACATATAGTAAAATGTGTGAAGCTTAATTGAATGGTATCTAAGGTATTAGCTCAGAACAAGAAGCATCTTATTGTGAAATGTTTGGGCATGTATGAAACAAACCATGATTATGACTAAGCATTGGAGAGTTAAAATAATTGAGAGTGTGTTATAATGAGCTTGAGCATGAAGGGATGTCCTTGAGAAGAATGGAAGATTTTACTGTAAGATTTAATAGGTGTTTCACTTTGCAATAAGTTTATAGTTTCCTAAATTGACAATAAGGGTTTACACTTTGCGTGTACATGTTACTAGTAACCAAAGCCTCCTGGAATGGATAAAATAATTGCTTAAAACCTTCACTGCTGAAATAAAATTTTAAAGGGTAGTAAAACATACTGTGACCCAAAATTTTGAGCTTTGAAACCATTTTTTTGAAAAGTTATGGCTGAAAAAAAGTTCTCACGCTCTTTTGAGGTTTCCCAAGAAGAATAACTAGGGCACAATTTTTGATGCATAAAATGAAGGAATATAAGCCTTAGATTTTGAATTAATAATGAGGAGAAGTTTTTAAATCATATTCAAGAATAAAATCCAAGTTTCATTGCCTAAGAAACAATAATTTCTTGACAATGTTGGAAGGACCAAAAAATACAGTTATAAGGCAATGCAAAGAGTCACTTTACAAAGAAAATGCCCTCTAAACTAAGATTTAGTCCTTGAAAATTCATAGAAACATAGTTTGTATTATTAGGTGTCCAGAAAAATCAACATTGAGGATGATATTTGAGGGAGTGGAGAGATAATTACATCAATTTGTTGTCCCAGACATAATATGGAGCATGAGAACCAAATCACAAAAGAAGACATATAAAGAGTTATACAAAGAATCAAATCATGAGCTTTTGCAAGCATGTTGGGGGAGTTAAGAGCTAACTGTAGAAGATGAAAAGACCTTATGGGAAGGGATATAATTTTAAATGCAAGGTTGGAGCAGGGCACACCATTGAGAGGCATAGTGGGCAATAGTGAACAAAGGGCAATAGTGAACAAAGGAATAAATATAAGCTTCCTTTGACTTCTTGAATGTATTTTATAATGAGTCGAACGGTGAAGTGAGTGTGTGAAACAGGGGTAGAGGTCAAAAATCTTTGGAGAGGGTAGTAAGTTTCTTTAAACAAGGGTTTACTAGAGCATAGGTGAGCATAAGTATCAAGAAGGAGTACTAAGTCAAGTTTTTATGCAAGAGGAGCCTGTGGATGATCAAAACAGTGATGTATGAATTATTACCAATATGGATCCAGTGTTGCATGTAGGAAATAGACAAGATATAGAATTTAGGAAAGTATTAGCCTTTTTAGGCTTGAAAAATAATCCCAAGTATAGGGCCTTTGGAGATGATTACTAATCTTTTCAAATAGACTGAGTCAGAGGTTAGGGTGTACCAAGTTAACTAATCCCTTAACCATGATGAGTCGGGTGAGAGGTTAGTAAAATCACTTTGGGTGAAGCATACAAAAGGTTAAATTTAAATGGAGGAAGTATTTATGCATTGTAGAGGAAATTTTTTGAGTCGAGGCACGTGAGAAGGAGCCTAGATGGCTCAAGAAGTCTGTAGCTTGGTTGAAAGATGAATGAAGACTAGATTTATTTCATGATCACTCCTTATTGTGTATGTTAATTGATTGTTCTTAATTAATCAGTATTATTATTGTGCTTTTTGTATTTGATTAATGATGAAATATATGGAATGAATGATTATGTGATTTCTCAAGTGAGTTTCAACGGGTGAGAAGGTTATATGATACAGGGTGTCAAAGTGAGATTGTTATGCAAGGGTTTTGAACTAAGAACCCAGAAAGATGACTGATAAAATAAGGATTGCAGTATATTTTGAAAACTTTAGGTATTGAAGTTTTGTAGAGACGTTTTTTGGGTTATTAAAAACCTTCCATAAAAATTTTAAGTCATAATATTCAGACCCAGAGAATTTATAGCAATCAAATTGCTCATTGTCATGATTGTAGTGTGACAATGGCCAAATTTCTAAAATGGTGATAAGTGGAGTTAGGGTCAATTTCAGGGGTTAAAAATTGGCATTCACATTGGGAAGGAAGTATTAAAATATAATCAAGAGGTTTTAGGAGATTAAAAGGAGTGTAAGTATTAAAACCACAAAATGACCATGGACAGGGCTTGAGAATGCCTAGTAGAAGAAGCTAGTACAAGGAGCATGGTGATAGAAAAGAGACTTGCATTGTGAGTTGAGGAATAAAATTTTACACACGCCTCAAGGATGGTAATGGGTATCTGAATATGGTCTCACTTTTTTCTGGGTTGTCTCTAGGTTTCTCCCAACATGAACTCACCATAGGCATAGCTCTTAAGAAGCCTATGAGGACAGTTTTGGAGTTTTTTGAGAAATATGACTTTTGCTTTTGTTTCCACTCAATTTGGTTATTGATTTGGCATGAGGAAAACTCTTTAAAAAGGTACAAGATGATTTAATCTCATAAATACCTCTATGTACCAATAAATGCATGTTTTTAGAGCAAGAAAGACAAGTCTCAAAGAGTTAAAACAGGGCAGTTTGAATGAGTTTAGACAAAAGATGATGTTTACTATTGTTTCTAACTAATGTGGTTGTTGGAATTACATCTCATAAGCATACTAACATGTCATATAAATAATATAAATCTCATAGTTTCATATAAATCAGATTTGCATTCCTAAGAAGCGTCATGAAGGCATAATGGAGAATCGAGACAAGTGATAGTTTAAATGAAACAAGTAAATGGAATGAAGAGGGTGATACGTATGAAAAGGAGGATAAGGAGAGGTCTAGAAATGAGTGGCTGATGAGTGAAAAAGTTAACAAAGTCAAGGTTAGATTCAAGAAGTGAAAAACATAGCATTGTAGTTTGTGAAGGCTTAAGAGGATGAGAAGGTTAAGAGAGGCAATTTGAGGAAAGAGCTTAATTGGAGTTAAAGGATGATTTGGGAAGGTGGAATAGCATGAAAAATAATATTTTGAGTGGAAAAAGATGTTCTAGAAGAAGAAAAACAAAGGTAAGCTTTGAAACCCTAACTAGCTAATTGAAACCCTTAAGAGACCTAGTTAACTAATGAAGGAAGAATGAATGTGTGAGATGGGAAAAATAGATAAAGAGTTGAAAATTGAAAATTTTCATAGAGTTGTAAGGCCCAAATGGGTACTTGGAAAAATTTATAGCTTTTTTCTAAAAGTCCCTCGATTTTTCTTAGCACTAAGATTTATTTTGTAGGAGGGCTAATTACAAGGATCAAGCTAAAATGGTAAGAGGATAAAATAAAATTGGTTGAGGGTGGAGCTCTGAAACATTGTAGATATTCAAATGACCATAATGGGTATCTAAATACCTTACTAGTAAGAGTCAATTCTTTTTTTTTTTTTATATATCATAATTTGGCAAAAAGCAAGGCTACAAGCCTAAAAGGAGCTCTAAGTGGAAATGAAGAAAATTGAAGGTATGATGAGTTGAGGAGTGTATGATCATGTTTGTTAGGTATGTATAAGCATGTTCGAAGACAAATTTAACCTTGAATGCATTGGTTTGTTTCATTATTTTCTTTTGAGCAAGTTTTCAGGCCTCTTAAGTAGCAAGTTCTTGTGATGATGAAGATGATTGCTTTTGGTTTATAATTGAAGAGTTGTTATTGTTCCTCTTTGAATCAGCCTCTAAACATATCTTATCATGCACCAAATGGAATTTAGTTGTGCAGAAAGGAAAATGAAGTAGACAAATCACATACATTTTTAAAACAAAAATGATTTCTTCCTTAGTAGGATAATAGATTCTCTCACATTCCCCCCAAAATTACAAAGAGTGATGCAATGCACATCACATGCCTCATCCATTTTAAATTTGTGATAAAATATGGCTTCATCTTTATAAATAATAATTCAATGATCCACGCCAAAATATCAAGTCTCTGCATTGTGTCCTTCCACCATTTTGTGTGCAGCTAGTGAAAACACTTTTATTTTAGATCTTTTAACTTGGGCATGCACCTAGTACTCGACATGGTGTTCCTTAAGCCTTTTTTCCCTCTACTTAGTGAACCCCATAAATAAGGATCATAAATCCATGAGGCACGCATCAAATATTCATAATTTTCAAGTATGGGAAACATGTTGATCAATATAAGTGGTACAACCTTAAAAAAATATTGAGTATAGTTTTTATAGATAAACATGGACATAATGGAGACCATTTCTCTTCAGGAAATGGAAAATGACTTGTGTGTAGTCCCTCAACTATGCATGTGTGTATGTGCACTTACACAATTTGCGTACAAATCAATTTACAGTCTTACTCTTGTGTCATGCATCAGACACTACATGAAAGAACACAAGTGTCATAGTCTTATTAATTTTTCTTTCAATACCGTGTGACATTTTCACACTCACAAGTATTGTGGAATTTCTTGTACTTATAGTATTATACAAAATGTGTGCCTTGTGTAGAGCCCTCACAACCGCCTAGAGTCATTATCATCTCATACCCTTGTGCAAAGCTTCCTAACTCATCATTGCACGTCACATTGCTGTGAAATTTTATGTATTACCCATGTCCATGATGAAATAATTCATCATCCATGTTGATAATTTTGGTTTCTATGTAAATTTTCGATTGACACTCCATAGTTTTGTATCGCGTTAGTTAATTTTAAGCTATAAAAACCATTTTTCAAAATCTAAAAATCCATGCATATATGGAGGACTTTTAACCATCACACACTTGGAAGATGAAACGAATTATACATATTTCCCTTTATAAGTTGGTTTAATTGGACTAGTCTTATGACATTTTTGTATAAATATTGTAACAAACACAATTAACTAAGGGTCGAAATCCTTGAGATATGAACTCGATGGTAGGAATACTTACATGTTTTGCATATCTTTTAATTATCAAACTATTATGTATTTCATTTTGGTTCTTACTTATGTGGGCCTTATGAACCTTGTTTGTGGGTCCCCAGGGGTTTTTCAACTCTTTTTCATCCTTTCTCGACCATTGTGTGTAGGCTTATCTTTTAATAGAGTCTTAATTTGAATTTAATAAGTCTATAAACACATAAGTACATTTGTTCGTTTAGACATACAAGAAATGTACATTGGATGCAATTAAATGATACTAAATTTCTAAGGTCAAAATTTATTATTTTAAGAGAACCTTCGTACAAAAAGAACAATTTGAGCATTAAGAGAGCATCCAACATTTGCTACTTGTTGCATTCATTTAAAATAATATGAGTTGAGACATTTCCATGCATTTTATTGCATACTAATTTGCATTGATTGTTGGTTGCTAAATTGTTTAACATTGAGAGGACTGATGATAATAGAGGGATAACACATGCCCCTTTTAATATCCTCCATTTTTATGGGTATAAAGTGTTGACTTTGGATTAAGATTTAGATGAAGAAGAATGATTTCTTGGTGACTTGGAGTGAATATGGAAAAGTGGAATAGATTTGTGTAGCCCAAAACAAGAGGATCAAACTCTATTAGTTTATTAAGTGTAGGAGGGAACAATTTGCACACTCCTACAAATCTAGGAGTACCAAAACTATATTTATATGGTTATGATTGAGGTGGATATATTTCATTATTATTTTATGGGTTTATTTTGCCTTACTATTTAGACTTTTTTCCATTACTTGTAGTTAATGAATATCTCTAAATTAGTGAAACACTAAGTACCATTCCAGAAAACTTATTCGTCTAGTCTTTTCAAGTATTTCAATCATAGAGAAAAAAAAAGTTTATAGATTTAATTTTGTCATAGTGTTAAATCAAATAAAATAAAGGTGTTTCATATCACACTTCATTAAGAAGATAATAAAGCAAGTGTTGGTTTTAGACTCAAGTTCTTTTTTTAAATATGTTTCCAGTAAATAACTTTAATGTTGGGTGATTGTATTTTAGGTAATGTTAAATGATAAATAAGTAAAACATTAAGTAACTAATAATATTGAATGAGATAAAATTAATAATAATTTGATTAGTTACCTTAGATATATTATGCATTAATAATTGATAATAATATATATTTAATTAATTAATTTTTATTTTAAAACCATTTTAAATTTTCCTATGAGAGTTTCATAGTGAGATTTTTTTTCTTGGTTTTTTTGGCAAATGTTTATTCACCGCATATGTGATACAACCAATTTTTGGTTGTAATTTATCTAATAAAAGCCACTTTCTAATCAAAATGTTAATTATTGTATACATATAATATATTTAATTATTGTATCCTTTCCAAGAAAAATGTTAGTCATTTCCCAGTTACTTTTCAATCAAAATGTTGATTAATCCCCAATTATTTGTATAAAAAAGGGGAAAAAAAGGATTGAGATACAAAATGTGATGTGAGAAATCACATTAAATCTTTAGGAAGAAATGTTGTCATGACCTATGAACATGAGTGGTACAAAGATGATTAATATTATTTGAGCTTAAAATATGATGAGGAAGTGGAACAAAAAAAGACTAAAGCTAGACTTCTCCAAGGTACCCCACCATCCAGTCCCCTTCCATCAATCCCTCTATCAAGTTTCATACCAATAATAGATTCAAACTCATATGAAAGAATAAATTTTACTTTATTTAATAATTTGTAGTGAGGGTTATGATGCAATCCTATCATCACTCTAAACATGTAAATATGGTTTGCAAATCAAATTTTATCTTTTTAGTATGTCTGTAGGTCTAGGAGGTCCTTTAGAGTCATATAGGGGTGTTTGTATTGATATAGCCTTTTCAAAATTTGAATTATGCACTTTCCCTCCTGTTGGTCGTCAAATAGGACTTTTAAGAAGAGCAACAGTCAGGGACAAGAAGTCCCTCCTCTTTAATGGGAGAGGTTCCCTTATTCAGAAACAAACTTATTTACAAATATACAAAACATGATTTTATAGTTGAACTTGGATATTACGAAAGTGTTTTCCACAAGGATCATTAGTTACAAAAGGACTGAGGAAAGGGAATACGAGGGTGAGCGGAAGAGCAACATGCAAGATTATAGATAGAAGAATAATCCTTTATGTATACGAAGTTGCAGTGAATTTAAAACAAGATCGTTTGTACAAGATGAGATTACCAGACACAAAGTTCTGTAAATAATCTTCTTCAGATTCATTAATCAAGGACACAAAGTTCCTTCTTGGTTATACAAGATCACTATACTCGCAATATTGGAAAATATGCAATCAGTGAGACTAACAAACTAGAAACAAATGATCTCCACGAAATTAAAAGAAAACACAGAGATAACAGAGATTAGATAGACAATGAATGGAAAGCCCTTTTGTATTGATTTCTTTCTGATCAATTTACACTTTCAGAAAATACGCCGAGTTCTTCCTCCTTTCAAAATGGCGCAAAGAAGGCCATTATATAGCTTACAATTCGGTTACTCCTCGTAACCATTTCTTTTAACTAGAGAATAGTTAAGGAATGCCAAACGCAATTTCTTAACTAATTACATGGAATACGAAAGGAATGGCGAGAAGAGAGAAGGAAGGGGAAGGAGACAGGTGGCCAGTTCTGAGAGGGACCCACTGTCTTTGGAAACCGCTGCTTGAGTTTCTTCCACATCTCAGCCATGTCCTTGCCACGAGGGACACGCCAGAATTTTTATCTTGAGAATGACAATGAATATCTTTGGAAACTGATGTAACTGACGTCTTGAAAGTTTCGTCCTTTTAGTTCTCCCAAGCCTCCTCCAGGATCTTGATCTTCATATTGATAATAATAGAGCTGCAAACCAGGCTCGGAAAGGAGTTTCAGAGGGAGGGGACATGCGCGGGTTTTCAAATTGCAAGGGTTCGAAACAATGTAAGAATTGCAAAGGAAGTTTTTCCCGTTACATAGCCGTTGAGGAGAGAGAAAGATAATTAATGCGCATTTGAATTCATATTTTGAAAAACAGCATATCCGGGAAGAGCGGGAAACTAAGTATGGATGACCGTTGGTTCACTTGGGACAAGTGATACGTGAATGCGCGAAACACGCGGCTCGGCCGATTCAGGTGAAACAGGGAGAGGACGCACAAATGCATTTTGGGACAATTGGGACGGAAAAGAGTGAAGTGCGCGACTCGGGAGTTTCGGCCGAAAATGGGACAACTTGCACTTTTTTAACTTTGGGACATTTGGGACATGAAAGCGCGGTTCGGGCGAATCGGCTGAAAATGGAACAAAAGGCCCGTTTGGACTTGGGACATTCGGGACAAAAAGTTCTGGAGTACGCGGTTTGGCTGGTTCGGGTGAAATTGAAACAGGGCGCACTTTTGAAAATGGGACAAAGAGCTCTGAAGTACGTAACTCGGGGGTTTCGGCCGAAAATGAGACAAAGAGCAATTTGGAACTCGAGACAGTTGGGACAAAATCGGGCAAATCGGCCGAAAATGGAACAACTCGCACAATAAGTTCGGGACACTTGGGACAAAAACTTCCGACGGGCCCGAAAATGGGACAAATTCGGAGGTTTCGGCCGATCGGAGAACAGAAGACCCGTTTGCACTCGGGACAGTTGGGACAAAAATGTCCGACAGGCCCGAAATACTTACAGAATGACCCAGAACTTAGATTTTTTCGACTTCAAGACTTTTTCCACACCACCAGCTCGACAGAAAAGACATTTAAACTCAAAATTTTGAAATTTTTACTTTTAACAGAGCGGGGAATTTTGAGTGGACAACAGTTGGCTCCTTCTGGGGATGACTTGGCATAAATTCAAGGAATGAGACAAGGCAAGAACTTAGACAAACTCGGTGAAGCAGACCAGTGCCTTATCCATTGGGCAACAGATTCAAAAATAGACCAACATAGAGGGCAACACACAAAAACAATAGAAGGGAAACACACCAAAACAACAGAAGGAAAACACTGTACAGAATATACAAAGGGAATCCCTAGTCACCTAGGACTTGAACAACTTGAGATACTGCCCACTATAAGGAAGTGGGAGAGGGGAACCATCCATGTAATCAAGATAGAAAGAATTCTTACCAGCAAAGTGTCTGATCTTGAAAGGCCCAAGCCACAGGGAATCAAACTTTCCATGGCTGCCACGAGGTTCATGTCTTTTGTCCCATAACAGCACGGTATCTCCAACTTGGAAGTCTCTGAACCTAGCTTTCTTGTCAAACACAGCCTTTACCTTTTGCTGGTGAACAGATATCCTATCAGCAACCTCCAATCTTTCCTCATTCAGTTTGTGCAGGTACATAATTCTCTTATCCAGAGCATCACTGAAACTAGTATCCTCAATGGCCTTCATTAGGTGCAAGGTTGGAAGCTCCACTGTCACTGGCAATTGAGCTTCAACTCCATATACCACTTGAAAAGGAGACATTCCAATAGCTCTCTTTGGTGTAATCCTGTCTGCCCAAAGAGCATCATAGAGCTTCTTGTGCCAGTTTCGCTGAGACTCATTGACTAACTTCCTTATGATAGTCACCAGATTTTTGTTAGTAGATTCTGCCTGCCCATTTCCTTGAGGGTAGTAATCTGAAGAGTGAGCCAAAGAAATACCATACCCATAGCAGAAGTCCATTATCTCAGTTGAAGAGAAATTCGAGGCATTATCTGTTACAATCTTGTTAGGCACACCATACCTTACTAAGATGTTCTCTTTGATGAAGCTGCATACCACTTCAGAAGTAGTGCTCTTAACTGGAATAGCTTCCACCCATTTGGTGAAGTAGTCAGTGGCAGTTAGCACATGAGTGTGACTAGCACTAGAAGCAGGATTGAGTGCACCAATGAAGTCCAAACCCCACTGTTGAAATGGTTCCTCAATCACAACTGGCTTGAGAGGCAAAGAAGCTAATTTAGGTCTTCCCACAAAATTCTGACAAGCCTCACATTTATCAACCCACTTGGATGCATCTCTAAACAAGGAAGGCCAATAGTATCCTCCACGGAGTATCTTGTGAGCAGTAACCGTTGATGAAAAGTGCCCTCCACATGCATGATCATGAAAAGCTGAGAGCAACTTTCTCTGCTATTCCTTGTCTACACACTTCAAAAATCTCCCATCTAAGCCACGCTTGAACAAAGCATTTTCCCATAATACATATTGCGCTGACCTCAATTTAACAGTCCTCTTTTCCTTGGCAGTTAAATGAGAGGGACATTCCCCAGAGGTGAGAAAATGGGCGATGCCAGCATACCATTCATCAACTGAACTCAGGAACAGAATAGTAGGAAGGTCAACTTTCTCCTCAAGCAACTCATGTTTGGCTCCTTCAGCAATGAGCTCACAAAGACCTTTTCCACGAACCAGCTTGGTCGGTTTGATATCAATGTCATACTCTTGGACCTTAGCCACCCAGTTCCCTCTCTTGGATCCAAATTCTTGTTGTGTAAGAATCGACTTAACAGTTGTATCTGGAACCAGCACCATGGAGTGAGAGTTGAGGATATAGAAACAAAATTGTTTAACAGCTTTGACCACTGCAAAAGCATGTTTCTCCATCATGGTGTATTTCAACTCGTGATCTTTCAGAATATAGCTCATGAACGCAATCGGTAGCTCATGTTCATCAGAGTCTTCTTGAGTCAAGATAGCAGCCAAGGTATTATCTGTAGCATAGCAATAGATGATGAAATCTTTGCTAAAATCAGGACAGGCTAAAACTGGAGTTTTAGCGATAGCTCTTTTGATACCTTCAAAGGATTCCTTTCCTTCAGAAGACCAACCAAATGTTTGTTTCCCTTTCATCATTTGAGAAATATTCAAAGTTAACTCTGCAAAATCAGGGATGAACCTTCTTAAAAAATTGATCTTACCGAAGAAGGAGTGCACCCCCTTTTTACTGGTTGGGAGAGGAATTTGCTGGATAGCTTGAACTCGTTCAGGGTCAATCTTAATACCATCCTTGGAAACGATGTGTCCTAATAACCTTCCCTCAGTGACACAAAAGACAGATTTTTTAGGGTTCAGAGAGATCCCATGCTCTCTGCATCTCAGCAGAACTGTCTCTAGGTGATCAAAATGATCCGCTCTTGTCTTGGAAAACACTGTCAGGTCATCAAGGTAGATGACAATACACTTCCCTTTTAAGCTTCCAAAAGCCAAATCCATAGCTCTTTGGAAAGTGGCACCAGCATTAATAAGCCCAAAAGGCATTCTCTTGTAAGCAAAGGTGCCCCAAGGAGTAGTGAAAGCTGTTTTATGTTGATATACAGTATCAACCTCTACCTGATTGTATCCAGAAAATCCATCAAGCATAGATAACATTTCAGAGCCTGTTACTGCTTGCAATATTTGATCCATCATGGGCAAAGGATAATTATCTTTCAGAGAAGCCTGATTCAGGTTCCTGAAATCAACACAGATGCGGATCTCACCATTCTTTTTTCTGACAGGCACAATATTTGCAATCCATGTTGAATGGTGAATAGGAAAGATAATTTTAGCTTTCAACAACTTCTGTATCTCCTGAAAGATGGTGTCAGCTACTTTGGGGTTGTATTGTCTCTGTTTCTGCTTGAAAGGATTAATTCCAGGCTTGAGGGGAATAGAGTGCTGCATATCTTTTGGTTTGAAAGCTTTCAAATCTTCGTAAGAGTAAGCGAGAACATCTTTATACCTTTTTAGAAGATAAATTGCTTTTCTCCTCTCATCTGCTGAGCAACATTTTCCAATGTTCACGAACTTGGGGTCAGTAGAACTCCCAATATCAATCTTATCATACTCAGCTGATTGCTGAGGCCCAGAAGAAGCTCTAGATTTCACATACCTGTCATGCTTATCAAATAGTTCCTCCAAACTCACCAGCCCTTTAGGAATCTTGTTTCCTTTGAGCTTAATGCACCCTTCCTGATCTGTTTCTTCTCCTTGGGTGACAGCTTGGTCAAAGGACACACTTTCACGAGGCAAGTTGTCACTTCCCTCAAAATACAGTTGTTCAAAATTACCTTTGAGTTCCAGGAAGGAAAGCAAATGCTGATCATTATTGAAAACCTGCCAGTTATTGGCATTATCAGGTACACTAGGCCGATGGACCATCTCAATGGTGAATTTATCCCGAGAAAAGTCAGGATGAGGAATCAGCAGTGACCCTGAGACAGCCAACGAATCAGCCCTGCTGTTCTTTTCCCTAGGTACTGCTTCAATAGAGAAAGCATCAAGGAACTCAATAGAATCCCAAACCTGATTCCGGTAATGCCTTAACCTTCCATTTTTTACTTGAAAAAGGTTTCTGACCTGCTTTACAATCAACTCTGCGTCACCACGAGCCAGAAGATTCTTTATACCTTGTTCTTTGGCCACCTGCAATCCGAGAATGAGAGCTTCATATTCTGATGTGTTATTAGTGTTCTCGAACTGCAACTTAAATGAAAAAGGATGAAGGACACCTTCTGGTGACACCAGTAGAACACCAGCTCCAGAACCAGCTGAGGAACAACTTCCATCAAATTCTAAAATCCAAACCCCGTTAGGATCTCTAGGAGACACTTTGGGGGGTGGGATTTCGTCAGGGGACATAATCATGTAGTTGCCATGACCCATATCCTCATAGAGTATTTGTGCTCTAGGATCATCCGTTTTCTGCACAATATACTCAGACTGCTTTTCAGGCAACAACTTCTTCATTTGTCCATTGACAGGCACGAGTGCATGTGACCAGTCCATCTGGATTTCCCCACCCACATCTTTGCAGAAGTTCCTACTTAGCAACATCCTGTATGAAGGAGGGATATCTGCTACTAGGATGGTAGCCAACACTTTCTTTTCAGGAAAGGTAGCAAAAGCCACTTGTGCATCTTTAATCCTTCCAACCAGAGGCACTTCTTTACTCTCCATAGAGTAGCAAGATCCATAAGTATGAGTGAGGGTTAAGCCTAAAGCATGAGCTACTTTAGCTGGCATGACATTGTCCGAGGCTCCTGAATCTATGACACAATTACTGAGTCTATGGCCAGCTATGAGAAGTGTTACATAAAATGGTTTAATTTTGTCACCAGGCGAGGTGACAGCAGCTACCAGACTGGGCTGTGGCGCAGAGGGAGGAGTAGGTAGAAGGCCTTTAGAAGTGGTCTTAGAGTTGGAATTAACAAAGTGGATCATTTTGGCAAAGGCTTTGGGATGGGTTTGATAGTACTCAGCTTCTGAGATTTATACCTTGGTCTTTTTCAGGTGATCAACAATATCAAAGGATCCAGAAGTGGACGTGCCATCATCATTTGGAATTCTAGGCTTATCAACTTTAGGAGAAAAAGAAGAAGCAAATTTGGTAACTGGATTGATAGGACTCACCTTCTGTGTAGACGAAGTAGGGATAGGAGATCCTCTTCTTGCAATTACAGGGATAGTTGCCGACTGCTCCTTGGATTTCTTAGGTGGCTGGGTCACCTTCTCCCTCTGCTTTGTCTATTCTCGAGTCATGACAGCAAAAGATTCGTTGTTCATGTCTGCTACCACTTCATCATAATCATCAATGCCCTCAGTGGTAAAGAAATTCACTCGAGATCCCTCAAGTTCCTCTGCCTCATCATCAAATTCTCTCGCAAACTCTTCGCAAGCTTCGTTATCTTCATCATCATCTGGTTCTTCCACCTCGCAGGTCGCATTGACAGGGACTCTAACAGGAGGTCCTTCAAGTGCTAATCTTGTTTGAGAAGTAGGCAAACGATTCCTGGGCTGGAAATTTCTCCTCGGAACGTCTGCATAAGGAGCGTGCTGAGCCAGTTGTTTCTTTATAGCAAGAAGATCATTCGCAAGCTTCTGAACTAATGGGTCAGTGTTAGGTCCAGGGGTGGAAGAGGAAGAAGTAGCAGACTTAGATTTGGAAGTGTCTCTTCTCAACTTCCCTGACATGATCAAGTCATCCTCGACACTAACAGCCAGTTCTTGGTCCAGAGCTAACGTTCCGAGATTAGCCCTTCTTAGTGCATAACTAACTTTAGGTGATTGGGCATTCAGAAAGAAACATTTTTGAATCCGATCAACAGGTCGAGTGTTTGTTGGAATTTTATTTATCAACCTGTTGAATCGAGCCACAAACTCTCTCATGGGTTCTTGCGAATCTTTCTTTATCTGAGAAATTTGGGCAAGCAAAGCATGCACATCTTCTGCCGGCTTGAAACGATTCTCGAACTGGGTTCTCATGGTGTCCCAGTCGGTTATAGCACCGGCAGGAAGGTGATAGAACCAATCAGCAGCATTATCCTGTAATGTCTCCACGAACAGCCTTATGGAGACGTCTTCATGTTCAACTCCCAAAACTCCGCAGGCAACAATGAAAGCTGCGATGTGTTCAATCAGGATGCACTTTGCCATCGCCTTTGAATTTGGGGAAGTTCTTCCGGTTACCTCTAGGTAACTCATGCAAAGGCTGAGTAAGGGCCAGGGGCCCGACACGATGACCCCATGGTAATGGCGCCGCCATTCTTGGCAAAACGGCTTGGAGAGGAACTTTAACACCAGCGAGGATCAAAGCTCGTAGATTGGGACTAGCAGGCTTTGAAGGAATACCACCCCGCAGGACTTCTTTCTTGAACAGGTGGTGTGCTTGTCGAACGAGTCCTTCTATTTCTTGTTGAAGGGAAAGGAAAACCCTGCTGCTCCAAAAGTTGAAACTGAGAGTCTTCAATACCAAGGGTCCTTCTCCCTCGAGTAAAATGCGGAGTCGCCAGATCAAAAGATGATCAAAAATTACTGAACTGGAATGTGATTTTCCCCAGCGGAGTCGCCAAAAACTGTTGGTCGTCAAATAGGACTTTTAAGAAGAGCAACAGTCAGGGGACAAGAAGTCCCTCCTCTTTAATGGGAGAGGTTCCCTTATTCAGAAACGAACTTATTTACAAATATACAAAACATGATTTTATAGTTGAACTTGGATATTACGAAAGTGTTTTCCACAAGGATCATCAGTTACAAAAGGACTGAGGAAAGGGAATACGAGGATGAGCAGAAGAGCAACATGCAGGATTATAGATAGCAGAATAATCCTTTATGTATACGAAGTTGCAGTGAATTTAAGACAAGATCGTTTGTACAAGATGAGATTACCAGACACAAAGTTCTGTAAATAATCTTCTTCAGATTCATTAATCAAGGACACAAAGTTCCTTCTTGGTTATACAAGATCACTATACTCGCAATATTTGAAAATATGCAATCAGTGAGACTAACAAACTAGAAACAAATGATCTTCACGAAATTAAAAGAAAACACAGAGATAACAGAGATTAGATAGACAATGAATGGAAAGCCCTTTTGTATTGATTTCTTTCTGATCTATTTACACTTTCAGAAAATATGCCAAGTTCTTCCTCCTTTCAAAATGGCGCAAAGAAGGCCATTATATAGCTTACAATTCGGTTACTCCTCGTAACCGTTTCTTTTAACTAGAGAATAGTTAAGGAATGCCAAACGCAATTTCTTAACTAATTACATGGAATACGAAAGGAATGGCGAGAAGAGAGAAGGAAGGGGAAGGAGACAGGTGGCCAGTTCTGAGAGGGACCCACTGTCTTTGGAAACCGCTGCTTGAGTTTCTTCCACGTCTCAGCCATGTCCTTGCCACGAGGGACACGCCAGAATTTTTATCTTGAGAATGACAATGAATATCTTTGGAAACTGATGTAACCGACGTCTTGAAAGTTTCGTCCTTCGTAACTGCTTCTTTAGTTCTCCCAAGCCTCCTCCAGGATCTTGATCTTCATATTGATAATAATAGAGCTGCAAACCAGGCTCGGAAAGGAGTTTCAGAGGGAGGGGACATGCGCGGGTTTTCAAATTGCAAGGGTTCGAAACAATGTAAGAATTGCAAAGGAAGTTTTGCCCGTTACATAGCCGTTGAGGAGGAGAGAAAGGATAATTAATGCGCATTTGAATTCATATTTTGAAAAACAGCATATTCGGGAAGAGCGGGAAACTAAGTATGGATGACCGTTGGTTCGCTTGGGACAAGTGAGACGCGAATGCGTGAAACACGCGGCTCGGCCGATTCGGGCGAAACAGGGAGAGGACGCACAAATGCATTTTGGGACAATTGGGACGGAAAAGAGCGAAGTGCGCGACTCGGGAGTTTCGGCCGAAAATGGGACAACTTGCACTTTTTTAACTTTGGGACATTTGGGACATGAAAGCGCGGTTCGGGCAAATCGGCCGAAAATGGAACAAAAGGCCCGTTTGGACTTGGGACATTCGGGACAAAAAGTTCCGGAGTACGCGGTTTGGCCGGTTCGGGCGAAATTGAAACAGGGCGCACTTTTGAAAATGGGACAAAGAGCTCTGAAGTACGCGACTCGGGGGTTTCGGCCGAAAATGGGACAGAGAGCAATTTGGAACTCGGGACAGTTGGGACAAAATCGGGCGAATCGGCCGAAAATGGAACAACTCGCACAATAAGTTCGGGACACTTGGGACAAAAACTTCCGACGGGCCCGAAAATGGGACAAATTCGGAGGTTTCGGCCGATCGGAGAACAGAAGACCCGTTTGCACTTGGGACAGTTGGGACAAAAATGTCCGACAGGCCCGAAATACTTACAGAATGACCCAGAACTTAGATTTTTTCGACTTCAAGACTTTTTCCACACCACCAGCTCGACAGAAAAGACATTTAAACTCAAAATTTTGAAATTTTTACTTTTGACAGAGCGGGGAATTTTGAGTGGACAACACCTCCAAAAGTGAAAATTTGAAATTTGAAGGCCTTTTTGGCTTGAGTTAGGTGATTTAATGAACATTTTTGGATAGTTCATGGTTATCATGCATGTAAAAAACCTATAGAGGTCTTAAAGTTATAGTGTGTGCTTAGTAGTTAGGGTCTTGGAGTTTTAGCAAAGCCTTCAATGTGTGTTAAGAAATAATCATGTGACCAAGGGACTAAAGGTCTCAAATTCAATTAAGAGGCCTTATGAGATCATATTTAAGCATGATTGAAACTAATTATGATCATCACTTGAATGATCAAGGGAGGAAAAGAATAGGATCTCCAAGAATATTGAAGGAAAAACCTTGTTGTAATAGTTTTGATAGATTTTTAAATCATGTGGTAGAATTAGATCTATGTATGATCGTTGATAGAAATTCAATTATTATGTATTAAACTAAGAAGGAAATTTCTTATTTAGATAAGAACTCACATTTATTGTTTATTGGCTTGGTAGTGTAGTCTTTGTTTCTTGTTTGAGGTGAATGTTTGGCAGAGAGGAGTATTTTGAAGCAAACAGTGTTATAGTTTAGTCCATACAATACTAGCACTTTGGAATGGTATCTTGACCTAAATGGAAGGATATATGATCGAGGAAATTGTAATAAGGATGCATAGACATTTTAGAAGTTCCTGAATGAGTAAGGTTGAGTCTTTATTTTGTTGAAAACCCTTAAGAGTGGATTATACCTTGTTTTTGGAGGCAAAGCACAAAGATTTTGGATTGAATTAGCAATTATTGGAAGTATTTATATTTACTATGAAGATTGGAAGCTTTATATAATTATCACACTCATGTAGAGAGTTGATGCAGAGTTTGAAAACATGTAGAAGCAATTTTGGGAGTAAATCATTCTTCTCAAGTTTGTGAGAAACCCTCCTAGGGTTTGGAATAAAGAAAGAGTTTGGTGACCTAAACCATTGTTTTAAAGCATAAAACTTGTAATTAAAGATCATAACCACTCTCATATGCATATTCATGAATATTTAGGGCTTTACCAATTTCCAAGACTCTAATTTCCATGACAATGTTCTTTAGTAAATTGTAGCAAACAATGTTGGTTGATGCAGGAGCATCTCTCCTTAGGACATACTTTGGATTGTCGAGTTGATTTTTTTGTGTGTAAGGTGTTGTAAGAGGTATAGAATTATTTTAAGGGGTAATTTAAGTTCATGTCATGGTGTTTCATGGAGTTAATTTATTTTTTGAAAACGTGTATTTCCCTCCAAAGTGTTATTTAAAATTTTGAGTTGGTCTTAACCATCATTGGCTTGTGAAGGAGTGTTAGTAGTCTTTAGTGTTGAGAGATATGTTTAGATGGTCTATTTATGTGATATAATACTCCTAATGTGTGTGAAAAGGAGCAAATGTGTGTTTAAATGTTGATAATTTCTTATTCTATATTCGAAAAAATCATAACATGTGAGTAAGAATCAGTTAGGGTTTATAAATCCTATGTATTTTGAGAATAAAATCACATTAAGGGAGTTATTTATTCATTATTGGGGGAATCCTCTGGGATTCTAAGAAGAATAGGTAGGAGGATATGAAATTTTGTATGAAAATTATAGTTTGAATAAGAATAACTTTGTTTTGTACAGTAACATTACCTTCTTTGTGAATAAATTAAGATATGTTTTTAGTATTCATGGCTCAAGAATTTATTATTATGTCTTATGATCATTTTAGGAGTTATATTGAATCATTTCAAGAATTTTGATGAATATTTGAGTGTAAAAGTTCTTATTTTTAGCAAAAGACTAATGTTATGACTGTCTGTGATAGTAAGAATGTAGTTTATTAGGTTATTCTTGGTATAGGTGATTTGTGATCTTGTTGATGAAGAGTTTACAGTTGATATCACATTGTGGAAGTTTTAATTGTTGCATTATCTCAAGGTCTTTTTGAAATACTTTGTTTTGTGCTTGTCTCCTAGACAAAGATCCATTCAAGTCTGATTGTAACAGTGTTTGTTTTTCCAATAAAAGGATTGATTAATATCTATACAAGTTCCTTGAGCATTATTAATGAATTTCTCTCTTGATAAGTGAATAACATATTACAAAAAAGATCAAATTATGTATGATAAGAGGTGACCTCTGTTTTGGAGTTGAGAACTTAGAGGATTGAAACATTTTCAAACACAGTATAGGGCAGGTAAGAAGATTATTTTGTTGGAAAAGAAAAAGGTGAACATGATAAAAAAGGTGATATGAAATTCATTAAATAGTAATTTATCCATGCTAATAAGGGTGCATGCAAGAACATTTAAATTATTTTCAAGATTTTGGAGTAATTACAATAGATATTCATGTTTATTTCATCCTTGCACATGACATTGTATGTGGAAACTCTATTTGAAGGTATAAGACCATCATTTTTAGACATTGTTGCATAAAACTTGAAGGTTGGTGCTTTGAAATTGGAAATTAGGTTAGTATATATCATTTTTAACCTCATTATCTCTTTACCTGTGTGGAAGATTTTTAAAAGCTAATATTTACTCTATCTCGTTCTACTGTGAAACCCTCTTAGGTTTTTTAAGGAGAAGGTATTTTAGAGACATTTCACGTACATTCAAGGATGTAAAATTTATATGAATCATCTTCATAGAGTCTATTATCACAAAATCACAACACCCTCTGATTTGCACATGTGTGTGTGCTTGAGCTCACGGTGTGACTAGGTAATATTGGATTACCTCTCAAGTTGTGGGACTTGAGAGCTTGAGATAATACTCCAGAGCAGGTTGGTTCCTCTTTCTAATCCTACCTGTAACAACTAATCCTAATGTAGGAAAGAAAACTAATCATATTCTAACATTCCAAGGAAACAAGGAGAGATATTGCATGAAAATAAACCTACACTAAGAGCGGTGATACACCAAGAAAAGGAGGTTGTTAATCACTATCCAATTGCCTGAAATGGATAGAGGTGCGCAATGGAGAGGGTGGAAAGGATACACCACAGACCAAAGATGAATTCACATAGAACACCATTGGTTTCCTATTAAACACAACTCTCAAAACCTGTAATGAACATCAAAGGATATGCACAGTATACCTTGCAATGAAATGAGACAAGTAGAGACAAAAAACATGAAAAGGATGGACAAAATGCATCACAAAACACGGTTTATTAATCCATTAAAGTATGCATAGTACATCATTAGTTGGAAATAGGAAATAAAAATGCCATTAAAAAGAATGGAGAGGAAGTTTAAACTCCACATTCAACCCAACAGAGAAGAAAGAGAGAGGGGGCAGAAGGAAAAATGACTAACTCCTCTTACAATGAGCCCCATGTTACAATTTATAGAATTAGAGAGGAGAGAGAAGAGAAATCCCAAAATCTAATTTCCAATGATTTGAAAATGATAATAAATGAGGTAAAATGGTGATATCTGATTTACAAAATCTTTCCCATGCTTATTTACAACTTGCAACACAAGAAATTGGATCCCTTGCTCATTTAATGCTCACCCAACCACCTGGAGGTCTCTATTTAGAACTGGGACTGTGTTCTACAAAATTCACCATCAAATATTCATCAATTCTAGAATTTATTGAACCCTGTTTGTATTTCTCAAATCCATGATTCTAACAAGTATAACATTGTGAAATTTCATTAAGAAATGCAAAAGTTATGAGCTTCTAAGAAAAGACAATTATTTTGAGATTTTTCCAGGCTTAGCTTGATATCCACGGGAATGAGCAATTAAAATTTCAACTGAAAAGACATTTAAATTATTTCTCCCTCCTCCCAATGATAAATTTATAGTATATTAAACATCCCCATCACTTATTCAACTACTCGGGACCAACCATCGTTGAATTTTGCACACCCAACATGGGCATCATTAAAAAAATTCAAAGCATGTACCCAGAATTGACCCCGGGTATGTTTTTTGCAATTTCAAAATATTAAATCACTTTAATGTGGAAAATATAAGATTTAATCATGTATTAATCTTCAATACCTTTTCAATGATATAAAATTTTCCTTATTTTGATACCCGGATAAGTGATGATCATCTGAAGTTTGAACATTAAAAACTATGAACATACAAAAAAGTTCCCCTGGTCTGAAATTTGAGCACTTTGCAAAGATGGTTCTGGGGTCCAAAATCTAAGCATTTTGGAAGGGTTTCTAGGGTTTTTTCACTTTATGAAAAGTTTTGGGGCTTTAGGACTTTGACAAAAATTTCCCCCGGCATGAAATTTGAGTATTTTGGTAAAAGAGTTCCCCCAGTCTGAAATTTTCTGCAATATAACTTGCGAAGGCCATATCTTGAGCTCCCAAATGAATTTTTGGGTGAAGTTTTATATGATTCACCTAAAAATGACCTTCTAAATCTAATGGTGATGGTATCAAGATCCAATTCTGATTTAACACCTCCACAATGACCCTGAAATCAATTGTAAGTGTTCTAAAACATGGAAATTACTGGTGAATTCTAGAATCACCGTTGAAACCTCGGTCAACCTGTCCAATTCCATCTCTCCAAACTTATTAATTTTTACTAGGAAGCAAAAATGGATAACAAAATCACCATCCATATTCAAAAATAATTAAAATAACAAATACTTACTTGCCTTTACAGATCTGGTAGGTGAAGGTGGATGGTAGTTGATCTGTTAAGAGATTCTAGAGTCAGTGCCATGGAAATACTCCTGTAGTGTTTCCATGAGTATTCCAATACTCTGGAAGGAGAACCAGATGCTTGTTTAGGCCTGTGGTTGAGTATTTTGTGTCTTCTAGATGCTGAGAGACTTTGGATTCACACTTGAATGCGATAGTTCTCCCCAAAACTAAAAATTACTAACCTAGGTAAAAGGTTGTAAAATTGTATATATAGGAATCTGGTGGTAGTTAGGTGACTGAATGTTGCTCGAGGGATAACTGACGTTAGTTAAGGCAAGTAATGTCTATGGTTTACAAAAAATAGATAGATCTTTACTATTTTTGGCATGAGTTTGATTCCCAAGTCTGGGTCTGCAAGTTACGGAAGTGTAGTAATTGTTAGATAACGTTGGAAGTGTCATAGAAGAAGTCCAATTAGGTTTAGATAAGAATTCTTAGTTAGTTAGGTCAAGTGGTGACTCAACACTGAGAGTGATGACTTGGTCACTATGAGTTAAATGCCCCTAAGAATGGGTCCAGGGTGAGGTGTAATGATGAGGTGGAGGTGTGAGGATGAAATTAACTTAATTAAAATAATTAAATTAATTAATAATGTGAGGATGAAATTATTAATAAATTAGTATGAATGTGGGATAAGGGGTCATGGTTAGTTAAATGTGTTACATTAATTAAAAGGGACTAAAGGGGAGTGTGACCCAAATTTGGTGTCTACATTTGCCCCTTTTTGTCATGTAGCTTGTATTGGTAAGCGATGCTGACAAAAATAGGAAGTCGGTGTCCTAGGTATGAGCGGAGATTAGGTTTCCCCAAGTATGGATGAAAAGTGATCCCCCTCAAACCAGGAATTGATGAGGTAGGAAACAGAGTCAGTGAATGGTTTGATAAATAGGTTGTTAATAAAAACAAGGGTGGATGGGTTGTAGGTAAGGGTAATGGTCTGGGTCGGGTAATAGGTAATGGCAATCAAATGCACACACACATATAGATTGTGATAAGGTACCAGGTTGAAGAGCTTACAAACTCTACTTCTGTCAAAGGTCGATAGGTTTATCCAAACGAGGTTGAAGTGGTTTAGGTATCCAAGGTATAGGATATGGTCCTGAATCACAACTAGGAAAGGTGTAGGAATGGGTAATAGGTTTTGTTCCAGGGCACCAAAGGTTTTGGTCGAGATAAACATCACGACATCAGGCAAGGTAAGGTCATTAGGCTAAACCACATGAGTAGCATCATCACAAGTTATAGGAATACACAAATTTAAATGTCACAAAAGGAGGTTCAAGTCAGGGTATGTAGGTCAGGGCATAGGTAAGGCCGAGGTATAGGTAAATAACATGTCCCTAAGAATAATTAAGGAAATGTATAGGTAATGTAGGCTTGTGGGTGAGTTTTAATAGGTGTTGGGAAGGGTAAAAGTTGTTTGAAAACATTGTTTTTAGGAAAAGTGGGCATAGTGTGGGTCAAATGGATATGTGTGGTGACCGATGCCAGTTAGAGCTTAACTGACATCGGTTTGGCTAGGGCACGACCTGATGATGTTCATGTTGATTTGGGGCTAAAAAGGTAAAATCCATGTTTTACAGATTCATTTGTTTCTTTTCCATTTATGGAAAATGACAGAGAAGAAGTGGAAAGTGGGAAAGTGACGGTATGAGGTCTCTAGCTGAGTTGGTGAGGAATAGCAAGTGATTTGGCATTTGGTAGGTGGGTCCACAAGATTGATTGGAGTGATTTGATTGGTTGTGAGGTGAGGAGTGGATTTTGGCATGGCAGAGGTGGGAGAGGGAGTGGGAGGACCACCGACACAGAGACCAAAGGTGCCACCGTGGAGATGACACCGAGTAGAGGTAGGAGGCATTCCTACACCTATATTTGATTGAAAATTGTGGTTTAATTGAATGTAAAATGTGGGGTGGGTTTTTTTTTTGAAATATGGGTTAAAATGGTGAAATGGGGTGGGAAAGGGGTAAAATATAGGTTAAATAGGGTTGGGAATGAATGTAGGTTTGTAAATTTGGGTGGGGGTGGGGTAGGGTTTTAGGTTGATTTTTGTTGATTTTTAGTAATGGGGGATGATGGGTTTCAGTTTCATCTCTGAAACAGTGACTGACATCGGTCATTGGTTGGCCGAATGTTGGTTGGTTTTGGGACAACATCGGTCAATGTTGGGGTGACTGGCAACTGGTCAAGATGACTGATATTATGGTCAAGGAGACTGATGTCAGTCACTATAAAAAGTGACTAGGTGAAAAAAGGGCTAGATGGGAAATTTAAATAGTGAGAGGCAGGGGTAGGTGAAGACTAATGTAGGTGGAAGAGGGTAAGGCACTATGTTGGTAGATGTGTGATAGGTATGTAGGTGAAATGATCTAGGATATTGGGTAAGTATGATAATGGAGAAATAGGTTTTAGGTGAATTAGGTAAAGGGGTAGGTATTAGAAACCTAGGTTGAGGGGTAGGTATGATTGATGTGTTTAGGTATCATTTGGTACAAAAAGGACTAAGTACGAGGTTAATTTGAGGTTTGGGTAATAGGTAATTTGAGAGGGTTGTTGACTTGACAATGTTGGTTTGGATGATGCAAGTGAGAGATCAACTGACTATGAGAGACAGAGTACCACCTCTATTGGTACAGATGTGGCCTAGCGTGACAGCTAAGGAGTGGGAGCACATAACAGATGTGGGACTTAGTTCGATCAGGTGCTATAGGCATATAGGCCGAGATCCTAGCTTGATGGTCACTCTCATCAATAGATGGGACTCTGTGACCAATACCTTTCATTTACCGACTGGCGAGATGACCATCACATTGGAGGACATGTATAGGATCCTATGGCTTCCTATTGTTGGGGAGCCAGTGTATTCAATTTTTCAATGGAGGCATTCAGTGGAGCCCATAGTGGTGATATTTGGTGAGGCGATGGGCATGATGAGTTATCACAATGCAAGTATGAGTTATGGGGATATGTATGTGGCATATCCATAGGAGACCAGGCTATCTATTTTGATGATGGTGGCAGTAGGTTATTTTTCTCTCCCAGATTCTGAGGGTGGGATATTTCCATGAGCACTAATGGGGGTGCTACAGGACATGATCGAGGAGTGGATATGTTTTTCTTGGGCACCAAATTTTCTAGTCCAGCTGTATAGGGAGCTATGGGCCTATGGTAGGTACAAGAGATTTGGTATGTGTTGTACATACTTGTTACATTGCTGGGTGTATGAGCACATTGTGTGTGTGCATCTAGTTGGGTTACCACGATAGGACTGGTTTTGGGGGTGGTTTGTACAGAGTGGATTTCAGGAGATGGGTACCAGTCAGGGCACAACCGAGAGTGGCAAGGGCCACATATGATGTTACATACTACATGCAGCTATTGGAGGGCCTATCAGTGGTGGATATCATGTGGTGACCATATGTTGGTTTTTCATCATATAGAGGCATGGATGAGGAGTTAGAGGGGCTTCAGTTATTGATATGGATATAGGGGTGGCATGCTGGTGAGCACGAGATGATACCCATGGATAGGGTCAGATGACAGTTTGGACTGTGGCATAGGACGTGCCCCCACCTTTCCCATAGTACCGTAGAGATGATGTGGAGAGACCCATGTCTCCACCACATCTGAGTGATCCCACAGGGCAGGAGGAGCAGGTGTGAGATCGACAGATTGATGATGTAGGGTGTCACTGATGGATACAGGTAGTGGTGGGTGGCACAGTTACTACGATGAAGCACCATCGAGGCCAGGGAAACCTGATTTAGCTATAGTCATAGTTCAAGAGAGATACATTACAGGGGCAAGTGGCTTCCCTACAGACACAGATTACAGGGTTGCAGGGATAGCTGACAGGGGCACAGGCACAAGTGACCACCTTACAGGCACAGGTGATGAACCCTACAGGCCCAGGTAGCACAGGCACAAGCTCCCACACAGGGTGGAGATGGGGATGGAGGGTAGGTAGCCACCTTATAGGAACATGTGGCTAGATTATAGGGCTAGTTGGCCACAACACAGGCACATGTTGCAGCTTTATAGGCCCAGGAAGCTACATAGGTACCACCACAGGCACCAGGACAGGGTCCCATTGTATAGGCTCCTACACCAGGATAGGGTCCACTTTTGGTAGGGAAGATTTCACAGGTGGCAGTGAGGCCGATGGCACCACCACAGACTGTATCCATGGTGAGGTTTAGGGATGCCCTAAACAAGGCAGTGCTACTATCAGGACCATCTAGCCACTACAGGTATTGATGTGCCCTCATATGCTGAGTATCGAGCCCAGTAGGTAGCCAATGAGTGGAATAGATCCAGGACTCACAGTTCTGGTAGCACAGGGGGTCATCAACCCTAGAGATAGGGCCAGGGTGAGGTTACTAGTTCTCAGAGACCAGCCCCATAGAGGGCTAGGAGGAGGAGGAGATGGAGGTTAGGCAGGGACTAGCAGAGGGTGGAGAGATGTTGGCAGGGTGATTGACTGGTAGAGAGGAGGAGACATGTGAGACCAGAGAGGAGGGCATCAGGTGGGGATGATTGATATCCATATGGATATTGTATTATCATTTTGATTTTTTTGATATATATACCAGCCTGCGTGCCAAAGATGTGAGATTGTACATGAGATTTTTGAGACACTGATACTTATTTATATCTATGTATATATGTATTGATTCACAAACACTCCCATTATATAGTTGATGATGTTTGTTGGATGGATGATGTACTTGTTTTAATTTCCATTGCTATTGTGTATTATTGGAAACTAGTTGAGTTAGGCATGATTGAGTCAAGGTCATGTAGGCATGATGGAGTCAGGTATAGGCATGGTGGAGTATAGGCCCTATGGCAGGTATAGGCATGGTTCAGGTATAGGCATGTCTAGGTAGTCTAGGTAATTTCCAAGTTACTGATCTTATGGAAATAATGTGATTGTATGTATGTTGTGGTTAAATTTCCAAGTATTTGATATCATGGAAATGCTAAATGATTGATGTATGATATGGTTGATGTTATAAAATGGTAGGTATGTATGTTTTTATGATAGATTAATTTCCAAGTTTTGTGTAAAATGGAAACTAACTAGGGTAAAATGTGAATATAAAGGGGGAAAATTGGTTAGGGGAAAAAGTGGTGGTCGAGCTAACCTCCAAGGGCCCCATGCCCTCAGGAGTGCTACCTACATAGCCCCATGAAAAGGGGCCTCAGGCCGATGTAGTTCTCCCATAAGCTAGGGAAGAATATGATAAGAGGATAGATGAATGGGTGGTAGGTTTTAGGCATGATTGAGTCTAGGTCATTTAGGCATGGTTGAGTAGGTCATTTAGGCATGGTTGAGTTTAGGTCATTTAGGTCATGGTTGAGTCTAGGTCATTTAGGCATGGTTGAGTATAGGTTGAATAGCATGGTAGGTCATGGTATAGTCAAATAGGTATGGTTTTAGGTTGAATAGGCTTGAATAGGTATGGGTGATTTTGGTGGAAGAGGAATTCCAAGAATGTAGGTGTCAAAGGTCTGGTCCTATGAAGGAGGATCAATAAGTAAGAAAAGAGGTGAATGGTAAGAGGAGACAAAAATCCACCTAATTGGTAAGAACCATTACGAGTCTATCATACCAAAGATTGGCTTATGAACATAAAACCCTAAAGGCGTTGCATGATTGACTGTTCTAAGGGTGAAGAAAGTCACATGATCATGAAATGTCACATTTGTGGCATCCCTTGAGTAGGTAGAAGATTAGAAAGGAAAGGTGGTGAGGTGAAAGAGGTTGTTTTATCGTAACCCTGGTGTGAGACAACATGCCTCTTCTGCAAGATACCCAAGATCAAAATAGGCAAGTCCATGATGAAAAAGTTATCTTTTTCTTTTTTCTTTTGTTTTATAGACTGATTGATGATGCAGGAAGTCTATGTGGGATGAATAGAATATCTCCTTGAGGTCTTCATGAAGTTGATCGATGTGGGAAGCTTCAAAATATTTTATTTTTTTTTATAGAAATAGTCTTCTTTTTTGATAGACTATGTACAATATGGCTAAATTTTATAGCTGTCCTTCGAGGGAGCAATCTATTTATAGCAACAAGATAGAAAGATAGATGTCCTTTTTGAGGGAGTCATCTTTTTACTAGAAGTTTGACTCAAGGAGTTTGAATTTGAAAATCCCATATATTACTTTTGAATTTTTTTTGGACTTTTAGGTCATGGACAAGACTATAGAGAAGTATAGGCTTCTTTTATGAAGACAAAACCATAGCACACAGGGGTTAGCTATGAAAGAGAGGTTTTAAGTGATGAATGACCATGGGATTCCATCTTGAAAAGGATGAAAAGTATCCATGAGAATCATGCCATGAGTAGAGCCGTGGTACTCATATTGAAGATAAGGCTGAAAGGTGACGGGTAATCACATGATTCTTGTTTAGTCATTGATCCTTAAAATAGGTAAGTGGAAGGTGAATGTTTCTCAAGGGACAAGCATTTAATAGACAAAAGGTGATATAGGACTTGATTCAACAATATAATGGTCAAAGATGCAAGGCATTGAGGGGCTCAGGTTTGGGTTTACCTTCGAGTGAAGATAAATGATAAGCACCTGATCCATAGGCATGAGTAACGATATAGGGTCCAAGCCAATTAGGAGTGAACTTGCCCCGTTTACTTTTCTCCACTTTTGTTACATGTTGATTTTCCTTCAGGATGAGGTCACCGACTGGAAGGTTCATTCTTGGACACATTTATCGTAGGCACATTTGATACATTTTTGGTAGATTTGGAGGTGATCGAGAGCATTTAGATGACGTTCATCTAATAACTCAAGTTGTGCCAAATGATCCTAGAAAAAATCATCATCATTGAGCATATCTTTGAGTGAGATACGAAGAGATGGAATTTGGACTTCGAGAGGCAAGACAACCTCTGTACCATAGACCAAAGAGAAAGGTGTGGCAGCAGTTGAGGTGTGAATACTAGTGCGATAAGCCCATAAGGAAAAAGGAATGTGCGTGTGCCAATCCTTACCAGTATCATCAACCACTTTCATAAGAATTTTATTTAGAGTTTTGTTAGTTGATTCAGCTTGGCCATTTGTTTGAGGATAATAAGGTGAAGAAAAACTAAGTTGAATGTCGAAGGCATCACAGAGTTTCTGTAGGGTTTTGTTTTTGAATTGTTTTCTGTTATCAGTGATGAGGCGGTGAGGAACACCAAAGTGACAAATGATGTGATGATTGATGAATTCACATATTTTCTCAGCTTTTGTAGAAATAAGAGGTATGACTTCCACCCATTTAGTGTAATATTCGGTAGTGGTAATAATCCATTGATGACATTGGGAAGAATGAGGGTTGATCTCTCTGACAAGATCCAAACCCCATTGAGAGAAAGGCCAAAGGTCTCGTGCGACCTGTAAGGCATGACTAGGGGTGTGATGAAGATTAGCATGTTGCTGACACTTCACACAATGCTTGACATAGTCACAAAAATCATGGTTTAGGGTTGGCCAGTAATAGCCCAGGTGAAGGATGCACTTAGTGACAGCTAAGCCACTGAAGTGACCCCCACAATCCCATCATGAACTTCCTTGATGGTGTATGGAATTTCAGAACTTGTAAGGCATCGTAAGAGGATACCATCAAAGCCATTTATAGAGAAGACCACCCATGATGACATAGTGAGAGACACTTTTGAGAAAGGCTCATTGTCCATTGCAAGTAAGATCTGGAGGCAGAATTGAAAGGGAAAGATAGTCAACAAACTACTTATACCAAAGGTCACGTGGGTCAGTTTCAATGTTTCCTACAAGGTTGATGTCTCAGATTAGATAAGAAGGTGATTGCAACCTTTGTACTGTGACAAATATTTTTGAGTTCGGAGGGTGAAGCGGGGATTTGAGAAGCAAGATAGGCCATGGTGTCTACAAATTTATTAGTGGAACACGGGGTGGTTTGAAGTTCATAATGGTCAAAGGTAGTCAAAAGCATGTCAACATGATGCTTATACTTTTGAAGTATCTCGTTATGACACTGGTATATACCATTAACTTGGTTCACAACCAGTTGAGAGTCACCAAAGATATTAATTGATTTAACATCTAAGGCTATGGTGGTTTGAAGACCTAACACGAGTGCTTCATATTCAGGTGATATTGTTAGTACAATCAAAATCTAGTTTGAAAGATAATGGCATAGGCTCACCATCAAGAGGAATGAGGATAACTCCAGCACCACCCCCATGCTGACATTTGGAACCATCAAAGAATAAGGTCATCTGGTAAATGGTATCATCCAGGGAGAGGGTAGTGATGGATTCATCAAGGAAATCAAAGTTAGAAGATTGGTTTCTGGAGAGAGGTGCGTCTGCGAGTTGGTCAGCAATGGTTTTTCCTTTGACATATTTTTGATGGATGAATTCGAGATCTAGGTCTGCAAGAAGCATGAGCCAACATGCAACACGTTGATGTTGGTAGGGCTTAGCATACATGTAATGTAAGGGGTCAGTATTGGTGACAACAAAGGTTTTTTGGTTGAGTAGGTAATGGAGAAGTTTAGTGGCGACAAAAACTAAGGCTAAGCAAGAGTTTTTCAGCATGAGTATATCTAGTTTCGTAGTCTAAAAGTGTACGGATTATATAATAAACCACTTTCTCCCTATGTTTCTCATCACGATGAGTGAGCATGGCACCCAGGGAATGATCAGTAGCAGAAATGTAAAGGTAAAATGGTTGGTCATCCTTAGGGGGAATGAGCACAGGTGGTTGGAGGAGGTATTGTTTTAAGGCATCGAAGGCTTTGTGGCATTCATCATCCCATTTGAAGGAGACATCCTTTTTGAGAAGATGATGAAATGGATGGAAGTGGTCAGAAAGCTGAGAAATAAAGTGACGAATAGATTGCAACTTTCCTTGCAAACTATGAAGTTGACGAAGGTTAGTAGGTGGAGGAATTTCGAGAATAGCCTTGATTTTAGTGGGATCAACTTCAATGCCATGCAAAGAAACAATAAAACCAAGGAGCTTTCTAGAGAGAACAACAAGACACACTTCTTAGGTTGAAGGTGAACACAATATTTGATGAGATGGTCAAAGACAACTTTAAGGACAACAAGGTGCTCAGCCCGATGTTTAGATTTGGCAAGAAGATCATCAACGTAATCTTCCAATATGCTATGCATGATGTCATGAAAAATATAATTCATAGCCCACTGATATGTAGCACCAACATTTTAAGGCCAAAGGGCATGACACGATAACAGAAGGTCCCCCAAGGAGTGATGAAGGTGGTTTTGTGTTGATCTTCTGGGGTGAGTAATATTTGGTTATAACCCAAGAAACCATCCATGAGTGATAGCATCTCATGGCCAATGGTGAGATCAACTAGTTGGTCAATACTAGGTAGAGGAAAGTCATCTTTGGGGCAAGCTAAGTTAAGGTCATGGAAATCCATGCAAATGCAGAGTCCCCCTGTCACTTTTGTGACAGGAATGATGTTAGAGATCCATTGGGGATAATCAATGGGTAGGATGAAGGAAACTGAAAGAAGGTGTTGGAGTTCTTCTTTGACAAGAAGGGAAATGTGAGGATGCATTTTTCGTAGCTTCTGTTTCATGGTTTGGCATCAGGAATGGTTACGATATTGTGGACCACAATGTTTGGGTCAATACCAGGCATATCAGCATAGGACCAAGAAAAATGTTGCTATGATCCCGAAGGAAAGAAGTGAAAGCTTCCTGTTCAACAACATCTAAAGATTGGCCTATTTTTAGAATGTGTGGGTCATCCTGAGTGTGAATATTGATTTCGATGGTCAATTCATTCAACATGGTTTGCATCTCAGAAGGTAATGACCGGTGAATATAAGAATCTTCCACACCAAGGTAGGTGAGAATAGACTCATCATCCTGACATTGAATGACATTAATAGAAGGTGTATCATCATCGATCATGTCAGGATATAGGAAGGGAAGAGAAGAGGGAGCCTCGCCATCATGCTGATAAGTCAGAGGTCCCAGGGAAATGGTGTTCATGAAAAAAAAAAGTTAGGAGGAATGGATTCTGGGTCCATAGACTCTGTAGGTGAAGGTGGTGAAGTTGGTGAATGGGGTGGGGAATGTTTATCATCCTCAATGAGTTCAACTCGGGCCTTCCTAGAAGGTGGTTCAGAAAATCCAATACCACTGCGGTCTTTATGCTTACGAGTGGTGCAAGGAATGACAATATGGTGGCCTTGTTCATAGAAACCAAATCCAAAGCCCTTCCAAGCACAATGATGGAGGAAGGTGTGGGTGAAGTGGTGGTTGGTGAGAGATTGAAGGTTGGAGGAAAATGGTCGAGTTTGGGAAGGTGGCTTGGGTGAGTAGGTAGAAGCATCAAGTCCCCCATACGTTAAGTTGGTGCGAAGGTGGGGAGGACCATAGGGGAAAACCTCACCTATGTGGTGATCATAGTGGGGATGTTGGTGAAGGTTACCATACTCTTGAGGAGTAAGGAATGTGTCAATGTTATAAAGGTGGTACTCCCCCAAAGTGAGGCATTGAAAAACACCTTCTAAGGGATCAGTAGTTGGTATGTGGGTAGCAGGAATGGATGAATCACTGGACAGTTGGGAAGAAGAAGCATTAGATGTTTGAGAAGTAGATGGGTTGGCTGATGGGTCAGCTGCAGAAGTTACGTGGCAGTGGGAATAGAGGAGTTAGTTGTGGAAGATGTAGCGGTAGAATTGGTGGATGAGGCAGTGGCTGAAGAAGAAGTGGTAGTGGTGGTAGATGCCTTAACTGGTATAAGGACATCATTGGGTCGATACAACATGTTACAGGTCTTGAATGGTGAAGGGTTGGCTGGAATGGTATAGTTGTGCCCTTCATGTTTGAATTTTAAACAACAGTGTAAGGTTGAAGGAACACAACCCATGGCATGAATCCAAGGTCGGCCAAGTAGCATGTTGTACTAGAATTCCCCCTCTAAGACATAGAATAATTCAGGAATGGTACGGGGGCCTACACGAATGTGGAGAATGATGGTGCCAAGGGTGGAAGTCATGGCATCATTGAATGAATGCAACATAACTGGGTTATTATGCATGCAATTGGTAGGGATGCACATTTGGTTGTACGCATGGGAAGAAATGATGTTAATACTGGCACCACCATCGATCATAACACATCAAACACTGTATATTATCAATGTAGATGGAAATAAATAGGGTGGGATCAGGATCATCTGATTGGAGAGGTACAATCTCATCGTCAGAGAAACTGAGAGTGGCTACTTGATGAGTGGTAGCGGGAGTAGAGGAAGGGGGTGAAGTGGTGAGAGAGGCCACATGGTGAGGAGTGATAATGGATGCAACAGGAGTAGGGTCATTAGGTAGAACCTCAATAGATTGCAGAACCTCAATGAGGGCCTGACGATGAGACTTAGAGGTTTGGACAAGGTCATACAAAGACATTTTGAGAGGAGACTGGTGTAATTGTTTAAGCATTGTATGATGGGAAACCCTATCAGAAATAGGGTATGTGGGTCCACGGATGGTGATTTTTGGTGCAGGTGTAGATGGAATATTGGGTAAAAGAGTAGCAGATGAGCTGGTTGTTTTCTCCTTTCCTTTGTCCTTCTGGGCTCGAGTGGAAATTTGAACCATATTAATCTTGTGTAAAGGAGAAAGTGAGTTCGTGATAGGTGTAGTGACAAGATGGGAAAAAATATGGTGAGGGCATATACTAGTTTTGTGAAAACAATGCAACACATTGGCATTTTGGCGGAGGTTTGGCTAGCTCTCTTATGCAGGACCATATTGATCTCAAATGTTGGAGGGGGATAAAAGGGTTGTGGAGGTGGAGATGAAGGTTGCACTAAATAGGTAAGAGATGAGGATGTGTGGTGATAGGTGAAGGTGGAATAGGGTCCTCATCTAAAAGATCATCATCGTCAAAGTTTTCTTCGAGAGGACATAGTTGGAGAAGAATAGTCTTAAGAGCCTTACAACTTTCCACATCATGCCCTGGCACACGATGGTAAGTGAAAATTTTGGTATCATCAAACCCTTCTATGGTTTAGGTTTGAGTGGGTCATAAGGTCTAAGTGGTGGCAATGTGATGACAGAGGTTTCCAAAAGGTTAGCTAAGATGTTGGCATAAGACCCTGCCAATGGATCACAATGTGAAGTAAGTGTGGGTCTGGATGGAAGTGTGGGTGACTTTGGTGGGAGAGGCATCACCGGAGGTGGAATCAGAGGTTGAGTAAGTTTGACCACCTGTTTGGTAGATAGTATGGTTTTAGGTTTGGATTGCACCTTCTTGGGTAAAGATGTAGCAGGTGAACTAGTTGTTGAAGGTGGTGTAGGTTTAACTACCTCTTTGGAGGGTAGTGGGTTCTTGGGATTTGGTTGCACCTTCTTGGGTAAAGGTGAAGAATAAGTGTGTGATGTAGAAGGGAAGGCAGATGGCGGAAGGGGTTGGGTTAGCCAAGGTGATAATGGAGGTGCGGTGAAGGTTGTAGTAAGAGGAAATGTGGAAGGTACTGGTTGAAGAGAAGGGAATAACATAGGTAATGATGAGGATACTGGAAGTGGTGTAGGTATAGGAGGTAGAAAGGATGTAGGTGACAATGAAGGCATAAGATGTGTAGGTAATTTGGGTGCAACAGAGGATCATGATGAGGTACATTGTTGTGCTTTTGGTTTACTCTGGGTAGGAGGCTGTTTGGCCAAGGTTGATGGGTGGGGACCTAGGATAGATGGAAGTGGTGAAGGTGACAGAGGGGTAGTGGGTGAAGCCAGTGTATGCAGCCTAAGAGGTTGGGTCTTCCTCTTAGGTGGGGGAATAGTCTTTGTGATAGCTTGTGAGGATGTGGCTAAATCTAGTTTGACAGGAGGATGGACTAGGCTTGATGTCGGTGCATGACTCCCAATGTGGCAATGGGTCTGGACGTGGAGGAAGATATAGGTGCAGGTAAGGTTTTAGGCATAGGAAAAATTTCATTTGATGGTAAAGGTTTAGGTGTGGGTGAGGGTGATGAAGAAGGGGTCACTAAAACTGGCATGGGCATGGTGGGTTTGGTTGTCTGAAACACCTTTGGATAGATCGTGGAAGTATCAGCATACAACATTTGCATTTGAGTTGAGACAGGTAGCAATCGAAGGCATCCCCAAAGCATGGAATTGTCAACATAATCCAAGTGGTCAGCCAAATGTGAAAATGACACCACTGTAGGGGGGATGATGTTGATTTGGTAGTAATCCCTATAAATAATGTCTGTGAGATAGGGAAATGGTTGGCTTCAGACTCTGTGGGTAAAAGAGATGAGAGAAAATCAATAGGATCCTTGAAAGCCAATGGAGAATTGTCACCAATAGGAAGGGACACTACTAATGGATCCCCTATGGGTAGGGGAGATGACAAGTTGGATGAGGTAAGTTCATCTTTTGGTGAAGAAGAAGGTAAGCATGACTCTCCCATGGGTAGAAGAGTAAGTACTGCGGGTTTGTTCATCAGGTTGAGAGGTGAGTGGGGAAACTACATCGACGATATGGTGGAATCCTCCATGGGTGAAGGAGGAGATAAGGGAGACTCCTTTGTGGGTAAAGGAGTAGATGAAACAAGTCCCTCTGTGGATGAAGGAGCTCATGCAAGAATCTCCTCGATAGATGGAGTAGGAGGAAATTGAGCAAGGAAGAGCTGGTATGATGTCGAAAACAACATGAACCTCACGAACATTACTGTCATTGGTCGAGGTTTCACCGGTTTGGTTAGATGATGGGGTGTGATTTGGGAATGGATTCTTGAAGATGTGAAGGTTCTGATTAGCCGGTGCATTAGGATTATCCAAGATGAGATCTCCATTATCTAACATTTCTTGGACAATATTTTTAAAAGTTATACAATTACCGTCGCTATGACCTCTAACATGATGATAGTTGCAGTAATCATTTTCTTTGTACCATGTAGGCACATAGGACAAGAGGGGTCAAAACTAGTATGTGGTTTGATGGGTGGAAGAGTGACTGCTCTAGTTTTTAGAAGTTTTTCTAAAACTGAAGAGTAGGGTTCTCCTATGGGAGTATATTTTCATTGCTCCCACTTGAACTGGAAATCCTGAACAAGAGAAAGATTGGAAGAAGGATTTGATTGGTTGGATGGGTGAGATGGGCCGACTTTCAAAACTACTGCATTGGCAGATCCTTTTTCTTTAGAGTAATTATTTTGTGGTTTGGAAGAAGAAGAGGTATCATTTGATTTAAACACAACATTTATTGTTACACAATTGTATCTTCTTCTCTTCAATGGCATGAATTTCAAGTTTTTGGGCCATGGTGAATGCCTCATCAAACGTGTGGAAGGTTTGAACTTGGAGAGTTGGCAAGATGTGTCTAGCACAAGCTCTGGTGAACAACTCTATTAACTCAATTTGAGGTAGTTGGAATGTGAGCTGGTTGATCAGGCTCTGCCAATGAGTGACAAAATTTGTGATAGATTCATCTTCATATTGGTGTGTCACGTACAAGTCGGTCATGGTGACCTTCTTGACAATGTTGATAGAAAAGTGGTCTAGAAAAGCCTGAGCTACCTGATTGAATGAAAAGATGGAATGCCTAGGTAGAGCACTATACCAATCTAAAGTCTGGTCCTATTCAAGGACATTGGGAATGTTTGCAAGAGCAAAGTGTCATCATGAGTGATCAGATAACACACATGTTTAAAAGACCACAAGTGTTGTTGTGGTCTTCTTTGCTGTTAAATCGGTTGAATTTAGGCATTTCCCAATGGGGATAGGGTATGGATGAATCAGAATGGATGGGTGAATGGGCTCATTACAAATCTCATCGTATGTCAAAGAGTTACGTGAGCCAGAGACAGATGCTTCCAATGTCTGCATCTTGTCCATCATCATTTTGATAAGATCATTGGTAGGTTGTGATGACTGGGCACCCCCTGCAGTATAAGGGGGTAGATGAGGAGGGTATGACATGGGTGGCATCCTAGTATGTGGTGGTGTCTAAGTATGAAAATTGTGAGGAAGGAATGTAGGCCAGAATAGATGTAGATGGAAAGTATCCTGAATAAGTGATAGATGAAATAGGGGGTTGTTGGTGATAAGTGTAGGTAGGTGGAGTGGATGTAAAGACTCTCGTAGCAATCAGAGGAAGAGACTATGGGATGGAGAGGACAATGTTTTGGAAGGGAGTATGGGTTGCCGTCACCATTGGTGGCTGAGATGCAATAGGTATATGAGAGGTGGCGGATGCAGATAGACCTACACTCAAGGTGGTTGATAAAGGCATGGTTGACATCGTAGGAGTGACATACGTCAAAGGCGTGACAGATGTCATAGGTGCAGCCGATATCGATGATGTAGGGTCAAGCTAGGAAACCATAGGTGGTAAGGTGGAAGAGGGTAAGGCTAAGCTAGTAGTAGCTGATGCAGAAGTGGGCACGAGGGTAGGAGGAATGGACACAGGCATGCCATATACAAGCTGCCCTGATGAATCATGGGTAGATGAATGAGTGAGATAGTACTGCAGAGCAACGGGGTTGTGATCAAGGAGTCTCACAAACTCCTCATCACCAGTGGGTATGGAAAGAGCCTGATTGGGGTCCATGGGTGATGAGATTGAAGGGGGGCGATGGGCTAGGTGGGAGTGTTTGGTGGCTAGCATGAAACATGAGAGCGTTAGCTTGTTTATGAGTCAAAACCATGTGACTGAAGATAAAACAAAGTATTCTGAGCTTCGCTGATGATGCAGAAACACAGAAGTAATGGGGAAAAATTAGTCTAAAATGAGTGATTATATCATTGTTCTAATTGGAAAGTCAGAATACAGAGACCGACGTCAGTTGGGGTAACCGATGCCGGTATGAGGGTAACCGCTTCCGGTCAGCTCAGACCAATGTCAGTTACTGTGAAAAATAAGAGATTCAAATATTTGGAAATGAAAGGTGAAAATGGGTCAACCTGGATCTCTGAAAATGATATCAGAGACTCAAGAGTGGGATAAAAATGGTAGAACAAGCCACGAAAAGAACAGGAAGGTGGAGAATACTATTCTGGAAAAAATAACCAAAAAATCATATAACCTGACATCGGTCAGTTAACCGATGGCGGTAAGATGATACAACCGATGCCGGTTCACTGGACTGATATCGGTTGCTGTGAAATCTGGGAAGAGAAGAAAAATGAAGTTTTGGTGATTTAGATCAAATAAAAGGGCCAACCCAGAGACTGAGTATGGCTATGAGGAGTCCTAATAAACCCATAATAAAACCGGAATACACCAGTCATGATGTGGGGTGTAAAAGGATAAGAAAGAATGAAGAAACGTACAACTCACACCTCAAAATGCAAGCAGACAAAAAGCTAACAAACACAAAATCCTAAGCTGTAGATTTTATGTTGTGGCTTATGTAATTTAGGACTGACTGTAAGTAGGATAGAATTTTTGGTTAACAAAGGTGCCCTATAAAAGTCTGACAACTATGGCTAGTTTCAGGTAAGTTTTGGCGATGGGAGATCCTTCTCTGAGATGATGATTGGACAGAGAAACTAGATGGAGCCCACTGTCAATCCTCTGATCGTGTGATCATTGACAACTTCTTCTGGGAAAGATGTTGTTTAAGAACTGTGTAGTTTGTTTTTAGTGATTTGGTATAGAGAGTGTGCAAAATGTGAGCTACGGTTCAATTTGTCAACCATCAGACTGGGCATGACTTCCAAGCATATAGGTTTCCCACAATTTAGATTAGCTATAATGCAACAAACTCAACAATGCAAGTGCACAAGTTTTAAAACCCAAATCCACAAATTATATTTGATGAGAACAAATTATGAAGAGGTTAAGGGTATGACTTTCACTAAATGCAATACAAGAAAAGAAAGAAGAATTCTTTTTAATCCAAAAAATAAGTGTCACTGAGATAATCAGAAGAAAACAATATTTCTAGAGAAGAAGCTTAATGTGAACTTGTTTCAAATGAAAATAGACACATAAGATTTTCCCTAGGAATGAACAATGCAAAGAACCCCTGATGGGTCCCACCGGGCATGCCAAGATGTTTCACCTAATTTTTTGCTAGTTAAAACTGAATAGGAAATAGGTTAGAAGGAATACTTGTGATATGTAGGTCGAAGGTTGAATGCGCGCGTTAATGACTTTTTGATCCAAGTTGATCATGAAGAGCTTCCCTTTGGCTAGGAGGAATGACCTATATAAGAAACACAACAAGACCACTAAATAGTATTAATAATATAGGTTAGTGGACTACCTAGCAAATGCTAGATCTAGGAAGCGAGGTGCTTCCTAGAAGGCTATCAATCCACTTTCAAATACAATTTAATGCAAATATCATGAAGTAAGGAAATCCTATTGTAGTTATACAATTTAGGTATCTCGTGTAAATACAATAAGAAAATCTAATCTAACAAGCAAGGTTATGATTAAATCTGGAGGTTTGGTAGGTTATTCTGGGTTTTTACAGGTCTGACAGGGGTCTGGGATTGATCGGGTGAGGTAATGGGTTAGTTTTGGTTGATCGAGAGGCTTGCTGGTCAAAAGGAATATGAAATGACATAGAGACCGATATCGGTCAGGTGACCGATGTCTAGTATAGAGGTGAAACCGATGACAATATCAGTCAGGTTAGGTAACTGGTTAGGTCAGGGTAGGGGAAATTGATAATAATTTGATAAAAATGGTTTTTGGGCTTCTCTGTGATTACACAGAGAGTGAGAAGGGTGTGGTTAGGTTCATAATATTACTGAGAAGACTCAGGGATAGAGAGGGGAAGTCACGAAAGGAAAAAAGGCTATAGGTGGTTGGGTTGGTAGATTGGTGAGGAGGTGGAGATAAAGGAATACAGGAAGAAATAAAGTATAATGAAAGAGGTAAGGAATCTATACTTTAAGCAAGCACAATATGATCGAAATCACGAATATTTACTTGTACTTTACAGATCTGGTAGGTGAAGGTGGATGGTAGTTGATCCGTGAAGAGATTCTGGAGTCAGTGTCATGGCAGTACTCTCGTAGTGTTCCCGTGAGTATTCCAATACTCTGGAAGGAGAACCAGATGTTTGCTTGGGCCTGTGGTTGAGTATTTTGTGTCGTCTGGATGTTGAGAGGCTTTGGATTCATGACTTGAATGTAATAGTTCTCCCAAAACTAAAAATGACCAACCTAGGTAAAAGGTTGTAAAATTGTATATAAAGTAACCGATGGCGGTTAGGTGATCAAGTGCATCGGTCGAGGGATAACCAGCATGTCAGTTAAGGTGGGTAAGTATAGGTTTACCAAAAATAGGCAGATCTTCCCAGATTTGGCATAATTTTCCAAGTTGAGTCTGCTTAGGGAAGTGGAGTTCTCATTAGAAAAGGTAGGAAGGTCATAGAAGAAGTCTAATTAGGTTTGAGAAGAATTCTTAGTTAGTTAGGTCAAGTGGTGACTCAACACAGAGAGTGATGACTCAGTGCTGAGAGTGATGACTTGGTCACTATGAGTTAATAGGCCCCTGGAATGGGTCCAGGGTGAGGTGTAAGGATGAGGTGGAGGTGTGAGGATGAAATTAACTTAATTAAAATAATTAAATTTAATAATGTGAGGATGAATATTATTATGGGGTAAAGGGGTAATTAGTACTGAGGCCATGTGTTATGTTTAATTAAGTTGAAAGGGGACCAAGGGGAGTGTGACCCAAATTTGGAGTCTACAATATGATTCTACCTGTAAATGACCTTCTGAATCCAATGGTGATGGTCTCAAGATACAATTCTAACTTTAACTTATTCATTTTTACCAGGGGGTAAAAATGGATAACAATTTGGTGACTCACAGGGACATCTACTTGCAAGATGAACTGATAGGTAGCCTTGTAGCATCCATTGGGCATGGAGTCATCCTAATGAACATGAAAATGATCTAAAACTCTAAAATTTGCACCCCCTAAGCTGCTCCAATTATTGATTTTCTTATTTGGTAAAAAAATACGAAACTCAATTGCTGATATTGAAGAGATAAGAAGAATTAAAACTCTGAAAATTGTCTCTAAATAAGATTTTTTAGTTCCTTTATATTTGAATTTGCTTGAAAATGGCAACTGTTACTTATAACTATGAGTTTCTTTCTTACAACTTATCTTTTTAGAGCATGACGGACTGTATAAGCGCATACTTGAAGCAATAGAATATGTGCCCAAGGTACTTAGGGAATTGAAAGCTACTCTAACAACAATACAATGTACACAAGCACTAGGAGGAATGAAAATTCTACTATTACTCCTACACTAACCAAATAAATGAGCAACTTTAAATAAAACTTGAGACTAGTGAAGAGAAGTAACTTCCCTTTCTCACAATTTGTAACCATGTAGATGATTTGGCACTAAACACAGTTGTGGTTAAGAGTGAATAATTGACTGCATGTTGATTTTCCACTCCACCATTCATCAAGTTATCAACTAAGAATAAGATAAATATCTCTTCTAATTGTTCCTCATTCGGTTCCAAGAGGTGTGGTAGTTGATCCTTTACATGTTGAAGCTATTTCTCATGCTTAGAATCAAGCACGACTGGTTGTGGCTTCTCCCTTGACTCCAATGAAGCCAAGTATCTGATCGAGAAATGTCTGGTTTGTTGAATTTGCATACTTCTCTTAATTTCAGCTTCAATAAGGAAGTATTCTTGCAAGCCTTCCTGGAAAATTTGAATGTCTGAAACTTGATTTTCTTCTTCTTGGACATTTACAGACAATTGATGCACCACCTTATTGGATGGTATGAGAGGGGTCACATCTTCATGCTCTTTTCCTTCCTCTTCATCTGGTGTGATACTTGGAAAATTAAGCTCCTCCAACTTTAATTCAAGAAGACTGTTGTGAAGTGTATGCTGCTCTTGCACATTCTCTTCCATGACAATAGGCTCCTATTGTCGAAGAATGAATGATGAGGTAGAAAATGTCATGATTTCCATGGGCTCTTCCTCATCAATATGCTCCTCCAATTTGGATAAACAATTAAGATCCTCGTTGTCCTGTTATGTCAAAGCCTCTCCCTCTTGCATGATGATCTTCAAATATGCAATTTTTTCATCATGGTATTCTTCTTCTTAAAACATGAAACTAGTGAGTTCAAACTCTTCCAAAAAATCAGATTTTATGGAGAAATTGAATGGGGAGAGAGATTTTCAATCTCTTGTGTAACTGACTCATGATTCAATGTCTTCTGAATTGTGTTTTTCTCATATCCATGTGCTCCTCATCAGTAGAACTTGGAGCTGATTGTTCTTCCTCCTTCCTTGACTGATTGTGTAGCTAGGAATAGATTAGCATTCTGTTCAAATAGAGTGCCATCATGGACACTACATTCAAAGCATATGAAGTGTTGATCATCTTCTTGTTCTGTTTTTACAGCATTAGTTTCAACGTCATCCTTGCATTTTTTTTCCCCAACCTTCATCTCATATGTTGATTTTACCATCATGGGGATTTTCTCAATTCCAAATCTTAAAGCCCAATTTTTCAAATCTTGTATCATGTTTTCTCCATCATGCTATTATTCTTATTGCTTTACAGATGCCACAAAATCAGACTTGGCCACCACTGGTTCTTCAACTTTGGCCTCCTTTTTAGGATTTACCATCAAGGGAATTTTTTCAATTCCAAACTTAAGATCCCATATTTTCAGATTACTTTGTCATTTCTTATTGACTGGGACTCTTCTTCTTGTCTCCCTTGGCTGGTTTTCTAGTTTATTGTCTTCCCAAGATGAACTTGAGGAAGTCAAGAGGAGGGTTGGGTTGGGTTACAACAATTTTTCTATTATTTGTGGTGGTGGGGAAGGTAAAAATTCTTGTTTATTTAGAGGGGATGACTGACTTGGAAGGGAAAAGGGCAGAAGAATTGAGATGAGATGGAATATTAGAGGATGGAGAAGGGAATTCAACATTTGGGACAACATGCAAGAATCTTGGAAATTGAGGCTCCAACTGAGATGTTGCTAATTGGGGAGTGGGGAGAGGATTATGAGATGGCAATGCTAGGTTTTCCCATTGACAAGATTGAATAACATTGGCTGCAAAAGCTAATATCTCCTGGATCCACTATGTGAGCCTTGGAAACATCTCGACCATGAATTCAAGCTTCTCCTGCAGGCCATAATGTCTTCGAATAGGGCCCTCCCATGGACAAGGATTCCTAAAACCAATCTTGTATGCACTCATCTGGGATGTAGCCCTTTTCCACACCATTTTTGCCTCCAATTCTTGAACTTTCAACTACAATTCAAAATCTTCAGGCGTAGGATATCCTCCATAATTAACACACTCTTTCTCTTCCATAACTACATAGTCTGGTGTGTATCCAAACTAATTTGCTTCTTGTTCCTGTGAATATGTCCACCACTGATTTTCATCATAGTATGGATCTAGAGGGGGTTGGTAGTAACCTGAGAATGAACTTTTCATGCTTGGAGGTATGTCTGAATGGTGTTGATGCTGCTGCAACTATGTGTATTCCACTGAGAGAATGAATCCATGATTACACAACTTCATAGAATGGAAGAAAATGAGAGAGATGAAAAGGAAAATGGATGAAAATGGATGGAAAAAGGTCTACAATATTAGAGAATGGGTTGTTTGGACCAAATGGAGTCACTCAGGCATGTGTTTGTAAATGATTCCAAAAACTAATATTCCAACATAAAACACCAACCTGTTAAATGAATTCTACTCCAAGTGTTTGAATCTTCACTCCAGCTAATGATCTTGACTTCCTTTATGTCCCACCGGGCATGCCAAAATTTTTATCAAGTAATGAAGGTCGCCTCAATGGCCAATGAAATGTTGTTTGATTTGGAACACCTCTGAAATATGAAAATTATAACTTTTGTGATGTCCCACCGGGCATGCTAGAACTGCTATCACAACATCACAACACCCTCAAATTTACACAAGTGTGTGTGCTGTGAGCTTACAGTGTGACTAGGTAACATGGGATTACCTCTCAAGTTATGGGACTTTCAGGCTTTAGATAATCCTTCGAGGAATTCTGGTTCCTATTCCTAATCCTACTTGTCAGAACTACTCCTAATGTAGGCAAATCAAACTACCTAATCCTATTCTGACACTCTAAGGAGACAGGGAAATAGATTACATGAAAATAAAACTACATTAAGAGTGGTGATACAATAATAAAAGGAGGTTTCTAATCACTATCCAAATTCCTGGGAAATGGAGAGAGGTGAGTTATGGAGAGGGTGGATAAGATGCACCATAGATCTAGAGACGAGTTCAAAAAAAAAAACCTTTTGTTTCCAAAAATAAACAAAGATCCCACAACCTGTAATAAACATTAAAATTATGAACAATATACCCTGTAATGAAGAGAGGCAAGTGGAGATAACAAAACATGCAAAGGATGGACAAGATGTATCACAAAACATAGTCTATTGCTCCATTAAAAGTTTGCATGATACATAATCAGTGGGAAAGAAGTAATAAAAAATGCCATTCCAAATCATGGAGAGGAGGCTTGAAGCTCCACATTCAACCCAACAGAGAAGAAAGAGAGAGGGAGCAGAAAAGAAAAATGACCAACTCCTTTTACAAATTAGCCCCATGTTACAATTTATACAGTTTGAGAAGAAAGAGAAGAGAAATCTTTAAATTTTCTTTTCAACCACTTTAAAGTGATCCATAAATGAGAGAAAATGGTGATAATCTGACTTGTAAAGATCTCCCCCATGCTGATTTACATGACTTACAACATAGAGAGAATTGATTTCCCGTGCCCATTTAATGCTCTCTCAACCACTTTGAAATCATTATTCTGAATTGGGTTTGTTTTTCTACAAAATTCACCATCAGAGATTCATCAATTTAGTAATTATCCGAATATTTTTGTGTAGTCTCAAAGTAACTATTCCGACAATTACCAATTTTGTGAAATTCAATTGAGAAACGCTCGAGATATGAGCTTCTGAGTGACTGCAACTACTTGAGTTTTGTCAGGCTTACTTCATATCCACTCAAGACTCAACCATTACAATCTTGGCTAGAAAAGAAATTTAAATTATATCTCCCTCCTAATGGGTAAATTTGTAATATATTAAATATTCCAACCTCTTCTTCAACCACATAATACCAACCAACATTGAAGTTTGCAGACCCAACATGGGCATCCTTAAATTTTGCAAAGTATGTACCCAGAAATGACCCCTGAGTCTGTTTTGACATTTTCACACCACTAAATCAATTTAATGTGGAAAATAAATATATTAATAATGTATTATTATTCTTCAATAAATTTCCGATTATATGAATTTTGAATTATATTTTGATACCCAGATCAAACGTTATGAGCATCTGGAAATTTTCACATTAAAAATTGTGAATGTGCAAAAAAGTTCCCTAGGTCCAAAATTTGCACTTGTTGGAAAAGGTTCCAGGGTCTGAAATTTGAGAATTTTGGAAGGGATTCTAGGGCTTGATAACTTTGATGAAAAGTTATGGGGGTTGAGCACTTTGAAAAAAATTTCCCCAAGCCCGAAATTTGAGCATTTCGGCAAAAGAGTTCCCCTAGCCCAAAATTTTCAACAAGGTAACTTGCGAAGGCCATATCTTGAGCTCCCAAATGAATGTTGGGGTGAAATTTTATATGAATCCACCTGTAAACGACCTTTTGAATCAAATAGTGATCGTATAAATATCCAATTACAAATTTAACACCTTAAAATGACCCTCAAATCAACAGCAAGTCTTCTAAAACATGGAAATTACTGGTGATTTCTAGATTCACCATTGAAACTCATTAACCTGCCCAAGTCCATCTCTCCCAACTTATTAATTTTTACTAAAAAATTCACCATACATATTCAAAAATAATTGATTCTAGATAAGGTTATAGTGCTTTAAAATTTATGATTGTCCTTAAGGACAGCTGTAGGTGGTGATTTTGGAAACCTAGATACAAGACCTAATAACCATTGAGTACCTTAAGGAGCAAGTTATACCTTGAAAATTTTGAGATTTCATCTATAGGTCCAATAGAAACTCATGAATTTCGTTATAAATGTGGAGATTTAGTAAATTTTTCTTAGTTCATGACATTTGAGGATCAAGTCTATAGATGCGTGTAGGAGGATTTGATCACAAACTTAAGAATCAAGACCTTGAACTTTGAATTGGGACTTAAAAACTTGTACATATCATATAATAATTGTAGGGAAGGTTTTCTAGAATTTTTTAAGGATTTAATACATATCAAGAAGCCCATTTTCAAATTAGTAGGTTTGCAGACCTATACAACAGCAAGGAAACCTAAATTAGAACCCAGGAGCTAGAGTTTTGGAGGATTTTTGCAAAGTAAGTCATCTTAAAATTTGAAACACAAGAATAAGAGCCAAATGGGTTCTCTAAAATGTGCCAAGTTAGTCAAATGTGTTTTATATCAAAATTTAGGTCTGAAAAAACAAAAAAAAAATGACTACTACAGGTAAATTAGGCCTAGGAGAGAGAGTGTGGAGAAAAGGCATTTAGAAAAGGGGTTGGAAAATAAAACTTGGTAATAAGTAGGAGGCGCCAAATGGGTTCCCAAATTTTTTTTTTAGTTTTTCTTAGGGAGTTCTAGGTTGTTCCCAATAAAATTTCACCTTCAACCTTGCCTTAAGAAGCCTAAAAAGACGGTTTTGAGATAAGGAGTTGAAATTGGAGTTATTGGTTGATCTGAGCAAGTTTGATAGTTTGTATTACTTGGTGTAGGCCTAAGAAACATGATGAAATGATTTCGTAAGCCAATTTGAGATTTTAACCAATAATTGTATGCTTTTTGCAAGGATTCTTGACTAGAGAAAGAGAGATAAATTACAAGCTTTGATAAGTTTGTGAGATTTGGTTCATTCTAAAATTGTGGAATGGTTGAGTTTGATGCTGTTCTACATCATTGGAAAGGGGTAAAAGAAGATTTGAAGGATCAGTGAGTTTAAGAGAGAGGTGAATTTTGAAATCTTATACTTAACATCTATTTGAAGGGGAGAAAAAGATTCAAAAAAAATTATACCTTAACAAGTTCCCAATCTCAAGCAATCTATGACAAAGTACCTACAGTACTGTAGAGAGTTATTAAGACATAATTAGAGGTCTAAAATAGTGAATTTGGAGGAAACTTTGTGAAGGAAGCTATTGTAAATTTGGTACAAAGAAGGAAGACTCAAATAGGTACTCAAAAATATGATTTATTTGTGGGTTGAATCATTTCATCCAATTTTATATCAGAAAAAAAACATCGGTGATGTAGAGCTCCTATGACATTCAATGCCCAACTAATCACTTTTCAATTATAATAACAACTTCATTAAGTTTGTACCTTGTTTTAGAGATCTTGTTCTTGGTTTTAGAAGGCTAAATTATGCTAAATTTGACATTTTTCACTTAAAATGTTCTTTTCTAGTCACCATACCCTATTTTATTGCTTCGTGCAGCGTTACATTAACCTTTAAAATTATTAAAACCACAAGGAAACTCAACTAGGCTTACCTTCTATCAAACTGCCTTCTTACCTCTTTAGGAGCATGCTCAATACAAGTAAATTTCCACCTTTTCTGATCATCTCAATTCCTTCTCATGATGGAAACTTATCTATTTTCCCTTTCTAATGAAAAAAAATCACTTAGTTGATCAAAATTAAAAAGAGCAACTCACTTATTATTCCTTTACCAAAACTACATTCTTGGTGCACAAGAACAATGCGCTTATTCATTTCGTGGTTAGAGGAATTTATATATTCCCAAGTCAAGATAAAAGCATCTCAAAGAACCCTTTATGGACCTTATGGTGCATGTAAAATTTTATAAGCCAATTCCTTATACTTCTCTCACAATCCCTCTTTCTCCCTTCTAACTTCCAAACCTCTTTCTAGCCATGTTTTCTTGCATTATCAGTCATATCTTACAATGTGTGGGGTTTCAAGACATTATAAAACAAGATTTTGACACCCTTTTGGACCTATAGTCTCTATGAAAAGTTTCATAATCAATCCTTATGGACCTTATGGTGCATGTAAAATTTTATAAGCCAATTCCTTATACTTCTCTCACAATCCCTCTTTCTCCCTTCTAACTTCCAAACCTCTTTCTAGCCATGTTTTCTTGCATTATCAGTCATATATTACAATGTGTGGGGTTTCAAGACATTATAAAACAATATTTTGACACCCTTTTGGACCTATAGTCTCTATGAAAATTTTCATAATCAAACTCCAAACAAACCCCCTTTTTCCTTCTTTGTTGACCTATCTAATTAGGTATGTGCACTATAGCATTCACTGTGACCTCACACTGTCAATAATTTCTCAACATTCACCACTAGAAAAACTTATATTCTTAAAAAATATCCTTAGTTACCCTATCACCTAGATTTCTAGCAATTTTCAAATCAAAATTCCATGATTAAAGGGGTCTAAGACAAGGTTAACTTCAAACCCTGGTTAGGAAACTATGCAAGCCTGAGAGACTTCTAAACTTAATAACATGCAATGTATGTAACACTGAACCCCAAAAATTGGTCTACAATATGGTTTTGATCTCCTTCATATTTCGGTTATAGCAGTGATATAGGATAATGAAGATGTTATCATAAAACAACAAAGTTCTTGTTTGTAAGTACATGGAATAGGGTATCTGTGCAACCCTCTTGTCTTAGAGTTCAAGAATATGAGGCTTATTCGAAGGAAATATCACCACTTGCTTAATTTATTCACCAACATAATCATCCTGAGGATTTCTTGCATCCCTCTATGTAATACAAGGACAAACAAACTTAGATTTGATCAGACTAAGATAACACAATTACAATCTTATTTTCAAAGGTTTTCAAACATGTAGCACAAAATATTGAAAGATCCAAACCTTAGGTTATTAATTACCACCGCAAATTTATTTTACCATGTGTTTTTGAACAAATACACTTTATTATAGAATCTCAAGTCTAATGAAGAGAAAAAAAGTCCTGCAAAAACACATTTTTCATAGTGATAATAGACTTATTCAAACCAATGAATGGATGGTATGCTAGCAATTAGAATTCTCCCTCATTGTTTAAGCCTTTATTTTCTTCCCATAGTTGATCATAGTCATTATCTTAATGCTCTTATCAAATACTCATTGGTTCTTGATAAAAAATACTCAAAACTTGGAATTTTCAATGAGGAAATCAAGAATTCAACCAAAAATAGAGTTACGTATATATTCAAAACCATATTTTCTTACAAAATTATATATTCCTTCCTTTTCCTCCTTAGAGACCTCTTTCCATTCCTCGAGGAATCCTTTTCACAACTACCTTCTTAGAGATTTATCTCCTCCTTGCATAACCCTAGCTACCTCTTTTGACTCCCTTGTCCCTTCAAATGGCCATTATATACAAATTACATCAATTTTAAATATCTTATTAACTCCTTAATCCCCAGGACTCACTATAACATGCCTAGACTCCCTCACACACACTCAAATCCCATCAAGAATCTTTATATTTCCTTGACAACCCTTACTTTCCTCTTTTACATGCTTAGAAGTTCAAATTTGAAAATGGACGGAAACTTGTAATTTGCAATCTTGAGAAACTTGACTCCACTAACACTTGTTATTGCATCCTAGACCTTACTCATGACTTAGTGACTGATATTCATCTTCCTTGACTCTATACAAATGAATAGAAGTATTTATTGACTTGGTTTTAGGTTCTTTCCTTGATGCTTCTGCATCATACTCCCGAGGTGGAGAAAATATACCATATACTTTTCATCTTTTCATGCTCTCACTCTTTCTTTTGCTCTCCAACTGTCTTTACTTGCTCTTTGACCACCCAGATCACATACATTGTTCTTCATGCTTGCATTTGCTTTGAATTTATCTCTTTATCTCTTGAGTTTATTCTTTATCATCTTCATCATCATGCTTCTATCAACTTCACCTGCATAAACAAACATAATAACAACAAAAAATACTCTTCTTCTTGGTTCATGATGCTCTTCACCTCTATATAGCATTTTTTTTATCATGTTTTCTTTATTTTCCTTGCTTGGAATGATTGAAAATTGTCCATATTCCTCATCTTTTCTCTTTTCATCATCTTCATCAACTGATTCTTCATCCATTAAACCTTTTTTTGGTCCAAAAGCACTTCACCATGTGCTTCTTCACTCTTTTCTTCATTCCTTTCTTCTTTCAATTCACTAAATTCATCTTTCTTAACCTCTTCTTGTCTTAAGGTCCTCTTAATTTCTTCACATATATGATTTTCACCCTTGTCTATTGTTTCATGTTCCATATCTCCCATCTCTCTCATCCTTTCATCTTCTCTTTCTTGTGTCACATTCTTATTTTTTCCATATTTACCTTGTCATCTTGTGCATGATTCTTGTCTCCATGAAGTCTGATCCATCCTTCTTGTTGTAATCTTGTTCTTGGCTTGCTTTTCGAATTTCTTCATTCAATTTCTTAGGCTTGAAATCTTCTTTTCTCACTTCTAATTTCTTGAGCCAATTAGGCATCATTTACCCATGATTTATTGCTTGGCTTGTGTGCTTAACAATGTTCTTTCTTTCACCCACTTGTTCATCATCATCCTCATTCTTAATTACTTGATTAGAACCAAAATTGAAAGTTTCATTTACCTCTTCAATGCCTTCTTTTTTGATCTCATCATCATGCATGTCTTCATTGCTTGTACTCTTCTTGTTTATCATTTCTTTCTTTCCATTCTCTATTGGTATGCTATCCAACTTCCAAGGCTTCATGAAATACTATATTTTCTTCACTTTCTTCTATGTCAAGCTGATCAAAATCCTCTTCAACATGCAATTTTCTTTCATCACTATCATCTTCTTCCATGGATAATTCTCTTGATCCATTTCTTGCAATATTCTTTGCATTATCTCTTATTTTCTCTCCAATTTTCTTCATACATGTGCACAAGAACTAAAACACGACATTAAATAGCAAAATAACAAACCAAAACATCTTCATGAGTGCCTCCTTTCTAGAAACATTTCTATTCTTCTTCATCTCCTTTTCTCTTTCCAAAGTCCTCATCCTCTTTCTTCTTCTTGATATCATCTCTATAGGCCATTTGAATTTCTTTTTCATCTAATATCCAATGCCATTGTTTGGTTCGTCCTCCATGTTCATCAATTCCTACAACTTGGCTATATCCTTTCGCAATTCTTTTAGCTCTTGTTAAAACCAAATTTCTTGTTCTTTCTTCCTCTCTTTTATTTTCTTCTCTCTTCTTCTTTTCTCTCTCACTCAGCTACTTTTTTTGGCTTAGCAACATCACCAACCCTTTAACCAACTCATCCTTATCCATTCTTTCTTTTCTTGCCTTCTCAATCACCTATCACTTCACAAATAACTTGCACACTTATAATTCATTGTTAGAAATCAACTATATTCAATCCTCACACTCTGATACCAAATGATGTAGAGATCCTATGACATTCAATTCCCAATCAATTGCTTTTCAATTATAATAACAACTTCATTAACTTTATACCTTGTTTTAGAGATCTTCTTCTTGATCTTAGAAGGCTAAATTATGCTAAAATTGACCTTTTTCACTTAAAATGTTCTTCTATAGTCACCATACCATGCTTTATCACTGCATACAGTTCTAAATCAACATTTAAAATTATTAAAACCACAAGGAAACTCAACTAGGATTACCTTTTATCAAACTGCCTTCTTTAGCTCTTTAGGAGCATACTCAATACAAGAAAATTTCCACCTTTTATGATCATCTTAGTTCCTTCTCATGATGGAAACTTTTCTATATTCTCTTTCCAATGTAAACAATTCACTTATTTTATCAAAATTGAAAAGAACAACTCACTTACCATTCCTTTTCCAAAATTGCATTCTTGATGCACAAGAACAATGCCCTTAGTCATTTCATGGTTATAGGAATATATATATATATGCCCGGGTCAAGATAATAACATCTCAAATAACCCTTTATGGACCTTATGGTGCATGCCAAATTTTATAAACCAATTCCTTATACTTCTCTCACAATCCCTATTTCTCCCTTTTAGCTTCTAAACCTCTTTCTAGCCGTGTTTTCTTACATTATCAAGCATATCGTACAATGTATGTGGTTTCAAGACATTATAAAACCATATTATGAAACCCATTTGGACCTATAGTCTCTATGAAAATTTTCATAATCAAACTCCAAACAAACCTCCCTTTTCCTTCTTTTTTGACCCAGCTAATTAGGTATGTGCACTATAGCATTCACTGTGACCTCACATTGTATCAAATTTCTCAACATTCACCCCTAGAAAAAATTATATTCTTAAAAAATATCCTTAATTACCCTATCACCAAGATTTCTAGAAATTTTCAAATTAAAATTCCATTATTAAAGGGGTCTAACACAAGGTTAACTTCAAATCCTAGTTGGGCAACTGTGCAAGCCTCGGAGACTTATAAACTTAATAACATGCAATGTATGTAACACAAAATCCCAAAAATTGTTCCATAAAACTATTTTTATCTCCTTCATAGTTTTGTTCTAGAAGTGATATGGGATAATTAATATGTCATCATAAAACAACAAAGTTCTTGTTTGTAAGTACGTGGAACAAGGTATATGTGAAACCCTCTTATCTTAGAGTTCAAGAATATAAGGTGTATACGAAGGAAATATCACCATTTTATTAAGATAATCACCAACACAATAATTATAAGCATGTCTTGCATCCATCTTATGTAATACAATAACAAACAAACTTAGATTTGATCAGACTGAAATGACATAGTTATAGTTTTATTTTCAAAGGTTTTCAAATATACAACACAAAATAATGAAAGATCAAAACCTTAGGTTATTGAATACCACAATAAATTTATTTTACCATGTTTTTCTCAACAAATACACTTTATTACAGAGTCTTGAGTCTACTGTAGAGAAAAGAAGTCCTAAAAACCATGGTTTTCACAGTGATAACAGAATTCTTCAAACCAATGAATGGATGGTATGCTAGCAACCAAAGTTATGCCTCATTATTTAAGCCTTTTTTCCTTCCCACAATTGATCACAGTCATTGTCTTGATGCTCATATCACATACTCATTATTTCTTGATCACAAATTCTCAAAAGTTATAATTTTCAATGAGGAAGACAAGAATTCAACCAAAAACAGAGTTACATATATATTGAAGACCATATTTTCTTTAAAAAATAGATATTCCTTCCTTTTCCTCCTCATAGACCTCTTTCCGTCCTCTAAGAATCCTTTTCACAACTACCTTCTTATATATTTATCTCCTCCTCACATAATCCTAACTACCTCTTTTGACTCCCTTCTCCCTTCACATGGCCATTATATGCAAATTACATCAATTTTAAATATTTTAATAACTCCTTCATCCCTAGGACTCACTATAACATGCCTAGACTCACTCACACACAGTAAAATCCCATCAAAACTCTTTCTCTTTCCTTTAAAACCCTTACTTTCCTCTTTTACATGCTTAGAACTTCAAATTTTAAAATGGAGCGAAACTCTCAATTTGCTTGGCTCCACTAACAATTGTTATTGCATCCTATACCTTACTCATGACTTAATGATTGATATTTATCTTCCATGACTCCATAAAAATTACTATAAGGATATTTTTTCTTGGTTGTAGTGTCTTTCCTTGATGCTCCTACATCAATTGGCAGGGCTAGAAGGAGCCTAAACTAGTGAGGAAGAAGTTAGTGTGGAAAAGTGATATAGTAAAGAAGTTAAACCCAAAATTTGTCTACAAATCTGGGAGGAAAAATGGTACTTGGAATGTATTTGGTTTATTCTAGGTATGCCTAGTTTTCTCCAACCATGAAATCACATGTGTAATGCCCTTAAGAAGCTTAAGTAGGCAATTTTGACTAAACCAAGGTAATTGGATGATTTCTTTTGCATTGTTCCAATTTGATAATTGAATAGGCATTGTATGAGGTTTAGTAATAGGATAAAATAAGAATTGAATCCCAAATAAGAGTTTGAGGTCAGATTTGACTCAAGAAGAGAGAATTATAAGCCTAGAAAGGTGAGTATCTTGGCTTGAAAAGCACTATTTTTGGTGATTTTTCAATCAAACTAACATAGTGGATTGTTGTAAGTGAATGTATCTCTACATCGGGTTACCTTTTGGGACCCATATATATCAAATGTTAGTCCATATTCAACACACATTGTAAGACCTAATCCTTCTATTTTTTTTCCTTCTAATTCATTAATGGTTTCTTCTATTACTTCCTTGCAAAATGTTCCAAGTATGTCTATGTTGTCTAAACCTATTCCTACTTAAAATTTATAAGTTTCATATAAGGTGATTGTCTTTCCACCAATTCTTGTTAACACAAAATTTAGTGTTGTACTACCAAATGTGACTATTGTTTCAATTACTGATGCTCCTAATTCTTTTTCTTAAAAGATCTCAAGTGTTCCCAATATTTATGTATCTCAAGATTTTTCTCAACTTATGACCTAAGTTTCAAAACCCATGTCATTAAGTGTTTCCACAACTATTTTTGCCACCAATTTTGGGAAAATTAGTAGACATTAATATCCCCTATCTCCTAATGCTCTTAATTCTATTCCACCAAGGACGTCTTTTGATATTCAAAACCTAGAACTCATGCATTGGAAAAATATAGAAAATTCTCAAAACAAGAGGGTATATCTAATCATATGTTATAGGATATGAAAAAAATTACATAAAAATATCTGAAAAATACTAGATCAGTAACATTTCTATTGGTCTTACATGCAAAAAAATATGGAGCACCACATTAAGTATTTCATTCTTTATTACATCATCAAGCAAAAATAATATAATATGGGACTTTACATACCTCTATTGGTTCTATCCAAATCATAGGGATCCATCAATATGCATTGCATAATTGGATTGCTTATGACACATCACCAAAACTATGTGGTGTTTGTCATAGTAGACAAATTTTTAAATATGGCCATATGGTTCCTTACAAGAATATAATTAACTCAATAAATAATAATCATGTGATCTTCTCCCATGTATGGGTCCACTTTGGAATATTAATATCCATCAGATCTGATTATTAGCCTCATTTTTTTGGTTATTTTTAGAAAATACTATAGGAATTTATAAGTAAGAAACTTGATCATCTAATGAAATTTCATCTTTAGATGAATGGAAAATGGGAGTTATTAACTGCACTAATTCATCTTCTACATATGTAAAACCATGCACATTTTCACACCAAGGATTATAACCTCCATTGAATCTAACATGCATGCAATAGGGTTGCGCTCATTTGTACAGGGCACAATCCATTCTAGACATGTTTTGGCTCCAACCAACAACACCTATAGACATCTACTATCGCGTACCAACTAGAATTTAGTCATACACAAATGAAAATAAGCTAGAAAAATCACATAAATTTTCATAACAAAAATAATATATTCGTCAATAAGTTCAACATATTATCCTACACTCCTACTATAATTATAAAGAGTGTTGCAATGCACATAACACACCTTGTCATTATGACTTCGTGATAAAGTATGGTTGGATCTTTAAAGGGAATAATTCAAGGGTCCAAAATAAAATATAAAGCCTCTATACTCTTATCCTTCCACCATTTTGTGTGCATCTAATGGGATAACCTTTGTTCTTGATCTTCCTTTATACTTGGGAAAGCACACAGTATTACACATGGAGCTCCTTAAGCCTTACTTACCTCCACTTGTTGAGCCACTAGTTACACAAAATCCTTGTAATCTAAATCTTGATAACTTGCACCACTCAAATAAGGATCATATTATCAAAGTGATAAACATATAAATCCACCGAAGCACACAACAAATCTTCACAGTGATCAAGTATGGGAAATATGTTTATCAATATAAGTGGTACAACCTTCAAAAACTTCAATCATAGTTTTTGTAAATAAACATAGACATAATGGATACCATTTCTCTTCAGGAAATGACATATGATTTGTGCATAGTCGTTCAATTGTACATGTGTGTATATTCCTCCTTTGTGTAATTATATAAATTGCATACAAATCACTTTAGATTCCCACTCTTATGCTATTTATCATGCATTACATTCAATAACACAAGTATCGCAACTTTCTTATGTTTGCTCACAATATTGTGCAACATTTTTACACTCACAAGTCATTTGGCCTTCTTGCACTTACCTATAATATTATACAATATTTGTGCCCTATATAGATCCCTCATAACCTTGTAGATTCACTGACATCTCATAACCTCACGAAAATATTCCTCACACATTATTCTAGGTCACATTTTTGGTGTAATTTTGTGTAGTACTTGTGTCCATTATGACATATTTCACCATCCATGTTGATAATTCTAGTTTTTATGCATCTTGTTATGTGACGCTCCCTAGTTTTGTGTCACATTAGAGAATTTCATTGTATAAAAACCATTATAAGAAGCTAAAATGCCATGTTTATGTGGATGAAGTTCAACCATCACACTTGGAAGATGAAACAACTTATACATATTTACCTTCATATGTGTTTTTAGTTATAAGTAATCTTATGGCATTGTTATGTAAATATTGTAACATACACAACTACCCAAGGTTCAACATCCTTGAGAGCCGAAATTACTAGTATGAATACTTACATGCTCTACATATGTTGTAATTATCACACTTCTTATTTCATTCTATTACGGATGAATTAGTCAAGAATCATTCCCCTACTAATCATAAGAGTTTTCTCTCTTACATTTATTGTGACATAATACACCTCTATAATTATTCCCCATTCCTCATTAATGATAAGAAGATGTATTTCCTAGAAGTAAAACTTCCAATATATTTGTAAATACTAGAAAATGCACCTTATGCATAAGGTCTCTTATTAAAAAATACCAAAAACATCATAAAACATAAAATATCCCAAAAAATAAAATAATCCCACAAAATCAAATAAAAAATATAAAGCCCCACAAAAATGGGGATAAAAGACACCTCACCACTCATTTACTAACCCTCACCCATTCACATTTAATTATGTCCATGCCACCTACCCATGTGCATGCCCAATGCATTATGGACCCTATCATTGCACTCATGTGTGTCCCAGTTTCCTATGCACCCCAAATTTATAAAATCGCTCTCACCCACATAATTTCATCTCTCTTAACAACTCTTAGGCCCTGACTCTTTGTGCATTAAGGCTATACTTCAGTTTTCTTTCTCTCTTACTTGCATATCTCAGTCTTGTAGGTTTTGAATAAGTGAAAGCGAAGAAAAAAGGAATGATACAACATATTGCAGTAATATTTTAGATGAATTTTAACACATGCGGGAATCATAACTACAATTGGGTTACAATCTCCATGTGATTTTTCAGTGAATCGCAATTGTGATTGTCATGCCATCTGAATCGGGTATACTTGTCATTTTCATTTATTGTTTTTTTAATTTTAAATCAATAAAATGTCTTTTATCTCTTTAACAGAGGTAGGAATCTGACTGAGGCTGGTCCGCTAACCACCAAAAACAACTAACATGTTTCAAATGTGCTTGTTCCAAGTTCAGATTCAGATCTGGAAGAGTTTTTACCCACTTTATTGAATGAAATAAACTACAACTGTCCATCTCTTCACAATGGAATCATAAGCCCATTTTGTTTTAGAAGCATTGATTTGGAGTTTTTATATCAACTAATCCATCTTGCAGGTAATCCAAATCTAGGCATACATTTTTGCGACCATGGTGGGACCATTTTGGTTATGGGTAACTATTTTTATTTTTTGAATCTAACAAGTACTTTTCTCAGGGTTTATTTTTGTATTGTTTTTATCCTTTTTATAACATATGTTATAGATCTAACATCCAGTTTTTGTAGGTCTATTGAAAATCCAAAAAAAAAAGGTTACAATTCGGTCATAACTGTGACTGGGTTGCAATTTCTGACACAAAAAAATATAACAATCTATCTGTAGGGTAGTCGTAACTACAACTGTGTTATAACTTTGTTTCTGCAAAAAATTAAAAACACATTTGTTTTTCTTACAGGAATGAATCGAGAATGAACTACACATTTTATTGTAGGTTTGTATAAGGGTAAATACTTGTCTGCATAATTGTGGGAAGTGCATGGGCATAATCCCATAAACTCATTGTGAGGAGTACTAAAAGAACCCCAAAGTAGTTGGAACCTTGAGGGAACTGGCCAACGAAACGAGTACCCCACCTACTTGACTAGTACACCTGTGAGATGAGAACCATGTTTATCCTTAGTGATGGTCCTAGTTTGATTGATCAAGCGAAGTAAAATATAGCTTGGTTGATCAAGGGGGTAAAGTATAGCTGGAGACGAGAAATTTTCTAGTGTACCACACTCATTCAGGTAACCCTTGGTATTTAGAGAGAGAACCTTTTATAGGAAGACAAACATACTGAGACCCTATTCAACCTTAAGACAAACAAACATCACCCTACTATTTATAAGTCATACCTGTGAATGTTCCTATTCTCTACAGCCTTCTCCCACACTAACATATGTGTTTCTATCATCTATTTGGAGTTCTATTTTTTTATTCTCGGCCACAACTATGACTGTACTACAATTTTCTCATCCCATATTTTTCCTAGAGACAATTACAACTACAACTAACCTCTAACCTTCTAACTCATCCATTATGCATTTTGTCATTATTCTTGATTCATCCCAGAGCTAATCGTAATTGTGCCTGACTTGCAATTTTTTAGTCATACCATCTTGTTGACTTTTTCCGCTCATGTTTCAAAGTCCTATTCATAGGTGTGGTTGTCATCCCCCATGGATTCTAGTAATTTCCATTATCATTCACACCTTAATTTTATTCTTTAACACCTTCTTGACCACATTGCAAATCTTGAGTTCTAACACTTGGGGAGACTTCCACTAGCACCAACTTATTGCTTTATTTGTAACGAGTCTATCCACCCCATTCTACCACATTGTCCTTGTCCACCGCACTTCAAATTGACCACATTTGAAAAAATTTAAGGCACCAAGGACCCCCAACGCCACTTGCATCTATTCTTATATGCATGTCACCTCATTACACATGAAGAATCTCTTCTTCTCCGTACTTTCTTACTTTCACTTTCTAGTCAAGCACTTGATTAGTACTCATGCCTCCCATAGCATAGCATTTACATGTTCACACAACTTACAGAAATCTTCCTCACTTATCCATCCATATCACACCCAAAGCACATACTAGTTGACCTTCACATTTGTCAAGCCCATAGGGAGTCCATCTTTGACTTTGTTGACGTTGGTGTGCTCTCATTCATCACCTTTCATTTCCACTCCCACAATCGGAGCTCATTGATCTCTTTTCCAAAAATTTCATCCCTCGCATCTCACATCACTTGCAAATTTATCTATTACACACATTTAATGAGGTCATGCACATGACACATTACCTTGAGGATGTTCATCTTGGTCGTCCTCCTTCCTTACCGCACATTTTGGTTCCTCCTCCACCTACTACACCTTCACACTCCCATGTTCACAACGTCCTCCAATAGGATCCTCTTCACATCTCACCACCTTATACACCCACATATTCACATTCATTATGTTATCTTAGGGCCCATAGCTTCATCCAATACTTTCACATATTCACTTTACTTAGCCACTTTCTTCTATTCTACACAAGTTTCTTGACACTAATCTCATCACTCTCTCACCCAAACCACTCCCACCATTATAGCATTCCTCTCATGACACGTGTGCTTATCATCATACTGATGGTAACCTCATTGACTCATGCCCGCAACTCTTCAACATCATTCAATACCTTCTCAAAAAGGGTACCATCACTATCAAGACTTCATCTCCCACTACACTACCTTATAACACATTCACTCACCTCACACAACACTATTCTGCTTCTTCTCCCTATACCATGACTTCATCATCTAAATCATCATTCCCTCCTCGTGTCTCATTATCCACATCATATCCTATTCAATTTCCATCCTCGTGTGTTTCCACTTTTGACACAGTCTCATCACCTACATTTCTAGAGTTCTCCCCATCATCTCTATCAGCATGTGATTCTTTCATTGCCACCACAATATCACACTTATCACTCCCTTTGGTCCCATACACTCCACTTCTCACACAACCCATTCCTAGACCTACTTTGTGCCCTTCATCACACCTCAGATCACTCATTGTTTCATTTATTCCAAATCCCTCTTCCACATACCTCTCAATTCCTTCATCATCACTCATTCAAGCACCATTATTGCTCGTGATGCCTCTATTACATCATACACCATCTATCAGGGTTGTTTACACTCCTCTTTCATATATGCCTTGTTACTTGTATACACTTATTCTTCAATATCTTCATCGTAAGTCACCCACACTCACTTACCTTGTTTTAACTCCTTTGGAGTTTTCTTCCACATCCACCTTCTTGCCTCCATCCCCACATGTTCAAGCACCATTTTTTATAATCCTTTCCTCATCCATCACACACACGTGTAACCATTGGTTCTAATACTTGTGCCTCACAAGCCTCCTCCATATCTAATTACGCTTCCACATCCTTTCAATTTTCTCCCACATTCCCATTTTTTTAACATTCCCTCTTACATACCTCTTCCCATTTCATACCATACTCCTATCATCATATCCATTCTTCCCAAAACAATACCATTACCTCTTATGCTTCCTTCAGACATCACTATGTTCTCCACACCTCGTCCACCTGATATCATCACTCCCACCATGCTTCATAACACTTCACCTTGTATCATTCATTTATTATCATGTCCTTGTCCACCTAACATTCTCACACATGTGACACACTCAACACCTTTCTTATGTGCCTCATCCCCACGCTCAATTTCTTCACCTACCACTATTTTATGGCTTATATTTGGAATTTTTTATTTTTTGATCATTCGTATCATCCCCCCCACTCCAATTATTTATCTCATCATCTATTACTTTTATGCATCATATCTCTCACTCACCTAGGACATATATGGACTGAGGGACTTTCATTTGTCTTCACTACCACATTCTGCACAATACATACATTTCAATTCTATTCATCTGGAATGGATTCGAAACATGGAATAATTCTCCACACCTCCTATAATATCATTATTGACACAAAGACGCACACATCCACATAGCTAAAAATATTTTAAAATCAAAAAAATCAATATATTTCAAAAATTTCAATAAACAACACTTCTCATGAATGTTCTTCCATTGTTGCTCTATTCATTCAAGTTTCATTCCATATTTCATTTACAGTTCATTCATATTCCATGTCTTGGTTTGTTTCATAGATTTTGGTGAACACTTTGATTATATGGTTGTCATGTTTTGTGAGTCAATAGTCTCTACTATAGTTGTTTGGCCTTGGTCTCTCCCTACTTCGTGAATTAAAAAAATGTTCTCTTTGAGATCCATGCACACTCCACACAATTAAAATCTTGTCTTAAATATCATAGGGCATTATTTGTTGATGCTTTCCAATTTCATCTCCATCGTCACCCCCCACTCCATTCATCAAGCCACTAGTGGTTCTAAACCCCTTGGAAAACTGAGAGAGATGCATATCATGTCAAAAATAAATTAAAAAATCAAGAAAAATTTAAAATTCAAAAGCAAAGAAAATGAACAATATCAAACACTCTCTCTCGGGGGTATTTCCAATATCTCTACAGGGAATATGGACACCTAGGTGGCACTAGAGAAATGTTGTGACTAGAATCAAATTTATCTATGTCAGTAATATCAATGCCTAGTTGGCAAATGGAGAAATGCATGACCTACAATTACCTTCCATTTCACTACTCAACAATCATTTGTTTCACTCATACCTAAAATTTGTCTTGTGCTTTTACTCACTATCTCACGAATCTTCACTTTAATCAATAATTAACTCTCACATGCACACACAAAATTTCCATACATCACAGGGATAGTATGTCACCTAGTGTGGGTTACACCTTGTTCAAACTCACGTTTTAGCTCACTTGTTGTCTCATGTCTCTTATCTTCAAGTTCGTCATATGTCTACCACCCATGCTTGTCACGAAACATGTTCATATCCCCAACACACTTCTCCTATTACATACTTACACTCTACTTCATTTGGATGAACATCTATGGGCATCTGCTACCTTCTTGTTGGCAAGGGAATCTATTAGGTGGACAAATTTGTGAATTCCTTTCTAACACTCTGGGAATCTAAGTCCCTCTTCTTAACTGGTGCAGCCTCCCCATATATGCATGCATGAGAAAACATGGATTTTTGTGGTGACCTTTCAACCAAACAAGCCAGCACTAAAACAATATGTAACTTCATCAAGAAGAATATCATAGTCTGTTTCAGAGTTCCATAGAAGATTGTAGCAGATAATGCAACCCTATTTCTCTTCAATAGAGATGACCAAGTTTTGTTATGGTTACAGAATCTCCCTATCTCATTCTTCTGAATACTATCCACAAGGAAACAAACAGGCTGAATCAAGCAACAAGAACATTGTGACCATTTTCTGCAAGCTTGTAGACAAGAATCAAAGGAATTGGAACAAAAGGTTGCACAATGCATTGTTGGCAGATAGGATCACTCCCAAGAAGGCAATAGGTATGTCACCATTCCAACTTTTGTATGAATTTGAAGTATAAATTCCTCTCACGATTGAGATGCCAACTCTCAAGCTGCTACAGGCAATAGAAGATGGTCAATACAAGGATTCCATTGACAAGAGGATCCTCTTTCTTGAGAAGCTGGAAGAAAATAAACTCTAAGTGGTGGATCGCATTAAGGAGCACCAATTGAAAGTAAAGAATATTTTTAATAAGAAGGCCAAGGCAAGAGAATTCAAAGTTGGATACTTCATCCTGTTATGGGACAAGAGAAGAGAACCAAAAGGCATCCATGGAAAGTTTGATTCATTATGGCTCAGCCCATTCTAGATTCATGAAGCTTGCGGAAAGAATGATTTTATCCTCTCATATTTGGATGGAATGCCGCTGGAATTGCCTTGGATGGGGCAATACTTGAAATTGTATCATCAGTGAAAGTGGGTTGTCCCCCACTTTGTACCATAGGTGATTGTTAGGTGTGTTTCCCTTTCCGTTGTGTGGTTTTGTTTCCCCTTCTGTTGTGTGTCATGTGTTTCCTTCCTGTTTGTGTGTTTGTGTGTTTCCTTTTGCTAATCTTTTTTTCTTGAAGTTATACATAACTCTACAAGGTCCAATGGATAAGGCACTGGTCAAACGAATTACAGGGTCTAGAGATTGAGATTCTGGATTTCCATGTCATGTCTTCACTATGCTCAGTCAATGTCATGTCCCCAAGCTAGAGCTAGCTGTTGTCGGCCTCAAAATCCCCCCTCATTTTCTAAGTCAAATTCAAATATTTTAAACTCCCACCCTCCAAAAGTGTTCAAGTAAAGTTGGAAGTCTAAAACAATAGATAAATTCATTCTTTGAAGTTGTTTAAACTCTCCAATTTGCACATTTTGATAAATATTATGTTTTCCTGTCTAGATGCGTGAAAAAATTATTTTTGTCCTCATTTGAATGAAATTGTCAATCTTTCTATGGTCATGGATCGTCGAACCTTGTATTTCTTTCAATTGCTTGGTTCACAAAAGAAATTTGAAAATTAGGCGCAAAATGGTGGATTTTTCTTCTTCTCTACATTTTTTCCACAGTCATGAATGACAGGCATTCTCTTCCCCGGTCAAATTTTGGCTCTATTATCCACAGGTACGTGGACATATCTAATTAGAAGCGGGGTCAGCAGAGAACTTTGAGGTTTTGAGCCTATTTGTAAAAAAGGCTAAAATTCATAAAGTGACCTGCAGCCCCACCAAACACAAAGGAAAAAGTCAAAATCTTAAGCCCATCATTAGAAATTCAAAGTGGGAAAGTGGGTTAGTGGAGAAATTTTTCTTTTTGAGCCCCGCCTTGTAAAAAAGGTAAAATTATAAAAGTGTGCCGTGACTCTATCTCTACTCAAATGAAGCAACGTTTCAAGCTTAAATCAAAAGCAAAAGAGTGGACCAAAAATATAAAAAATGTCAAATCTCTATAAAGTCACAAAATGCAAAAGGCATCCTCCACACCCTTCTCCAGTAAATTCTTCTCCCACGTGAACGACTTTGGTTTAAAGTTTCAAAGGAGCAAGATGAATGGTTCAAATTCAAAGTTACAAAACAAGTGTAATAGTTGTATTATGAAAAGTCTGGTTTTTTCCGTCATTGGGGTTTCTTTGCAAATCAAGAATCTGAACAGACGCAAATGACTGAAAAGATTGTAAACCATTTCTTGCTAACAAAGAAGAAGTTGTAATTGTTTCTTGCAAGATATTTAATGGATTCTTCACGCCATTGTAGAGGTTGGAAATTGATCTTGTAAACTCTCGAGTGCATTGTACTTAGAGAAAGCAAAGGAGATAGCCATTTTCTTCTACTTCCCTCCATTCTCAAATTTCTTCCATTCCCACATTATGTACAACTTCTGTTTAAGCATCAATGGAAGAAGAAGGATTTTGTATCCTTTTTGATGAGGACGATTTTAGAAACTTTGAGTTCGCAATCTTATCTCGTCTTGTTTCCATTTTTAGGGTTATTTCTTCTCATAAATGCATGTGTTAAAGTTTCTAACTAATGTGTGTAGGAATCGGATTTTCTACCTACAACATTAGTTCTCCTACCTCTTTTTCTCACTTCCTTTACAACCTTCATAGAAAATTTCCCACCTTGTGGATAACTGCAAGCATTTTCCGCAGGGTCAGTGGAGTGCCCCTGTTGGATCCCGGCCAAAAGGCCACCACAAAAAATCCACATTTTCTCTTGCATGCATATATGGTAGTTACACCAGTTAGGTAGAGGGACTCAGATTCCTAGAGCATTGGCAAGGAAATTCACAAAATTTTTCCTCCTGACAAATTCCCTTGCCAAAAGTTTTTGGCGCCCACCATGGGGCAAATTTAGCAGCATCTGCACCTAAATACGACCGCAAGGTCAGAAAAATAAAAATTCAAGAAAGAGAAAAAAAATGGAATTTGAATGGCTATATGAACCACATGGATTCAAATCATGACTATTTCAGGAAACCCTCCTATTGAATGACCTGAATTTCTCTTCCACATCCAAGAATATGTTGTTTCAGATTTGAGGAAAGTTATCTGGCATAATAGACAAAGTGTCAATCACTAATTCATTACCATGAGAATTTTGGACCTTGAAGAAGAATGCATTGCTGAATTGGGGAGGCAAAGACAAATTCCAACATCGTAAAGAAGAGAATAGATTTTCAAGCTAGCAGATAGAAGATTCACCTCGCAACAGAGACAAGGAGGAAAAATTGATCCCGTTTTTTGAGGAACTTTAAAGGAGATAAGAGCTACTCGGAATCCAGAGGCTTCCTTTTCAAGCAACCGGTCACGTTGGGAACTTGAGTGTTTCTAATCCTTTGGATGGTGAATTTTCATACATCAACGAGAACCTTGTAGACTTCACTAACGTGAAGACCAAAGAAGAAGCCAGAGAAAGAGAGGCGAAAGCCAACAAAGAAATAAGAGCTCAACTCGAAGAAATTGAGAGACTTCAAGCCGAGGCACACGAAAGAGCAGAAGCAGAAGTCACAGCCTTAGAAAGGTTGGAAGCTAGAAACAAAAATAGAATGGGGGATCATGATCGTGAACGTGAACGTGAACGTGATCGTGAGGCCCATAGGCCTAATGTACCATGGGGAGGAAACACTAGTCCACTGGCTTCTTGCTCAACCACTCCATGAGCTATCGAGAGGCTCAAGAAAAAACTTCCCAAAATTTAGATGGGATGGTTCTCAACTCCCTGAAGAGCATGTAGTAGCATTTATCACTGCTTGCGGTGTGTTGGGTGTTGAGGATGAAGATGTGTCAATATGACTCTTTTTGGATTCACTTCAAGAGAAAGCTACCGAATGGTTCTACATGTTACCACCGAGGTCCATTGCCTGTTGGGAGGATATAAGAAGTGCATTCGAACACAGGTTCAAGAGCACAGAAGATTTTCAGGATCTTCTGGTCTAATTGGTACAAATGAAGAAAGAAACATCTGAGTCAATGAGGAACTTCATAGCAAGATATAATAGAGTGATAAGAATAATCCTTGAAGATGTGGTTCCTTCTAAAAATAATTTGAAGAGATTCTTCATCAGTGTCTTGCCATCAGAAGTAGGTTTCTTCCTTAGAAGAACCCAACCAAGAACATTGAGGGAAGATCAAGACCATGCAATAGAAACTGATGTTGATCTAATCTTGTCTGAAAAGGTGAAAGGCCCCAATGGGAAAGTAAAAGGATCAGAATTCAAACTCAGTCACCACAGATCCAATGTTCCAAAAAATGGCAAATGACTTGGTTTGCCTTGAAGAAGCAGCTATCTCAGATCAAAATTCGGAATGCTTCAAGGAAACCAAACCCTCCAGATAGGCCAAGGATCACTCCACATCCTCGTCAGCTTTCTCTTGAAGCACCACCAGTCAATGCCATCTGTGACACCAAAGAGCCGGAGGAGGAAGTAGAGATTGATGAAACTAAAGAAGAAAATATGGAAGACTATGAAAACTATCTTGAGGTCAAGAAAGTTGATATGCATAATGGCCTAATTGAGTACGTTGATGATGAAGATGAGGATGATGAAGAAGCTCCAAGTTTCTCATGTGTTGTTGTCACTCGTGCACAATCTAGAAATGTGCTTCATCCTCAACGACTGTGGTAAAGGATAAGAAGAATAAATAAGATTCTCCCCCAAAGGTCACACAAAATAAAATCATTAACAGAGGATCACCATTACCACCTTCTATGGAGGTGACCAAAGAAAAACCAGACTCACTGGTTGTCAAGGATCATGCTACTATGCCAATTAAGTCATCTAATTCTTCTCCCAGCTCAAAAGTTACTAAGAACAATTCTCCTTTAAATGTTGTTCCTGTAAAAACATCTAAGGTTCAATCAAAAGCTACACCCTCACCCCCTTCCAAGCCAATTGGCTACAACCCGAAAAGGAGAATTGAACACCCAAATTAGTAAAGCCTCTACCATGTAAATCTTCCTCCATTTCTGGAACTAGCTTGAGGTCAAGGAAGTTGATATGCACAATGGCCTAATTGAGTATGTTGATGATGAAGATGAGGATGATGAAGAAGCTCCAAGTTTCTCATGTGTTGTTTTCACTCGTGCATAATCCAGGAAATGTTCTTCATCCTCAACGGCTGTTGTAAAGGATAAGAAGAATAAAGAAGATTCTCCCCTAGAGGTCACACAAAATAAAATCATCAGTAGAGGATCACCATTACCACCTTCTATGGAGTCGACCAAAGAAAAACTAGACTCACTGGTTGTCAGGGATCATGCTACTATGCCAATTAAGTCATCTAATTCTTCTCCCAACTCAAAAGTTGCTAAGAATAATTCTCCTTTAAATTTTGTTCCTGCAAAAACATCTAAGGTTCAATAAAAAGCTACACCCTCAACCCCTTCCAAGCCAATTGCTACACTCGAAAAGGAGAATTGAACACCCAAAGTAGCAAAGCCTCTACCATGTAAATATTCCTCCATTTCTGAAACCTCTTCCTCACTCACCATAACCCCATTTGAATTTGTGGAACATGCAAGAAAAACCAAAGTCTAGCTCTCAAAAATAGAATACCTATAAACACACCCTGCCCAGTTTGATAGGTTCATTAATACAGTTCGTGGTGGTAACCCTATATCCTTGAGTCCTAATTCTAAAGGCTTATTGCCCATATGATCCACACAACCTTCCCAAAACATGCTAGCCCTTAGTGCCTCCAAAAACCAACAGGGTTGAACCTTTCTACCTGTCACTCCTCATTAAAGGCTTCCAGCTAAATAATTGTATCATAGATTTTGGAGCCTTAGACAATTTGATGTCAACCAAAGTTGCAAATTTTCTAGGCCTCACCTTGACCCAGGTAAATGGCACTTGCTACTCAAAGGAATCCAAACAAGTTCCATTGGTAGGTAGAATCAAAGATGCATAGGTAGCTCTAGTTTATTTTCCAGACAAGAAGGTGCTCCTAACCATACTGGTAACAGACATCCCAACATCCTTTGGTTTGCTATTGAGTAAGAGTTTCTGTAGAGACCTGGGTGGAGAAATAAAAATGGATTGGTCATCTACAACTATCCTAGTAAAAGGAGAGATGAAGAAGTTGCTACTAATAAGAAAGATGAAGTTCACAGCACTAAATTTTGATGATCCGAAAGCAAACATTCTCTTTCAAGATTGTGGGCTAGGAAACTACTTCCTCACATCAAAAAAAGAGGATAACTTGCCACTTCTCATGGAGGAAGAGGAAGATCAAATTTGGACAATGGAATTTGATGGTAGTCATTCTAGTGCGGGCTCTAGAGCTGGTGTAGTATTTTACTCTCCTTCTAATGAGTTGTACCCATTTGCCTACAAGCTGCAATTTGATAATACAAATAACACTGCAGAGTATGAAGCACTACTCTTAGGCATGAGTGCAGCAAAGGACATGGGAATCAAGAAACTGAGATGCTGAGGTGATGTAAAGGTTATATTAAATCAAGTCCGCTAACAATATCAGGTGAAGAATCCAAGACTCCGGCATTACAAAATCAGAGTGTGGGATTGCATTGAATCTTTTGATGCATTTTCCATTGAAGCTATTCCAAGAAAACATAATGAAAAGGCTGATTCTCTTGCAGTGTCAGCTTCCCTAGTGACACCTCATCCTTCTTTTGGTAAAGAAAAAGTGGCCATTGAAATGGTATTCTGGCCTAGTGTACCAGATAATGCAAATCATTGGAAAATCTTCAATGATGATAACGAAATTCTAGCCTTTTTAGAGTAAAGGGATCATTTCAATAATCTCTTCTTCGAAGGAGGTGAAAATACACACCAAGAAGCAGTCCCCAAAGAAGAGATGAAGGGAATGATGATGAGGGAATAATCAAATTGAAAGGGAATAAAATTCCCAAAGGCCTAGTCCCTTTAGAAGATCTCTTTGAAAAACATGACAGCTTCATTCAAGAGAAATAAAATTAATCTTCTTGGTGCCCAACTGATTTTGATAAAGAAAACATTGGTACCCCCAGAGGAACCAAGGATGGTCAATATTGGAAAATGTTGCTCACCTAAAGAAAAAAGAAGGTTTTTTGCATTACTCAAGAAATACTCAGATGTCTTGGCCTACTCTTATGTTGAACTCAAATCCTTCCAGCCAAAGGAAATGCATCACTCAATTCCTTTGAAGCAGGGTGTTAAGCCCTTCAAGTAGAAAAAAAGGCCATACAACCCAAAGATTTATGATACCATCAAGGAGGGGGTAATGAAGATGCTTAATACAAGGATCACCTTTCCCATCCACCATTCAATGTGGGTGGCTAACATTGTGCTAGTGCGGAAGAATAATGGTGAAATAAGGATATGTGTATATTTTCGCAACCTGAACCAAGCATCACTAAAGGATAATTATCCTCTTCCTATCATGGACCATATCCTGAAAGTAGTCACTAGATCTGAAATGCTTTCATTACTTGATGGATTCTTATGTTATAATCAAATCAAAGTGGCAAAGGAGGACCACACCAAGACAGCCTTTACAACACCTTGGAGCATTTTTACCTACAGCAAAATGCCTTTTGGCCTAATAAATGTAGGAGCCACATTCCAAAGGGCGATGGATTTGTCCTTTAAAGATCTGAAGCATTGCATTTTCATATATCTTGATGATCTCACAGTATTTTAAAAGAATAGGGGAGATCATATTTATCACTTGGAACAGGTACTTACAAGGTGTAGGAAACATGACATATCACTAAATCCAAAAAAGTGAATTTTTGGAGTCACAAAAGGAAATTTATTGGGGAAAATTGTGAAAAACCAGGGAGTACACATTAATCCTGAGAGGATTATATCCATTCAAGCATTAGCCCTACCCACAAACAAGAAATGAGTTCATTCATTCTTCGGAAAGGTGAACTTTCTTCGTTGTTTTGTGCCTAAGTTTGCTGAGCTGACGAAGCACATCACTTCCATGATGAAACCACAAGAAAAATTAAAATGGAACAATGAAGGGAAGACAACATTCAAAGAAATCAATAAATCCATTGCCAAGGCTCTAACTCTTGTATCTCTATATTTTAACAAATAATTCATCATGTATTGTTATGCATCAAAGTATACACTCTTTGTCGTTCTTGTTCAGAAAAATGATGAAGGCGTGGAAGCACCTATTTCTTTCATGAGATGTCCTTTGAAAAAACTGTTATCACCGAATCACAGCACCCTTGTGTTTATACAAGTGCATATACTTGAACTCACGGTGTGATTGGATAACATGGGTACTATCTCCAAGTTGTGGGACTTGCTACTTGAGATAGACCTCTAGAGAAAGCCGGTTCTTGCTCCTAAACTACCTGCCACAATCTACTCTAATGTAGGGGAAACTAACTATTCTAATCTAAATTTCCAAGGGACCAGAGAGAGAGAATGCATAAAATGAAAGCCTACACTAAAGCGGTGATACACCAGAAAAGGACGGTGTGAGAGTAGTCTCCAAATGTGTGAAATACAGAGGCAAAGTGCACACTAGAAGAGGTGATGACAGTTCTCCATAATCTAGCAAAATGCATTCACAAAAATATTCCAAGCATACATAAGGATAATGAATCCTTGCAAGAACATAATAATAGACACAATATTCTTGTAAATAAGGTCAAATGGGTAAGAAGAATGCAAGAAAACACAGCAGGGGAAGATACATCCACAAACTTGTATTTTATTGCTTCTTGGTATGCACAGTTCAATCTATTACAAGATAAGGGCCTGGATCACCATGCAAGGAGTCCACAACAAGGGCCTGCAACACATTGGCTTCACAAAGCAATTTTGGTAGAGCTTTGCTACAAAATTACCTCCCCCCTTACAATGAGCCCAACACTCCAATTTATAGAAAAATGAGAAGGAAAAGAGAAGGGAAAATGGAAATCCCGAAATCTGTCCTTCAACCACCTGTAAGAGGCATTAAATGGAGTAAAATGATTATATATTACTTGCAAAAGGCTCCCCATACTGTCCCAGGTGCTGCAGCAGAGAAAGAATGATGACCATGCCTCTTAATTGCACTCCCAACCACCAAATGAAACATTGTTATGAACTCGGCCACGTTTTATAAAAATCTCCATTGATCTCTCACCAAATCTAGAATTTATTTATTACTGTGTGTTGGGCTCGGAGCCACGATTTCAACGGTACCAATTTTGTGTGATTTTGTTGAGAAATGCAAAAGTTATGGCCTTCTGAGTGCGGGCAGCTATTTTGGGTCTGGCAAGCGTTTTCTGTCATTTGACGGGAATGAGCATTAACTGACTGGAGCCGAATATGTTTTTTTTATTTAAATATATCTACCCTCATTAAAAATGTGCTCGTTCTAGAAAGTCCAATTTTGTGAAAATCGGAGCTCGGAGTCAAAAGTTATGGCCGTTTGAAGTTTCACGGGTCAAACGTTGACTTTTCCTCTTTGCCTTCAGTCGCTTTGGCTTTTCGCGTCCCCCGTGTCCCGTGCGTACTTTTGTCCCAGATGTCCCAGACAAAAATCTCTTGCCTCGGCCAATTCGGGCTTCCTTGTCCCTCTTTGCGGTGAAGACATGTGGCGAGATTCCATTCGCTCTCGGCTCTTTCGGCTTTTCACGTCCTCCGCGTACTTTTGGCCCGGATGTCCCAGTACGAAAGTCCTCTGTTTCAGCCGAACCAGCCGGTTCACGTCCTCCACACACTTTTGTCCCAACTGTCCCAGACTACCTGGGACAAATTTCTTCGAACTGCCCGAAATGGACTGACTTGCGCCAAACCGGCCGATCCGCGTCTTTCGCGTACCTTTGTCCCAACTGCCCAACTGCGCGAAAACAGCACTTAGTCGAGTTTTTCCATTTTTCAGCCGGTTGACCTTTTCGCGTCCCGCGGGTCCCGACGTCCCGGATGCCCCTTTGCTCTGCAGACTGCCTGGCAGCCTTTCGGCTGATTCGCGCCCAGATGTCCCTCATGTCCCGACTGTTGCGAGGACTAGGACTTAGCCATTTTTCATGATTTTTCCTAGCCCAAGCTTGTTTTCTACAATTTTTTCACATTTTAAAACTTGCTGGGTTTTCCTCTTGGACAGGAGAGTTAGAAAGAAGCCGAGGGGACCCCAGAAACACGTTTTTTTGCCTTGAATCAATATAATTGCTTGGGACTAAAGAATTTGATGCATGTTATCAAAATTACCTTGAGGGGTGAATTTTGGATAACAAAAACATCATCTAAAATACAACCAATTAGAGAAGCATGTGTATATAGTGGTCAAGGCTGTAAAAAACTTCATGTTTTACATCCTCAATTCCCACACGGTGGTGATGGTCCCTAGCAGTGCAATCAAGTCCATCTTGACACAGTGGGATCCCAGAGCTAAAAGAGGAAATTGGATTGTAAAGAATTAAGAATATGACTTGGATATTCAACCCTCCAATCTGATAAGGGGAAATGTCTTGTGCAAGTTGATTGCTAAGGATGAAACACTCAAAGTTCAACATGGCGAAGAAAATTGTGCTTGCTCAACTTTTTCAGAAGACAACCCACGGGTTCTCTTTATCGCCACTACTGATGAGTGGTATGATGATATTGCCTATTACCTGACTTATGGAGAATTCCCTCCCCATCTTGATTACAAGAAAATGAGAACACTCAAGCTAAAGGTGGCTAAATTTATAATCTGGAATCATGTGCTTTACAAAAGAAGCCTGGATGGTTGTTTCCTCAGGTGCATGGATAAAGAGCAACAAGAAAAGTTGTTTAAAGCATACCATGACAAAGCATGTGGTGGACATTTTTTAGCAATGGTCACTGCACACAAGATCCTCTGAGGAAGGTATTATTGGCCCACCATCTTTACAGACACTCAAGATTGGGTTTCTAAATGCAAACCATGCCAACATTTCATTGGAAGACCACAACTCACTGCATTACCACTCAGGCATGTGGTTATTGAAGAACCATTTCAACAGTGGGGGCTGAACGCCATTGGTGTTCAGAACCCTCACTCAAGCATAGGGCACACCTATGTACTCACAGCAATAGACTACTTCACTACATGTGTGGAAGCCATTCTAGCCAAACAAGCCAACATTGAAACAGTATGCAACTTCATCAAGGAGAATATCATAGTCCATTTCGGAGTGCCACAAAAGATTGTAGTAGATAATACTACCTATTTCTCTTCAAGAGATTTGATCAAGTTTTTTTATGGTTACAGAATCTTCTTATCTCATTCTTCTGACTAATATCCATAAGGAAACGGACAGGCCGAATCAAGCAATAAGGACATTGTGACCATTTTCCACAAGCTTGTAAACGAGAATCAAAGGAATTGGCAGAAAAGGTTGTGTGACGCATTGTGGGTGGATAGGGTCACTCCCAAGAAGGCAATAGGTATGTCATCATTCCAACTATTATATGGAGTCAAAGTAAAAATTCCTCTAACGATCGAGATGTCAACTCTCAAGCTGTTATAGGTGTTGGTCGTCAAAAAGGAACATCAAGAAGAGCAATAGTCAGGGGACAAGAAGTCCCTCCTCTTTAATGGGAGAGGTTCCCTTATTCAGAAATGAACCTATTTACACATGTATAAAGTGTGGTTTCACTATGGAACTCGGTTATCATAAAAGTGTTTCCTAGATAGATCATCAATTACAAAAGGACAGAGGAATGAAGATGCGGAAGTGAGCAGAAAGGCACCATCCAGAATTGTAGATGATAGAATAATTCCTTATGCGTGCAAGAATACAGTGAATTGAAATAAGATCATTTGTACTCACATTAATAAGATGAAATTTGAAAAGACACACAGTTCTATGAATAACATCTACAAGAATACAAAGCTTCTCAGTATAATGTAAACAAATGATCTAATAGCATTTAATGGAGAGCTTGCGAATAAATAGCAAAGAATGAAAATCCTTCTGTATTGATTTCTTTATGATTTCTTTACACTTTTAAAAATAAGCCCCGTTCCCACCTTTAAAAATGGCGAGGAGAGGCCATTATATAGTTTACAAATTAGTTACCATTGGTAACTACTTCTTTTAACTAATGTTTAGTTAGAGGGCTGCTAATCGCAATACCCAAACTAATTACATTAAATCTGAGAAGAAAAGAAGAAAAGAGAAGAATCAAGAGAAGAAGACAGGCATTCATGGTTGAGAGGGGCCCACTGATTTTAGGATCCGCTGTCTGAATCTTTTCGATGCCTCTGCTATGTCTCTGCCTCGTGGGACTGATGTATTGGCAGTGGACTAAGTCCAAAATCTTAGGCACTTCTCTATTTCTTTGTCAAATTCGACATGAGTATGATAATCTTTATTTGCTTCCTCTATAGCAAATTGAAGAGAGCAGATCTCCTTCATCTTTTCCTTAGAAATGGAACTCTCCTTGAACAGATTACCTTTGACAAAAGCTCTGAATTGAGCTTTGATTTCTTGCAAGGAGAGAGATGCACCAGAGGTATCATCATGGAGATAGCAATGTATCTCTTTGAAAGCAGATCTTACCAAAGTTTTGGAGGCTTCACCTTTCTGCCAGCTATTCTTCAATTCTCCCGAAGCTTCTTCCAACACCTTGATTTTCCATTCCACACTGTACACCCATGATTTTGACAAGTTATCCTTTGCATCATCAAAGAACTTGCTTGCCATTAAAATATTCTCATCTGTTTGTCCCATGAGGGGAAGGTCTAATATACAACTGCTCCAAAGTTTAAGTTCTTTATCTATGTTCCCAACAGTGGAGGAGAGTTTCTGTTGCAAATTGTTCACCTTCTCGTGGAGTTTGAAGGCTTCATCAATGAAATTCAATCCTGTAACAAGCATATCATCCACCATGGCCTCCATAGCCCTTCCATAGATGGAATACTTGTGCATATCTTTGATACTCTGTACTTCATCTTGGCTCAGAATCACACGTGGTGGAAGAGTAGTCAATGGGGTAGGATCTAGAACTTTATCTTTAGATAGCAGTGACTTGATGAAACCTATAAGAATTTGGGCCTGCTCCTCCAACTAATCTATGGTTTGTTGTCCTTTCTCTACCCTCCCAATGACTCTAGTGACTGTTTCTTGAAGATTGTGGATCTCACCTTCAGGGGTGGACTCTCCCATGGGAATTCTTGAGAGCTCAAGGTCTGATGCTTGCAAATATTTCTCTGGCTTGTCTACCGTAGGCTTGCATATCTCCAGGAATTGTTGGCCCTGAGCATCATACACTATCCTAGAGGTAGTTCTGGATTTTTTGGTGTGAGTAGGAGGAGTAGTACCTAATAAGGCCACCACAACATCAAAATTGGGTCCCGAGATTCAGGAGGAAGACTTCCTCTTCCTACTTTCAACAAGAGGTTGCACCCATGCAAAAGAGGAGGAGGAAGAAGAAGGTGGGGCAAGAGTGCCAAGAGACAGAGAACTCATGGCACCCAAGGTTTTCACTGATGTTGCCTCTAGTTGAGATATGAGTGGGGCACTCGGGGCACTCAGGGCACTCAGGACTCCTGGTGCGGAGGAATCAACGGTGCTTGGAAGTTCAGTGCTCTGGACTTCTTTGTCCTTATCTATTGAGGCTTCACGGGCACTCATGGGAGCTGGCACCTCACTCTCTTCACTTTCACTTAGAACAATGATGTTCTCTGGACCTGAGGGAAATTTAGAATGCTTCACTATAAACTCTTCTTCAATAGGTTATATCTTAACCTCCTTGACTTTCTTCTGATATACTTGGGTGGATGAGGAAAGAGTGGAGACTGTGGGACCTTGAGTTGATGAGGCAGGAGGGGTCTGCACAGGTTTTTCTAAACTGGGTGTCAATACATCTCTTCTTGGTGTTGTAGTATCCTTGGAGGAGGATTCCCCTGAGTGCCTTCTAAGCTCACGGACCTTCTTATCAAACTAGATTTTGATTCTTACCAAGACAGGAGCTAGGATTTATGCCAGATCGTCCTTCTCCTTTTTGAACCAATCCAAATCCTCCAAAGGAGTGTGTTTGACCACGTTATCATATTCGTATGAGTACAGGTCGGAATTATCATCCTGGAACCCTTTAGGAACATGATACAGGTTAAGTTCTTGAATTAATTGAAGAGAAAATCTGTCGTAGTGTCTCCTCCTTGCCTCAAAATCATCAGCACAGTCGGCCCAATAATCCTCTGTGTCTGCCCTATGATGATAAGTGATCTTGATGTTCTGTTCAATAAAATTCTTCAAGTCAAAACAGGTTCTTGGCCTGAAGAAATGGAAAGTGATGGGAGCCAAGGCTCTTTCTATGTTTTGAGCATCTAGGGCTATTTTGCAGGTGTAGTTTCCCAAAGTGATGGGGAAGTGCAAGCCAATAATTTTCTTATCCCTACAGGTTCTGTGCAACTTGTCCAGCTGCCTGCATACCTCTATCAAGGCTATTTTATCATTGCAGAACATGGGGAGCTTGAGAGGAGTGCTCTCATAGCCTGCAAGCCTTATATAGGAAAATTTTCTAAATTGGATGAAGTAGGCACCGTAGTGCGATATCAAATTCATAGCTTCATCAGAAAATCTCCTTGTTGTGTCACTCTCCAGAAGCCTAAAAATGTACATGGTGAAAGCGTCATTCACCCTTCTGAAGTTGCAATTGCTAGTTTCCAAGGTGAACTGAGGGCAGTAGGCATATACGGGGTCACCCTTATGAGCATCAATGTATGAGAAGCCAAACCATTACCTTGATGCTGCCAGAGTATACATCAAGTATGAAGTCATGTAAAATTTCTTTGTTTGTTGTACATTGGATAGCTGCTCCATTAGGTTCATACTGATGATCTCTGCCCAATTGATATTCTGAGTTCCTTCGCATGCCATATTGATGAGTGGGCACATCCAGAAATGAAACTCGTTGGTAGAGGGTAGGCCCATGACCCGAGCCAGTAGGATTATAAAATCTAATAGTTCTTCGTTGAAATCAGCATGGAACAGAACCTTGGATAGACGGGATGCCCCCTTTTTAGGGTTTTTGAGCCAGGACTTCACCACCCATGCCTTGTATTTCTCACTGTCCTAATCAAAGAGGGCTTGTGCCTGGTTCTGAGAAATTACTATAGCATTGTCCATCTCAGGAATCCTTAGGGCAGCGCCAATGGCGGCAGCGTTAAGTTTGGCGATGAGTTCCCCATGCACATTCGTTAGTTCACTCGAATCAGGATTAAAATGAGCACCGCAAGAGAGCACTGTATCTGCGCATTGCACCGAGATAGGGAAACCACCGGCGAATGCCAAACCACTGTCATGAATCATCTATGCCATAGGAGAGGGGCTTGAGTCTGTCATTCTTGCCCAGAAATCCCCAAAATCAAGGTGGCGAACTTCACTGTCTCCGATATCAGGAACGGAAGACTCGAGCAGTGAGACTTGCTCCTGGCCTTGGAATTTAATCTTCATGTTGTTAGCAGTTTGAGGAGCCAATGTTGCAATCTAGACTCGGGATGAAATTGCAGGGGAAATGGGTATGCGTGCAGAAATTTTGATCGCAAAGGTATGAGAAATGGATAGCAAGAAAGCAATGTGCAAAATGCATAGGGAGAAGTTCATTATATAGCCATTTGGGAGAGAGAAATATAATTAATGCGCATTAAATACATGCCTACCAACTTGGAAAGTAAGATATTTGTGAAGAGCAGGAAAAATTAACTCGAAAGGCCTTTGGTTCATTTGGGACACGTGGGATGCGAAAGCGTGATTCGGCCGATGCGGGCAATGTGGGAAAAGTATGCACAAATGCTTCTAGGACATGAGGGACGAAAGTATGTGAAGTACGCGATTCGGCTGAATTGGACGAAAAGGGAACAATGAGTCCGGGCGAACTTGGGACACTTGGGACAAAAATGTCTAACGGGCCTGAAAGAAATGGACTTCGGGTAAAGCAGCTGATTGGGGAACAGAGAGCCCGAATGAACTTGGGACACTTGGGACAAAAATGTCCGATAGGCCCAAAAATCACACAAAATGACCCAAAAACACAATTTTTTCCAATTTCTGGACTTTTCACATTACCAGGACAACAGAAAAGACATTTAACTTCAAAAAAATTCAATTTTCAACTTCTCAAAAGTAGGGGAATTTTGAGTGGACAACAGCTAGCTTCTTCTGGGGATGACTTGGCATAAATTCAAAGAATGAGACAAGGCAAGAATTCAGAGAAACTAGGGGGAAAAGACCAGTACCTTATCCATTGGGCCACGGAGTCAGTAAATCAAATCAATACAGAAGATAACACACCAAAACAAAGAGAAGGAAGGAAAAGCAAACGGTATATAGAATATACAAAAGGACTTCCTAATCACCTATGACTTAAACAATTTCAGGTACTACCCACTATAAGAAAGTGGGAGAGAAGAACCATCCATATAATCAAGGTAAAAATAATTCTTACCAGCAAAGTGCCTAATCTTGAAAGGTCCGAGCCAAAGGGAATCAAACTTGCCATGGCTGCCACGAGGTTCATGCCTTTTATCCCATAATAAAACAATGTCTCCAACTTTGAAATCTCTGAACCTGGCCTTTTTATCAAATAAGACCTTTATTTTCTGTTGATGGGTAGATATCAGCAACTTTCAATCTATCCTCATTCAATTTGTAGAGGTACATGATCCTCTTATCCAAAGAATCATTGAAACTGGTGTCTTCAATGGCCTTCATTAGATGCAAGGCTGGTAACTCCACTGTTACACTGGCAATTGAGCTTCTACTCCATATACTACCTAAAAAGGAGACATCCCAATGGCTCTCTTAGGTGTGATCCTATCTACCCAAAGAGCATCATAGAGTTTCTTGTGCCAGTTCCGTTGGGACTCATTAACTAATTTCCTTATTATAGCCACCATATTTTTATTTGTTGATTCTGCTTGTCCATTCCCCTGAGGATAATAATCTGAGGAGTGAGCTAGGGAGATGCCATATCCATAACAAAAATATATCATCTCAGTTGAAGAAAAATTTGAAGCATTATCTATCACGATCTTGTTTGGCACACCATACCTAACCAAGATGTTTTCTTTGATAAAATTACATACTACTTCTGAAGTAGTACTCTTTACTGGAATGGCTTCTACCCACTTGGTGAAATAATCTATGGTGGTTAATACATGGGTATGACCAGCACTAGAAGAGGGATTAAGTGTTCCAATGAAATCCAAACCCCATTCTTGAAAAGGTTCTTCGATTACAACTGGTTTAAGGGGCAAAGAGGCCAACTTGGGTCTACCCATGAAATTCTGACATGCTTCACATTTATCAACCCACTTTAATGCATCTCTGAACAAGGTAGGCCAGTAATATCCTCCACTAAGTATTTTATGGGCAGTGACAATTGATGAATAGTTCCCTCCACATGCCTGATTATGAAAGGTGGAAAGTAGCTTCTTCTGTTGTTCCTTGTCCACGCATTTTAAAAATCCCCCATCCAATCCACGCTTAAACAAGGCATTTTCCCACAAAACATATTGGGCTAACCTTAGTTTAACATCTCTCTTTTCTTTAGCAGTCAAATGAGAGGGGCACTCTCCATAGGTGAGAAAATGTGCAATATCAGCATACCATTCGTCAATTGATCCAAGAAACAAAACGGTAGGAAGATCATCCTTATCCTCTAGTAACCCATGTCTAGCTCCCTCGGTAATGAGTTCACGACAAGCCTTTTCCACGAACGAGCTTAGTTGGTCTGATGTCAATGTCATATTCTTAGACCTTGGCCACCCAGTTCCCTCTCTTAGATCCGAACTCCTGTTGTGTGAGAATGGACTTGATGGTTGTATCTAGTACAAATACTGTGGAATGAGAATTAAGAATGTAAAAACGAAACTGCTTGACAGCTTTAACCACTGCAAAAGCATGTTTTTCCATTATGGTGTATCTTAGCTCATGATTTTTTAGAATGTAGCTCATGAATGCAATTGGGATTTCATGATCATTAGAATCTTTTTGAGTCAGAACAGCAGCCAGGGTGTTATCTGTGGCATAGCAATAGATAATAAAATCTTTGTTGAAATTTGGACACGCTAAAACAAGAGTTTTAGCAATAGCCTTTTTAATACCTTTAAAATCCCCTTTCCCTTCAAGAGACCAACCAAACGTTTGTTTTCCTTTCATCATTTGAGAGATATTCAAAGTTAGCTCTACAAAATCAGGGATGAATCTCCTCAGAAAGTTAATCTTACCAAAGAAAGAGTGCACTCCCTTCTTGCTGGTTGGAAGAGGAATTTGTTGAATAACTTGAACTCACTCAGGATCAATTTTTATACCATCTTTGGAGACAACGTGCCCCAATAATTTCCCCTCTGTGACACAAAAAATAGATTTCTTAGGATTTAAAGAGATCCCATGTTCTCTACATTTCAGAAGAACTGTTTCCCAGGTGCTGAAAATGATCTGTCCTTATTTTAGAAAATACAGTCAAGTCATCAAGGTATACGACAATACATTTCCCTTTCAAACTTCCAAAGGCCAAGTCCATAGCCCTTTGAAAAGTGGCACCGGCATTAATGAGCCCAAAAGGCATCCTTTTGTAAGCAAAGGTACCCCAAGGGGTAGTGAAAGCCATTTTTTGTTGATCTGCAGTATTAACTTCTACCTGGTTATATCCTGAGAAGCCATCAAGCATAGACAACATCTCAGATCTTGTTACTGCTTGCAAGACCTGATCCATCATGGGTAAAGGATAGTTGTCCTTTAAAAAAGCTTGATTCAGATTCCTAAAATCGACACAGATGCGGATCTCACCATTTTTCTTTCTAACAAGCACAATATTGGCAATCCATGTTGAATGGTGAATAGGAAAAATGATTTTGGCTTTTAATAACTTCTGTATTTCCTAAAAAATGGTGTCAGCTATCTTAGGATTGTATTGCCTTTGTTTCTATTTGAAAGGCTTAATTCCAGGTTTAAGAGGAATAAAATGTTACATCTCCTTTGGTTGAAAGGCTTTTAAATATTCATAGGAATAAGCAAGGACATCTTTATACTTCTTTAAAAGAGTAATTACTTTCTTCCTCTCATCTGGTGTACAACATTTTCCAATGTTCACGAGTTTAGGGTCAGTAGAACTCCCAATATTAATCTTGTCATATTCAACTGATTGTTGAGGTCCAGTAGAAGCTTTAAACTTTACATACCTGTCATGTTTGTCAAACAGTTCTTCTAAACTCACCAATCCTTTTGGAATCTTGTTTCCTTTGAGTTTGATACATCCATCCTGATCTGCCTCTTCTTCTTTGATGGATTCTTTGTTAAAGGGCACACTTTCACGAGGTAAATTATCGCTTCCTTCAAAGTACAACTGTTCAAAATTATCTTTGAGTTCTAAGAAAGAAAGCAGGTGTTGATCATCATTGAAAACTTGGCAGTTACTTGTATTATTAGGTACACTGGGTCTATGGATCATCTTAATGGTAAACTTATCTTGAGAGAAGTCAGGATGAGGTATAAGCAATGACCCTGAGACTGCTAGTGAATCAGCCCTAGTATTCTCCTCCCTAGGCACTGCTTCGATGGAGAAGGCATCAAGAAATTCAATGGAGTCCCAAACCTGATTCCTGTAATGTTTCAATCTTCTATTCTTTACCTGGAAGAGGTTTCTAACTTGCTTGACAATCAGTTCCACATCTCCACGAGCTAGGAGATTCTTCACACCCTATTCTTTTGCCACATGAAGCCTGAGAATGAGAGCTTCATATTCTGCTGTATTATTGGTATTTTTAAATCGCAACTTGAATGAGAAAGGATGAATGCTTCCTTCAGGCGACACCAATATTACACCAGCTCCAGAACCAGCTGAAGAACAACTTCCATCAAACTCTAATATCCAAACACCATTAGGATCCTTAGGTGACACTTTGGGGAGCTGGATTTCTTCTGGAGACATAATCATGTAGTTGTCATGCCCCATATCCTCATAGAGTATTTGTGCTTTGGGATCATCTATTTTTTGTACAATATACTCAGACTGCTTCTCAAGCAGCAACTTCTTCATTTGCCCATTAACAGGTATGAGGGCATGTGACCAATCCATTTGAATTTCTCCACCCACATCCTTATAGAAGTTCCTACTTAGTAGCATCCCATATGAAGGAGGAATGTCCGCTACTAGGATAGTAGCCAAAACTTTCTTCTCAGGCAAAGTAGCAAAAGCTACTTGTGCATCCTTAATTCTTCCAACCAGGGGAACTTCCTTACTCTCCATGGAATGACAAGACCCGTAAGTGTGTGTGAGAGTTAGGCCTAAGGAATGGGCTACTTTTGCAGGCATTACATTGTCTTATGCCCCTGAGTCTATGATGCAATTACTGAGCCTATGGCTGGCTATAAGGAGTGTCACATAGAATGGTTTGATTTTGTCATTTGGTGAGGTGACAGTGGCTACTAGATTGGGCTGTGGTGCAGAAGATGGAGTGGGTAAAAGGCCTTTAGAAGTAGTTTTAGAATGAGAATTGACAAAGTGAATCATTTTAGAAAAAGCCTTGGGATGGGTTTGATAATATTCAGCCTCTGAGATTTGAACCTTAGTATTTTTCAGGTGATCAATAATATCGAAAGACCCAGAAGTGAACGGACTATCATCACTTGGGATTCTAGTATTATTAGTTTTAGGAGAAAAAGAAGTAACTTTAGTAGCAAAATTGACAGGACTCACCTTTGGTGTGGATGAAATGGGGATAGGAGATCCTCTTTTTGTAATTACAGGGATAGTTGTTGACTGCTCCTTAGATTTTTTGGTGGGCTACATCACTTTCTCCCTCTACTTCTCTCGAGTCATGACAACGTATGATTCACTATTCATGTCTGCTACTACTTCATCATAATCATCTCCTTCATCAATGCCTTCAGTGGTGAAGAAATTAACTCGAGATCCCTTAAGTTCGTATGTTCCATCATCAACTTTTTCAACAAATTCTTCACAATCTTCATTAACCTCCTCATCCTTTGGTTCTTAAACTTCACAGGTTGCGTTAACAGGGACTTTAATAGGAGGTCCTTCAAGCGCTAGCCTTGTTTGAGAAGTAGGAAAATGATTTCTAGGCTGAAAATTCCTCCTTGGAACGTCTGCATATAGAGCATGCTGAGCAAATTGTTTCTTAATAGTGATGAGATCATTTGCAAGTTTTTGTACTAATGGATCAGTATTAGATCCAGGAGTGGAAGAGGAGGAAGGAGAAGACTTAGATCTAGAAGGGTCTCTCCTCAACTTTCCTAACATGATTAAATCATCTTCAACACTAACAGCAAGAGTTTGATCTTCGGCCAATGTTGCAAGATTAGCCCTTCTCAATGCATAACTAACTTCAGGCGATTAGGCATTTAGGAAGAAGCACTTTTGAATTTGATCTACAGGTTGAGTATCTGGTGGAATTTTGTTAATTAACCTGTTGAATCAAGCCACAAATTCTCTCATGGGTTCTTGTGATTCCTTCTTTATTTGAGAAATTTGGGCCAGCAAAGCATGAACGTCTTCCGCTAGTTTGAAACGGTTTTCAAACCTAGTTCTCATTATGTTCCAACTAGTGATAGCTCCGGCTGGAAGGTGATAGAACCAATCATTAGCATTATCTTGTAAATTCTCGATAAAAAAGCCTTACGGAGATGTCTTCATGTTCAACTCCCAGAACTCCACATGCAACTATGAAGGCTGCGATGTGTTCATCAGGATGTACCTTGCCATCACCCTTGAATTTAGGAAAGTTCTTCCGATTACCTCTAGGTAACTCATGCAAAGGCTGAGGAAGAGCAAGAGGCCCAACACAATGGCCCCAAGGCAATAGTACCCGCCATTCTTGGAAAAATTGTTTGAAGGGGAACTGAAACACCAGCAAGAATCAGAGCTCGAAGATTAGGACTGATTTGCTCCGAAAGAATACCACCCGTAGGGGTTCTATTTTTTACAGGAGGAGTGCTTGTTGATCAAACTCTTATACTTCTTCTTGTTGAAGAAAAAGGAAAACCCTGCTATTCCAAAAGTTGGAACTGAGAATCTTCAATACCCATGGCCCTTCTCCCTCGAGTAAAACGTGGAGTCACCAGATCAACAGATGATCGATAAATGATTATGGAACTAGAATACGAGTCCCCAGCGGAGTCACCAAAAACTGTTGGTCGTCAAAAAGGAACTTCAAGAAGAGAAACAGTCAAGGGACAAGAATTCCCTCCTCTTTAATGGGAGAGGTTCCCTTATTCAGAAACGAACCTATTTACACATGTACAAAGTGTGGTTTCACTATGGAACTCGGATATCATAAAAGTGTTTCCTATATAGATCATGAATTACAAAAGGATAGAGGAATGAAGATGCGGAAGTGAGCAGAAAGGCACCATCCAGAATTGTAGATGACAGAATAATTCCTTATGCGTGCAAGAATACAGTGAATTGAAATAAGATCATTTGTACTCACATTAATAAGATGAAATTTGAAAAGACACACAGTTCTATGAATAACATCTACAAGAATACAAAGCTTCTTAGTATAATGTAAACAAATAATCTAACAACATTTAATGGAGAGCTTGCGAATAGATAGACAAAGAATGAAAATCCTTCTGTATTGATTTCTTTATGATTTCTTTACACTTTTAAAAATAAGCCCCGTTCCCCCCTTTTAAAATGGTGAGGAGAGGACATTATATAGTTTAACTAATGTTTAGTTAGAGGGCTGCTAATCGCAATACCCCAACTAATTACATTAAATTTGAGAAGAAAAGAAGAAAAGAGAAGAATCAAGAGAAGAAGACAGGCGTTCATGGTTGAGAGGGGCCCACTGATTTTAGGATCCGCTGTCTAAATCTTTTCAATGCCTCTGCTATGTCTCTACCTCGTGGGTCTAATGTGTTGGTAGTGGACTGAGTCCAAAATCCAAGGCACTTCTCCATTTCTTTTTCAAATTCGACATGAGTATGATAATCTTTATTTGCTTCCTCTATAGCAGATTGAAGAGAGCAAATCTCCTTCATCTTTTCCTTGGAAATGGAACTCTCCTTGAACAGATTACCTTTGACAAAAGCTCTGAATTGAGCTTTGATTTCTTGCAAGGAGAGAGATGCACCAGAGGTCTCATCATGGAGATAGCAATGTATGTCTTTGAAAGCAGATATTACCAAAGTTTTGAAGGCTTCACCTTTCTGCCAGCTATTCTTCAATTCTCCCGAAGCTTCTTCCAACACCTTGATTTTCCATTCCACACTGTACACCCATGATTTTGACAAGTTATCCTTTGCATCATCAAAGACCTTGCTTGCCATTAAAATATTCTCATCTGTTTGTCCCATGAGGCGAAGGTCTACTATACAACTGCTCCAAAGTTTAAGTTCTTTATCTATGTTCCCAATAGTGGAGGAGAGTTTCTGTTGCAAATTGTTCACCTTCTCATGGAGTTTGAAGGCTTCATCAATGAAATTCAATCCTGTAACAAGCATATCATCCACCATGGCCTCCATAGCCCTTCCATAGATGGAATACTTGTGCATATCTTTGATACTCTGTACTTCATCTTGGCTCAGAATCACAGGTGGTGGAAGAGTAGTCAATGGGGTAGGATCTAGAACTTTATCTTTAGATAGCAGTGACTTGATGAAACCTGTAAGAATCTAGGCCTGCTCCTCCAACTGCTCTATGGTTTGTTGTCCTTTCTCTACCCTCCCAATGACTCTAGTGACTGTTTCCTGAAGATTGTGGATCTCACCTTCAGGGGTGGACTCTCCCATGGGAATTCTTGAGAGCTCAAGGTCTGATGCTTGCAAATCTTTCTCTGGCTTGTCTACCGTAGGCTTGCATATCTCCAGGAATTGTTGGCCCTGAGCATCATACACTATCCTAGAGGTAGTTCTGGATTTTTTGGTGTGAGTAGGAGGAGTAGTACCTAATAAGGCCACCGCAGCATCAAAATTGGGTCCCGAGATTCAGGAGGAAGACTTCCTCTTCCTACTTTCAACAAGAGGTTACACCCATGCAAAAGAGGAGGAGGAAGAAGAAGGTGGGGCAAGAGTGCCAAGAGACAGAGAACTCATGGCACCCAAGGTTTTCACTGATGTTGCCTCTAGTTGAGATATGAGTGGGGCACTCGGGGCACTCGGGACTCCTGGTGCGGAGGAATCAACGGTGCTTGGAAGTTTAGTGCTCTGGAATTCTTTGTCCTTATCTATTGAGGCTTTAAGGGCACTCATGGGAGCTGGCACCTCACTCTCTTCACTTTCACTTAGACCAATGATGTTCTCTGGACCAGAGGGCAATTTAGAATGATTCACTGTAGGCTCTTCTTCAATAGGTTCTTTCTTAACCTCCTTGACTTTCTTTTGATATACTTGGGTGGATGAGGAAGGACTGGAGACTGTGGGACCTTGAGTTGACGAGGCAAGAGGGGTCTACACAGGTGTTTCTAAACTGGGTGTCAATGCATCTCTTCTTGGTGTTGTAGTATCCTTGGAGGAGGATTCCCCTGAGTGCCTTCTAAGCTCACGGACCTTCTTATCAAACTAGATTTTGATTCTTACCAAGACGGGAGCTAGGATTTCTGCCAGATCATCCTTCTCCTTTTTGAACCAATCCAAATCCTCCAAAGGAGTGTGTTTGACCACGTTATCATATTCGTATGAGTACAGGTCGGAATTATCATCCTGGAGCCCTTTAGGAACATGATACAGGTTAAGTTCTTGAATTAATTGAAGAGAAAATCTGTCGTAGTGTCTCCTCCTTGCCTCAAAATCATCAGCACAGTCAGCCCAATAATCCTCTGTGTCTACCCTATGATGATAAGTGATCTTGATGTTCTGCTCAATAAACTTCTTCAAGTCAAAACAGGTTCTTGGCCTGAAGAAATGGACAGTGATGGGAGCCAGGGCTCTTTCTATGTTTTGAGCATCTAGGGTTATTTTGCAGGTGTAGTTTCCCAAAGTGATGGGGAAGTGCAAGCCAGTAATTTTCTTATCCCTGCAGGTTCTTTGCAACTTGTCCAGCTACCTGCATACCTCTATCAAGGCCATTTTGTCATTGCAGAACATGGGGAGCTTGAGAGGAGTGCTCTCATAGCCTGCAAGCCTTATATAGGAAAATTTTCTAAATTGGATGAAGTAGGCACCGTAGTGCGATATCAAATTCATAGCTTCATCAGAAAATCTCCTTGCTGTGTCACTCTCCAGAAGCCTGACAATGTACATGGTGAAAGCATCATTCACCCTTCTGAAGTTGTAATTGCTAGTTTCCAAGGTGAACTGAGGGCAGTAGGCATATAAGGGGTCACCCTTATGAGCATCAATGTATGAGAAGCCAAAACATTTCCTTGATGCTGCCAGAGTATACATCAAGTATGAATTCTTGTAAAATTTATTTGTTTGTTATACATTGGACAGCTGCTCCGCTAGGTTCATACTGATGATCTCTGCCCAATTAATATTCTGAGTTCCTTCGTACACCATATTGATGAGTGGGCACATCCAGAAATGAAACTTGTTGGTAGAGGGCAGGCCCATGACCCGAGCCAGTAGGATTATAAAATTTGACAGTTCTTCGTTGAAATCAGCATGGAACAGAACCTTGGATAGACGGGACACCCCCTTTTTAGGGTTTTTGAGCCAGGACTTCACCACCCGCACCTTGTATTTCTCACTGTCCTAATCAAAGAGGGCTTGTGCCTAGTTCTGAGAAATTACTATAGCATTGTCCATCTCAGGAATCCTTAGGGTAGTGCCAATGGCGGTAGCATCAAGTTTGGTGATGAGTTCCCCATGCACATTCGTTAGTTCGCTCGAATCAGGATTAAAATGAGCACCGCAAGAGAGCATTGTATTTGCGCATTACACCAAGATAGGGAAACTACTGACGAATGCCAAACCACTGTCATGAATCATTTGTGCCATAGGAGAGGGGTTTGAGTCTATCATTCTTGCCCAGAAATCCCCAAAATCAAGGTGGCGAACTTCACTGTCTCCGATATCAGGAACGGCAGACTCGAGCGGTGAGACTTGCTCCTGGCCTTAGAATTTAATCTTCATGTTGTTAGCAGTTTGAGGAGCCAAGGTTGCAATCTAGACTCGGGATGAAATTACAGGGGAAATGGGTATGCGTGCAAAAATTTTGATCGTAAAGGTATGAGCAATGGATAGCAAGAAAGCAGTGTGTAAAACACATAGGGGCAGTTCATTATATAGTCGTTTAGGAGAGAGAAAGACAATTAATGCACATTAAATACATGCCTACCAACTTAGAAAGAAAGATATTTGTGAAGAGCAGGAAAAATTAACTCAAATGGCCTTTGGTTCATTTGGGACACGCGGGACGCAAAAGCGCGATTCGGCCGATGTGGGCGATGCGGGAAAAGTATGCACAAATGCTTCTGGGACATGAGGGACGAAAGTACGTGAATTACGTGATTCGGCCGAATCAAACGAAAAGGGAACAATGAGTCCGGGTGAACTTGGGACACTTGGGACAAAAATGTCTGATGGGCCCGTAAGAAATGGACTTCGGGTAAAGCAGCCGATCGGGGAACAGAGAGCCCAAATGAACTTCGGACACTTGGGACAAAAATGTCCGACAGGCCTGAAAATCACACAAAATGACCCAAAAACGCAAATTTTTCCAATTTCTGGACTTTTCACATTACTAGGACAACAGAAAAGACATTTAACTTCAAAAAATTTCAATTTTCAACTTCTCAAAAGTAGGGGAATTTTGAGTGGACAACAATAGGCAATAGAAGATGGTCATTACAAGGATTCCATTGACAAGAGAATCCTCTTTCTTAAGAAGCTAGAAGAAAATAAACTCCAAGAGGTGGATCGCATTAAGGAGCACCAATTGAAAGTAAAGAAGATTTTTGATAACAAGGCCAAAGTAAGAGAATTCAAAGTTGGAGACTTCATCCTGTTATGGGACAAGAGAAGAGAACCAAAAGGCAGCCATGGAAAGTTTGATTCATTATGGCTTGGCCTATTCCAGATTCATGAAGCTTGTGGCGAGAACACTTTTCTTCTCTCATATTTGGATGGAATGCCATTGGAATTGCCTCGGAGCGGGCAATACTTGAAATTGTTTCATCAATGAAAGTGGGTTGTCCCCCGCCTTGTACCATAGGTGATTGTTAGGTGTGTTTCCCTTTCCATTGTGTGGTTTTGTTTCCCCTTTTGTTATGTGTAGTGTGTTTCCTTCCCGTTTGTGTTTTTGTGTGTTTCCTTCTTTTGATCTTTCTTTTTCAAAGTTATACATGACTCTGCAAGACCCAAGGGATAAGGCACTAGTCAACAAATTATAGGGTCTAGAGACTGAGATTCTGGATCCCCATGTCATGTCTTCACTATGCTCAGTCCATGTCATGTCCCCAAGCTAGAGCCAGCTGTTGTCACCCTCAAAATCCTGCCCTCATTTTCTAAGTCAAATTCACAGATTTTGAGCTCCCACCCTCCATAAGTGTTCATGTAAAGTTGGAAGTCTAAAAATATAGATAAATTCATGCTTTGAAGTTGTTTAAACTCTCCAGTCTGCATGTTTTGATAAATTTTCTGTTTTCCTATCTAGACGCATGAAATTTTATTGTTGTCCTATTTTGAATGAAATTTTCAATCTTTCTATGGCCATGGATTGTCGAACCTTGTATTGTTTTCAATTCCTTAGTTGACAAAAGAAATTTGAAAATTGGGCACAAAATGGTGGATTTTTCTTCTTTTCTACATTTTTTCCATAGTCGTGAATAACGGGCATTCTCTTCCTTGTCAAATTTTGGCTCCATTATCCACTAGTATGTGGAAATATCTAATTGGAAGTGGTTCGGCGGAGAACTTTGAGATTTTGAGCCTCTTTGTAAAAAAGGATAAAAGTCATAAAGTGACTTGCAGCCCCGCCAAACACAAAGGAAAAAGTCAAATCTTGAGCCCATCATTGGAAAGTCAAAGTAGGGAAGCGGGTGTGCGAAGCAATTTGTGTTTTTGAGCCTTTTTGTAAAAAGGTCTAAAAGTCATAAAGTGACCCACAGCCTCGATCATGCCAAGAGGGAAAAATTCAAATGTTGAGCCCGCATCAAAAGATTCAAAGTGGGGAAGCGGGTCGGCAGACCAATTTGTGTTTTTGAGCCTTTTTGTAAAAAGGGCTAAAAGTCATAAAGTGACCCGCAGCCCCTCCAATCACAAAGGAAAAATTCAAATCTTGAGACCCGCCGTTGGAAAGTCAAAGCGGGAAAGTGGGTTGGCAAAGCAATTTGTGTTTTTGAGCCCGCCTTGGAAAAAAGGTAAAATTATAAAAGTGACCCACAACTCTTTCTCCACTCAAGTGAAGCCACGTGTTAGGCTTAAATCAAAAGCAGAAGGGTGGACCAAAAATGTAAAAAATGCCAAATCTCTATAAAGTCACAAAATGCAAAAGGCATCCTCCACGCCCGCTCCAGTAAATTTCTCCCACGTGGATGGATTTGGTTTAAAGTTTCAAAGGCAAGATGAATAGTTCAAATTCAAAGTTACAAAACAAGTGTAACGGCTGTATTATGAAAAGTCTGGTTTTTTCCACCATTGGCATTTCTTTGCGAATCAAAAATTTGAACAGACACGAATGACTGAAAAGATTGTAAATTGTTTCTTGCTAACAAAGAAGAATTTGTAACCATTTCTTGTAAGATATTTAATGGCTTCTTCACGCCATTGTAGAGGTTGGTAATTGATCTTGTAAACTCACGAGTGCATTGTACTTAGAGAAAGCAAAGGAGATAGCCATTTTCTTCTACTTCCCTCCATTCTCAAATTTCTTCCATTCCCACATTATGTACAACTTATGTTTAAGCATCAATAGAAGAAAAAGGATGTTGTAGCCTTTTTGATGAGGAGATTTTAGAAACTTTGATTTCACAATCTTATCTTGTCTTGTTTCCATTTGCAGGGTTGTTTCTTCTCATAAATGCATGTGTTAAAGTTTCTAACTAATGTGTGTAGGAATCTGATTTTCTATCCGCAACATTAGTTCTCCTACCTCTTTTCTCACTCCCTTTCCCACCTTCAAGAAAATTTCCCCCTTGTGGATAACTACAAGCATTTACCACAGGGTCAGTGGAGTGCCCCTATTGGATCCTCGGTCAAAAGGCCACCACAAAAATCCATGTTTTCTCATGCATGCATATATGGAAGTTGCATCGTTTAAGTAGAGGGACTTAGATTCCCAAATCATTGGAAAGGAATTCACAAATTTTTCCACCAAATAAATTCCCTCGCCAATACTTTCACATACTTGTTCATCAATTTATATGTCATTCACATTGCATCATCCCCACTTTTTGTATAATTTGCATTTGCACTCCTTTTTCTTTTTCATTTCATTTGCCTTACACTCTTTTTCATTTGCATGATCATTCATCACATTCACCCCATGCAAAGTTGAGTCACCACCGTAGCGTGACTCTGAGCTCTCCTCACCTCAAACACGAAACCCTACAACCCCAAATCTACACTTAACATATCCCTGCTCATTTCACTACCCATCCCTAACACCTCATATTTCACTAAAATTCCCACTCGAACTCACTTCCCACCACTCCCCTCACCTCCCCTTCACCTTCTTAGTTCACCCGACAAGTCACTCTATCGACTCGCCAAGCTGCTCAACCCACCCACCCTACCTCACCGATTCGCATTAGTGACTCGGCTGACCTTGCTACCCATTTCTCTCATCCCCTTGAGCTGACCCAACATTCTCCCCAATCAACTCTCTCCTACCCCAGCCTTGGTCATGCCCGCAGGCCCTACCCCGACTCCCCACCCTATCCTGACTACCCATCCCTTGTTTAATCATGATAGTGACCGAGCTCACCTACTCCTACACCCATCATATCCTTTACATCTACCTCACCTCACCTTATCCCCACGCATTGTCCCCACCTAGATCACTATTGCAACAAAGCGCCCTTTTCACCCCTACCTGAGTCCTCGCCAATGTCAACCATACCCCATTTCTCCTCTTAGGTGTATCGCTTATGTGACTCACTGCGTTCCCACCCTAACGCATCAAGTTCCATGTAACCCCCAAGGTGTTCCACTCCATCACCCTCCTACCTCCTCAGCGTTACCCAAGATCCTCACTGAGCTACTCCTATCGCTTCCCCCTCTCAACTCGATCACTATAGTGACTAGTCTAACCACTTTTGCGCTCCCTGGTTACATGTTCCTCACACCTACCACACCGAGTATTTATAGTGACTTGGCTTGCCACTACACTCCCATTCCCACCCAACCCAAACTCATCCCACCCTGAGCTGACCTAGACTCCTAACACACCCTCTATATTGATTCGTTATAGAAACTCGACTTGTCAACACATTCCCTCACTCCTACCCAAACTAATTCACCCTGTCTAAGTCAATGTTTTGACCCACCTTCTACCCATCTCACCTAGCTAGCTCACCTTCTAGCTTTCCCACCACCCAACTCACCCAACTCACTCCTAGCTCACCTAGCTCGCTCTTAGCTCACCCAACTTGTTTACATCTCACCCATCTCACTCCCAGCTCACCCAACTCACCCGGCTCACTCCTAGCTCACGTCATTTTCTCCTAGCTTGCCTCTTTACTTGTATAGCTTTCCACTCCCCGCTTCACCTGTGTCTTATCGTTCATCACTTAACTTCCTTATCATCAACTCATAACTGCTTAACTCTACCTCTTGACTCCACCAATTATAACACTTGTATCCACTCTTTTCCATGCACATGATTATGTTTTCCTTCTTACATGGTTGGGGCAACATTATCCTAGCCTTCCCTAATAATGCATTTTCCCAAGTTCCCTTTTTCTCATCTTTAACTGCCACTTTTTGTCCCACATTATGTTGGGGTAGCTTGCGGCTCCAAAAACTATAACTTGAGGGGGGAACCATATAACAACCCTTATCATCCAATTTTATGACATCCAAACAACAATTATCTTATTCAAATGACTCTATAGTATCCACTGAGTGAAATCAACATATTGATCCCCTCACAGACTTTGATTGAAGTGTCTCATCAATCATATTTCTAGTTTCATGTTTGTCTAGTTAACCATCTAAACCCGTGACTACAGAAACCACATTCATAGGGTTAGATGACCCCCATCTCATCTTTATTTTTTGTGTTTTATCTTGACACTACAACATGCAACCCTAAAACAGGAAAAATGAGGACACTATAAAATGCACCTTACGCATAAGGTCTCTTATTCAAAAATACCAAGAATATCATAAAACACAAAATATCCCCAAAAAATCAAATAATATCATAAAAGAAAATAAAAATTATAAAACCCCATAAAATGGTATAAAAGATACCTCACCACTCATTTAATAACCCTCACCCCACTCACATTTAATAATATCCATCCCCACCTACCCATGTGTATGGCCAATGCATTATGGACCCTATCATTGCACCCATGTGTGCCCCACTCCCATATGTGCTCCAAATTTATAAAATAAATCTTTCCCACATCTTTTTATCTCTCTTAACAACTCTTAGGTCATGACTTTGTGTGAACTAAGGCTATACTTGAGTTTTCTTGCTCTCTTGCTCACATATCTCGATCTTACAAGTTGTGAAGAAGTGAAAACGAAGCACAAAGGAATGATACAAATTGTTGCAATATTATTTTAGCATAATTTTAACATAGGCAAGAATCACAATTGTTATTGGCTTATAATCTTTGTGTGATTTTTGGTGAATCGCAACTGCAATTGTCCTACGATCTGAGTCAGGTTGTAGACACCAATTTTTGGTATCGTTATCTTTTTTGCCCTGCGTTCGCTTCTTTCCACCATCATCCCCTACCTAGACACGTACTTCATCCATTTTATTACCATTTCCCACCTTTTCCATCTATTATCCCATCCATCCCAAATTATTATTAATTGTCATTAATTATACCCTAATCATCATCCCATTATCTTTCCCTAATCATTCCTAATTAATTCTAAACCTTCATTAATTCATTTCTCATCTCTAGATTCCTCCATATTATTATCCTTTATATTCTCTCAACCACCCCATTCAATGTTTTCATCCACCCCTTACCTTTATTTAATCCATTTCATCCCCCGCTTACCCATTTCACTTCCCTGTGCAACCCTAACCCACTTAAGCATCTTAAAACCTTAATCCCGCTCCATAAGGGCCTCATCTCTCGAGTAAACCACATTTCCACCACCCAAATAGATGTATCCCCATAATCGGCATCGAACCACCCAGGTCAACCTCGACCCTATAAATACACCCTCACCCCTCCTTCCAAAAGGATGCAAAATCATAATTCTAGTGTGAACTTGTGAACTTATCTTTGGGCCCAAGTTTCTCTACAACTGTCATGGTATTCTTGGAGTCCATTTAAGCCTATTTGCATCAATCTTAGAAACTTTAGGGAGTTTATATTCATCTTTATTTGGTGTACTTATCATTGTATTATCATTGTTTCTATTATCTGTTACTAACATTTTGTAGGTCCAGCTGTCATCAAAGATCCAGCTTCGGACTTCCTTTCCATCCATCTTGCTTGCATCTTTCCATTCTAGCCCATCTGATGAGTTTCATCAATCCTCTCCATTAATAATGTCAATCCAAGGTTGGTGTTCGATGGTTTTGTCAGACTCTTCATAGAGACTCTGCATGAATTGGCTGGAGAATGGTTCTACTAGTTAGCTCCTGGCACCATAACCAACTAGGCTACTATGCGGGATGTGTTCCTGAAAAGATTCAAACCAGCTAAAGATTCCAGTACCTTGATTACTCAGCTCACTCAGTTGAAGAAGGAGCCACATGATCACATGCGGGATTTTATTGCAAAATTCCAAAGATTACTATACAAAATTCCAGCTTCTGCTTGTTTGAATGATGAGAATCAAAAGGTGATCTTCATCAATGCTTTACTTCCTAAAGTAAGATATCAACTGCAAAGAGCACGTCCTGCTGATTTGTTAGTAGCTCAAAACATGGTGGTTGAAATTGAAGACAACCTCATCATGGCTGGAAAGATAAAGAGTAACACTTCTAGAGCTGAAATTTCATCCTCTGCTACTACTTCCGATTCACTACTGTAAAAGTTAGCACATGAGATGATGTAGATGAAGAAACAAATGGCTCAAATGGCTCAAGGCAACAATACTACCCTGCTCAGAATTTCAACAACAACAACAACCGGAACCGCATTGCTGGTTCCTAAAGATTACCAATTGAAGTTGCTCCCAAAAAGAACGTGGAGATTAATGAAGAAGACCAGGAAACTGATGCTGATCAACTCAAGGATGATGATTTTATAGGACCTGCTGGCGAATCCAACATTAATTACCTGAACTACAAATTTGAACATGACGATGAGGAGATTCTTGAAGACGATCATGGTCATGCATATGCATTACTTACAAGATCACAAACTCGCCAAGCTAAGGCATTAGCAGATGAGCAAAGAAGGAGCATCCCTTTGCCTTCTTCCTTAGCTCCCAAAAGTAACCATGCGAGTTCTTCATCTTAGCTGCAGAAGCATCTTAGGTATCTGAATCTATACCTTCCTTCGACATTATTGATCATGCCAAGAAAAATAAAGTTCAAATGTCAGAAGTCAAATACCTGAGAGCTTTTCCTGAGCAGTTAAATAGGCTAGTCAAATATGTACAATCACCAGGACAATCCAATACATCAAAAGGCCTTTTTCCTAAGCCCAAAGATACTCCTCCACAAAACAACACTGCAGTTGTTAAACCCTCACCATCTTCTGAAAGGGTGGAACCTTTCTATGTCTCTTTATTGCTTAATGGTTTCAAGTTAAGCAATTGCATTCTAGATTTGGGTGCTTCTGACAATGTCATGCCAGATAAAGTTACAGATGCTCTTGGGATTACCCTAACAAAGACCATAAAAAGGTACTACTCCATGGAGAGACAAGTCCCTTTAATCAGAAAAATCAAAGATGCGCAAGTTGTTTTGGCAGCTTTTCCTGACAAAAGATTAAAGATGACAATTCTAGTTGCAGATATTCCTGTCTCCTACGGGATGTTGCTAAGCAGAAACTTCTGCAAAAAGCTGGGAGGAAAAGTAAAGATGGATTGGTCCTATGCGCATATTCCTATCAAAGGGCTTAACCATAAGATTGAGCTGGAAAAGAAGTCCAAGTACACGGCTACAAAATTTGAGGATTCTAGATCTCAAATTCTTTTTCAAGGATCTGATCGTGGGGTCTATTTCTTGGAAATGGATAAAGACATTTCAGAGAAATAACTTTGACCAGAGCCAGAGCTAGTAAAAGAAGAAGAGAAAGTTTGGACTTTGGAGTTTAAAGGCACATGTTGTTCTTTTGGATCAGGTGTTGGCGCTCTACTAATATCTCCAGATCATGAGGTATTTCCAAACTCCCACAAGCTGATGTTTGAGAACACCAATCATACAGTGGAGTATGAAGCATTGCTTCTAGGAATGGAGCAAGCTAAAAAGAAAGGAGTAAAACTCCTCAAAGCCCAAGGAGATGCTAAACTTCTGGTAAAGCAGGTTTGAGTGCAAAATCAAGTCAAAAGAGATAAGCTGGAGCATTACAGAGATAGAGTACTATCTGCCACATTCGATTGTGCAACCTTCTCTATTGACTTCATTCCAATAAATCAAAACTCCAAGGCAAATTCTTTGGCAGTCATGGCTGTAATATTGAATCCGAATAGACCACCATCCATATTCAGATAAGGAAACTATAAAGTGGAGATGGTCTACCACCCCAGAGTCCCTAAACAAACATTTGCATGTCTGCATGTTGGGGGGAGTAAATCACCACCACGACAAAAATTCACAGAAAAATTTGATCCATGTTATGATGACAATAGTGGAGTAATCCAACCAAAAGGTAACAAAATCCCCAAGGGTTTAGTTTCCTTAGTGGAGACTTTCAACAAGCATGATCAGTACCTAAAGAAAAACAAAGGATATGGTGATAGTTCTTACTCAGAAATGCAGCAAATAAATTTGGGAACGGAGCAAGTTGATGCAAACTTACCCACCACAGAGAGAAGAAAGGATGAGCCACCACCAGATGAAGTTGATAAGGACTTGCCCAAAGTACTTGACAAGAAGGTCAAAGAAAGGAAGTTCGAGATTGGAGACTGGGTACTCTGGTGGGACAAAAGATATGAATTGAAGGGCATACACAAAAAAATTGATTTACTCTAGAAAGGGCCCTTCGTGATCAAAAGAGTTGTAGGAATGGAATTGAGTTACTATTGCCTTTCAACAGGTAGCATCTGAAGCTGTTCAGGAGCTGAAAAAGCAGGTTAAAACCTGTATGTATATAAATAAAACTTTGTTTGTTTTTCCTTGTTTTTATTTTTCTGTTGTGTTGTTTTTGTTTGCCTGACCCCGTGCCCAAAGGACAAGACACGAAATCAGAGATGCTGGGATCTCATCTTTTCCCTTGTCATTCTGACAGAGAAAAAGATGTCCACAGACGGAGCCAACTGGTGTCCCCAGATTTCATCTTGAAATATATGACTACCCCTTATCCGTAAAAAATTTGTACTTTTAAAATAATGGGTCGTTTTGTGTTTTTATTGCCAGAAAGTTCTTATATTGCGTTAAGATATTCCCAAAGAGCCATATTAGCCATTTTTGACCAAATACCCAGATGTCCAAAATTATTATATTCTGTCATCGGGATTTGTCTGCGGGAAATTTGTATTTAATTATTTTGAGCCCCGTTTGAGGTAATTTGCGCTCCCGATTTAACCCTGTTGTGATCAAACATATTATTATTCCTATATACTCAGAAGGGTTTTAACTAGGAATAAGTTTTGGGCTTTATTTGTGACTTTTGGCAAAAAAATATTTATGTTTTTGTGTTTTCCCATTTCATTTTCTGTGAAATTTCTCTACATCAATTCCTTTGTCAGGTTAGCCCGATTCTTGGCCTAGAGTATTCGGAGATCACATATTGTAGAAGGAAGTCGCCATCGGAGAGTCTGGTTCTCTAGGAAAAGGTGAAGTCGTGCACTAAAAAGCCTCTTACGGGGTTGGGCGCATTTTTGGAAAACAAAGGATTTAAAGTGGATCATGGGAAAAAACAGTAGGCAGGTGGGAATTTACTGTGCCTACCTTGCAGGGTACTTTTTCCCATGAATGGAAAAGTCACTTAAGTTGTAATGGGAAAATTAGAGGCAGCAGGCAAACAGGGAATTTCTTACCTACCTTGCAGGGTAAAAATTTCCATGGTAAAATAAAAGAAAAGTCACTTAAGTGAAATCATGGGATTTTATTGCCTGCCTTGCAGGGTAAATAATCCCATTATGAAATTCAAATCACTTAAGTGGATCATGGGATTTCTGGGGCTGCCTTGCAGGGTAAAAATTCCCATTGCCATGTGTTTTTAAAAATAGAATTCTATTATGCTAAAAAGTGTGCCCCCTTTGGAGAGAGAAAGGTAGCCTTTAATGTGATTAAATTAATTGATTTCTCATTCCAATTTATGGCGCCCAGGTATGTGAGAAAAGTCAACAAAAGCAAAGGGGAATAAATCAATTGGAAATAGATTGTCTAAAATTAAATTATTTAATTTATTTAAAGGTAGCCCCCTCTTGTGAAAAAATGCGCCCCTTTTAGGAAGGATTTAATGCTTTTTAAAGTATTAAATGATTAAATAAATTCTATTTTCAGTGGCTATGGTCAAAGCACACTATGAAACTTAAGTGAAGTTGAGAGTGGATGATTAAATTCATTAAATTAATTTATTGGATGGTTGTCCTTAAACATGTAATTTTAGCACACCAGTTAAAGAGAAGAGCATGATTTTTAATTAATTAATTGCCAGGAATAGGAAGGGCAATTATTAATTATAGAATTATGAGGGTTATATAAGCATGGGCTGCCATAAGGGTAAATTAATAAATTCATAGGTGAAGAAGTGCAGCCCAGAGGAAAAGTGTGCCCCATTTGAAGAGGATTTTTGCTCAAAAGAAGGTGAAATCAAGGCTAAAAGCTTCCAATTTTGGCACATGCAGGTTGAAGGAAGTTGATTTGTGTCTGGATAATTGTTTGCATAAGTAATGCAGGTGCTCAGGTGAAGTTGGAAAAATTCATGCTCACTTTGCATGCAAACAAAACATCAATTTTGGGGGCAGTAGGCTTGAATTATGTATATTTTTATAATTAAAATTCACTGTTCATGTTCTGGTTGTCATCTTTGTATGAAATAATTGCAGAAATTCATTACAAGTGCTTTACAAAAGAAAAGGAGCTTTAATCAATGTATAATACATTGAATATATCCTCTAAATCTAAAGAATTATCCAGATCTACACCAATTTTGAAGAAGTCTGGACAAATAAGAAGAAAAAGAATTATTCAGACAAAGATAGACAAAGATAGACAAAGATTTCTCCAGCCATGGCAAATCTGGGATGAAAGAGAAAGCTCGGCGGAATCTTGCATACCTTCTAGATTTGTTGAAGTCAATAGGCCCAGATATTATGATGTGCTAGATCTACATAATTGCAAAAGCTTCCGGTACAAAGGCTTCATCTTCTTGCTTTGAATGCAACCTATGAAGAAGTCAGTGCATGGAAAATTCCTTCCAGGATCTTGTGCATGTGCTTCCAATCTTCCAGTTGAAACCTTCATTGAAGTTGCATTCACCTAGAGTGTTTTCCAATAAATTTTAATTGCTCATATCCAATTAAAAATAAAGAGTTATTTATGGTAGACATTGCACTGATGCATGTATAGGAGAAAAACTGCAAAAGCTTCAAGGATAAAAGAGAAGACAAGGTGAAGGAAAAACTCCAACCACTTCCAGATCCAACTTGTTGTTTCAAGATCCAGTCATTTCCAATTCCATCTTGTTTGGTCCAGATCCAGCCATTTCCAATTCTTGTTAGATCCAGCTACTCCCAGATCTAGTTTGGTGAGAATCAAAGGCAAAAGAATCAGTTGCATGCAGACATGAAAAAGGACAAGACTGCAAGCTTTCTTATTCCTTCTTTCTTTCCTCTGAAAAAGTAATTGAGTGATCAATTAAATTATACAACTTAAGTGATTGGTTTAAAAACCATTACTTGAAGAAGTCAACTACTTGGAGATAGGTGGCAGATGAGCAAAATAGAAGGTTCTATTTTAGGTTGCAAATCATACATGTCATGCAAAGAGGAATTCATGAGGGAGATTGCCTAGTTGTTTCTTTTCACAACTTTCTCACATGTGCTTTTTCAGTTCAACTTAAAGCTTTCTAACTTGTAATTACCCCTCTACATTCTATAAGTAGAGGAAGAACCTTCAGGTTAATGATCAATCAAATTTGGTAAGTAGCAACCTTGTGTTCTAGAATTTGTGTTGAAACCCTTGAGAGCCACTTGAAGCAAAGGAATATAGTAAGAGCATATTTCTGGAGAATTTGTGTTGACAGTGTATTGAGTTTCTTGCTTTTATATCTTAGATCTTTTAATAAACTTGTGTTATTTTAGATTTAGATCTAGAGAATCCCTTTACTTATAATTCTGTGTTTATATCTATTGGTTTATTTTATGTGCATGGGAATCAAATCTGACTATCTATTGATTGGGATGCACATATTCCTAGCTCATTTCTTCTCTATGTTTATTAATTCCCTTCTTCTATAAATATTTTGATTTCTTTACAACAGCTGCTTACTATGCTACAGAACTGTACAGACTATGGTTCATGAGCTTGATTAGTTAAAGTAAAACCCCATATAGATACCTAGCATAGTGTTTAATTGACAGGATCTGACAACGGGAGCCTCATTGTTAAATGAGGGAGATTTATCCCTCTTGACTTCCTAGGTTTTATGCTGATGGAGAATAAATTAGTTCAACAGTGACCCATAATGGTGCTGGTCTGATACTAATATAATGATTAGAGGTTGTAAAGGACTCACTATATACGTTAGCTTTCTGTGGTATTTAGGTATCTTGAATGTACCTGTGAACCCCACTGAAATCTGAATAAGGTTTTTATTCAATACTATTTGTTTGAACAAAAACCTCTCTCATATTTTTCATTTGAATTTTTTGTTTCTGGTTTTGGAACTTTTAGTGCTCATCTGAAACACTTTTTCCTTGGACTGCAACTCACTAAAAATTAGATTTCTCTTTATTGGTAAAACATGTAGCAAATATGAATGAGATTTTTGTTAAACACATTAATATGAACAAAAAACTCTCTCATATTTTCCATTAGATTCTATGATTATTCAAAATTCCTCATTTTATGAAATTTCTGAAACTAGAACTGCCAGTTCCAGAACTAAAACTGTCAGTTCCGGAACTAAAATTGCAAGTTCCAGAGCTAACTCCAATTGTTCTGGAGCTAACTAAAAACAGCTATAACTTTTGCACATGATCCCAGATTGAGATGATTCTTTTTTTGAACTTACATAATTTTTTGAGAGAAATCTGAATATGAAATAATATTTGAGTTTAGATATATTATCCATGATCAATTCCATTTTTCCCAGAACTAGCATTATCTTTCCTTTATGGCCTGCATACACAAGACTTTGCATCTTTCCTAAATAATCAATAGGATTAGTCAACAAAATAGATAAAATGAACAAAATATATATCCTATATTATATCTCAAGGAAACTATAAGTTCCAAGATTACATTTAAATCCACTTTCAAAGGTAACTTGGAAGGAAAAAATAATGGTACTTTATGGCCAATTTATGGTCTCATCACCATCTATCTTTGTTCAAGTCTAGGTCCAACCTGGGTCGTCATCGACCCTGTCTGGTAACCATTGACTCAGCCTCCTTTTGCATCATCCTCTCCACCATTCAAATCCAAAGTCTGTTACTTTTTTGTTTGTGTCCACACAGCCCCTAAATTTTTTCATCTTGTCACTTTGCCATTTTAGATCCGCTCTTTAGCCTTTCGGTCACCGCCAACTCAACCCAATCACTATCGACCCAGTCCATTTCTCCACCATATCTCCTTATATCTATAATCTATTACATGCCTTTATGTCTCTCCTATCTCAAATCTCTTCTACATGTTGTCAACACTCATTACAGATCTTTTTCACTCTTCATATATGCATTCGAAGCTCTCAAATCTACATTCTTGGTTCTTGTTTTGATCCATTTTCTTCCAATCACTGTCAGCTAGCCCTCTTCAAACCTGGGTCTCCATCGGACCCAGTCAGTTTTGGTTTAATTTGCATCTATTTTAATTAGATATGTACTTTCCTTACATTTCTACATTTCCAGTTTCTGTTTATCCTCATATTTTGTATATTATCCAATGTTTTATCATTGATCTTATCTTATTTTATCAATATGGGGGGTTGACATTCACATAAAGAAGTTCACCGCTTTTTAGAGATGACTTTGTCAGGTAATCCCCCCATCTACCATCTAATCTGTTTTCTTTCTAGTTGTCTTTATTGTGTAGATTATCAAGCTCACAGTGAGGAGTTCATCTTTGTTCCCATCAATATCGTCATCCCATCTTGAGGTACCATAAACCCTCCATATTTTGAGTTAATTGTTTCTTTTATTACTATTTCATTAACTTGGATAGGAACAAAGAAACTTGGTAAAAATTTTGGAATGCCCAGTGGGACCACCATTTGAGGTGAGTCTCTTGCATCTTTCATTTTCCATTTCCCTATATTTTTTCCATCTTCTACTAACATTGTAAGTAAAGGCTTTGTTTTTATTATTCATATTGGGATTTTGGATTTCTTGGATATTGCTTGTTACTTGACCTTTATTTTTAAGATTAGATAAAAAGGAAAATCAAAAACCACGTATTCCCCTCTTTTCTTAGTTTCTCATTTTGTATCATATTTTTCCATTCCTTGTGTGGTTGTTCTCATCGAATCTCCATATTTGGTTTTGGATTTAAAACAAACCCTTTCATTCTTACTTGTACATCTAGTGTAAGTAGGAGTTTTAATTGGTTACATTTCACACTTCTTCACACACATCCAAACATCCCATACTAGGTGGACCTAATTAGGATTTGATCACCCAATAGGAAAGTCATTGTGTTGTTCTGGATGTGTTATAAATCCTATACAGACGTGGGCCTCACGTACCTTTCGGTATATCAAGGACTCCACCTCCAAAACTATCTGAAACCAGTCGTAGATTGGCATTTCTTAGATACCCTTGTTATCCACTTTTCTCTTTTGTACATCTTATAATTAATCATGATGATAAAAAAATTGCTTGACTTGTTTGTTAATAAACTACATAAACAAATGTTCATATATTTCATGCATGTTATAACTCCTTCTCAAGTCAAGACAATGTAGCAATCCCCTCCATCTAGGGACATATCTTCTTCCAATGATATTTCTCAACCAACTTCTAAATTTGAGACCACACCTTTGGTTTCCCAGCCCTTGTTTCCATGGTCTCACTTCATGAGGATCATGTCATCCAAAATTATCCCCATCTTGAAACCAATCCTTCTATCTCTCAATAGTCCATTTCCTCTAGACTAACTACACCTCCATTTCCTACTCCTTTAAATACTCTTGGACCTCATTTTATCACCCTTTATGACTACCTATTTCATAAATCTCCCATAATCTTCCAATCTCATCAATCCACTCAATTGGTGGATCCCATTCCACCCACATCACCTCATATTTAACTTTATCCCCATATCACCCGCTATTGTCACTAGTATGCCTATCTAACCATCTCAATCTCTTAACACATATATTCCTACGTATCATATGCCTCAACAATCAAATATCCCCATCTCACAAAAACCCATCCAATCCCATCACATTCCTATTTCTCAACAACCAACTCAATCTAACCAATCCTACCACATCCCCATTTCTCAACATGGACCTTTATTTCAACAATTCCAATCACAACCCCTTAATTATATTCCCCTTCATCAACCACCAACACCTACACATCCCCAAACTTATCAAACATACTAACAACCTAACCCATCCACCTCGTATGCATCTCAGACTCATCCTCCAACATATCAACCATCTAATGATCCCTTCTGAGCATTATTAAATAGGATGGCTAACCTTGAAGCCGTAACCTTGGGATCTAAGACCACAATTTCATATGAACAAATCTAAAACAAAACCATCAATCCATCCATTCCCATCAAACTATATCCTCCTCATTGGAAATTGTTGAAATTCTCCAAGTTCAATAGTAAGGAGGATCCTCAACAACACCTTTGAGTTTTTCAACATGCATGTTACCTTATCACCCATGATCAAGATCTCATGCTCCACACATTTCCCATGGCATTAATTGGCCCCGTGTTAGACTGGTGCAACAGTATCCCCCAACACTCATTATTCACCTTCACTCATCTTGCACAATCGGTCCTAGAACATTTCTCGATTAACATTGCACGTAAAATTACCATCACTAACCTCTATGCCATTTGACAATTCGATGATGAATACATCACAAAAAATTTCGCATGGTGGCATAGTGTTGTTAATCAACTATCATTCACCCTTCCATAGAAAGAACTTATTTTACTCTTCTCACGTTCATGTGCAAAGCACATATCTTTGAATCTTCAAATCCAATATTTTTATACCTTTGAAGAGGCATTCACTATGGCTCATAAACTAGAACTCTCTACCATTAAACATTAAACAAGACCACATTAAGCTTCGATCAAACAATCCTAAAACCTAGCTCACTAAAACTCATCCACACAAAATCTAAGAATGTCACAAATATCATCATCATTCAAATTAGGGGAACCTTCAAGTGGAAAATCCTAACACATCACCTAATCAACCCCTTGATGTTTCTAAACATCCATCAACAAATCAATGTTTTCCCCCCACATCTTATGATCTTCATTTGTATCCATTTCTCACATGGAGCCTCTACATCTCTATTAAATACATCTACAATTACATCTCCACCACCTATATCTACAACCATCTTAACTATACCCACTACCACTATATTCCAATCTATCATATTTTATTCTACCATTCCTACATCTATACCCATTTCCGCAAAGAGCTCCACACCTAGATCACTTCCCCTTGAAACATTTATGAAATAAACACCCCCACTCAAAACAACTACAAAGGGTGTTTGTGCCTCATCTATAAATCTAATCATCTATACACCACCATATCCTAGAACTATACAATCTACAACCTCCTCTAATATTATCAAGTGCATCATCTAAAAACCCATTTCTTCCTCAATATCTTCATCTCCAAGCAATCCACGTCATCTAGTTTTGTTTCTGCAAAACCCTAGGTTGAAATTGTGATAATTCCTGCCAAGGGTAAATCCTCACCTCCTATGCCTAAGCAAGCCAATGTTACATCATCACTCTTGGGGGAAATGCCCTTCATCTTAGGGTCAGGCCCTTCATCTGAGACACCCATCATCAATCAACCCAAATCCAAGAAATCTAACCCTCCTTCTAAATTTGGTACCCCTTTAAAATCATCTAACTCCCAAGTCATCAACACAAAATCACGGATACACACTCCTCCTTCCAACTCCAAATTTAAACCAAAGGCCCTCATGAGGCCTCGTCAAAGCAGACTAACTCTTTTTCCTTCATCTTCTAAAACCACTTCATTTATGACATCTTCTTCAAAAACACCCATTCGATCGTATCCTGAAGTCCCTCAATGCTTACTCTAAACCTCAATAATCACTCTTCCTCCTATCAATTCTTTTTACCCACATGTTCTAAGACCTCCATGGTTTGATCCTAATGTCGTATTTACTTATCATCATACACATGGGCATGACACAGAACATTATAAGGCCCTCCAAACCCTCATCCATAATTTAATAGTGGAGGATGACCTTCTCATCCACAAAGATCACCCTCTTCCTTCCATCTCATCCACGTATAAATCCAATCCCCCAATCAAACCCTCACCTCCTAAGGAATATAAGTTAGGTTCTCCATCCAAATCATTCATTGTAATCTCTTATCTAAGCTCTATTTATCCTATAGGGAGGCCTCTTCTATTCATTAACTCCATCCACATTATTAATCCTCCTTACCCTCACGATCATCCATCAACTATCCAATCAAAACCTAGAGGCATCATCACTCCTCCTTCTAACAGTCCTACCCAATCTCCTTTTGTATCTTGTAGCTCATCCATGTATCTATCTAAGTTGCCTAGTGTAATGCATCATCTCTTGTTGGGGGATAATCCACTCCTCTCTCTTAGTCCTCTCACATCTCCTCCTCCATCCAACCATCTCATGGACATCAATGACACTGCGTCTCTTTCCCCTGACTTCTTTAAATCACCACAATCATATTAGGACCAATATATTATCAAGCTAGGTATCTTCCTCTTAATCCTCACATTGTCTCATCTAAATCTCACCTAACCTTATCTAAATCTACTTATCCTTCATCTAATTTGTTATGTCATCTTACATAATCCACTTATCGATTACCATATCTCATCCTAATTCCACCTTTGTGGCCATCTTTGTGCCTCTCTCGGAGTACCATACCTCATCCTAAGCCCACTTTTTGTGGACATCTTTGTCTCACCATGGACATATATTTCCTCGCTTCCTCATTTTCAAAGGATATCACATAATATTTTACCTCCTCTTATATATCTAATATTTTGTGAGATATCATCTTATCTCATCCACTCTCGCCTCTCAAAGAGCGCGACTTTAACTTCGATGACTTTGTCCATAAAGAAAATCAAAATATCACTACTCTAGAAAAGAGCCAACATGGAAAGTTTTCTCCTGACTAGATTGGACCTTACATTATCACACATGAGTATGAGTCTAGGGCCTATCATTTAGTTTCCCTTGATAGTAAACCATAAATGTAACCTCTTAACGCATTACAATTACGGCCATTCTATTGTTAGCATACCTACCAATGTGAACTTAGTCATCCTATTGGTCATCCATACATCATTAGCCTCCTCCATATTTCATCGCAATGATCTAGAATTGTGTGGTCTACTGTCACTTTCCCAATCATGACCTTAAATATGGGCACCACGGCTCTGCTTGTAACATATTCCTTATGGATAGGTTTTTCTTTCTTGGTGAGAACTCTGTGATCATTGCATCCATCACCCTCTTATTTACCTACTGGAACCATGCTAAGGGTCCACAAGTGTCACTTGTACATTCATTATACTCTCCTAATTAGTCTACCTAACTATCTCTAGCTCTTCCCCATGAAAAATTCAAAATTTCATGGATGATCATTATCAAAATTCAAAAGCAAACATATTGATCCCCCGAAGGACAGTTGTTCATGTAAAGCATAAAAATTCAAAATCAAACAGAATGATCCCTCAAAGGATAGATGTTCATGTAAAGCATAAAAATTCAAAAACATAGAATGATCCCTCGAAGGACAACTATCATATATGTTATCCCTACCATTTCTCAAAAAAAAATCAAAAAGCAAAAAGTAGACCACTCCCTTGAAGGATGGCTACCCCATTTATATCATGGCAGTAAAATGCTTCCCGCATTGATTAGCCTTCTTATCTCATATAACAAACCATAAAATTCAAAAGCAGGCATCCTAAAAAATCTTTCCACATCGATCAGCTTTCTCATCCATAGAAAACTTCCTACATTGATCAGTTTACATCCCATTACCTAGAGCTGGGGCATAGACCTGGGACATCCACCTATGGAGAGCCTAGTTCCCACGTACAAGTCACATCTTAACCCCCCTTTTTCATGTCGATAATAGGTTTATGAGTTTACTTTCTAGAAATTCCCATATGATCCATGAAATATCTAACAATTTTTGGCTATCTACTAATAGTTGTTATTCGTTGCAAGTGCATTGCCTTACATGGTTCCATTTCTTGTTTACCTCCAATCCGGTTTGAAACATTGTTTCCTCTTCCACTCCTTACTATGTTGAATTATATGCTTCCACATTTTGGGTCACCCTATCAAAGTAGCTTTTTATCTTTCACATCCAATCCAATTTCATCTTATCTTACCTCATCTTCTTATCCATCTTATCTCATATTTTACCGGCTCATCCTATTTTATCCATTTATCTCATCCGATATATTATTCTCATCCAATCTAATCTCATTAAATTTATCATCTTGTTGCTCACCCTATCTATTTTCTCTTATCCCATATCATCATTGTGTTTTATCTCAGCTAAAATCCATCCAATCTATTGTCTTATCTCATCTTGTTCATCCATCTTATCTTGTCAATTATCCCTTTTTTTATCCAACCTATCTTTCATATCATTTGGATTGGTGTGACGTCCATATCACACCTTTTTTCATTTTTCATGACCCATTTTCCCATCTCTTTTTCCCTTTTGGGGCACCTCTATCTCATCTTAAGTCCACCATTGTGACCATCTCTTTCATCGTAGTCCTACCCAGATGCATATTTTTCGATTCCTCACACCGATAGGATATCGCATGCTCTTTTACCCCCAACTTTTTCAGGACCATTGTTTTGACCATCCTCGCATTTGTTTACACATACTATTGATGTCTTCCTTTGACCCATTGGTCCCATGGCTTGTACATCCATTTGCGTGGATTCCCATTGGATTCCCTCCATATTCGTAGGCCATTAACGTCACCTCCCTCACAAGCCATGTTATTCCCCTACCAATGTGTTTTCAAGATCACCAACATATCTTCATTTTGTTTGTGTTATTATCTTATCAATAGTACTTTCCCCTTCGCTTGGGGAATCTTATTTCATAATTTTATTTTTCTCATCCTTTCCACCCTTTCTTTCCTTCATCTATCTCTTTCAAACTCGTGATCAACTTCCTTTGTGTCATCAACCCCAAATTTGATGGTGAGCACCCAATCAATCATCATTTATCCTTCTTGTATTTGCCTCATGGCTTTCCCAGTGCAAACCAATCATCAAAAAAGGGAAAATGTAGACACAAATTTTTGGTATCTCTACCCCTGCCACCTCGTGTTTGCTTCTTTCCACCATCATCCCCTACCCAGACTCACACTTCATTCATTTTATTACCATTTACCACCTTTTCCATCTATTATTCCATCCATTCCAAATTATTATTAATCGTCATTAATTATCCCATAATCCTCATCCCATTATCTTTCCCTAATCATCCCTAATTAATTCTAAACATTCATTAATTCATTTTTCATCTTTAGATTCCTCCATTTTATCCTTTATATGCTCTTAACCACTCCCATTTAATGTTTTTATCCACCCCTTGTCTTTATTTACTCCATTTCATCCTCCACCTACCCATTTCATCCCCCACCTACCCATTTCACTTCCATGTGCAACCCTAACCCACTTAAGCATCCTAAAACCCTAATCTCGCTCCATAAGGGCCTCATCTCTCGAGTAAACCACATTTCCACGACCTAAATGGGAGGCTCCCCATAATCAGTGTTGACCCACCAAGGTTGACATCAACCCTAAAATACACCCTCACCCCTCCTTCCAAAGGGATGAAAAATCAAAATTCTAATATAAACTTGTGAACTTATCTTTGGGGCCGAGTTTCTCTGGAGCTGTCACAGTCTTCTTTGAGTCCCTTTGAGATTATTTGCATCAATCTTAGAAACTTTTGGGAGTTTATCTTCATCTTTATTTGGTGTACTTATCATTGTATTATCATTGTTTCTATTTTCTATGTACTAACATTTTACAAGTCCAACTGCCATCAAAGATCTAGCTTCATACTTCCTTTCCATCCATCTTGTTTGCAAGTTGCAATTCTAGCCCATCTATCTTTGTTCAAGCCTAGGTCAGCCCAAGTCGCCATCAACCTTATCTAGTCACCATCGACTCAGCTTCCTTTTGCATCATCCTCTCCACCATTCAGATCCACAGTCTATTACTTTTTTGTTTATGTGTCCACACAGCCCCCAGATCTATCATCTTGTCACTCTGTCATCTCGATTCCACTCTATTAGTCTTCAGTCACCACCAACTCAAACCAGTCAGAATAGACCCAGTCTATTTCTCCACCATATCTCCTTATATCCATATTTTCTTGCATCCTTTATGTTTCTCATGTCTCGAATCTCTTCTACATGTTGTCAACAGTAATTATAGAGCTTCATCACCTTCAAATATGCATTCAAAGCTCTTAATTATGCATTTTTGGTTTTTGTTTTGATCCATCTTCTTCCACTCACTGTCGACTATCCCTTTGCAGTCTGGGTCACTATCAAACTAGTCAGGTTTGGTTTATTTTGCATCTATTTTAATCACATATGTATTTCCCTTACATTTCTACATTTTCAATTTTTGTTTATCTCAGATTCTACATATTATCCAATTTGTTATCATTGATCTTATCTTCTTTTATCAATACGGGGGTTGACATCTACATAAGGAAGTTCACGCTTTTTAGAACTAAATTCTTCGGGTAACCCCCATCTACCATCTAATCCATTTTCTTTCTAGTTGTCTTTGTTGTGCAGATTATCTAGCTTATAGTGAGGATTTCACCTTTACACCCATCCATATCCTCATCCCATCTTGAGGTACCATAAACCCTCCATATTTTGAGTTACTCGTTTCTTTTATTAATATTTTATTAAATTAGATAGGAACAAATAAACTTCGTAAGCACAGGTATACTTGTCATTTCCATTTACTTATTTGTCATTTTACATTAATTAAATGTTTTTTATCTCCTTAAAAGGGTTAGGTATCTAACTAAGGCAGGTCCCCTAAACACTAAAAAGAATTAAAAAATTTCAAGTGTGCTTATGTGTAGGTTTGGATTTAGATCTGGAATATTTTTTACCCACTTTATTCAATGAAAGAAACTACAATCATCCCTCTCTTTTCAATGGCATTATAAGGCCATTTTGTTTTAGTAAAATTGATTTTGATTTTTTATATCAATTAATCCATCTTGCAGGAGATCCAAATCTAGGCATACAATATCATTGTGTTTATAGTTCATTACATTAATAACATGCATTCTCTCTTAATAATCCTTACAACTATCTCTTGGACAAGATTTTCCCTTACAAATGGTCATGGGATCCATGGTGTGGATCACCTTATGTGGAAATAATCACATGGTATTACAAACCATATTTTACTTTATTATAACACAAAACACCCAAATTATATTCATATTTTGCACTCAATTTGATATTTAAGAGGCATCTTCACAATCTTCAACATAACCAAGAGTATTCTTTCCTTTTCTCTTGTCTTCCATAGATGTCAAAAGTTCCTTGATTTTAGACATTAATTTACTTACACATGTTTTTGTAATTTTGCAGGAACACATGTTCACATATCCAAAGATAGGAGTACATATACTAGCATCAAGATCTTCTTAGCCCTTCATTAAGGAGACAAGATGATCTATATTTATTTTTAAAATTTAGCTCATTATCTTTCTCTTAAAAACTTTGAGAACTCTCAACTAAGAATGAGGTGACCACACTAAAAATTTCCTAAGTTCTTGTTTGTTTTACTTTGATATGTATGTATTGTTATCCAATTTTTACCCCTAGGACAAAATTGGACAACTTGGGTCAATCATACCCTAGGAACAGGAAACCCTTTCAAGAAGCATTTCGGGACATTACAGGAAAAATTTTGTGTTGAAGGCACATCTGTGGCATTATGGGAAATATCATATCATTTTAGAGTGTTCTCCTATTTTGGGTCTTAAAGGTTAATGAGTTTCTTATAGTGCTGAAGTTGGCCTCTATGGGCCCACTTTCCACCAAGGAGCATGAGAAGTTTATTAAAATTGAGAAATCATGTTTGAAAGGTCCTATTTTGCTCCCATTAACTCCTCAGTTTCGATAAGAGTCGTGAAAGTTAAAAAATCGAGGCAAGATCATAGGCCATTGAGAAAGTTGATTGAGTTATACCAAGGTGATAATCAACTCATTTAGTTGACATAATATGTCAGTCAAGTCATTAAAGTAATCGACTCGGTAATCTCGATAGTGAGCTATTCACAAAGCTTGCGAACTCACACGAGCTATGAACAAGGTTGGCTCGTGGATGTGGAACTCAAAAATAGATGGCTCGCTTGGTTGAGTTGAGTCAAACATTGAGAAACTCATCTCAATCACTGAACTCATGAAGCATCGAGCCATTTGGAGGAAAACTTACTTTTTGGTTGAGACATGTAAACGAGGGTGATAGCCGAGTTGCCCGATAAGGTGAGCTCCCATAGTTTTGGATGTTGATCGAAATATAAGCCTGAGCTAGCTCAATTGCACTTGGAACAGACCATCTTGGCGTGAGTGTGGAGGGGCTCAGTGTAAATGGAGTGAAAAGGAGATCAAATCTCTGAGTTGAGCCATTCATGTAAGGAGTTTGCTATGTAAGCCAACAGTGAAGTCAGTTGACCAAGATTGTGGCTCAAGTGAATCAATTGGAAGAGTTCATAGAATCATATTGGGTTCGTAGATCTGGGTTGGAGCCAATGTAAAACAAGGTAGACGAGGAATGAGAGATATGGGCGATATGGTTTAGGAGGCCAAGCTAAGTGGCTCAAAGGTTTGACTTGGGAGAGTCACAATCAGCGAGTTTAGGGATTCCACGATGGGTTCTATGGAAATGAAATCTTGAGCTTGAGAGACCCATAAAGTCTGCTCAAGATCGAGATAAGATCGATGTGGCCAAGGCATGTTTAGGGAAAAAATTTAGTGATTGGCTCATCAAGTCATAATTAAACCAAGAGAGAGCTAGCGAGAGAGTACATCAAGCTCAAGGCCTGGAAAGTAAGATGAGCTCGGTCAAGGTTTTGGAAGAGTTTAGCTCAGTGGAAAAATCAAGTTTTAATATGAAATCTCAACGATCAAGTCACTCGCCAAGGAAGAGATCAACTCATTCACTCGAGTTGACTAAGTCACTTGGTAGCCAAGGACCAAGGATGATGAAAAAGAGCAGTCGTGATGAGTTGTATGGAGGAATGAAAGCTTAGAGTCGAGCTCGAGATCAAGTTGATGTTTAAATGTCTTAAAGAAAACTTGGTAGAGTTGACTCATTCAACCAAGCTGAGCATGGCGGGAGTTATTGGGAATTTCAAGAATTTGTTGGTCCATTTCCGGTTGGGTGTGCAAAATGGTGCTTAAATCTCACGCACAATCATCACCATGGGGATCTCAGGGAGATTAGTGACCAAATGGCCAAGTGGGACTCTAATGATGGAAAACCAAGATAAATGTTCCACATCTAGGGTTTCCGATACTCACATTGCCAAGATGCAGAGATTCATGTGAGTGTGGCCAAGTAGGGAAAATAAAAATGGTTTTAGCAAACCTACCATTATAGGGACCAAGTTTTATGCCGAAGCATCTGGCTAGTGCGTGGAGGCATACTAATGTTCAACAAGCTTAGCGAGTCATGGGGAGTTTGATTTAGTCACTGAGTTATCAAGCGAGTCATCCACTAACTCGGTTTACATAGTAGGTTTCACATGAAAGGTAATGAGGAGGAGCTCACTCACAGATGGTTGACAACTTTAGCACCGAGTTGCTTAGACATTGAATGCAAAAAAGGGTGGTGTGAAGCATCCACATAGGCTCTTTAACCAAGTCATGAGTAGTTGAGGTGGTACCGGATTAGTTATAAGAGATCCGGGGTGGAACGCTTTGCATGATCAACATTGGAAAGTATGAGCTAAGCATACAGGCCATGGCGAGGTTGATTCTAGCTCATGGAGTGAAGAAAAATTCCGAGCACACAGGGAGGATCAATTTTTACATGAAATCGAGTCGCGAGTTGTGCATAAGTCAACTTGGACATCATCACATGGGTAAAGGTGGGCTTATGAATATAGTGAGCCAAAATCTTAGCTATCGAGCCATTTGGGAAGTTTACCATATGGCTTACCGAGCGCGTTAAGGGATATGCTTGAGAATGCCAAGACTGCTTTCAAGACCGAACATCCATCAAGTCAAAGTATGGCCGGAAGAAATATTCACACCACCAAGTCAATGAGAAGCTCACGGGTAAGGTACAAAGACCTCAGGGTGAAAGATAGTTTGGCATCTCGACCAAGCTCGCTAGGTAGAGGTTGGAGTTAAGCTCATAGATCGGCTCGCTCAGTAGTATGCATGGTGCGGGAACTAGAAGGATCTCGAATGAGGACGTCATGGAAGACTCGAGTTGAAGAGATCGAGCTTGGTGAGGGAATACATGAATGACACCAGAGAGGAGTTTGATGAGCTCATGAAGGGGTAAGTAAATCTTAGCCAGAGAGAAAGAAGATTTTTAAGCTTGAAGCTTATGGAGTTGAGCCATGAGATGGGTAGCTCGGTTTGATCTCGGCATCGAGTCATTTGAATGAAATGAGCTAGTAAAATGGAAGTCAGTGAGGTTAAAGCAAGAGGCGAGCTAACATAGTGCAGAGGAATTTAGTCGCCAAGATGGATAGCTTGGAGAGAGCTCAATGCATAAGACAACTCGGTCATAGGATCGGACTCATGGCAAGGAATGCAAAGCTTGTGGAGTCTAGCCAAAGGGAGGAGATTTCTGGGACTTCCACAAATGAAGGAGCTTGTAGTGGCTCGGTGAAATGATGAGCTCACAGAACTTGGGGGTCTGTGGAACCGAAAAGGTGAGTTCACCAAGGCAAACCAACATAACATGGAAGAGCTCGCCAATCCGCATGAAAGGAGCTCAACTCTCCGAGCTAAGCCATGCATTGAGCCCTTCGAATGCAAACCAATCCTAATGGGGTCCAACCAGTCCCACCACTTAAAATATTATTAAATTAATATTTTTATACTAATTTTATTAAATTAATATTTTTATTATTAAAATATTGTATTTAAAATATTAATTTTATTAAATGAGTAGATAAGTTCAAACCTTTCATTAATGAGACATGATGGAATGTTCCTAAGTGGTGCAAGTAATGTTGTAATTAATATAGGTCATCATGTGCCTTCATTTTAGGCCAAGAATTTATGATTTCTCATCTCTTCTCTCAAAAAAAAATTCTATAAATGTAAGTTGGAAGCTCATTCTAAATGGTTACACGAGTCTAACATTTTTCAGTATTCCTCTCTCTTCTACAAGCTAGTCTATTGTGGATTGTGGGGACTTTCAAGCCTCTTTTCCAACATTGTAATGGCAAACTTTGCCTCTTCCTCATGTAATGATGCATTGTGCATGTGATTAAAGTAATAAAATTGTGTTTTGCGACTAATTATTAGTCATTTCATCGATCTAGCTACTTCTTTGTGCTTTTCTCGTGTATGCAAGTATATTGTGCAATTTCAAGTTTCCATTACAAGTTTTGGGAGTTTTGTGCTTATCTAGGAGTGAAGCTTTATATGTGGTTGAGTTGTGGTGATTTTTCATCCTTCTCATTTTCATCTTCCTTCAGTGGAAAACTGAAAACTTGTTCTAGCAACACCCTTTCTTAGTGCATCACCACTTCTAGTATAAGTTTTATTTCTTTCAAATCTCTCCCGCTTACCCCCATGAAAATGTTAGCATGGAGTCTAGTTATTTGTTTTATTGCAGATAGTAGCCATGTTATGTTTAGTTTAGGAAGAGAAAGTTGGCCAACTCTAGAGGTTCACCTCAAGCCCAAGTCCCACCAGCTTGAGAGGTGATCCCATGTTACCCAATCACACCGAACGTCATGTATCACATTCTGGTTATTCGGGGGGTGCAGTGATTTTTATTAAATTAATATTTATTAAATTAATATTAAAATTTTAATAAAATGATATTTTTATTATTAAAATATTATTTTAATTAAATGAATGGATAAGTTCAAAACCTTTCATTAATGAGACATGATGAAATGTTCCTAAGTGGTGCAACTAATGTTGTAATTAATATAGGCCATCATGTGCCTTCATTTTAGGCTAGGAATTTATGATTTCTCCTCTCTTCTCTCATAGGGATTTTCTATAAATGTAATTTGGAAGCTCATTCCAAGGGGTTACACAAGTTAGACATTTTAGAAACATTGGATAGTTAGACATTTTTGCAGTATTTTTCAATAATCCTCTCTCTTTGCAAGTTATCTTTGTGGATTGAGGGAACTTTCAAGACTCTTTTCCAAGACTGTAATGGCAACCATTTGCCTCTTCTAAATGTAATGATGCATTGTGCATGTGATTAAAGTAATAAAATTGTGTTTTGTGACTAATTATTGGTCCTTTCATCATTCTAGCTACTTATTTGTGCCTTTCTCTTGTATACAGGTATATTGTGCAACTTCAATTTTCCATTACAGGTTTTGGGAGTTTTGTGCTTATCTAGGAGTGAATCTTTGTATGTGGTTGAGTTGTGGTGATTGTTCATCCTTCTCATTTTCATCTTCCTTTAGTGGAAAACCGAAAACTTTTCTAGAAACACCCTTTCTTGGTGCATCACCACTTCTAGTGTAGGTTTTATTTCTTGCAAATCTCTTACCCTTACCCCCATGAAAATGTTAGCATGGGTCTAGTTAGTTGTTTTATTGCATTATAAGTAGTGTTATGTTTAGTTTAGGAAGAAAAATTCGGCCTTCTTCGAAGGTTCACCTCGAGCCCAAGTCCCACAGCTTAAGAGGTGATCCCATGTTACCCAATCACACCGAACGTCATGTTCACATTCTGGCCATTGGGGGTGCTGTGATTTGGCGATAACATGTACACATAAACATCAAATTAGGCATTATGTACAATTTAGATCTTATCACATAACTAGGTAATTAAAGCGCTCCTGGTGTATTTGTGTGTTTATTGATTATTGCTCCAAGTTAAGATCTTTTTGGCATTTGTTCTTTATATTATTTAACTTGCTTACATGTTCCTATATGTTCTAAACTTATCAACTCCGCATACCTCTTTGTTTCACCTTGTTTATCCTTGTTCATTCCCCTTTCCCATGGTTTTATTATCTCCTCCCTCGTTTCTCGATGTACTAGGATATTCACTAAAATTGTTTTGATTCCTATCTTTGTGGGCCCTTTTGATATTTGTTTGTAGATCGCATGGTTTTTGTATCTATTTTTCATCCTTTTCCACCCATTGTGTGTAGGATTAGCTTCTTATAAGGTCTTAATTTGAATTTAAGACCTCTGTAAATACATAAATATATTTGTTCATTTATGCATACAATAAATATACATTAGATGTGTTAGGAAATTAGTGTTTACTGTAGGTAATTATTAGTTACGTGAGTTAGTAATTACTGTGTGGTAAATAAGTTAGTTGCTTAGTTGTTAGCTATTGTTATATTACTATGTGAGATTTGTTAAACTAGACTCACGTATTTTAGTCTGTGTGGTTGAGGAGGTTTCCTATTTTATAGGAGACATCCTCCCTATGTATTTGTATTTCGTGTATATGATTTCGATCAAGTATTTTGTGTATACACTTAAGTATTATCAATTTATTATTGTGCAAATTTCTAGTTCCTATCATCTGGTATTAGAGCGAATAATATTTCAATGGAAGCATATTAATTACTTAAAGGGGGGTTGTACTATTCCTCTCCCTGTAGATGAGAGATGAGAGATGAGAGATGAGAGAATAAATTATTTTTGTACTTGGTTTAGTGAGTTTGTTCCATGGTTTTTTTGTATCGAGTTTTAGTAGACCTATTTACTTTGGTATTACGACCTCTATAGTTAGTGGTTTCCAAAAAATTCCCACTCATATGGATATTAAAACTTGTGTGCCAAGCTCACATCAAATTCAACATAGGTCGGAACAATTATTTCAATTCAAAGATCCTGCATTTGCATCATTTTTTTGTGGTAGCATTCAAATCTCGTTTATTCTGCATCATCCGCCTGAAGTGATCAATCTAATACAAGTATGTTGTGACTCTGTGAAGCGTCGATCACAATGTTCCATTGACAGTTGGTTTGAATCAACACTTCATTAGTGTGGATCGTTTCATATAATTTTTGTATCTGGTTCTCAACTTCTAAATACATCGTGTGGCTTGACTCACTGTCTCAGATCTACTCGAAAAATTATTCCTCGACTCCAAATTTGTGTATATGCATCTAGATACACAAGGTTTGTGCCTGTCACCAGGAGATCTTCATATCTATAATTATTTTGGCTCTCTCAGTGCATGATACATTTTTCAATCATGGATTGTAGACTACGTTATGTCTGCCACGTTTAAAGGTAATAAGTTTGAGTGTTGATCCCCACATACATCGCCCATGCATTTCATCCAACCTGTCTCCACCGCCAACTGCCTAGTGAATATTAAAATCCAGGAAAACATGTACAAGGCACAGAGAAAGTGTGATGTGAGGAGAATGTTTCTATAACAGAGAAGAAGCATTGTGTGAAGAAAGTTTGTTGATCCTGCATGTGTAACAATTGGCATGGTGTGTTGACATTGGCAAAGACTTGGCCATCATAAAGGTGCATTTTATATACAAGCATTTCTTATAGTATTGTTTTATGTTTAGGATTATTTAAGAATTTAAAATTGTCTATTGGTGGTCAATAGATTAAAGTGTTATTTCTAATAACGATATAGACAATATTAGAAAATAGTGTCATTTTTTGTGTTATTATGTCAAAATCATTATGTCAAAAGATATATGCTCAAATATTTATGTTTTAACGTGTATTATCTAAGTCTCTTCGTTATTCATTTTTTAAGTATTGTATTAGTTGAAAAAATATCCTCGTTAATGTCAAAGTCCATTATCAAGTTGTTGTCATGTTTAATTAATGATTCGGAGTCAAAATATTGTAAAAATAAAAAAAATTGCCACACTTTTAATCAAACGCATTTTCGGTGTAACCGACTGAGTTAGCAGCACATCAACCAAAGGACGGAGGAAAACGAAGGTTGGAGGTCAATCAACGACCTCTCGTTAGTCACCAATGATGGGGCTGCATCAAAGGTTTGGTGGCACATTTTGTTTCAGTTGTGTGTTTTCTTCCAGTTGTGTGTGGTGTGTTCCAAATTGAATAATTGGAAATTTTACATTGAAGGGGGGAACATGATCTAATGTTCCATTTCTTGTTTTCATTTTGTGTGTATGAGCAACAGAATCCAACAGAATTTCTTATGTTATTCCCTACAGTGAAATGTGATGAGGGCTGAAAATAGTACTTGGCACATCATGATGTGGTTGTAGGTAAACCAATTGAAAACCTTCCTTTTTTGGTTTGTGGTACTCCAATTGAAAACTACCATTTTTGGTTCATGGTTAACCGTTTGAAAACCATATAATGGGTTTGTGATCATCCTGCAGTAAAAACCACCTAATCATAAAAGTATGTGCAAGTACAAAGATAGGTTTTCCCCATGTAAACACTAAGGGGGGAATGTTAGGAAATTAGTGTTTATTGTAGGTAACTATTAGTTACATGAGTTATAATTACTGTGTGGTAAATAAGTGACTTGGTTATTTTTTAGCTTTTGTTATATTTTTATGTGAGATTTGGTTGTTAAACCAGATGCAAGTATTAAGTCTGTGTGGTCGAGGAGGTTTCCTATTTTATAGGATATATTCTCCCTATATATTTGTATTATGTGTATATGATTTTAATCAAGTATTTTGTGTATACAATGAAGTATTATCAATTTTTTACCGTACAAATTTCTAGTTCCTATCAGAATGTTGTAAACAAGTAAAATCAATAGAAGAACGAAGATAAGTGGAAAAAAGAACAATTATACCTTCTTCGTAATAATCTTACAAACCTTTGAGTAAGACCGTGGAAGTGCTTAAACTTGTTTTGATCTTGTAGATTTTTATTTGTGGATGATATTGATTCAATCTCAAAGTGGACTTCACAAGGATGTGATTGTCAAATTGGCAGAAGTTGGATGTAATTTGCTCAAAGCTCCAGGGATATATTTACAAAGGAAATTGCTTGCTTTTATAGCTGAGGGTAGAGCCATGAGAGGTAAATGAAAGATTGACTAAGCTCCAAGTTAATGGTTGAATCGCCTGGGTTAGCAAGTATAATTTACAATAGTAGTTGCATATTTGGAGGGGCAATGGACATTTGGAATAATAGGAGTTACATCTGGTAATTGAATTGCACATACAACTCTATAGCCCCCCTAATTTATAAGAATCTAGAAGTGGAGTTCAAGTTGAGTTGACTAAGGAGAGGAATTGATTAAATAACTAATTTAATTAGTATTTAATTGTGAGGGAATAATTAACCATTTATTTCGTTAAATGTTTAATTATATTAGCTAGGAGGGTGTAGGAATTAATTTAATCAATTCCAAAGGCATGTTGGAACTAAATTATTCAATTCCAAAGGGTAGGAATATAGCTTAGGTAATATAATTAATTAAATTAATTCTAAAAGGGTGTATTTAAATGGTGGAGTTAATTTAATTAATTCCAAAGGGGTGTACTTCGTCAAGATAGAATTAATTTAATTAACTCTAATTGGATAGACGTGGGATAGAAATACGTACATATTTTTAGGGTGTCTACATTTGCCCCTCTCTAAAATGTTATTGTGAAGTAATAGTGCTTTAAAGATAATAGAAGCATGTATATCATCGAGTGGAAAGTAGTGAAGCATTTGGATGCCCCAATGAGTAGTTAAACTTGCACACAGAGTCTGCGCAGAAGAACAACACAGGAGCAAAAGCGCAAAGGTATAGGAAGGCGTCACACGTGGAGGTGTAGAGTCAGACTCCCAAGGACTTAGCCAATTTTGGGGATCAGGTCTATTCTTAGAGATTGGTGTACGGAGCACACAAAGCAATGCCGAGACTTGCGCGCCACTCTTCATGGAGATCTTTGAAGAGCATGACAACTTACTCTTGCATGGGCATAAGCTAAGAATAGATCCACCACTGTAGTTAACTATCAGCAATCTATAGATAGCATACTTGCATGTATGGCTATAGTTGTAAAAAGGTGCGTGGCTGTTATTAGCATGCGACCTATTTTTTGGTAGAGTTAAGTGGTGAAGGGCTAGTTCCCCACCCTATATATATGTAATGAATTACTTAGTAGACATATACATACAGATAGATATATATGCTTTAAAGAATGAGGAGAACATGAGTACATGTGACTGGATAATTGTAACAGATCCATGCGCGCATGCCTGGTATTGTATGAAGCTTTTGTACTATTGGTACGATGAATAGATAAAGGAAATTGGCCGAAAAAATAGTGTTTGATGTGTTTTATCAATGCATGTCATTATTTTCATGATGAATTACCTTTAAGCACTTATAGATCTGGTTAAGTATAATGATGAATGGATGGATTAGTTTCTAAAATATATGTTTACTGCTTTATCATGCTACCATTCTATCTGCAACTCTTAAGAGGGACCCAGTACCTTTGCGCACTTCGGGTGAGCACTCAGCCTAGGCTGAGTGATGTGCCAGTGTGACTAGGTGTTAACTAACAATTCTAGGCTGCATCATTGGTTCCGTTGCCGGGACCTCTTTTTCAGTTGTTTCAGAATGGTTCACGATGAAGACATACCAGTTAACTTTGGTGAGCGTTGAAGAATGGATTCATGATTTGGAGGAAGAATATGCACGGAGGTTTGACACTGGATCTCAGATTTAGTGCACGTACTTGGGTAGAGCAGAATCTGTATGACAGTTTATACGAAAGCTTCTTTGCTATCTTTCCAGTAGAATTATACGAATGGTTGACTGCATATGCATCTAAGTGGAATTGGAGGTATCGCACACTTGTTTGGACACAGGAGGAATTTCAAACACTATACGATGCTGACTTAAGCTGGACTCGCATGGTAGATACCTGGTTTCTCGGTGTCCTAAACAGCTATATTTTGGAGTATTCAATTTCAACTTATTCATGCCCAGAAGTAGCAGAGTTCTAGTTTCTACGGTATCCTAGAGGGACGTATTTGCAAGGTATTCCACTGGCAATCAAAATACTAATGGTAACGTTGAACTTAGAAGCTAAACCCATGGAAAGCTAAAAGAATCTCCATGCGCGGGGGTAGGAATAGGATTGGTGAAAGATGGCAGACCTAGCGGCAGCATGGCAAAGGGAAGAGAGGCGGCTGAAGTATGATGAGGCGCGCGAGAGGGAATTATGCAAGAAACAAGAAATTGCAGAACGGATGGTGTTGTGGAGAGAGATGGCTCGTGAAGGATTTGAGGCTCATGGGGAGGAAGAAGAGCAAGAGCATCAGGAACTCCCCCATCTAGGAAAGCATGACAGAGAACCCTCTTCGGCCTCACATGGAAGCACGCCAGTAGATATGACCTGGGCCGTGGGCGCATCTAAGCCAACCTACTGACCTAGCCCTTGCACTTGGTTTTCCAGTATCTAGTACAACAGGTAAAAATAATTTTAATTTAGGAAGTGAAAGCACAAAAATAGGTCAGACAGCAAGTACATCAATGGCAGCACAGACAGCTTCATTATTCTTTGGGGGTACATTTTCAGGCTCATCATCTACACAGAATATGAGTGCGCCGAGTGTGGGAATCACCTCTGGAGCTGGGACCACTTCCCAGACTGTAGGGGTCCAGTATAGTACCACTGTTGGGGCACAGGGGAGTGCATCCATGGGCCCTATTTCAAATCCTGGAGGAGGATCAGGTGGTATGGGTAGTTCTAGTTCCGGTGGTTTGGGTGGTACTGGAGGAAGAGGAAACCAAGGAGGTTCTGGGTCGGGTGGTCAAGGTCCGCAGCAACCCCAGAACATTTATATGGAGATGTCCCTTCATCTCCCAGAATACAGAGGTATCGAGGATGCTGTTGAACATGTTCATATGTGTGAAATATTGTGGCGTGTAAAAGGTATTACGGCCTCTGAGCGCAAGGCAAGTCAATTTGTGACTACATTATAGGCGCACGTGCACAGCTGGTATAGGAAGTTTGATCCCAATCAAACTTGTATTGACTATGCAGCATTGAAAGATGCTTTCTTAAAAGAGTTCCACATCCCAGAGTTTGAGCAGAAGAGTATAAGCACACTCAAGGATATAAAGCAAGGTACTACTGAAAGTGTACGTGAGTATGATGCGCATTTTTAAAACACTTCTATCCAAACTCTCTTATGACATTCATGCAAGTCAGCATGCACAATGGTTTGTCGGGGATTGATTACCCCATTTCAAAGAGCACTGTCACATAAGACTTATACCGATCCACGTGAAGCATTGGAAGCCACTTTATGCACTGAAGTAGTTGGGAGTATTGACACTGGAGTTAGTCCATTTTTGGAAGCTCAGATAGTGGCTATGGCAAAACAGTTAGAGAAATTATCGGCAAACTCAGCTCATGAAACGCGCTCAGGAATCTGGTGTATAGATTATGAAGTGGAAGGGCACACCAAGGATAGTTTCCCTCGCAGAACTATACGTTCATTGTTATTAGACTGTGAGATCTGCCATTTGAATCATGATGCTAGTCACTGCCCCTTACTACAACGCGCGATCAGGAAGAATGTATCCTCCTTTTGTAAAATTTTTAGGTCCACGACCCATGATACTGAGGACTGTAGATTGATTGGCCAGATCCATGATGCCATTGATATTGGGGTAAGACAGGTGAGTGTGGCTGATAATTCTAAAGGGAAGAATGAGCATCAGGATAGGGATTATAATAAAATGTGCTATGATAGGAATGACGGAAGGTTTGAAGGGGTTCGTGAAAGGGGACGAGGATATCGAGGTGGATATGGAGGATGAGGCCGAGGTGGAGGAAGGAGTGAATTCCCTCGAGGAACTTTCTATACATGTGGTTCACCTGACCATTATAGGCGTGAATGCCCGCAGAATATTTCCTGTTCATTTTGTGGAAAGGGGCATAGTTATGAAGAGTGCCCGGACTTGTATGAGCATCTCAGTAAGCAACACAAGCAAGAAAACAAGGGCATGGGGATGGTTAGAATCTAGCGCACGATAGAGAATCAGTGGATGCCAAAGTTAACACCAGAACCTGAGGTGGTAACAGTCAAGATAACCACACGAGCTGAGGCGGCGCACACAAGAGAGGTGTTGCAACAGAAGCCGAACAATCACTAGGGAGGAGGTTTTGCATGCTAGATATCCAGATCTAGCTCATCAGAAAGAAGTCTATCAGGAAACAATGGAGGTCCTTAGGAGCCTTCAAGGTGAGATACAAGGTTTAAAAGAGTAGTCTCAGAAATTGGAGCACAAGGATACAGAACAAGTCCCGTCGGATATTGACGACATCAGAGAGGTATGTAGAATGTTGCGCTAGGAGAATATTATTCCTTTATTAGGAAATTGGTTGAAAGGGAATACTCCACGCATGGGAACTGAAACTAAGAGACAAATACTTCATGCAAATCTCCCCCCTGATAGCATTGACTATGACAAGGAGATCACTTTGAATGTTGTTGTGGACGGATGGCTGTTGAGCAATATTCTGATTGACACAGGTGCGGAAGTAAATGTACTTACATTGGATGCATGGGAACAAATGGGGAGACCCCCATTGCAGCCATCATCTAATGTATTGTTCATGGAAAACAGAATGAAAGCTACTCCCATAGGAGTTTTGAAGGATGCATCTATCACTATACAAGGGGCCAAGTTCACAGGAGACTTTGAAGTGCTAGCACTTGCGGAAGCAGATAGTTTCCCAGCTTTGCTTGGGCGCCCTTGGTGTTATGCGAACAATGCTGATTTGAGGTTTAACAAAGGGTATATCAGCTTCGAAGAACAAGGAGGAAAGGGTCATAATACCATTAACAGATGGGAAATCCGTGCCATATGTGGAACCTTTAAGCGAAGAGGACTTGAACAGAATCTATATACGCGCTATTCGGGACCCAGAGGTCAATGATCCATCTAAGGAAGGAATCCTTCATTGGGAAGATTCTCAGTCAATCAGCGATACTACTAGTATTGCTTGTGATAATTGGGCTCATGGCACTTATGAACTAGTGGGGTGTGAAGTTAAGCATGTGGTTACTTGCAAAATGGGTTTTCACTCTGTTCGATGTATAGGTCGCGCAGTACCCCACTATACTGGATCTGAAGATTTGGCTAGATTTTTACAGGTCATGGAAACAAATTGGGTTGACCAGCTTAAACGATGAGATATGCTGTCATATACTTTGGGTGGGATGGCCACGCGCACTGGTGGGTAGTCCACAGGGATAATCTCTTAGAATGGGGAATGATTGGGACTGCCTTATCAACCAGGTTTTCCAGAAGTAATGCACCTACAAAAATAAGCCCTTATCATGGTGATCAACCTGCTCAACATCATATCCAGTAGTGTGAGAGACTCTAGACAGTAGGACAGGAAGCATTACCACCTTCACTTTGGGTGCATCAGTTTTATTCTACTCTACAAGGTTGCGCATGTGCTTGGTATGTTTATGCTGAATTACACCACGACACTGGCAATTGGCAAACTTTGACTACAGGGATGATCCAAAATTTTGACTTCTTTTCATCTATGCCACCAGTGAACACAACTTTAAGCTTTATCAAGTGCTTAACTATGGGAGATAGTGGGAAAGTGGAAGAACTTGTTCAGGAATTATTTGGTGAGACAGAGATAGGGGCGCGCTTTACGGATGAAGAAGATGATATCATATTACTTGAGCACGCTTCTCTGGAAAAAGATAAGGGGAAGATGGTTTACATAATTGATGAGGAGGAAGTTGAGCACTTGGACATGGATCATTCACCTGGAACACGATGAAGTATTATCCAGTGTGGATGTAGATGCGCATGCATATCATGAACCTATGAAGACAACAAAGTAAATATAGGCACAAAAGCTGAACCTAAGGAGGTGATAATTGGGGATTACTGGTCAGAATCAGAGGTAGCAAAGATCATAGAGTTACTTCGAGACTATGAGGACTTATTCCCAAGAGGATACCATGAACTTAAAGGTGTGCATATATCACTCAGAGAAATGAAGATAAAGCTCAAGGAAGGTGCGTGCCCTGTTAGGAAGTGACCATATCGGATGAATCCCAATTTTCACAAGAAAGTAAAGGAGGAGATTGACAAGATGTTGAAATCTAGGATCATTCGACCATTGGATGAATCAGAATGGGTCAGTCCTATGGTGATAAGCATAAAAAAGGATGGTAGGATTCAAATTTGTGTTGATTATAGGGAGTTGAATGCAGCATGTGTTACAGATCCCTTTCCTATGCCATTCATGGAGGAAATATTAGGAGTGGTTGGGCACGAAATATATTCATTTACAGATGGGTTTTCAGGGTATCATCAGGTTAGGATTTCCCCGGAAGATCAAGAGAAGACCACCTTCACTACTGAATGGGGGAGCTTTGCCTATACTGTGATGCCCTTTGGGTTGAAGAATGCACCTGCTGTATTTTCAAGGATAGTGGTACAAGCCTTCAAGGATTTTATTCATAACTTCTTACAAGTCTATCTTGATGATTGGACTGTTTATGGGCTGATTAAGGATCATTGTGACAATCTGCGCTTAATGTTTGAAAGATGTCGATAGTTGAGTATCTCATTGAACATCAAGAAGTGCATTTTTGCTACTCCCTTTGGCACACTTTTAGGACATATTATCTACAAGGAAGGGTTGCTGGTTGATCCAGCTAAAGTTGCAGTCATCATTGGCTTGAAAGCATTGGCCAGTCAACATGAGGTGCGTGGATTTTTGGGTCATACAGGGTATTACAGAAAGTTTATCAAAGGGTATGCAAAATTTGTCATGCCCTTGGAAGAATTGCTCTAGGGAAAAGGTACGTTCTACTAGGGGGAGTCACAGCAGTGTGCGTTTGAGATATTGAAGTAGAAACTTACTACCATGCCTATCTTGCATTTTCCTTCATGGGATAAACCTTTTCATGTTCATGTGGATGCCTCTGGCATAGCCATTGGCGTTGTCTTAGCTCAACCCGGTGAAGGTATCATTGATCATCCCATTTGCTTTGCTAGTAGGAAGTTGACCCCTGCAGAACAAAATTATACCACTACAGAGCACGAGGCCTTGTCCATGATCTATGCCTTACACAAATTTTGTCAGTATTTGTTGGCTACACCCTTTGTGTTTTATATAGATCACATGGCATTAAATATTTGGTGAACAAGCCCATTTTACAGGGGCACATATGCTGATGGATACTCTTATTTCAAGAGTTTGACTTTACAGTTGTGGTAAAACTAGGAAAAAGAAATTCTAGATCGGATCACTTGTCTAGAATTCAATCAAGGGAAGAGGCACAAACAATAGAAGAGACCATGCCTGATGCACAGCTGTATAGGTTACAATGCATGCCATCAGAATTAGAGGACATTGCTGTATTTTTGAGAACTAGTATGGCACCCGAAGGCATGAAAGCTTTAGAGAAGAAGCAACTTGCTATTTGTGTGGTACCATTCATGTTGATTAGTGGTGATTTATACAAGTTAGGCAGAGATGAGGTGTTACGCCATTGTGTCTTGGAGCATGAACGGAAGGACATAATGGAAGAAGCACATGGTGGTATTGTAGGTGGCCACTATGCAGGTGATGTAACAGCGTGCAAGATCCTACTTGCTGGTTTGTGGTGGGAAACATTGTACAAGGATTGTAAAGTGTATTGTAAGACATGTGACCATTTTCAATGTCTTGGTTGACCAGGAAAAAGGGATGAGATGCCTCTTCGACCAATAACAAGTGTAGAACCCTTTGAGAAATGGGCAATTGACTTTTTCAGGCCTATTTCACCAGCCACGCGCCAGACTGGATCACGCTATATCATCACTTGTACAGATTATCTTACCTGAATGGGTAGAAGCAGCACCTACCAGGGACTGTACAGTGGCTACAATAGTAAGGTTCTTATGGGAGAATGTTCTTACAAGGTATGGTTATCCTTTAAGTTTAACAAGTGATAGGGGCACACATTTTTTAAATGAGACAATAAGAATTCTTTTAGATGAGTTTATGGTTGCCCACCATAAAACTACACCCTATCACCCTCAGGAAAATGGGACTGCTAAGGCTTTTAACAAGATTTTGAGCCACACATTGACCAAGATTTGTGATGTTGGAAGGAAGGATTGGGATGATAAAGTATCTGTTGTTCTTTGGGCTTATAGAACAACATACAAAAGATTGAACAAAGCCACACCTTTTCAATTGGTGTTTGGCGTGGAAGTTGTTCTTCCTATAGAATTTATGTTACCTTCTTGCACATTGCACACGCTGGAGGTCTAGCTGATGAGAAAGCCTTGGAAGAATGGATTGTGAAGATGGTTCAACTAGATGAGTGCCGAGCCATCACACGCTGGAGTCAGAAATAGGAGAAAGCACGCCAAAAGGCATGGCATGATCGACACATCAGGGCTAAGAAACTTGTGGTGGGACAAATGGTACTTTTATATGACTCCAAGTTTTTGCGCCATCCAGGAAAGCTCAAGGTGCATTGGTTGGGGCCATATGTTATCACTCATATACTTGAAGTCAGGTGCTTACCAGTTGGAAACAATTGATGGCACAAGGTTTCCCGGTTACTTTAACGGAAGTAGGTTGAAGCCCTACTATAAATAAGTCTTCTTGGTGTTTGTAATAAGGCAGTATTGCTAGATACATTAGGTTTCCCTTTATGCATTTCCTTAATGTATTTCTTTCATCGTCGCTATGCTTTGTCAATTTTAGCTCTTATTTGTGTAATAAGCGTGCTTGCGCACATGAAACTAACTACAATATGAAGCATGTTGATGCACAGAGGACTGCACATCCTTTTCATGTGGGGTGGATTAGTGGTGACTCTCAGGTATATGCTGCAAAGATGTCATGTTGTGGGTGTTGAGAAAGAAGGTTGCTAAGGGTAACTGACAAAAGATTGCTTCTCAAGATAAGAAAGGATGAAGATGGATAAGGGAAAGTATAACGTGAGGTAAGTGGCAACCATGGTAATTACCAGGAGATGGTGCAGTGATGAGGTACTTGGGTGCTAGAGCACGCGCTGAAGAGAAGTTTGTGACAGAGGGTAAAAAGGCGCGCTAGAAGGTTATAGCTTTGGCGTGAAGATATACCACACGGAAATGATAAAAAAATGGGTAATAAATGAGGAAATTTTGGTAGGTAGAGCAGCAATTAATGCAGTGAAAAGTAGAAATCTATATAAGGACAGGATGTGATTTCATTTTTACCCTTACGACTATGAGAATTTGACAAAGAACCTACACGTGAAGTGCTAAAGTAAAGATATTTAAGGTACGAAGCAAGTGAACCAGGCGCGGAAGAGAGATTTGTTTATTAGAAGAGCTTAGATCCCCTAGGAAAAGGGTTTGACGAAGTAGAGTAATAAAATAGAGCTAGGGTGCGCAAGTTCATGATTAAAAATTAGGGCATGGAAGAATCGGGTTAGGGTTCGAAGCAAACTACTCAAAACACACAACAAATGGTCTAGAAAACAAAACCCTGAAAGAAGAATGGCACCAAAGAAGAAAGAAGCACCGGTAAAAGAAAAGAAGAAGGTGGTGGTGGAAGAAGAGGAGGAGATGGCCCCAGAGAGAAATTTCTCTGAAATGCAATACCCTGAAGAAGTTATTGTGGGGTAGGAATGGAATACCCACATAAGACAGAGTAAGATAAGTGAATACAATCACAAGACCACTGAAAACTAGAAGAAATTAGATGACCTGCTCACTTCTCGAATGAACAGGCACACAGGATGCATGCGATATATGATGATGCCAGGGAAAAGCTACTCAAAGGGAATGGGGTCTACCAACTTTATGAGCTTCCATACTTTGGAAAGTATGCACCCTTGTACAGATGGCTAATGAGCCGAGTCCATGAGGACTTATTCTACTTTGTAGGATTGAGGGTAAGATTGACACCCATCCTTATTACCACAGTTACTGGATTACGGGCATCGGGTGAAGTTATTAAGACCGAACTTAGCTGAAAAAAGTGCCATCTTGGAAACACAGAAGGCGTTGGGCTATCAGAAAGGACCACGCGGGATGGACATTGACAAATTGAAAAATTGTCGAGTAGTACAGGCAGCAGCACATCTAACTACAAAATTGAATGACCAAGAACGTTGGTCACAAGTTAATTCTATGTGGTTGCATGTGGCCAAGCACATGTCAGAAGGAACCACTTATAACATTACCGGCTTCATTGCAGAGCGGATAGTAGAGGAAGCGTGCGAAGGGAGTAAGATAAGTTTTGGCTGCATCCTACTAAGTTTGGTCTTCATGGAGATTGGGGTACCAGATGGCCCAAAAGAGAACATATGGGAATACCCCATAAACCACAAGTCTCCAGCTAAATGATTCAGAAAATATCTTTGCAAGGGGTAAATGACAGAGGAGGTGAAGGAGCATGCAGAGATGTGGTATGATAGGCTCCGTCGCGTGGCATTTGGAGAGGAATGGCATATACCCAAGGACTTGCCTTCGGTCCTAGGGAAATAGGTACAATTGTAGTCTACCAACACTTCTGTATTATGTGCTTTCCAATGATAGATGGGTCGTGGAGCCCCTGGTGCAAGCTTCCATATGCATTTCCCACATAATACTTTCAGGCTGCAGTTCATCGGTTCACCAACACATGGAGGTTGGTGTTTAATGTAGACAAGGTGGATTGTGAGTATCACACCATGTGGAAGACATATGGATATCCAGGGAGGAATGCATACAACGAGAATAACATCTCAAAGATCTTGAGCATTAAGCCAGAAATAGTGGCCATTGCAGATATCGGGGCCGCGCTAATATACCTCCAACTGAAGCCTAAAATGGAGAATAACAAGTACGTGGAGAACGAATTCATGCTTTTAGGGCCACCAAAGGGAAATAATACTATGGAGAACATTCTGGCACCTAGGCCCTCTACGCCCAAGCAAGATGATGAGGGAGAGGATAAAGAACCCGAAGATAAGTGGTGGCCTGGTGCGAAGGAGGAAGTAACCATCTAGCCAGGAGGGGGAGCGCGGGAACAACTCCCCATGGGAAGGAGTTACAAGGGAGGATTAGGGTGACCAAATATTTAAAAAGGTGTTTAAGTGCACAAGGGTGCAAGGAGGAACCCCGCAGGTGAAGGATTCAGAGGAGAAGAAATGAAGAAAACTCAGGCTAAGTGAGGAAACAAAAGAAACTAAGGAGAAGGCGCCTTCATCTCCAACTGAAGAAGAGCCTCAACATGAGGAGGAGAAGATGGAAGGAGAAGAAGGGGGTCAATCAGATGCTACACAGGACAAGGGTGGGGATACATCTGGTATTCCCAACCTTGATGCAGCCATTCCTAAGAGGACCCCAATCCCGTCGAACATAGGGGAGGATGCACCAAGGCACATGCCATGGGGTACGTAGAAGACCCAAAGTTGATTGTTTGCAATCAATTCCAGAGCACCATTGAGAAGAAGGATTTATTCAGATGGGTGCTCATGGATGAGGACAAGGTGACTTTGCACATAAGGAAGCAGCTCTCATGGTCTATGCACATGCATATGGATGAGCCCGACTTTGATGTTGGTGAAGAATTATGTGTGCGTCAAGACAGTTGAAGAAGGCACCTGAAATGTGCCACATGACAATCTAACCAACGGTGATGTCAGATGAGTAGGTGAGTAATGCCCTAGTCAAAGTATCCTCTGAAGTAGCAAGAAGAAACACAGATAAATCTGCTACCATCAAGGCGCTGATAAAGAAATTGAAATCCAAGGATGTGGAGATAGCGTGCCTAGTACAAGAAAAGGAATTAATCAAAAGGAAATATGACACTTTTGTTAGTATGGCAGAGGAAATTGGAGATGATGTTCTAAAGGTATGCCCACATCTGGAATCTTGGGTACCAAAACAATTCCCTTCTGCAATGCATTATGTAAAGACAATAATAACAGTAGTGTTGGAAGATGAAAAGGCACGCATATCCTCACATCCCAAGGACTCTGGGGAAAAGACAGAAAAGGCATAGGCTGCAGTAGCTAGGAAGATTACTACTTATGAAGGCCTACTGCAAGCCACCCGTGATGAGCACAAGAAAGATGATCATGCGCTAACCATATGCACAGCCCCAGATGCGTTAATCGCGATAAAAACCTTGGTGGAAAAAAATGAAGTATATAAGGCAATGAAGGATGCTTCCCTAGGTCGCATTGAACGCTTAGTCTTGGTAAAGAAAAAGTGTGAGGCACTAGCTATGGTGAAGACACCACATAAGGAGAGGTTGGAGGAGCTTGGGAAGCTCATTTCTCAGAAAATGGATGTATTAGAGGGGGTGCAAACCTCTATGTCAAGCGTAATGCTTGTGATACAAAATGAGAAAGGAAAACTCTCCATGGAAGAGCTGCAGTCCATTATTGCAAATGTGCCTTAAACAGCAGGAGTGGCACTAACTTCATGGGAGAACCTAGAAGTAGATATCAAAGAAGAATATCCAGAGTTGCTATTTCAGGATGAGATGGAGGGGCCTAAGGCCTAAACAGTTTTGTTAGCTTTGTATACCTTATTCAAAATTTATCTATTCTTTATTCATTCAACCATTCTTTATTTATCCATTCTTTGTATAAGTTTTGGACATCGCCATTGTCAAGGTGACAATGAGATTAGTGTGGGGTAATGTTTATCATAGGAAACACTTAGTTGAACTTACACACAGAGTCCATGTGGAAGAACAACACATGAGAAAAAGTGTGAAGGTATAGGAAGGTGTCACATGCGGAGGTGTAGATTCAGACTCCCAAGGACTTAGCCAATTTTGGGGATTAGGTCTATTCTTAGAGATTGGCATATGGAGTACACAAAGCAATGCCGAGACTTGTGCGCCACTCTTCATGGAGATCTTTGAAGAGCATGACAACTTACTCTTGCATGGGCATAAGCTAAGAATAGATCCACCACTGTAGTTAACTATCAGTGATCTATAGATAGCATACTTGCATGTATGGCTATAGTTGTAAAAAGGCGCGTGGCTGTTATTAGCATGCGACCTATTTTCTAGTAGAGTTAAGTGGTGAAGGGCTAGTTCCCCACCCTATATATATGTAATGAATTACTTAGGAGACATATACACATAGATAGAGATATATGCTTTAAAGAATGAGGAGAACATGAGTACATGTGACTGGATAATTGTAACGGATCCATGCGTGCATGCCTGGTATTATATGAAGCTTCTATACTGCTGGTACGATGAATAGATAAAGGAAATTGGCCAAACAAATAATGTTTAATGTGTTCTATCAATGCATGTCATTATTTTCATGATGAATTACCTTTAAACGATTATAGATCTGGTTAAGTATAATGATGAATGGATGGATTAGTTTCTAAAATATTATGTTTACGGCTTTGTCATGCTACCATTCTTTTTACAACTCTTAAGAGAGACCCGGTACCTTTGCGTGCTTCGGGTGAGCGCTCAACCTAGGATGAGTGATGTGCTAGTGTGACTAGGTGTTAACTAAAAATTCTAGGTTGCATCAAAGTGGGTGGATGACATAGCAAGGTGGCAGACGGTCGCTTGATAGGAAATAGATAAGGAAGTTGAACAATGAGGATGGGAGGAATTTTGATCATAGCATGAGTATCATTTGGAGATTTTGAATATAATAACAACCTTTATTTTACTATTACACAATAGAGTGGTCACCATGATTATTAGGAATCGGGAGGATTAACCCATATTTGCATAAATAAACACACACACACACACAAATAAAAGAAAAGAGAGAAAGGAAAACAAGCCTAATATGAACAGTAGGTGTAAGCATCATGGTTATAAAGGAACCAAGATTTTATCACACTACTTGCAATCGGTTTAAGTAGTAAACATCAATAATGAAACAAAAATTTGAAAAATAATACAATAATATGATGCCCCTAATACATGCCACAATGATGATTATGTATATAGCTAATGCCCCCAGGGTAGGAATAGGATCAAACTGGAAGAGTGGAGTATACTTAGCTACTCCTCATGACACTCTTGTTGGGTCTATTGTGTAAAATGATTTGAGAGAAATTTCCCCAGGAAAAGTTATATCACGAAGGAAAAAAATTTGTGACTTTCCCCAAGTAGAGTAAGGAATCATGCAAAGGGAAGAAAGTAATAGTTCGTAAGATTGAGAGTGATCACTAGGGTAGTGGATGAATGTATGAAATTATCAAGATTGTGTTGAACTATTTAAATATTCACTTTAGGGGTTTTCCGATTGTAGGATGTCTGATGATAAGTGAATGTTTGTTTGAAAAAAAATGTATGATTTTTTTTGAATTTTTGAATATATTTGATTGAAAGTTTTGATGGTTTAACAAAATTTTTGAAGAAATTTGAAGTAAAAAGAAAATGAAATGTAAACAAACCTGAATACACAATGGCAAAAATGATAAGCACACCATGGCTTATTTAGTAACCCAACAAGAAAATAAAACACTGTAAGTGGTCAAAAAGACACAAAACAAGCATGTGCAAGACAAACCCAATATGAATGGGAATGAATGACAACAAAGTTATTTTTCTACTAATATGCCAAGAATTATCCTGTAATTTATCTATAATCACAATAAAATTCCATAGAACACATGTAACATTGATAAATATAGATAATTTAAACAAGAAATTTATCTAAGAACATAGAAGACAACATTTACATGTATGAACAATAGACAAGTTACCCTAAAACAAGTAAGCAAAAAAGGAGTAACTAATGTTAAACTAACTAGTAAGCAATAATATAGTACAATTCGCAATTTACAGTGTTCAAAGACACTTGTAAGGTGTTCCACAGTGAAGAAATAGAGAAATTTCAATTTCCCCTAGGTGATAGCTTAGAAAACAAGAGCAGTGAATCGGGCTGAAGAGCAGAGTGATGCTTAGATACTCCAAAACAACTCTTGTCAGATCCCATTGAAACATGATCTGTATGAGGCCAAAGCCAAGTGTTCCCCCAAGCAAATTTGTATTGTGAAGGGTAACATGATTGATTTGAAGAATGTAAATGATTTGGAACAATCAGATGATGAAATTGGTGAACTAAGTTACATATAGTTGCGAATGTTTTTTTTGAACATTTTCAAAATGTTTTACATTTTTTGTATTTTGGAAACAATTTGATATTAATTTTGGGTTTTTATGAACAATTTTGTATTATTTTTATTTTTGGAATTTTTTTAAATTTTTTTTTTTGAGTTTTGGAACAACACATGCCAAAGAATAAGGAAAAAGGGATTCCCATGTTGTAAACAACATGTTACACATGAACAAGGTGAACGGAAAGCATGATAGAAGGTGAACAAGAGTGGTATACTATGGGCATGATTGACCTGACAAGGATAACACATGATAAAATGCATGATGTGACATAAAAGGAGACAAGGTGAAATGATGAAGGAAAGCGAGCACATTGATATGCCCCCAACACCAAGGGTTAGTCTTTAGAGACTCAGGAGTAGAAATTTTTTAGATGAATGGCATTCATAGGCTCTTTCAACTCTTTACCATCCTCAGTAGATAGTTTGTATGCACAGGATCCAAATTTTATAGTGACAGTATAAGGACCCAACCAATTAGGCTCAAATTTTCCTTATTTTTCATGTGGCTTGGTTGTGTTCTTTTGATTTTCTTTCAGGACCAAGTCACCAATCTCAAACTGTTGTCACGGTCTAATATTGTAGTTGTAGTTAAAACATAGTCAATTCTGATACACTTGAAGATGATCCAAAGCATGAATGCATCTCTCATCCAGTAACTCAATATCTGTAAGGTGAGCACAATGGTAATCCTCTTCATGTATAAGGTGTTGGAGGGAAACACAAAGGGAAGGAAGTTTGATTTCAATGGGTAATATGGATTCAGATCCATATACTAGGGAAAATGGGTAGATCCTATAGGAGTGTGGAAAGATGTGTGGTAAGCCTTGAGGGTGGGATACAATTACGTATGCCAGTTACATCCATACTTATCAATTTATTTTCCAAGATGGATTTGATATTCTTGTTTTGAAGCTTCAGACTAGTCATTGCATTATGGGTAGTAAGGTGTATGGCCCATTGTCAAGATAGATATGATATTTTTTAGCTAATGCTTTGAAATTCTTATTCTTAAGGAACCACCATTATTAGTGACAATGGCAGTGGGAATTCCAAAATGACAGATAATATGGTTAAAGATGAACTTAGAAATATTACACCCAGAAAAATAGGTAAGAGGCATAGCCTTAACCCACTTGGTGAAATATTCAATGGAAGTTATGATGAAAGTATGGCCATTCAGAAGAGGTGGGCTTTATTTTTCCACTGATTAGATCAAGCCCCCATTTAGAAAAATGTCATGGTGAGGTGATAGGATGCAAGGCTTGGGAAGGTGCATGAATTAGATATACCATGCTTCTAGAAAGCCTAAAATTTCTTTACATAGTTACATGCATCCATTTCCATTATGGGCCAGTAGTATCCAATGCATACAAAGATATTATTTACAAGGACCATTCCATTAGTGTGTGCACACATATACCTGAGTGTACTTCAACTAGCATTTGAGTAGATTCATCCTGATTGATACATCTTAAGAGAGTCCCATCATAGCCTCTTCAATATAGGGTGTTAGCGAGGATAGTGTAGTGCGAGGCATGTTGTTCTAAGGCTCATTTGTTGGCTACGTTTCGTTCATGTTAGGAGGATAAGATTTTGTTTGAATGAAGGTGTATATATTGTGATACCAGGGGTGATCAGGACCAACAATCTCATAGACCATGGTGGACTCTAGTAAAATCATATGCGGGCACCAAAATATGTTCAATGAGGAACTCATTGTGAGTTTGATGAGTTCAAACACAAGAAGGGATACAATAGTTTTCATGGCATCCAATGCTTTGTTTTATAGATGAGGAACTTGTTAAAAAGTGATAATCCAGAAATACTCCTTTGATACTATCAACCATAGTTTGTAGGGTAGAAGCTTCTCATCTTTTACTTGATACTCACCATTGACTTTGCTTGATGATGAGAAGAGAGTCACCAAAGATATTCAATTCTTGTAGTCTCCAGGAGATAGCAAAGCCTAAAGCATGTTATCAATGCTTCATACTCAGCTATGTTGTTTTGTAAACGGAAGATGATGCGATAATATTTAGGTATGAGATCCCCATTAGGTGTGCATAGAACAATTCATCTCCTGAACCATGTGATGTTGTAAGAACCATCAAAGAATAGATTCCATGAGGGGATTACATCAATGAACAACAATTTTTCATCTAGGAATTCAAAATTTAATGGTTGTGAACCTAATAGTGGTGTTGCGATCTAGTTGATGTCATCGATGTTTGACCTTTTATAGCTTTTTGATTGAAAAATTCAATATCAAATTCACTAAGGAGTATAATCCAGCTAGACATCCTTCATGTTATCACTAGTCTTGAAAGTAGATATTTGAGAGGGTCAACCTTTGTAATTAACTTGGTTGTATGATTTAAAAAATAGTGTCGCAAATTTCCAAAAGTTTAAGTGACTGTCAAGCAATCTTTCTCAACTTATGAAGTACTTAAATTCATGTTCAAGAAGGTTTTACTCAAATAATAAACATGCTTGTTCCTGACCCTTGTCATTTTGTTGCACCAATAATTCCCCAATGACATGTTCTGTTACAGAAGTGTACAAAAACATAGGATTGTCCTTGTATTAGTGTAGTATGAGTACCAGTGGAGTGGAAAAATATTCCTTCAACTTGGTGAAAGATTCTTGACATTCATGTGTCCACTTGAATTGGAAATCCTTCTTAAGTCATTGATTAAATTGATGGCACTTGTCCACAAGTTGAGAGATGAAATTCCGAATAGAATGAATCTTACCTTGAAATCCACGTAGTTATCAGAAGGTTCTGAGGAGGTAGAATATCTATTATAGCTTTGACCTTGGTAGGGTCCACTTTGATTCCCCTTCGTGAGATGATGAATCCTAGAAGTTTTCCCGAAGTGACACCAAAGACACAATTTTTTAGATTAAGGAAAACCTTGTATTCCCTTAATCTCTCAAAGATACACCTAAGAACTACTAGATGATCAACTCTAGTCTTTGATTTGGAAATAATATCATCGACATAGTCCTCCATAATGTCGTGAATAAGTTCATGAAAAATGATAGTCATGGCACGTTGATAGGTAGCACCAATGTTCTTAAGGCCAAAAGGCATGACCTTATAATAGAATTTCCCCCATGGGGTTGTGAAATTTGTCTTGTGCTAGTATTCTTCAAGAATTTTAAATTTGATTGTATCCTAAAAATCCATCCATAAGAGATAACATCTCATGGCCCACAATAGAATCAATGATCATGTCAATATTGGCAAAGGGAAATCATCCTTGGGACATGCCTTATTGATGTCATGGAATTCCATATAGATATATGAATTCTAGGGGTCTTCTTTGCAACCAGTACCATGTTGGATATCCACTATGAGTAGTCGATGGACCAGTATGAAGCAATCATCTAGTAGTTTTTGAAGTTCAGTCCTTGACAAGCAATGTAACTTTGGGATGCATTTTACGCAACTTTTGCTTGATCAGGTTTGTGCATCAAGGGCACACCACAAGAGGATGAACCACAAGAGAAGGGTCAAGGCCTAGAATATATCCTTATAAGACCAAGAAAATACATCTTGAAAATCTATTATAAGCTCTGTGAATGCCTTGACTTTAGTTTCTGAGAGACTAACACCAAGTTGTAACAATTTAGGTTGGTCTTCTCTGCCAATGTTGATAGTTGTTTTTTCCACCAACATCTTAGAAGTTGTCATTATCTTGAAATGATGATTATAGGTTTATGTAGATCATCAGATATTTTCAGTTCAGAATATCCTCTCTCTAGCACCTCTGAAAGGTTTTCACTAGGAGATACATCCTTTTTTTGCTTTTTCTTTTTCAATTTTTGTTGCTTGCATAACCCCTCAGAAAGGTTTTCACTATGTGAGATATGATTTTTCTTTTTTCTATTTTTGAATTCTTTTATTTTTGGACTGGATATTTCAAGTTCCTCACCAAAATAAGTGGTAGCATTCAAGGTTTATATCGAAACCCTTCTTATGATCTGACAAGGGAAAAGTGTCTCGAGCCCCGAGGAACTTCTGGATGGCCTCATCATTTTTAAAGAGGTCCATGGAAATATGACATTGCTGGTCATTGATCAATGAGTGAAGGTTGAACAATGTCAAGGGTATGGATGGATAAATGTTTGAGACATATGGTAGTTTCTATAAGGTTCTCAAAGAGGCTATGTGTGGAACCGGGTCTCAACTTTGAAGTTATGAGTCCTCATCACTAGTTAATACATCAAATATAAATGGAACTCTTCTCAAAGGTCTCATACCCTATACCATGTGTGTAGAGATTATATTTGATTTCAACAGGTTTGAGAGTGTTGTGTCCTTGTGGACCAAGTCCTCTTCCTTTCCAGTTCATATTTTTCATCATTTTATGTTCCTTGTATAATCCATGGATTCGTAGCATTCATCCATCCAGATCCTTGTATAAATCCAAGATTCATCAGAGCCTTAAATGTGTTAATCTTCTAAATATCCATATCATCTCCAAGGAGTAGTTCCCAGATAGTAAACTAGAGGTTCTCTATAAGTGGGGAGCATTAGGGCACCCATAGCTGCGAGGTGATAATGGGAGTTGGCCAACAAGAAATGCATTTTCAATGTGTACTCATCAAGACCTTTATGAGAGAATTTAATCTCAGGTGATGGTTTGGACATAGATGATTATAAAGAAGATGTGAAGGCATGAGAGTGCAACAGAGTTTCAAGATCAATGTAATTGTTGGTAACGAGAATGATGCAAGGTTCGGCTAAGCTATTAGTGGATGGACAATAATTAGATGTATTGTACCTTGCTTCGTAGGAGTTTATAGTATTTAAAGTGGTTTAGTCACTAGCAAGACCAAGGTGAACTCCTTACTGTTGTGCATGGGAATTTTATACAGCTGAGTGGAAGGTGGAAGGAATGGATTGCATCGTGTGTATCCAAGGTCTACCTCAAAAGGAGGTTATATGATGTTTCTACATCCACAACATGAAAACGGGTGTCAAGAAGTTGGGGGAAAACTTGTATAGGAAGGGTGATAGCATTACGAAGGATTTCCGCTCAGTATTGTCATAACCATAAATGGTAATGACATTAGCATCTAATTTGTTCTCTGTGTGACCAAGACAATGTAGCATTTTCATAGAGTGTATGTTAAGGGCTGATTCTATTTTCTATAAGAAATATTTTGACCTTATGGTTCATTATGTAGGCTTTGATGTACAAAGAGTTTTTGTTAAGAAGATTGGGGTTCAACATATCCTGAGGGCCGAAAGACAATATGGGACTTTCAGATAAAATGTTGGCAATCATATCTTGAAATTGTTGAACATTAAGGGTATGTAGGAACATGTGCTTCATGAATAGAATGACGTAAGGATGTCTTAGAAGCTAGGTGAGCTCTTTTAATAGATTCATTAGATATATGTGTGCATGAGAGAGGTATAGTAAATTATTTTATGATGTTATACTGACTAGATGTAGTAATATATAGCATTAGAAGTTGAATTTTGGTTCTGAAGGAGTCATGTGATTTAGACACTTGAGGCTATGTAGAAGATGTTGATTGTTGGTATTGCCATAAGAAACTAGATTTTATTCTGACGTATGGCTTACAAACATTAGTCAGAAGGTTTGAATTTGATGGTGGTGATTGTGAGAGGAAATTCCTCAATAAACGAAATAATTAAATTGTTAGCAACAATTATTAAAAGAGGTGGTCTTTATCAGTGTTTTTATTATCAACACCATCTTTAGGAAATGAGTTTGAAAACACTTTTATATTTTCATTCGGTTGCTTTATTCGATGAATGATTATTTAATGGAAATTATCCTAGATTGTTGATGTGTTATTAGGCATAATTTATGTGAATCATACACATCAGATCATTTTGGTTACAAGTTAATGCGAATCAAATTCATAGTAAGTGTCTAGTTTTATACCAAGCAGGTTTAGGTTCTCCTTTAACACAAGGTCTTGTAATTAGGATTGGTCTAACATTTTGGAATTGACTTAAGTTGTCATAGAAAATTTAATAGAGGTTCTCCCAAAGGAATGAAATGACAATCATTTTTATTCATGAGATTAGTAAGCCTCTTTATTTGTAAAAACAAAAGGATGTTTAGATTTGTTAGGATTAGTCTTGATTGTTTTAAACATTATCCACATTTTGGTTTATTTTTGATACCTTCATTGACAATGTTATGGTTATCTATTAACATTTTTGGATATTATCATGGTGATATCTAATGTTGTTGTTGTTTTGGTTCTCATTATCCTTTTGAGTGAGGTTTGATCAAATATTTTATGAGAATGGATTTTTAAATTTGCCACCCTTCCTTGAATAAATTCCTTAAAGGTATTGAGGAAGTAAATTTTCACGTGAAAGGTTAGTTCACTAGTGATATTTAGGACATGAAAATTCTCACTATTTATTTTTCAGGAATTGAGCATGGGAATCATCTTGCATGATTTCATGTCATCGTTGTAAGAGCTATGAAAAGTTTTCATTGGAACATTGTTTAGAATTACACAATTCCATCATTGCTATTTCAGAGTCTTAAATTGAAAGATAAATGTTTAAAAAATTCTCTGAGAGGTCCATGAAAGTATGAATAGAACCCTTGGGGAGGTGTAAGAACCAGTTCAAGGATTGTCCCCTAGACTATGTGGAAAGAGATGTAATAGGAAAATATCATTGTATGTCACTTCTTGGAAAGCCATGTAAAATTCCTTGATGTGCTCTCTTGGTCATTATTGCCCTTGTATTTATCAAACTTGGGAATTTCAAATAATTTTCTAGGAAATGGTCTACATAAGATGTCCATTATCAAAGGGGTAAGGACACAATTCATCAAAGTTGAATTGTTTACATTAGTTTTGCATACCTGAGATAGTGTCTTTCATTAGTTTTCATTTGTAAGAAAATGACAAGTCATTTTGTAAGATAGATGATGAGCCTGAAATTAGAGTAGGATTTTCATGCAATAATCTCATTGTTATTCTACTGAATATATGGAAAATATATAGAAGGAGAGTTTCCTATAAAATAGGAAACCTCTTATAACAACTCACTAAATACATGAAGTTGTTTTAACAACTTCACTTACAAACCAAAACAACTTCACTTACAAATTGTATAACAATTATTATAATTATGAGTTGTTTCTAAACAACTCATAATATAATAATAAACTACAAATAATGTTTACACTAATGATATTCCTAACATTCACTCCCTCAGTGTGAACATTATTTACTGATATCACCCCCTTAATGTGAACATAGAAAAAATGCACCATAAAAGTGGAACCAGAATCGTATACCTCCGCATACTTTTAGGTCTGCATACTACTAGCTTGGATCTTGTTGTTTGGATCTTGTTGCACATGACCAATCTGCTTCACCATAGTGAAACCCACACTGGATGATCACACTTGCAACAATTCACCTACATATGTGAACTCAACAATTCCTGCATTCACTTCCAATGAACGATAAATTTCACCAGTAGATCGATGTTAGAAGTATGACACTTGAAGGATCTCTGTAGTCAGAGGATCACTCTAGTTTAATTGCCCTCCTATACAACTGTTCTCAACATCCAAAATTCACATCTTCCTTGATTGAATCAAAACATGGGAAGGAAACTACACACCACTTTATTCTGCACACACCACACAACTAAAATAATACAAAATACTACCACCAAATTTGAATGCAACCCCATCATCGGTGACTGACGAGAGGCGTTGATCGCCCTCCATCCTCCGTTGCCTCCTGTCTGCAATGAGTGAATTATTTACTATAAGAATTCCTCATCACTGGGACAAGAAATTTCTTCATCTTTAGAGTATTCTTCCCAATCAGTTTCTTCTTCTACCAAAAAGTCTTTTTGATCTATTTTGTCATCAAGTAGATCTTTTTCTCTCTTTTTACAATTCAAAATTACATGTCCTAATTCTTTGCAATAAAAAATTTTAACCTTTCCTCGTGAATGAGCATGCTTTGAAGTATACTTGCCCTTTTTGATGATGAAATGACTTTATTTTGTACATATAATACTTCCTCTTATGGCTCAGAGGGTTCATTATGATCGAGAAGAGCAGAAATTACTCCTTCTAGACCAATGTTAAGCTTGCTCAGAGTAAAAACCATATGAGACTTTTTTCTAGGAAATTTTTTTAAGAGAATTGCTTTGGCATCATCATCATTTACCTTTTCATTAATACTTGTGAGCTGATTAAGAAGAGAGTGGAATTTTCTTATATGATCTGCCATCTTTGCACCTTCGTCCATCTTTAATCCATATAATTTTTGTTTCAAATTTGTCTTGGCACTTTCTGCTTCAGATCTAAAAAGCTTGTTTAATGTCTCCCAAATCTCCTTTGCAAACTTTGTGAAGTCCACATGGTGTAGGTAAGCTTTAGATACACTGATACCAATGGTTCCCAAGGCCTTTTGATCCTTGACAGTCCACTTTGCAAGATTTTTTGCATTTGTTGGTATTGTAGTATTAATTTCAACGACATCCCACATATCCTTCTCAATCAAATTCAGTTGTATCTGGATTCTCCATGTATGAAAATCTCATCCTTCAAACTTCTCAACAAGACTTAATTTCTCCATTTTTGCAAGATCAAATAAATAAAAGTAACCCAGGAGCACTTTGTTTTACGGAGTAAAATAAAATTAAAAATAAAAAAATAAAAAAGGAAGTCGGTAACCCCGAGAATGCATCTATACAAGAAAAATTTTCTTTTAACAATGATTTTGGTGTGGACCGCTAATTGAACCTCCAAATTCAATCTTATATAAAATTAATAAAATTGAAAGCATTTGAATGAAGGACATATCCCCGCCAAGGCATTTGATCTTACAACCAAAAGGTGTATAATGCAAATAAATTATATTACGAAGAATATATAATAAAACATTCTAACCTTCAAAGATATGTGGCAGGTTATGGATCTAACTCGTGGTAGATTTGGTGTTGTTGTTTTGACTTGCTTTGCTTATGGTCGCCTCCTATGATAATTCTTCTCAAACTTTAGTTGTTCGTTCCTTTGTAATATTGATGGGGCTTTTAATGTTACATAGATCTACAAAGTTCGCAGGTGAAGACTCCAATTGCTACGTATGTTTGTTATTTGTAGTAACTATGTGGCGCTCAATCTACCAAATCCAAACTCGATCCCAATTTACATTCAAACAAGTGAATGATAGGTGTAAAGAGATCATATCATACCAGATACCAAGGGTGAGCTTAAGAATTTTAGTCAAATATGTAAATGATAATGAATGATAGAGAACACGCCTTCTAAGTATTAAGACTAGCCTCAAATATATTTGAATCTGACTATGAATCCACGTCAACCACAACAGTTTTGATAGGTGGCCGATCACATGAGTTGAATTTGCAATTAAAAAAAGGTCATAATGATTGTAATTTTCAATGCATGCATGTGGGTTGCATGTGCCAGTGATCTGATAAAGGATTCATAGACTGAGCAAGTATGCAGATGATGGTGATAACAACCAAAAAATTAGGAGATGCCTTTGATACATGAATAAAAAATATTTAATGCAATGCACAATCGTGCATCTATAAATTCGGTCCAAGAATCTTTTCAACCATGAAAGATTCGATAAGGGCTCATGCAGATGAATAAAACGAAACCTTAACTTTTTTAGGCTACCTTAAAAGTAGCAAATTGCCTTCAAACATGGCTATTGTGCTCCCACAAGACTCTCATTAGTAGACCTACTATGAAACCAAATGAAATCAGAGTAGGAGTTTCACACAATAATCTCATTGCTATTCAACTAGATATATGGAAAATATATAGAAGGAGAGTTTCCTGTAAAATAGGAAACCTCCTATAACAATTCACTAAATACGTAAAGTTGTTTTAACAACATCACTTGTAAACCACACAATGATTATTATAATTATGAGTTATTTCTAAACAACTCATAATATAATAATAAACTATAAATATTAATTACAAATAATGTTTACACTAATGATATGCCTAACAGATCCCTCATTCTTAGGTTTGTTATTTTCTTTGTTGGTCACAATGTTGCTCTTAGATGAATCGTCACTAGTTTTTGGGGAATTTTTGTTAGAAGGTTTGGTAGTGACTTTGGAGGACAAGATAGCTAATTGTTTGGCTATCTCCTTGATTTTATCCATGATTTAGTAGGATCAGTGGCCGAATCAATAGATTTTCCCTTGTTCCTAGTATTTGATTTGTTTGGGTTCAATCCATCGTCATTGTCATTTTTTGAGGTGTACTTGCCTATATCCTCATTGTTTGAGTTGTTAGGGCTAGATCCATCATTGTTTTCATTTGAAATAAATGTATTACCCTTTTTGGTTTTTGGTTTGTTGAGTAATGTTTTTAAAACATTTTCGTCAAAATAGAAGGGTAATTTTTCTCCCATCTCAAGGAGACAAAGCTAAAATCGATCTTTGTTCATGCACAAGATATTTTTAACGTGGGCTTGTTCTTCCGGAGATATGTCATTTTGAACATCCTCTTCATTTTGGTTTCTTCACTATTAAAGTGATTGCCAAAAGAATTGCAGACCTTTTTAGCTCTGTCAAAAGGAATATAGTTTATATGCCTTGTTCCCACCATTTTTGACAAAGAGGAGAAAAAGGAGATGTGAAATATAACTCAACCCATAACAACGTGAATTCTACAATGGAAGATAGGGTTGTGATTAGGTTTGATGATAACATATCCCTTAACAAAGTGAATCCTAAGATAGAAAAGGTGCTTGGAATATTTCAATGACGTGACCCTTAACAAAGTGAATGTCAAGGTAGAAGCATGCAAAAGTGATGATGAACTCAACCCTTGACAAATTGAATGTCAAGATGGAAGAGGGTTTCGATGTGGTTGAAAGGTTCTCGTCCTCTACAAAAGTGAATGTTAGATGGGAGGAGGATTATAGTGACAAATATTCAAATGTTCTCAACCTCTAACAATTTTAATGGTACAATGGAGGAACGACGATAGAAAAATAGTGAAGGTACTCTACCTCTAGCAAAGGGAATGCTATATGAGAAAAGGCTTTTACGTTTAAGATTTGATGGAGCTCAACCTCTAGCAACGTTAATGCTAGAAAGGAGGAGATGAAAAGAGTCAAATCCCATGCAATATACTCAACCTTTAACAAAAAAATGTTAAGAAGGACGATTCTTTAGCAATGAAATGATAAGACTCAAACATTAGAGACGAGATTGTTGAGACAAGAGATAATGAGGATGACAATAATGTCTAGAATTTAATAAAGGGGTTGTCAAATTATAGACGTGAGATAAAAAAAGTGTATAGTTCAATAAGGATGGTGTTGAACTAAAGGACGTAAGAGGAGGAAAAAAAGATTGCAAATCTTGATGAAGGATGAGATATGAAGGACTTGATCAAGACAAGGTAGATGTGAAAATGTCAAGATCTAAGTCGTGAAATGAAGATGCTTGAGTAACGACGTGGATATCCACAACTCAAGACTTGATGTGAAAGGGAAAATGAGAACTTAAACTTTGGAAAAGTTGTCCAAAGGTTTAAGACTAATATGAAATGGGGATAAACTCAAGATGAGAGAAAATCTGAAAAGGGAAAGGTTTGATGATTCCAAAAAAGGAAGACTCAAATGGGAAAATGAGAATTCTAAGGGAACAAAATTAGATCAAATGAAGGAAGTGAAACAAAAGGTCCAAATGAGAATTATTTGGGAATGTGAGAAAATGGTGAGAAATCCAAATAAATGAAATATAAGGATTTTTTAGAAGAAATGAAAAAAATACCCAAATGAGAAGTTATTAAGAGACTAAAGGGGAAGACAATGATAAAACCAAATAAAGAATATTTGGGAGAGTGATAAAAGAGAGGAAGTGATTCCAAATGTAGGAAAATTTTGAGAGGATGGAAAAGAGATAAAAGCTCCAAAAATAAGATTTTGAAGTGTTAAAATAGTGGTAGATGCCTGCAAATGAAGAAAAAGGATGATACGAAAAGAGGTGAACAACAAGCAAAAATTTGGAGATTGGAAAAAAGAGACGATAATGAGCCCAAATAAGGAGTATTTGGGGTAGTGAAAAAGGAGATGAGAAAGATTCCTAATAAGGAGTATTTGGAAATATTAAAAAGGTATAAAAGATGAATCCAAACAAGGAGTGTTTGGGAAAAAAAGTGAAAAGATATGAACGTGAGAATGTAGATGTGAGTGTGGAACACTACTACGAAAAGAAAGAAAACAAAATAAAGAAACAAAAAGAGAGTTTTTGTTTATGGTTTGTTTTGGCCCCTCCCTTAGCTTGGTTTGGATAGTGTTTGGCTTCCTAGGTGGTTCTCTCAACTAGGTGTTAGCAGTATACCCGAGCGAGCATAGTGGTATTTCTAGTTGTCGGCTTTACTTTACCCCCTTTGAAACCTTGAGCTAAGATCTTGCTCAAAATGAATCACACTGAGGTTGCCACTAAGGATATCTATAACTCTAATCTCATAAAGTAATACTAGTCAATTGGGATGGGGGTACCCGTTTCATCAACTAGTTCCCTCAATGTGTTGACTACTTTGTGTGTGGTACTCCTCAAATGAGTTTTATGGTGTATGCCAAAGCACTTCCCATAGTTATAGCAGTTGGGAAATAGCCTTGTCAACCACACCTACAAATATAGTGTGAATTGTTTATTTTATCTTGATTAAAATATGAGATTGTCTTAACCACCGTTTTTTGACTGAGGCAACCTACAGTTAGTAAGTTGTTTTAAACTTCATTCAAGGAAAACTACAATTAGTAGTTTAAGAATGAAATCTTGTAGAGTTGGTCCTGCAAACAAAAGTTAGAACATTTTATTGAGGTATAGGACAAGATGAAAAAAAAAACTCACATTTCTGATTTTCAAGATCATTTATAAAGCACGAGGGAAGAGCATACACGTGAGCAAGCTTTGATTAATAAAATAAAAACATTAATTCCCGAAAACACGCAAGAAATGATCACATTTCTTATTTCTAAGATCACTTTGAAAGTGTGAGGAAAGAGCATACGTGTGAGGTTGTTATGTTTAAACAAAAATAAATAAAAAATTATAAAATACTACAATTTTAAGCATTATTTTGAACAATTTGCCTTTATAAAACAATATGGAAACCTGCCACACAAAATTTAGCAATTTGTAGAAAAAAAATGAATTTAATGTGTGAAACGAATGACAAGTATTAGGAGAAATGAAACCATAAATTTTATATAAGTTTAAATTATAAAATTATGTTTTTATTGCATAGATCGTCTCGAGACCTTTTCGTAAAAAATAGATTGGTTTCAAGTTCGGGAGCAAAAAATTGTGGCTTCTGAAAGATGGGTTTTGCTAGTGCTCTCATTGAAACATTTAAATGTGAGAAAAAACGACTTAAAAACTAGTGTTTTTGGCTTTTTAGCTATTGTACTTCACTTGAGAACCCAAAATTTTGATAGTAATGTTAAATAAAGACAAGAAACACACAAACAAAGTTAAATCATAAAATGATAAACTAAAATGAGGAAAATAATGTGGGAGCTCCCACCGGGTGTGCCAGAATGTAAACAAGAAAAAATCAATAGACTAACAAAGATAAATTAATAAACAAATAATTATACTTTCTTCGTAATAATCTTGCAAACCTCAAGTAAGATTGTGGAAGTGCATAAAAATGTTTTGATCTTGTAAAGTTTGATTTATGGATGCTCCTGATTCAATCTCCAAATGGATTTGCAAATGCTACAAGCGGACTTCACAAGGATATGGTTATCAAATTGATAGAAGTTGGATGCAATTTTCTCAAAGCTCCAGGGATATATTTACAAAGGAAATGGCTTACTTTTATAGCTGAGGATGGAGCTATGAAAGGTGAATGAAAGATGAACTTAGCTCCAGTTTAATGGTTGAATCACCTGGGTTAGCAAGTAGACTTTGCAATAGTAGTTGCAGATTTAGAGGGGCAATGGAAATTTGGAATAGCAGAAGTTACATCTAGCAATTGAATTGTACGTACAATTTTATAGCCCCCTCATTTATAGGAATCTAGAAGTAGAGTTCAAGCTGCGTTGACTAAGGAGAGGAATTGATTAAATAACTAATTTAATTAGTATTTAACTGTGAGGGAATAATTAACCATTTTAATTAAATGTTTAATTATATTAGATAGGAGGGTGTAGGAATTAATTTAATTAAAATTCCAAAGGCATGTTGGAATTAAATTATTTAATTCTGGTAGAGGATGTGGAAGTGAAAAAGTTATGAGGAGGTGAACTTCGGCTCTGCTAGGGTTTTTTTCATGCTTTCACTTGCCATACTTCGCTGCGGAAACTGTGTCTCCATAGATTTTTTAGAGGTCTCCCCTCAATCATATCATAGTGTCTTCCAGCTATTTTCCTGCGCTAAGGTGATGTATAGCTTATAAATGGCCAACTCTCCTCCCATTGCAACAACTGTTACAACTGGTGGAAATGGCTCCCAAGCACATGAGGAAGTTTGTGCCGAAATTCTACAATGAGGTATGGACTCTGAATCCCCCCGGATGTTATAATTTCTGATGAATGTTTGGATCTCTGTGGTCAAGTGGTATCAAAACCATTTCCTTATTACTTATTTTTGTGGTTTGTATTCCCTCAGAATCCTACCTAAAAAACTGGATGAAAAACCATTAGGGAGTCTAATGGTATCCTAGTTTCAGGTTTCCATAACCTCACTAAGGGGTTTTATCTATTTTCCTTTTGTGAGCCTTCTCAACTCCAAGCCCTTTTTCTTAAAGCATTGTTTTGGTACTTAGGAAATACCTTGCTTGTGCTTTCACCATGGAACCTAAATTTTAATCCTACTAGCCAAGTCTCGTTAAAAATCCTAGTTTGGATTGAACTTCCTGGCCTTCCATGTTCATCTCTGGTCCTTTCTGCCAGAGATTGTGAAACCCATTGGCGGGGTGATTTTCCATGAATAATGAGCATTTTTTTGCTCATCCCTAACAAGCATGTGTGTGTCGAAGTGGACCTTGCGAAAGATCTGCGGGACCATCTAGATATTCAAGTTGGGTCCCTACGTATCTCTCAAAAGGTGGTTTATTTTAACCTCCCAACATGTGTTTTCATTGTCAGGCCCCAGACCATCACATTCGAGACTGTCCACTTTTGGCTCACTCCAAGCCAACACCAACGCAACCCATTGGTTCTAAGCCCAAAGTTAACCCTCCTCCTAATGGTTGGACTGTGGTTGGATCTAAGAAGAGCTCTGGGTGAAACCTTCTATTGAGGTTCCACCACCCACCTCTTCCCCTCCTCCATCCAGGGATGAGCCAAGAGTGGAGCCACCCTGCCCATCGGTTTCCATTCCTTCCAAGCCCTCGTAGAGCTAGGTTACTCCTTCCACTTCAAAGAATACTGGAATTTTACATCAACCTCTCTTCCTCTGTGACACTCACACAGTTCCACCCCAAGAGGTTTCATGTGGTGTGCGAGGAGATAATGGGGCCAAATGCTGCTCCATTCATGTTGAGCATTCTGATTCAGACCAACTTCTTCTTGCCAACAATTTTTCCATTCTCAACTCCATGAGGATGGAATTCCTAACCGGCAGGGGGAATTTGATATGTCTGATTTTTCATGAATTTCATGTCATGGAATGTTCGGGGTCTAACAAAGCCCTCACAAAAATTCTCTTTTCATTTAGCTTGCCAACTTATTGATAGTTTAGATATTATTTGTTTACAGGAAATTAAAATTTCTATGTTTTTTGCTTCAGAATACTCTAATTTACATTGCCCCATATTTCACGCATTTTCACACGCAACATATTGATGGTAGAGGTGGGGCTAGTTTTTCCATTGCACCTGAAATTTTTGGCATTAATCACTACCTTGGGCCAAGATCCTAGTAATAGGGTTGTTTGGGTGATTATGAGTATTACTGATCTTTCTTTTGGTATTCTTAATGTTTATGCCCCTAATGATGGCTCTGAAAGAACAACTTTATGGAAATGGTTAGGTGACAACTTACCATTTGCTTATTGGCTGGTGTGTGGTGACTTTAATATGGTGGAGCACCCAGATGATAAATGTGGTGCCCTTCCTATGCGTTGGTGTATTGTGAGTGTGTAGCCTGGTATTACTTTAAAATCAGTTGGGGTCTTTCTGATCCTTTTCTCAAATACGGCACATGAATTTAAAGCCCAAGCTTGGTATACTTCGACCAACCTTTGTTCAGAACAATATTTGAGAACAATATGATCAGGTTTTAAAAAGACTCGACCATGCACTTCTTTCATAGCAGCCTTTCTTTGATTTTGACATGCAAGGCTCCTTCTGTTGTCAAGGTGTGGTCCAATGTACTTTTATCAGACCACCATCCGATCACATTTAAGGTTTTTTGGCAAGGGGGACCCTCCCAAGGTGCCCAATAATCAATTTTATCTTAATGTCTCTCTTATGAGTCATCCTAGGAGTGGTCCCTCTTATTTCCAAAATTTGGAACATGGCACCACATCCACCTTTTGCTGCCAGCTAGATTTCTTGGTGGGAGAGGCGGTGATTCAAGTGCACCACCCGGTTCCTCTATTGGTTCGGTAAATAGGTGGCCCATGTCTGTAAGCGAGCCAATTTGGCTCTGCACAAAGAATTCAGAAGGATTTCTCTGCTTCTCGAAAACAATCCTTTTGACATTCATCTCCAGCTCCAAGCAGTTGATATTCAGCATAAGCTCAAGCTCATTGAATCTCACTATGGGCTCATGGTGCACAAGATCTGGTTGAGGCTCCATTAGCTTAGGGTGGGAGACAAAGCCTCTAAAATATTTTTCAAATCCCTCCTAGGCCAAACATGCTCATCAATAGATCAAATCTATCTATGATTCACACCAATGGACTCACTGAGCTCCCAGAGATCACTCATGCTTTTGTCAAGCACTACCATTTGGTTTTTCAAGCTCAGGAGGATTCATTTGAGTGAGTTGCATTCCTTGCAGAGATGTATTGATGTGGTGCCTAATAAAATTTCACCCAGAGATCATGCTCGACTACAACGCCCCTCTCACTTTGGAGGAGCTCCATGCGGCCTTGCTCTGTCTTGTAGACAATAAGTCACCAGGTCTGGATGGTTTCCATGTGAGTTCTAAAAAGTGACTTGGTCTTTTGTGGGGCCTGATCTGCTTCGGGTTTACAATGAAGCTCTCCACAATCAATCTCTTGGGAGTTTCATTAATCAAGGTAAACATAAAGTTCATCCCTAAAGCCGGTAACCCTGAGATGATGAATAATTGGTGGCCCATCACCTTGTTGAATGTCTCTTATAAAATTATTACCAAGGCATTGGCTCTTCACGCTGATCTTCTACCCAAAATTATTCATCTTGAACAAACTAGTTTTGTGAAAGGTCAATACATTTTGGATAATCTTTATTGCAGTTTGGGAAGGCATGGAATGGGCTCGTGTTTCCTCGCACAATGACCTTTATTCCTCAAAATTGATTTCGAGAAGGCTTATGATTATATAGAATGGCCTTTCATCCTTTCCATGTTCAAATCCCTTGTCTTTGGTGAACTTTCTTCAGATCGGTCGTCAACAATTTGTTTTCCAATGCTTATGTTTAGCTCACCATCAATGGTCACCAGTCCATTATCATCGACATTTTCTGCTCTATCAGAAAGGGGTACCCTCTCGTGCATGCTCTATTTTTTCTTATTGTTGACACTCTGGGGTATTTAATTTCCCATCACATTGCTCAAGGTCACATTTGAGGGATTTTCCTTCCTGATCATGCAACGACACAAAATGGTTACTTCACTGATGATTCTTTTCTTATTATTGATGAATCTGAGCATAAGTGTTGTTAGGGTCTTTGAGTGCCTTAACAAATTTTGTTTGGATTTTAGACTCTATAATTCAATTGGAAAACAACTTTGGGCTACCGGCATAGAGTTGTTTTTCCTCTCTTGTACCAGTTGAAGGCCTACCCCTGGAAATAGCATCATTCGTGGTGAGTAATTCAATTTTTTAGGCATTCCCTTTTCCTTTGATAGTGATCTCGAGTGACAATGTGGCAATATGTTATTAACAGGGTGGAGCATAAAGTTACTAGGTGGTCCTGATAAACCCTTATCATTGGCTGGTAAATTCTAACTCTACACTAATATTCTTTCCACTACTCATGTCTACTACTTTGCTTGTTAGTGCCCTTCTTGCAATTCATTCACTAGACTTGCAAAGACTGCTACGAGACTTTTTATGGTGTAAAATTTCTTGGTTTAGTTGGTTTTCATAAAGTATCATAGGAAAGTTTGTTGTCTTCCTCTATGATCAAGGTGGTATGGGATTCATCAACGTCTACCGAAAAAGCATTGCATTATGTTCTAAGTGGGTGATTCGTTGCTTGTCAGGAAATCAGGCTTGGAAAATCTTACTTTGGCATTGCATTGAGTCTAGAACCTTGTACGAAAAGAAGTGTTGGAATAATATAGGGCTGCATACTCTTATTATCACTTCAGCTCCTGTCAAAATTATAGGTACCTTTGTTGCTAAAATTATCTAGAAAGCCTTTGAGCTGGTTAATCCTTTGATGCGCTGGGTTGGTGATGGTTCTTGGACATAGGGATCTCTTTTAATTCTCATAATCTTTAGTGGTCTCCCATAATCAATGATGGCAATATTTTTGCTTGTTGAAACTCTAAGCATCAAAGCTCTTCAGACTTTATCATAAGAGACATTCATACTATTCAAGGAGTTGGTTAACCACAGAGACTAGATTTTTTTTCCCGAGCTCAGGAAGAAGTTCAATCTTGTCAATTCAAACCTCACATGTCTATATGAGAAAATTAAGGAGCTCTTGTCAGATGATATGCTTCTAAAAATTAGGGACTTAAACCTCCTGATAACTTGGTGGCGTGATTGGTAGTGGAATTGGGAAATTACTTTCCTTGCATTACAACACTAGAACCTATCTATCAACTTATTGAGTCTGCTCTCACTTGCCATTGACAAACTTAATGCTCGATGGGGGTTGCAATCCACACATTTTACTTGGCTTCATCGGATTTCTCATACCTAGAATTCTCTTCTTAAGCCCAAACTTAATCATTTCCTTTGGTGTTTGATCTATCAAGGTCTTCATATGGGAGAACGACTTATTCCTATTAGCATCCCTAATCCTAAATGTCCTTTTTGTTCTCACCCTAAGTCATTCAAACACATTTTCTATTTATTGTCCCCATGCTCAGATGATATGGACTTAGATCCATTATTTATTTCATCCCTGTCACCCTGAATTCTTTCATTGACATCTGGCCTTATTTAGTGGTTTTAACTCGCTTGGCCTCATTATATTGACATACTATTGGCAATTGTTTTGTGTCATGTATTTTGTTTCATATTTAGAAAGATCACAATGCCTTAATTTTCAAGCAATATCAATTTGTTACTATTTTTCTCACTAATGACAAAGTGGCCATTTTGTCTATTATGCACATACAAATTCAAGCTCAAGTTGCTAAGGTTTCCCTGGATTTTTCTCATCTACAAGAGATTCTAGACCATTAGGGGAGTGTACCATGTTTTATGAGTCAGGTCCCGCTACATCTTATACTACCACCACCTAGGCCATCGCCACCCCGCGACGACCACCACTTACTAGACCACGTCATAGAAGTCGCTCTCACAGCAACCATTTTGCCTCTCCTCGGGGCTGTCTTTTAGCCCCGTCCTCTTCTGGACCTGGATATAGCCCGCCTTCAAGGGATAAAGGCATTGCTAGTTCTCTGTGGTGGGGCTCTCTACCACCGGGATTACAGACGATTGTCGGATCGCCTCCCCCTGGATGGGGAATTATGGTTCCGCTTCAGATGCAATTTCCTCAGTAGGATGGTTGGTAGGTCGATCCTCCCTCAACCAAGCCAAAGAGTGGGGGTGTTTATCCCTCCCTGGGATGATCTTCGCCCCTCCTCGTGTTGCGGCGTGTGCTTGATTGTGGTTGGTTTGGTTGTTATTCTGTGTTTTTTGCTTTCCCTCTGGGCGTTTTGATGTAGCCCACATGGTGTTTTCTATTTTGTTGGTGCCCTTGTGACATTTTGTGGGACCATGAGTATTTTGGTTGCCCCTTACTATGCAACTCTCTTTATTTTTTCAATTAATATAAAGGGCAGTTCCAATAGTAAATCATTTAATTCCAAAGGGTAGGAATATAGCTTAGGTAATAGAATTAATTTAATTATTCTAAAAGGGTGTATTTGAGTGGCAAAATTAATTTAATTAATTCCAAAGGGGTGTAATGTGGCAAGATAGAATTAATTTAAGTAATTCTAATTGGAAAGAAGCGGGATAGAAATATGTACGTATTTTTTAGGGTGTCTACAAATGCAACTAAGTGATACTAAAGTTGTAAGGACAAAATTTACTATTTTAAGAGCATCTCCATGTAAAAAGTAAATTTTAAGCATGTGAAGACAACATCCAATATTTGTTACTTATTACATTCATTTGAAAGAATATGGGTTGGGACATTTCCATACATTGCATTACATACAACTTGCATTGATCATTGGTTGCTAACATGTTTAAACATTGAGAGGATTAATAATAATATAGGGATAACACACGCCCCTATCAAACCCCTCCATTTTTATGGGTATAAAGTGTTGATGTTGGATTAATATTTAAACAAGGAAGAATGATTTCTTGGTGATTTGGAGTGAATATGGAAAATTGAAAGAGGTTCATGTAGCCCAAAAACCATAGGATCAAATTTACTAGATCAATTTCTTAAATGTATGAGGGAGCCATTTTCATACTCCTACATATTGAAGAGTTCCAAAACTATAATTATATGGTTATGATTGAGGTGGCCATATTTCATTGTTCTTTTATGGGTTTGTTTTGCCTTTCTATTTGGACTTGTTTTCCATTAATTGTTATTGATGAATATCTCTAAATTAGTGAAACATTAAGTATCATTGTAGAAAACTTATTTTTCTAGTCTTATCAAGTATTTCAATCATAGAGAAAAATATTTATAGAATTACTTGTGTCATAGTATTTAGTCAAATACAATTAAGACAATTCATATCACACTTCATCAAGAAGAGAATAAAGTAAGTGTTAATTGTAGACTTAAGCTCTTTTTTTAGATGTTTCCATTAAATAACTTTGATGTCGAGTCACTAAATTTTAGGTAATGTTAAATGTTAAAAAAGTAAAAAAAAAAATATTATAATACTAGCATAGATATCTTAAATTCATCTATCTAAAAGACACCGAGAGATATCAATGTGAGGTTCCTATATTGGAATTCTCACATAAGTTAGATAGGCACCTCAAGAGGTGTCTTTTAAATAGATGTAGTTAAGATGTCTATACTAGTTAAATTTTAATTACAAATATAAAACATTTAATTATATGTTTTATTTATAAAACACATCTAAAAGTAAAAACTAAAATAAAACTAACTTAAAATTAAAAATACATTAAGATTAAAAACTAAAATATAATTAGCCTCCTTTTGGTCATGTTCCTCTTTTTGTCTCTTTATGGGTGCTTTCACGATGTAATCTTTCATGTACTGGCCTTTGGGAGTCGATCCCTATTTTTTACCCTATCTAATAAAAAAATAAAACTAGCCTAAAAGTAAAAACTAAAATAAAACTAACCTAAAAGTTAAAATACATGTACAAACTATAGATTCACACTTATTCACACCTATTATTTATTTAACACTAATTATCTTCGACTAAAAATTAATATAGTAACTTACATTTCCGTGTATAAATACATAATCATATATTTATTTTATTTATTAAAAATTGAGTCAGGCATTAAAAAATAAATCATTTAACCATTAAATATTAGTCGGAATTTTATTTTTTTCAATCAACGCACGCAATTAAACTCCTTTCCTGTCATTGTATGAACACCTCTCTGTGTAATTAAATGAGATAAAATTTATAATAATTTGATTAGTTACCTTATATGTAATATGAATTAACAATTGATCATGATATATATTTAATTAGTTAATTTTGATTAAATACTATTTTAATTTCTCTGATAGGATTTTTCTTAATGAGATTGTTTTTTGTTGGGTTTTTTTCGATCAATGTTTATTTTCCGCATATGTGATATGACCATTTTATAGTTGTAATTTATCTGGTAAAATCCAATTTAAGATCAAAATGTTAATTATATTTAATTATTGTAGCCTTTCTAAGTAAAATGTTAGTTATTTCTTGATTACTTTACAATCAAAATGTTAGCTATTCCCTAATTACTTTATATGTTAGTTATTGTCTTTTAATGTTATTTGACATATTAATATAATCAATAAATATATTTGTTTTAAACAAATTGTTTCTTAAATGAAAAAAATAGTTTGATAATTGAGTTTCATGTTGTCGATTTATGTGTGTATGTGTGTGCACGCGTGGACATGTGTGTGTGTGTGTTTGCGTGTGCGCGTGAGGGAGCATGTGTGTGTGTGTGTATGTGTGTGCGTGTGCGTGTGCATGAGTGCGTGTGTGTGTGTGTGCAAAGATTTGAACTTGAGTATCCTTGCTTCTGCCATGGATGAGAATTAAAATATTACCTACAGTTGCTTTGTCTATGGATGAGAATGAAAATATTACCTACCATACTTTGAGAGATGCCCATTTGAAGATAAAGCGTGAAAAAAATTATGCTTGCAGAGCAATTAAATAATGTATCGCAACATGGTTCGTGATGTAAGAGATAAACGAAGGTGGAATTGATCATAAAGATGGAAAGAAACAAAACCCATTTGCACTGTAGGCCACATGCGACAAGTGGAGAATGATCAAGACGTATAGAAGCTGCCTTGAAAACATCATATTTCTAGGATATAATGTATACAATAGACTTTAATATTATTTAATGGCTAATAACACATTAGTTTATAATTTTTCAAATTAATACAATTGTTTAAAAAAACACTCTGAAATTCATTTATTTTTTTTCTCTTAACTTACTACATTTCTTTATCACAAATAATAATTTATTTAAGATTGGGATATGATAGTAATATTTGATCTTGAAGTTTAGGGGTAGTAACACTACAAAGATTAATGAAAAACCTATGGAATTATTTTGGGATGTCTATAGTTGGTTGTTTAGTTCAATAATTGGCCATGTAAATTTCATGTTTTTAATCTGGTTTAAAGGGTAAATATAAGTTTAATAATGCATCTTACGCACCTACAATGGTATTATGTTGCAGTCAAGGATTTAAGGAAAAGTTGTTTTTTAGAAGTGGGTCTTCATTCTTCTTATATATCTTCTAAGATGTTGTCAATTGATAGCACTGCTTGTAGGGATATTGAGACCATCGAGGAATGGAGGCTTTGTTCCTTACTTTGAAATTCACAACTTTGTTTTGACTTTGAAATTATTTGACAATTTCAAATGGTCAAAGTCCTAGGAAATTGTATAAGAATTGAAACTGCTTAAGATTCTAGGTCACGGCAAGAAAACTTCTAATACTTTTGTGCAACACCTCTTGCTACCCTCCTTTATAAATATAGTAGGTAAATAAAGGCATGGACTTAATTTTATAGTTCCCTGGTTTTCTTTTTTCATTTTTGAACAAATTTAAAATTGTTAAGACTTCACTTCTATAGTTGAATACTTTATACAGAAAATTGCTATAATGTGTATTGCATAATTTAATACCGAATACTTATCCGGTGAAAGTTCATTACTATTACTTCTCCAATTACAATTATCTCCATTTTAACAACGACAAAATCCACACCTTGCAACACAAGTATTCATTAATTTTTTACCAAGTCACATAAAATTGTAAAAAAAGAAATTTACATAAGTGGTTCTAAATGTTGATTTTAATTATTTCTACTCATTTAATACTATGTTATAATAAAATACAATTTTTAATATTTCGTAATGAATTTACAAACCCAAACTAAACCTACATAGATTACATAACATAAATATGTAAACTTCTACGCGATAGTTACCAAATAGTTTTAGCAAATACTATAAGAGATAATAGGCAAAGGTCAACACTTTACAGTAGTACCCTAATAGAAATAGGATGAATATCAATGAACATTGTAAGTTTCATATACTCTATTTTTGTTTAAGCAACAAGTTTTGAAACATAATGCATATGCCTACCATTTAATTATAACCATATCATTTTGAGGAAATCTAATTTATAGGACATTTTGATGTTGGTACTATTTAATAATATATTATATTAAAATACAGTTTCTAAGAATTAGTTATGAGAATCACAAAAGTAATACATAATATTGGTATCTCTAAAGAAATTTTGATATTGATACTATTTAATATTATATTATAATAAAATGTAATTTCCAAGAATTCATTATGAAATCATAAACCTATTAAACCGACATTAATTACATGACATAAATAGATAACTGTAAAAAATTATCAACTAGTTTTAGCGAGGGCATTAAGAGGTAATGACCCAACTTCAACATTGAAAAGAATTTAGGCGAGTACTTTATAATAACATTCTAATAGAAATAGGAGTAGAACTAAAATGAATACCAATACACATTCTAAAGATTCATATACTCTAGTGTTGTACAGAGAGGGAAACGACAAGTTTTGAAAAATGATGCATATTTCCATAGTTTCATTTATAACTATAAAATGCCAATGTCATTTTGGGGATACCTTGTTTCATTCCATTGTTAAATAGATTCTAAAATTTGTATTAAAATAGGACAAGAATAACATCCTATTTTAAGCATTTCACACTTTAAATATGCTTTCCTTCCCCCTTCAAATATTTCCTTCCTTTTTCAATGTTGTTTACTATTGAATAACTTTGTTTTAGTTATGGAGGATAGTATGTTCGAATGTGTCCATTCAATAGGAGGACCAAAAAGTGGACATCAAATCCCAAATTTAATGAACCACGATCGCGGTCTGTTTTGTTAGGTTTGGGAAATTCCCAAACCTGAAACCACGATCACGGTTTATAAACCACGATCATGGTTTTAAAGCATGATCGGCGATCCTTGATACAAAAATAAATAGCTGTGACCCTCATTTTTCCCCACCATTTTCTCCAAACCATGCATTTTTTTTCCATTGTTGACACTCACACTTTGCATTACCCTTCCAAATTGTAATTTTTGCTTCTGGATCATGATAATTTACACGATGCCACCGAGATGAAGAGGTAAGCCCTCATTTTTTTTTAATCAATTTTCTTGCATTTTAGGTTTTTTTGTGGTTTTCATGGGTTTTTCAATCTTTTGTTTATGTATAAAATTTCTTTGTTTTGTCAGTTTCTTGCTAATCCTAATTCCTCCAATTCATCCAAATCCTCCTCCACTTCCTCAAAACCCTCCTCTGAACATTCCTCCACCTCATGTGGCTCCTACTATCCCCACAGAACCACCAGGAACCCAAGGTGATATCATTACAAAAATATGAGAAAATAAAATTTCCATTCAGAACCTTATTCACACTATCAGACAAAATCATTCCACAAATCCAAGCCACATGACTTTAGCCAACACACTTCAAACATTGATTGGTGAAGTTGACTCTAAAACAAACCAAATAGATAGATGGAATACTTTTAGAGCTGATTGTAGGCATTGGTATGCAGAAAAATTATCACATGCGGCTGTGAAAGACAATTTTTTTTTGAAAAGACCACATTTGTGCACTATTTATGGACCCCAAAACCAATGCCCCCCTCACGACTAATTGTAAATGGTTCCCTATCCATTGGTGTCATGACGACCAGATTAAGAACAATTTTTGGGACCGATGGTGGATGGTTTTTTATTATCCACCATGCAACAACAATGAGGTTCCTCTTTATTTTTTGAAGAAATTGTATTGTGAGTTTGTGCTTAATGAGGTCCCCAATTATTTTGACTTTTCTAGGTTTTACAGTCGAGGAGGTGGCTCTGCATAGACTAGACCAAATGCATGTATTGTAGTTGGTCAACCTAGGATGCCCCATGCCCAAAAACCCCCACAACCTTCAGTTATCCCTCCTATAGTGAAGGAGGTTGTGGAGATCGACACACTACATGCATTGAGGTCTCTCACTGACACTCTAGCCCAACATAGTAGCCAGATTACATCTAGTGATGTTGGTGGAGGCACCAGTTCTAGCACACCACACCACTGTGGGTCATGTGGTGTCATATGCACTATGGGTGAGACATCCTTTGCTGGGTCACATGATCTCTTTTTTACAGATTTGATGATGGAAGATGTTTTTGGAAGTGTTGTGCCAAATGTCCCTGGTCTTTCACAGGTAAATGTCACATAAATAATATATATAGAAAAAAGTTTATTTCATTTGAGATTTTAATATATATACTTGATTACATCATACTTGTGTAAAAACAAGAGCTAGTAATATTTTTTTATTTTAAACAGCAAGTTACTTACATTTCAAAGTTCATTTGAGCATTTTATTATTAAATACACATTAATGTTTGTGTATGACATCATACTGTTTATGTGGTAACTGAGGCTACTGAGGCTATGCCTCACGTTACTTTTACAGGTTAGTTTCACATATTTTACTAGTTAATGTTCAAGATTGTTTAAATATTATTAACATACATATCTATACGTGTTCTAGAATTTAATATATATGCATGAGCCTTAGTTCCTTACACCATTCTCCTGGACAATTTTCAATTAATGTTGATCTACATGTTGTTTGTACAACTTATGACTGCCACACAGACTCCTCCCTTTATGTAGACTGTGGAGGTTGCTGTTGATGTTGTCATAGCATCTGTAGATCCACTCACATAGGTACAATTTTTCAAATTTGTTAAATTTTGGACAAATGTTTTCTTACTAAATCTACAATATCAAATTGTACATGAAATATTTAATTTGAACTATTTATTTGTATGCATCCTGGTACGAGTCAGAGTGCACTACCATGACCCCTAGACACTCCCCCTCGTGAGTCTACCCTTGACCCTGTAGAGCATCAATGAAAAATTGATAGGGATCATGAGATTGCGGTAAGATTTCACATGCATTAAAATTTCTAAGTTTCTAAATTATGAATGTATTTTCAATATATCCACTTCTTAAAAATTTGGGTGTTAAAAACTTGATGTTTATGAATGTGCAGGCTAAGTTGCAGGTGAGCTTTATGCCTAGGACCACACAGATGAAATCCATAGTGCCATCTCCCTCCACTACATCCACAGGCCGTGGACATGCTTCTACTAGCAGGGCCAAGAGAGGGAGGATGTTTCATGATTCTTCATAGGATGTATAGATATATATGCCATCTGGACATGTGATACATACATTTTTTGTATGCCTATATATGGCTTGATATATATGATCTTGTGTTGGACATTCCATGGAGACGTGTATACAATCTTATGCGACCGTGTGGTCCTATATATATGGCACACTTAGTTTGATACATTATTCTTATATTTTCAGAGACGTGGCACTGGCTCGAACACATGTGCATGTATTCCATGTGTACTAGATATATTATATATATGTGGATTTTGTTCCTGGACCACTATGATATAATTTTTATGATGTTCTTGCGATCTCATGTGTTGATATTTTTCCATACTGATATTTGACATATGATCATATTTGATGATGTGTGACATTTTTGTATATACGTGTGACTTGATGAAGTATGATGATGTGTGACAACATGATTTCATTAAATGACATGTACTATGATGATGTATGTAATGACATGATCTGACATCTTTGTTGCACTCTTTCCAGACCACACACACATATATATGCTTCATAATCATCTTTGTTTCTCTTTGTGGTGGATGAAGATAGGAATTTTTCACATAACAATGTGTCCATTCAAGTGATATGACATCATAATCATCTTTGTTTCTTGATATGACATAATATAATCATCTTGTGCTTTGGAAGATTGCATAACAATGGACAAATTCTTGATATGACATCATAATCATCTTTGTTTCACTTTGTCACACATATGAAATGTCTTTGTAATTTCATATATATGCTTCATGTAATCATGTCTTTGTTTCTCTTCATATGCTTCATGTAATCATGTCTTTGTTTCTCTTTATATGCTTCATGCACAATCATGTCTTTGTTGTGACCTTATTCAATCTCCTTGAAGGCTTGTCATATATGAAGTTCACTATTGGTGCGGTGAATAATAAATCTTGTGCTTTGGAAGATTGCATAACAATGGACATTCTTGATATGTAATCATAATCATCTTTGTTTCACTTTGTCACACACACACATATGCTTCATGTAATCAGTGTCTTTGTTTCTCTTTACATGTGGTGGATGAAGATAGGATATTCTAAATTCAACCATTCACACAACATGGTAGTGTGTTTACCTTGTTGCAATCTCCTTGATGTGACCTTATTCAATTCAAATGATAGGGCATTATTTTCAGGCCATACAAATAATTATTCACATAAGCTTATCAAAACAGGGAGATATTCACATTTTATGATATACTTGTTCAAGTTTCTAACACCACAACTATGTGTCACCTTCAATAATAGGAATAAAATCCAAACTTAACAAGTAAAATACATTAAAACATATCTATATGACACCCTATTTGGATATTCATTACAACACCAACTTGAAAGGGAATATTTATTATTGATTTCCAATCTTCATTTCTTTAGCAATGAATGGTGTTATGTCCTTCTTGTAGTCAACAATTTAGCACAGAGCCTAGAGTCTCCTCACTTTTTCAAGACTTGGTATTTCTCCCCCACATGGAAATCCATCTCCATGTACTTATTGGTTTGCAATATAGTGAAATTACTTGGGTGTTTGTTCAATTGAAGGTAGTTACAAATTGACTAAAGAATAAAAGACCCATGAAGAGCAACAAGAAAGCCCCCAAATAGTAAGTCAACCAAATGAAGTCATTTTCATCTCTCTTGACCCTTCAGAGCCTATTGGAAATATTGACTATGTGGGTACGTACCCACAGGCCCTGGGTATGAGAGAGAGAATAAGAGAGAGAGAGAGAGAGAGAGAGAGAGAGAGTGAGTGAAAAAAAGAGAGAGTGTGATAACAAAAAAGGTCCCATTGGTTGGTTCATGCATTCATATTATCAAAAATCACCTTCTAATCATCCTTAATGATGTAGGAAGGAGTCAATGTTGTTGCTTAATAGTTTCAAGGACAAAATGCTCTTTTTGGTCTCTCGGGATCTTAAGGGACTACATCTGGATGAAGTAGCCCAGAAGAAACGACACCTGACACCAAAAAAAAGCCTCCAAAAGTGTTTTACTAGGCCACCTAGACATGTTGGTAATAGTTGGTTTGGTGCCAAGAGCCACCATTTGCAAAATATTACATTTGACAACCTTACACTGACTCAAACTACACTATTTTGTGCTTTTACAAACAATAGAACACTGAGAGAACTGAAAGGATATGGAGAAAACTGAGATAGGATTCTCTAGAGGGTCTTGACATGAGGTGTAGGATCAAATGAGAGGTCTCTAGGTGCCACAGAGATTGAGATATCACCCATCGAAGTTATAGATTTTTTGGTCTCCAGGCTCTTAAGGGACTACATCCAGATGAAGTAGCCCAGAAGCAACGGCTCCATCTGACCAAAAAAAAGCCTCCAAAAGTTTTACCAGGCCACCCAGATGTGTTGGCACAGTCGTTTGGTGCCAAGAGCCACCGTTTGCAAAATATTGCATTTGACAGCCTTACACTGACTCAAACTACACTATTTTGTGCTTTTGCAAACAATAGAACACCAAGAGAACTGAAAGGAGATGGAGAAAAAAGATAGGATTCTCTATAGGGTCCTGACATGGAGGTGTAGGATCAAATGAGAGGTCTCTAGGTGCCACGGAGACCGAGATATCACCTGTCGAAGTTATAACATTTTTTGGTCTCCAAGCTCTTAAGGGACTACATCCGGATGAAGTAGCCCAGAAGCAACAACTCCATATGACACCAAAAAAAGCCTCCAAAAGTTTTACCAGGCCACTTGATGTGTTGGCACAGTCATTTTGGTGCCAAGAGCCACCGTTTGCAAAATATTACGTTTGACAACCTTACACTGACTCAAACTACACTATTTTATGTGCTTTTACAAACAATAGAACACCGAGAGAACCAAAAGGAGATGGAGAAAAACCAGAGATAGGATTCTCTATAGGGTCCCAACATGGAGGTGTAGGATCAAACAGAGGTCTCTAGGTGCCACAGAGACCGAGATATCACCCGTCAAAGTTATAGCATTTTTTGGTCTCTAGGCTCTTAAGGGACTACGTCCAACGAAGTAGCCTGGAAGCAATGGCTCCGTCTGGCACCAAAAAAAAGCCTCCAAAAGTGTTTACCAGGCCACCCAGACATTTGTTGGTGTAGTCGTTCAGTGCCAAGAGCCACCGTTTGCAAAATATTGTGTTTGACAACCTTACACTGACTCAAACTACACTATTTTGTGCTTTTGCAAACAATAGAACACCGAGAGAACCAAAAGGATATGGAGAAAATGAGATAGGATTATCTAGAGGGTCTTGACATGGAGGTGTAGGATCAAACAGAGGTCTCTAGGTGCCACGGAGACTGAGATATCACTGTCAAAGTTATAGCATTTTTTGGTCTCCGGGCTCTTAAGGGACTACGTCTGACAAAGTAGCCCAGAAGCAACGGCTCCATATGGCACCAAAAATAAGCCTCCAAAAGTGTTTACCAGGCCACCAGACATGTTGGCAGTCGGTTTGGCCAAGAGCCACCGTTCACAAAATATTGTGTTTGACAACCTTACACTGACTCAAACTACACTATTTTACACTTTTGCAAACAATAGAACACCGAGAGAACCAAAAGGAGATGGAGAAAAAAAATAGGATTATCTATAGGGTCCTGATGTGGAGGTGTAGGATCAAACGAGAGGTCTCTAGGTGCCACGGAGACCGAGATATCACCCGTCAAAGTTATAACATTTTTTGGTCTCCGGGCTCTTAAGGGACTACATCTGACGAAGTAGCCTGGAAGCAACGGCTCCGTCCGGAACTGAAAAAAATCCTCCAAAAGTGTTTACTAGGCCACCTAATGTGTTGGCATAATTGGTTTGGTGCCAAGAGCCACCGTTTGCAAAATATTGTGTTTGACAAGCCTTACACTGACTCAAACTACACTATTTTGTGCTTTTGCAAACAATAGAACACTGAGAGAACCGAAAGGAGATGGAGAAAAAAAGATAGGATTCTCTATAGGGTCCCTGAATGGAGGTGTAGGATCAAACAAGAGGTCTCTAGGTGCCACAGAGACCGAGATATCACCCGTCAAAGTTATAGCATTTTTTGGTCTTCGGGCTCTTAAGGGACTACGTCCAGACAAAGTAGCCTAGGAAGCAACGGCTCATCCGACACCAAAAAAAGCCTCCACAAACTAGGCCACCCTACACAGATGTTTTGGTGCAATCATTTGGTGCCAAGAGCCACCATTTGCAAAATATTGCATTTGACAGCCTTACACTGACTCAAACTACACTATTTTACATGCTTTTGAAACAATAGAACACCAAGAACCAAAAGAGATGGAGAAAACCTAGGATTCTCTAGAGGGTCCCAAATGGAGGTGTAGGATCAAACAAGAGGTTCTAGGTGCCACGGAGACCAAGATATCACTGTCAAAGTTATAACATTTTTTGGTCTCCGGCTCTTAAGGGACTACGTCTAATGAAGTAGCCCAGCAATGGCTTTCTAACACCAAAATGAAGCCTCAAAAGAATTTACTAGGCCACATGTATTTTTAGGCACATTTGGTTTGCCAAGAGCCACCATTTGTAAAATATTGTGTTTGATAGCCCTACACTGACTCAAACTACACTATTTTGTGCTTTTGCAAACAATAGAACACCGAGAGAACCAAAAGGAGATGGAGAAAACTGAGATAACCTTATCTATAGAGGTCTTGACAATAGAGGTGTGTAGGATCAAACAAGAGGTCTCTAAATGGAGACTGAGATATCACCCATCAAAGTTATAACATTTTTTGGTCTCTGGGCTCTTAAGGGACTACGTCCTAGATGAAGTAGCCCAGAAGCAACAGACTCCATCACTGAAAAAAATCCTCCACAAGTGTTTACTAGGCCACTCAGATTGTGTTGGTCAGACCACCCGATCCAAGAGCCAAGAACCCCTTCCCTATTGATCCCAATTCACATTTTCAGCAAAATTTCTGGCACAACTTGAACACTCGGTCATCCAAAAGGAGATGAGAACCATCTAAGCCAAAACTTGATGAAAGGGCTCTAATCACACCCAATAATTCAAACTACCATTCCTTAAGCCTTCGTGGCATAATTATTTGCAAACTACTTTTCTAGGCAGTCCCTAAGGCAATGAGAACAGAGCCGAGTAGTGAGAAGTCATGATTCGTGGGAGAAAACTTCCACCACCAACGCATCTATTGGGGGGTATACACCTTTGGGTGCTATGGTGGGCTCCAGGTAGGCCCGGTTTGGAGTCAGACCACCCGATCTGGAGCCAAGAACCCCTTCCCTATTGATCCCAATTCACATTTTCAATGCAAAACTTCTGGCAGTCACAACTTGGCACTCGGTCATCCAAACCAAGAACCATCTGAGCCAAAACTTGAGAAAAGGAGGCCTCTAATCACACCCAAGAATTCAGGGTTCATGGCATTCCTTGAGCCTTCATGGCATAATTGTTTGCAAACTACCTTTTCTAGGCAAGTCCTAGGCAATGAATGGAGCCGAGTAGTGAGAAGTCATGCCCCAGGACATCATGGGAGAAAATGCCACCAGCATCTGGTTTGGGGGGTATACACCTTTGGGTGCTATGGTGGGCTCCAGGTAGGCCTAGTTTGGAGTCAGACCACCCGATCCGGAGCCAAGAACCCCCTTCACAGGTACATAAACCATTTGTTAGTTGCTTCTCTTTGCTTGGAAAACAATGAAAGCTTCTCTTAGCTTCGAGAATATAAAATTATCTACTAACAGTGCCAACCACATGAAGGTAGAAGATTTTATGGCACCACTAACCTGCATAAAAGTGTTAGTCAAAGTAATTTAAGTTGAATCAAAACCATACTAGATATATACAAAATACACAAATTTAATAAAATATATGAACTTGAATCTAGTATACAAATTTAAAAACTTCAAAGAAATATATACCAGACTCGAGCATGTAAATTCATTCCAATGAACCATCAGGATTGGATCTACTAACAGTGCCAACCACGTGAAGGTATCTAAGCTTTTATGGCACCACTTAACCTGCATAAAAGTGTTAGTCAAAGTAATTTAAGTTGAATCAAAACCATACTAGATATATACAAAATACACAAATTTAATAAAATATATGAACTTGAATCTAGTATACAAATTTAAAAACTTCAAAGAAATATATACCAGACGAGCATGTAAATTCATTCCAATGAACCATCAGGATTGGATCTACTAACAATGCCAACCACGTGAAGGTATCTAAGCTTTTATGGCACCAAGTTAACCTGCATAAAAGTGTTAGTCAAAGTAATTTAAGTTGAATCAAAACCATACTAGATATATACAAAATACACAAATTAAATAAAATATATGAACTTGAATCTAGTAGACAAATTTAAAAACTTCAAAGAAATATATACCAGACTCGAGCATGTAAATTCATTCCAATGAACCATCAGGATCGGATCTACTCTGAATAGTGGACATGATTGCTTCATGATCTGACTCTCAAACCTTCCAAAGAATCTTGTTATTAGGCCTTCCTTGATATCTATACAACTGAATATTTGTCACTAGAACTAGATGCGAATATAAGAGTATTTTCCTGTGTGTCTCAAAGTCTTCAAACACCCAAATAGAGGAATTTTTTAATGGATACCATCGAAGCCAAGTTCCAGTAACTACCACTGACCCTGTATAGGGTACTCAATATCTTCACCATCTATAACAGGAGAAGGAAACTTCTTTCTTTCCTCGATGCAATGACATAAGAAATAGTTTGTTCCTTCTTCATTGTCTTCTATCACAATAACTGCAAACACATGTCCTACAAAAAATAGAGGTTTCAACTCAAATTTAAATTACATATTAATTTCAATGGACATAACTCAATACAAAAATTTAAATAACCATTTACCTTGTCGCACCAAAATCAAAATGTTCATCAAAGTCCTTGGATGTTGCAACTTCATCTAGAGAAACAAGTCATGATGCCTGTGGAAGTTGATAACTGGGAAGCAGAGTTAGAGGCCTACAAATCCATCCATCCACCCATTCTTGTGAATCACACTCAGCAGTGAAAATTCGATACAAGATGCACAAAAACACACCAACTTTCTTGTCCATGTGGCCCACGAAGAAGCGTTTGAGCTACAAAATGAGTGTAGATCACTGGACCCTGTGAGTGTCATACAATCCTCGTAGTTAGCAATTTGTTGTTCCTCTATCAACCAAAAATATCTACGAACTGTGGAATTTTCTTGAGAACCACATGCCATGTTGTCAATACACCATTCCACTATGCTCTTTGCATCTTTCAATTTAGCACCATCTTTGTACTTCAACTCTTCTCTTGCAAGAGCTCTTTTCACACATGCCCCTACACCGTCATGCTCTCCTTTTCCATGTCCAGCCTCAGTGAAACTCCAAATATGTTGCACACCCATCTTGACGTGCATCCTACTCATCCAATAAAACATTCATGCATTCTTAAACTGAGACATGTAATTATCTGACCATATATAATGTTGATTGAAGTGGATGTCCCTATCAAACAAGTTTTCATAAAATAACTGGAAACACCCTTGCACAAATTCAGTAGAATGAGTCTGATCATCACTGATATAAAAGTGGTACTCTCTTAAAAAATTTGATCATTCTCTGTACTATCAAGAGAATGTATAAATGCTATATGCACAAAAATGGCAACCTGTACTGAGTTGTAATATTGCGATTGAACCTCCATTTGTGGTTGCAACATGTAATTCTCTACAAAATCGACCACTGAAACAATAGTACCAATAGGAAATGTGTCCTTGCATATCTTGAATTGTTCATCCAACCATCGAGCTCTGTGTGTATGCCTAGCATACTCATAAACAATTTCATCTTTAAATTTTCTCATAAATTGAAAAACAAGGTATATGTTCTGTAACTAGCTCACACCGTTTAGACTCCTTTCCATCTTTCAATTGGTATGGTACTGATTTATATTTATTAAACCCAACTAAATTATGTCCTATTGCACCTCCAATTTTCTCATGGATACAACTTTCCAATTTAGGTAATCTGTCCGCACGTACCACAACTTCCATCTAAACAATCTTGACTATAAAAAAATTGTCCAACTTCTCTTTCACAAAATATCGTAGGAATGAAATCCCTAGAAGATATTGGTGGAACTTGAACACCACATTCTGGTAACATAGTTTCAGAATGCAAATAAGAATGAATACGTCAAAAATTATCATAATGCATCACAAATTCAACATGTTTCCTACAACAACAAGTGGTGCGAGCGTGGTTGATTTTCACATAGAATGGTTTCAACATTTCAAAAAAATGTTGACTAATTTTAATTTCTGGATGCTCCTGTTCAAACTTACAAAAAAAATGAGTTTGAGTCATATCTAAGAAATGCTTTGGATGTGGTTCATGATTAGTAGAACCAACTCTCCATTTTACAACATCTCTTGTATTAGGTGAAACTCTAGTGTTACCATGCCAAAATTGAACAACAACTTCTCTTATAGCATCAGATATATCTTTGTCTTTACATGGTGCTCTAGTAGAAAATGCCCAAAAATCAGTGTTATTGGGTGATTGAAGGATATTATGCCTTTCAATTTCTTTCATTAGAGTTTTTGATTAACTTTCAACATTCGGCTTGTTTTCCTAATCAAACATTTTTTTGTTGATTCACTTACAACACTAGTAGCAAGTACACGACGCATGACATTACTATCCCTTGTGCGTCTCTTGACACCAACAATGTGATATGCATCATGTAGGTTTTCAACAATTGTAGAGGTTTGACCACGTATATTAGATGTTGTCAATCCTAAGGTGTTTAATGTAGGTCTCATTTTATTCAATTTCATCAAACTAACCAACAAATGACATCTTTGGGAATCATTTAAAATTTCAAAATGATTATCCCAAATTTCAGTGGCTTTTCTTCTGATTTTCCGTTTAGAAAGTTTTTCAGACATTGGTTTCAAAATGTTCTCATCAATTTCAATAAAATAATTAGGTCTCTTTCGTAAAATCCTAGGAGGTGTTTTTGCCAAATTTTGGTTGTCTACGGTTTCAAAATGAATTTCCTGATTCACATTTTCATTGTCTCCTTCAATTTCAACATCAACTACATCACGAGTATTTAATTCATCTTCATCATGAGTATTTAATTCATCTTCATCACGAGTATTTAATTCATCTTCAACATTGATAGTAAAAACATTACCTGGTTCCTCATTTCTTACAATAGTAGGGGTTGAAGATGAACCTCTTCTTGATTCATGAAGTTTCCGCATTCGCTCAAAATCTTGCAATATTTTTGCCTCTAATTCCTTCGGTGTTTTTTTACTTATTGATTTCCTTTTTTCAACTTTGTTTCTTGTCTCCCATGATGTTTCAATCGATGTAGGACAACTCCAAATTCGATGCAGGGAACCTTAAAAATAGTAAAAAAATAGCTTCTCAATGACAAGAAAAAAGTGTAGAAGGTGGCATAGAATTTCACAGAAATTCATACAGTCAGGTCAGAGAATAAAAGCACATGGTGAATTGGATGTTGGGATTCATGTAAATATGATTCTAAGAACTGTAATCACTATTTATAAACTATTCGATGGTTCTTTTACAATAGGTAAATTTAGGTTTATAAACCGTGATCACGGTCCTAATTGTATCATCAAATCTGACCCTCAAGGCTCGGGAAATCTCTGTTTTTCCTAAACCTGAGCTTTGGGAGGTCATTATGGCATGTGAAAGGCCAAAAACATCAAATTTTCTCTTCCATGGACTTGAACCATGCCGAAAAATTAAAAACATGTCACAAAAATGGTACCATCGCGTAGGGGAGACTGTTAGCTTCGTAGAAATATTGATTTTAAAGTGAATAGAATATGATAAATATCATTTTAAATTTTTTACTAATAGTAGGTCTTTAAGACACTTTTTCCCATGAATGTTCATGTCTACGTTTAAGACTGCAACTTTTGTTTCACTTGTCAGAATGTGATAAAACCTATACCATCCCAACCGTGGCAAAATTCTATACACGTTAAAAAAAAGTATTTGATTTTGATATTTTTTGATGAAGTTATGGTGGGAAAATGGAAAGTGCTCTGTTTTCTTTATGTTTTCAGACCACTTTCACCGAAAAATCATTAAAAAAATATTGCTCAAAAAATACAAAATAAAATCTATCCCAAGATAGACAACGACATCTAACTTTTCACCAAAGGAAAAAAAATATCAAGTTTTGGTCATCCAAATTGCGGGAAAACAGACTACAATCTTATAGGATTTTTAAAAAAACCAAGTCATTGAATTTTGAGTGTTTAATATAGCTAAACTTGTCTTTTTTAAAAAAAATTAGTAGTTTAGAAACTAGATTCTGGATGCTACGATTCATATTTATATAATTTTTTCTAATTTTGAGTGTGCACATTGCTAATAATCCCTACAAGTTGAGATTTCTCTGTTTTTTTTGCAATATGACGTCCACTTATGACCCCTTTTTGGACCCCCAACTTGCTGCATTTTTGGGGGTTGTTACTATGTTTTGGGATTCAAAAGCGACACTTGATTGCTTTCAATGTTAATGACTAGTGGGCTTGCTTCAAGGGAATCATTGTGGATTTGTGGGGTTATTATTATATTTAGGGTTTTGAATTTGACACCTGATTGATTTTGATGTTGGTGACTATAGGGCTTTCTTTAAAGGAATTATGCTCTAGTTATGAAGTGTTGTTCACTTGATGTTTTTGGTGATGGTTGAGCTTGCTTTGAAGGCAATATGATTTATTTATGGAGTGTTTTCCATTGAAATTGTTGATTTGGTGTGATTGAATTTGGTTTTGAAGGAAGTTTTGTTTCCTGGTAAAATTTATATAATTTTAGTTCTATTATGTACTTTGATTTTGTGGTTTTTTTATTGCTACATTCTCTTGGTTGGCTTTGGGGGATAATTTTGTTTGTGCCAAGCTATTGAATTATTTTGGGCCTTTTTGGGGTTATTGTCATGGTTTTGGGATATGAAATTGGCACTTGATTTCTTTCAAAGTTGACGACTCTTGGTCTTTCTTTAAGGGAATTGGTGTGTCTTTGTGAAGTTATTGTTATGTTTAGAGTTTTTAGATGGGCACTTGATTGTTTTCAATGAACTAATGATTATTGATATTTCTTTGATAGAATGTTGTTCACTTGATTGTTTTTAATGATTATCCCTGTTGAGCTCGCTTTGAGGGCATTAATGTATTTTTATGGAGTGTTATCCATTAAAGCTGTTGTTTTTGGTGTGCTTGAATTCAATATAGAATAATGATAATATTTATGTGTTAATCACGATACCCATTGATGTGGTTTTGTGGTTGGTTTTTAAAATTGTAAGATTATATATCAATATCGCAAGATAATCCACTTCACATGTTACCTTTTAACAAATGAATTGATAATTAAGTCATTTTTAATATCTCTTTGTATAAATTATCATTGTGTTTTATGTGAATGTTATTTTAGAGATAAGGGAGCACCAATCTGCTCTAGTCACATATAAAAAAGTCATTCAATTTTAGCTCCAGATAACATTAAGGTTGCAATGGTTTTAAGATTTACTTGCTTTAGTTTTTACAAACACATTTTTGATAACACCTTTCTTTATTATCTATTGGACTATATTTCCAACAATTGGTGATGTTGTTCGATTAAAAAATTGATAGGGGAATTTTGATAACTTGTAGCATACTACAATTGGCTCCTACATTATTGTAAAATACTGCATTGGCTCTACCTAGCATTTTGGTTGCCAATGATTTTATGATTTACTTTACTCAATTTTCATGCACATTTGTTGATGCTACTTTTATTCTCTATGAGAGTGTTTTTTTGCAACAATTAGTGCAATTACAGTTATTAGTTCATGCTCAAAGGCATGCCAATTATTGCATTGACTTTTACCTAATATGTTATAACTTGATGCTTCAAAACCAATCACTAGCTTGCATTCTTATTTTGTGTTGATTTCTTATGTTTCAAAGTTTAGGCTTGCATATAATTTTATAATCCAAAAATGCCTAAAATTGTATTGTATATAGGGGAGAGGACCCTATAACCGAGCAGGGACCAAAACATGTACATCTCTTTTCACCATAGGTTGTTGACAAAAAGCACCAATAATTGTTCACTTTTTGGTTGATTACACTTTTTAAGAGTTAATGAGAATGTGACACATAGGGCGCTCAGTCATTGGTCCCTCTTTCAAATGCTTTATATTGATTTTCTTCACATTAAATTAATTCAAAAACTACTTTTCCCTCCAAATAAACATGCGAAACGAAAATGTTGATATGGCACGATCATACGCTACACGATAATATAATTTTTTTATGCTACCGACATACCTACATATATTTGCGTGCCCCTAAAGTTAGGTGCACGGTTATAGGGTCCTCTCCCCTAGTTATTGATTGAATTAATTTTCTTCTTATTAACCCTCTCTAGATCAAGAGAGGATGATACCATGGTAGTCAAATCAAATTTCCACATGTCCTATCACACAAACATACGAGGTTATATTTTAAAAATAAAAAAAAGATGATGTCATAGTAGTTAAATCTACTTTTCACGTGTCATATCACACAAATATGTGGCGTTGGGTTTGGAAATTTTTTTCATAAACATTTAAAAAAAAATAAAATAAAAAATCATATATGGGGTTAGGTTTGACATTTTTTTTCTTCCAACACCATTATTCCGCCGAGAGGTGTTCCTACAATGACACCGAGGGTTGTAATTGAGTGAGTTGTTCACTTTTAATCTTGACAATAACTTTGACGTCTATTTGACTATCACGTGATAATTCATCCATAAATTTGACTTCATTAAATTGTCACTTAAATGTTTTCTTTTTCTTTTTCCTTAGAGAAGTCAATAAAAAATAGCTATATCTTGGCCATATGGTAATGTTAGGGCCCTTTTTTCTTGAATAGATTTTCCTGAGACCGACACTAATCGCACAACTAAATGATTCCATTTACCACAAATCAATGAAAAATTGATAGATAATTTAATTAAGTTATTAGTTAAAGTGTTATGTGAAAAATCTAAGTTATAAATCTTAAACCTTACTAAAACTTATAGAATTAGATTTTTTTTTTTGTAAACAAACCCATAATTTTTATTTATTTATAAAATTGAAACTTTCACAATCCATAATTTTTTTTGGCTATAAAATTAAAACTTCCATATAAAATTGAAGAAATATTTTGTAAAACAATTATTTCATTTGCTACCATATCAGAGAAAAAATTCTAAAACAACACAATATTAATTAATTGCATGTAATAATCATAACGATAGATTGACAAATAAGATCTACATGATGTTAAAGGTGTTGCTTAGCCATCCACCACGATTCCATTCCTAAGAGATACTACCGTGTTAAAAAGAGGGCGGAATAGATGCACCTACATCTACACTAAGAGAACTGGATTAATTCCAACTTCCAAGCCTTCAACCCCCACCAAAAAATAAAAATAAATCTTTAGTGTATATAAATAACCAAGGTGTGGAATCGCACGGTGATCTCATCTTGAAAGAAAAGAAGAGCCCGCATGCTTCCAAATCTTAGAACAAAGCGAGTTGCCTCTCATTTCCCCCAATAGGGGCCGCCCAAATAGATTTTGCTTTGACCTTAGCTAACCTGGGAATTTACGCCGCTCAATGAATTAAATACCACCGTGTTTAGGCAAGTGGACGCAAAAATAATCATCCATTATAGTTGAGGGTTTTCGACCCTTTCTTTTAAGGAGGGTGTAGAATGGGGAGAAAGGGTTAGCGTTTAGTGTAGGTAGGGGTCTAACTATGGGGGGAAGAGGAATTTGGATCGGAAAATTCTTGTGATAAGGACCATGCTATTCATTCTTCACAGCCCATCTACTTGTCCATGTCTGGTAACGAGATTAGTGATAATGGCATCATCCCCTTGCAGATACCAATCCCAGGAAATAATTACTTTCAGGCAAGGAACTTAACACTTAATCTCTCTCTCTCTCTCTCTCTCTGTTCATAATCATCGAATATGTATGGCATCTATCTAAACTTTAGTACATCTAGTTTATGCATGTAAGTATTATATGCTTATATTATTGTTTGTTGGGGGGTCCATGTGTGTTTCTTCTGAAAATTTTAGGAGTTTTTTTGTTTTTTATGGGTTTTGGTAGATTTTAGGGATGGAAATATTTTGTGGGCAAATCTTTGGGTTCGTAATTTCAAACTATGTAACAGTAATGAACAAAGTTGGGTTTTTTAGGTGGATGTCTATTGTTCATAGACACAACATTCTGTTAGGGAAAATAATCATGTCTTTTGTACCCACATGGAGGCTTTCTGTTAATTGGTGTTAATTTGAAATACCATTGCATATATTTGAACTTGTTATTGATCAGATGCTGCAAATTGGCGTTTTTTTGAATCGGGTCTCTCATTTTTGTTTTCAAAATTGAAGTTCCTATGTGCGTTTCTGACTTAATTTTTTTTGTGGGTGTTGTGTGAGGAATAGGAAGGGCAGAGGCAATGTGGGATGGGATCAGGAGAGGACGAGACAGAAATTCCAGTGGGTAATGGTGGAGCAACAGGCACAGAGATTGTTGTCAATGGTGAACAAGGCCATCATAAAGGTGGAATTTCTGAGCAATCTCTGGAAGCATCAAACTATGAACGCCCATCAAATGCTCCTGTCATGAAAGAGGGTGGGATCAAGGATCAGTATACTAACCAGCAATCTGGATTGGCGCTATGGGTTAAAGTGAGTGCGGACAGTGTGGAATCTTGTGGGTTTGTTATTAATTGCTTTCCCATAGTTCTTACTCTAAACCTATCTAAATGAGAAACTGTTTTACTTGATCATAGAATTAACTCAGTCAGTAGACTATATATATAGAGAGAGGACAAGTATATACACACATATACATATCTACCTATACACATACACGTATCTATCTGTGTATATGATGAGTTGAGATGATTTTAATGTCTTTTAAGCCCAAAATTGATATATGTGTAACTGTATTTATAAATACCAATAGCATACACACAGATACAAATATGCAAATAGGTATATTAATACACATATATCTAATGTATACGCACATATACATTATATACACCTCTAGGGTATGAAATTCTCCTTGTGGGAGCAAGGGACCTTTTTTCCTTGACCTTATATGTATTTGACATAGACTAGGCTCAAACTGCCTTCTAATGAAGTTGAAAAGGAAGAACTACTCTACATGTCCATGTGAATCAGAGCTTATGTAGTTCTATGAATGCCTACTTCCCGCTGTGAGTGAAAATCATGTATTTCACTCTCGCTATGTACTTAATCAGTTCAATAATATGATCCTTCTTTTGGCACAAAACTTTTAGCAATGACAACTTCAGAATGATCTCCAAGGTGATGATGGTTCAAGTAGTAATGATGCAATGTCTCCTTTTCAGAATTAATTGATTTTGGATACCCGAAGCTTATTCTTTTTATTTCCTGTAGGCTAAGGGGAATTAATGAGGGAAATAAATTAAATTTAAGTGATCTGAGGATATTTTTATATTTTAATTGGAAAAAAGTGACACTTTAATTATATTTTAATAAGTGGGGCCACAAAGTAGAAGTGGAATAAAATAATATATTTTCAATATGGGGGCACCAAAAGGAGAAGTGAGTGAGTGCATGAGGAATAAAATAATAATAAGGTCGGCCCGAAGAGAGGAGTACATTGATCATGGTATACACAACATCGTTCTGCTCCCATTTAGAAATCACTCACTCCGCTCCCACTCCTCAGAGAGAGATCTGGCTATCTGGGTCCCCAGCTAGCGGGGAGAGGAGGGACTCATCCGGTAAGACGAGTGCCCGTCTCCATTATGGGGCACCAAAGATAGAAGTGTTGCTTGAACATTAACTATTTATTTTTAGCATGGACTACCAACCTTGGAACTGACAAATAAATAATTTTTAATTGTTTATTTAGCATGCGTGACTCTTTAAAGGTAGAAGACACCCTTTGGGGGAAGACATATACAAACGTAGATTTTGGGGTTCATTATTGACTTCATCTTGGAATTTTATCAACTATTTCATTGTTTGCAAGTAGCTTCAGCTTCTGCATCAATAATAGACGGACGAAAACCCTCATTTTACACACAGATCTAAGGACGGAAACCCTCACATCTAAACTTGGCAATACCATCCAGACGGTTGCAGAGATTATTCAGAGTTCAAATATTCATCCAGTTCAGCCAGGGCATCATATTCAGGGTTGTTTTCGCATCCAGGATAGCAAAGTACAAACAAGGATTTCTTTAGACAAACATCTGCAAGGCATACTAAACACTTCCATAGTTAGACACCACCCTTGGGAGATTGATTCTATGTTGGGCATGCCACAATCTGGAGAGCTTTTGTAAGGGTTTCAACTTGCATGTTTATTTCTTGCAGCCTTCTATGTATATGGATCATCAAATTTAAGCCAGTAATTGTATACAGATGTTTTGGTTTTTGCCCTGAAGCTGATTTGAAAATAAATAAATAAATTATATTTTGTCTGCAATTGGAGTTTGTTGTTTTTATAATTAAAAAAAATGATTATTATTACTGTCGTAAATTTTCAAATTTTAATATTGCTGCCCTAGGATTTGATAAATTATCCAAATTTGTTAGAAAACTATTTTATTAGGGATATTGCAATGGTATCAATAGCTAATTTTCTTCCCAGCTTGTGGGAAAAAGAAAAATTGCAGCTTTGAATCTTCATGCAAGGTAGTGACAGAGAAATCAAGTACCACCAAAGAGGAAGAAAAGAAATCTATAGAACAGCCAGAAGTCATGGAGTAACAGAGACCCAAAAGATGTATTGTTTCGACAGGCTTCTGCAAGGACGGGAACATTTGGCAGATGTGATGGCTCAAGTAGTCCACACCATGCAAAACATGAATGTGCAAAGAGCTCCAAATGTTGAAGGGAAGTTCTTCAGGGGGTGAACAATAACCAACACTACTCAGAGGACAGCCATCGGCTCTATTGCTAGGCCTTTCCATCTTGACTTCCTATGCGAGGGAGGAAAGCAACTTCAAAGGTGGAAATTCAGCCATGTCCATAGTAAATGATATTGTTGCTCAGCTATTAGGAGTATACAGGGTTCTTCTAGGAGAAATTAGGGAAGTTGTATCTCTCACAAATTTCATAAATTTGAAGAAGAAGCAAGGGCGGACCAAGAGTTGAACCTAGGACACAAAACTAATCAGAGAGACCTGCAGCAGGCATTCGGGAAGTTGTCACTCCCTACTTTTGATAGCTTTGGTAAGGGTACAACTCGTGCATGGATACAAAAGCCGGATGCCATCTTATCACTTCAGGCCAATGATGGAGGAGGAAGCCATCAAGTTTACAACCCTTCATCTAGAGGAATTAATAGCACATGAGTGGTGTTACCATGGGGTAAATTACTCAGGGGCACAAGCATATTGATTCTTATGTTGTGTTCAGTGACAAGTTGAATAGAGAGATTTGACAAAGTTGATCCAGAAATTCATTTCCAAGAATTAACTCAACTCAAACAACTACAGTCAATGAGTGATCTATGTAGCTGAATTTCAGAAACATCTATGATGGTGAATTGATGTGATAGAGAGGAGATTGGTTGTTTTGTTCATGGAAGGTTTAATTGAATCTCTTAGGAGTTTAGTGAAAGCTTTCAACCCTGCCTCTCTTCAAGAAGCCATAAAAAAAACTTTGGGATTTGGAAATTTCATCCCCAAAAGGGAGATATCAACCTTATGGGACAACCTACAACACAACGAAAAGCATGTTTTGGTACATAGATTTGTAGATACAAAACACAACAATAATTATCTTTTGTATTATTATCATTTAGGTATTACACACATATATAGGAATGTTTCCCTATAGCGACGGAGAACTTCGTGTCCCTAGAATCTCTCATAGGTTAAACAAGTAACCTATATTTGTAATATTGTTGTAACCACAACAATATAACAACTAACCAAGTATAACCTTCATTAATTTACCATACGGTAAATGTCAAACATGTGGAGCACTAACCCTTATTTTCCTAACATTCCCCCCTTAGTGCTAACATGGAAGAAAAGCAATTGCACTTCTTCTGCAGCTTGCCGCCCTTGCGTGCTCATGATTTTGGCACATTGATGGTTTTGCAAAGGTTGACCAACAACCTCGGTATGAACCCCTGTTCATCCAATATGGACCCTTGTCAAAGGTATGACCCCTATTCATCCTCTTCAAGTATCATGATACTACTTTTGCCTTGTGCTTTCATCTTTCCACTATATTTTTCCTTTAGGGGATTACATAGGAATTTTCTCACTTTATTACGACAGGAACATATTGTAAATTGAATACAAACAATGATAGGTACATTGCAACTGAAACAAAATGCCAACCAAACCTTGATGCGGCCTTGTTGTTGGCGACTGACGAGAGGTTTGACCGACCACCTTCCTCTCATTGCCTCCGTCCTCCAATGACTAAATTATTTTATTTTCTAGTGCCTTATATATTCCCGTACAGTTAATCATTGACGTTTGTGAGGTTGAACTTGCTTGGGTTAATCATCCGCCTCATATCCAAATTCTTGATTTTCCCAAATTTTATTTTACTGACACTTTACATATTGGATGCGGTTTCAACTGATAATGCATGCGTGAGGCAATTTTTTTTCGGGACTTTTTGACAAGACATCATTTGATGTATAAACAATATTGGCTTGACATGGACAATGACAAGAAATAACTATGCGACTTTTTGACACAAATACCACTTAACTATATTGACCAACTCCTTTTGACACTTTTCAAAACACAAATTTATGAACTGCGACATATAATAAAGACTATAAATGTCTCTATGTGATTAGACAAATAAAAAGTAATTGAGGATTTACTTTTTAATAAATAATAACACTAACCGATTTAGGCTTTCAACGTTAGAGATCTAAATACAATTTAAATTGTAAACTACAAAGAGAATCATACATATTATAACAATAGACTCTAAACTATTTAATTGACAACCTATTAAAGAAACTTTAAGAAAATCTTTCGAACACAATAGACCACCTAAAACAAATAAACTCTTGACCAACTTATCAAAGACACGAGAATGGTAGAGTAAAAGCAAAGTATATTCAAACCACTTGGCGAGTGGTTAGCTCTTGGGATGGATGCAACTGATTCACTGACAAAGATAATGTTTTGAAAGGAACTCGAGGTAAAGGAAGAGATGGAGTTTATTGATCTACACAACATAAAGATAATGGAACACGTGTATCCACGCATGCAGAAGGGTTCAAATCAAAACTAGAATTCACATGCTTCTGCTTGGTTCTTATGTTTTCTCAGGCGCTTTTACATGGAATAGATACCAAATGAAACTAATATGAGCAACAAATCCCTTCTCTGAGACTTGGGCGCGAATCCAGAAGTGGATGGGAATTATATTTCTCTTGATACACGAAGCCAAGAATTCACTGTCCAAATCAAAAAATAATGTCTTCTGTTGTGATCCAAATAATGCAGTCCGACGTGGAATTCAGGAATGACGACTAAACAAGCGAGTACGAAATGCTTTAGATCTTTTCTTGCATAAAGATTCAATTTCGCAACAGTGCTCCTTCTCTTTCACAATTGCGTCTTTCTCCTTCACACTCAACCTGTTCTAAAAACTACTTTTTCTTTGACACAACAAACAACGCATAATATATGTTCTCTTCAACAAATACTACCATCCACAAGGCGAATAATAATATGACCACCCCTTACAAACCATTTATTCTTCCATTCAAAGAACTAGACCAATACGGCTTTGATACTAAATGTTTTGGTATATAGATTTGCAGATACAAAACACAACAATAATTATCTCCCATATTATAATCATCCAAGTATTACTCACACATATAGGAATGTTTCCCTATAATGATGGAGAACTTTGTGTCCCTAGAATCTCTCAAAGGTTAAACAATTAACCTATATTCATAATATTGTTGTAACCACAACAATATAACAACTAACCAAGTATAACCATATTAATTTACCATACGGTAAATGTCAAACATGTGGAGCACTAACCATTATTTTCCTAACAAACCAACACCTTATGGGCAACAGAAAAAGCCATTTCAGCAGGGAGGTTTTCAACAAAAGGAGCTTCCTAAAATCAACAAGGAGATAAAAACAAGAAATGAACTCGGAAGAAAGTGTGTTTCACTTGCAGATCCTTGGGGACCGGGTCATAGCTGTCTTCCCAAAGGATAGGTATACTATATAGAGGTGATATCAAATAATGAAGCAAAAGAAGAGGAACTGGAAGTGGAAAAAGAAGAGGAAGAACCGATAGCTAAAGATAAAGGAGAAGAAAAAGATTCCAAATGGTACTCTTGCTACACTTTTATGTGTTTGCAGGTATCATCCTTTCAGAGTTCGTGGAGTACTTCATAGGCATAAGGTAACTATTTTGATTGATAGTGGGGCAACTCACAATTTTATTGATAAAGGTTGGTAGCCCAAAGAGGATTGAAAACATAGGATTTCTAGGGTTTTAATGTTACTGTAGTTGATGGCTTTACTATTCCATGCACTAAGAGGTTGAATGGATTAGAGATTACTCTTGATAAGCACAAGGTTAGTGATGATTTCTATGTGATAGGCATAAGAGAAACCAATCTGGTTTTGGGAGAGTAATGGTTGCATTCACTTGGAGAATTCACACTAAATTACGAAACTATGGTGCTAAAATTCAAAACCAATGGAGAAGAGGTTTTACTTCATGGTATGGCCAATGAAACACCTAAGGCTATCACAACAAAGCGGATGGAGAGAGCTTTTTGTAAGGGACAAGTAGCTTGGGCAGCCTATTGTTTGGTAAGTATTTCCACTTCTAGTAAAAATGATAGGTCTTATCATGTGGATATACAAATTATTTTGGACATGCATGGTACAATATTTAGTGATTTACCAACAAGATTACCACTGGATATAGGATTCCAACACATCATAGAGCTGGAAATAGGTTCAAAACCTATTATGATTACTCCTTATTGCCACCCCTACAGTTATTGAAGATGAGACATATTCGACCTAATTCTAGCCCTTTTGCTTCTTCCGTTGTTTTGGTGAAGAAGGATGGGACAATGAGGATGTGCATTTATTATCGTGCTTTGAATAAGAAGACCATAAAAAATAGGTACCCAATACCCAGGATCGATGAATTGCATGGAGTAGTGTATTTTTCCAAAATTGATCCAAGATCCAGTTATCACCAAATCAAGGTAAGAGATGAAGATGTGCACAAAATAGCTTATTGTTGTCATTTCGGGTATTTTGAATTCTTGGTAATGTCTTTTGGTTTAACCAATGCTCCAACTACTTTCCTATCATGCGCGAACCATGCTTTTAATTAACACTTGAGGAAATTTGTTCTAGTATTTTTTGATGACATTTTGGTGTACAATAAGACTTGGGAAGAGCACTTAAAACACTTGAATATTGTGCTGGAAATTTTGGAACAAACTCATTTTGCAAAAGAATCGAAATGTGAGTTTGGAATGACTGAAATTTTATACTTGGGACATGTTATTAGTGCCCAAGGAGTATAGGTTGATCAAGAAAAGATCCAAGCAATATTGGATTGACTTCCACCCACCACTTTGACAGAATTGAGGGGATTCTTTGGCCTTTGCAATTACGTCAGACGGTTTGTGAGAGGGTTTTCACAACTTGCTGTCCCATTGATTGATTTGACAAAGAAATGAGCTTTCAGTGGGTTCGAAACAGCCCAAACAATTCTTGATAAACTCAAAGAGGTAATGAGTTCCTGCCCAGTATTGGTTGTTCCTAATTTTCTTTTCCTTTTGTGTTAGAATGTGATGCATCAGGGGAAGGAGTAGGGGCTGTTTTGATGCAAAAGGGGCATACCATAGCCTTTAAGATCGGAAACTTAGTGAAGTAGAGCATGGATTTATTTTTAATGACAGAAATGTTGGCCATCATGCATGCATTGGCAAAATTTGGTTTGTGTTCAAAATTGATTACAATAGTTTAAAGTTCTTCCTTGGTTAAAAAGGCTTGAATGACATGCAACAAAAGTGGGTGAATAAGCTCCAAGCTTATAATTTTGACATAGAGTATGCTAGAGGGAGAATAACGTTGTTGCAGATGCTTTGTCTAGAAAACCTTTTCCATGATCTATATCTTAAATCTCTGCTGATTGGAAAGTATTAATAATAGTGGAGTATGTTAAGAATGATGACACTAAAGAGATCCTTGAGGGCAAAATACATGATAACAAGTACAACGTGGTTGATGATCTTATCCTCTACAAGTATAGAATCTATTTGGTACCTAAATCAAAGGTAAAAAACAAATTCTTGAGGGCTATCCATGATACGCCTTTGGTTGGTCGCCTAGGGTATTTTAAGACCTACAAGCAGATCATGGATAGTTTTTTGGAAAGGACTCAAGGAAGAGGTCCTCCAATACATTAGAGTGTATTGTGTGCCAACAAAACAAACCAAAGCATGCTTTTCTAGCACGTTTGTTGTAGCCCTTACCTATTCTGAATCAAAAATGGGAAAATATATCAATGGATTTTATCACAGGTCTTCCCAGTGTTCAGGGAAAGAAATGTACTTATGCAGTGGTTGACGGACGCACTAAATATGCTCACTTCTTTGCTATTCCTTTTAAGTTTAAGGCCACAGATTGTTGATTTATTTTTAGAGGTTTTTAGGCTACATGGATTACTTAAAAATATTGTGAGTGACAGGGATAACAGGTTCTTTAGTTTGTTTTGGCAAAAGCTCTTCCGCTTGACAAAGACGGAGTTAACTCTAAGTACCAGCTATCATCCATAGACATATGGACAAATAGAGATTGTGAATAAGTGGATTGAGGGATATTTGAGGAATTATGTGGCAGAGCAACAATCAACTAGGGTAAAGTGGCTCTACATGGAAGAGCATCGCTACAATACCACTAGTCACATGTCCATTGGTATGACACCTTTTAGAGCTTTGTATGGTTATGTTGCTCTTTCCTTTGTGGATTTGGTATTTGTAGATAGTAAAGTGCTAGGGGTAAGAGACTTGGTTGCACAAAGCCAAAATATATAGGGGATACTCAAAGAAAATATCCAACATGCACAAAACCAATCGAAATCTTATGCGGACAAGCATTCCATTGAGAGGTCTTTGGAGGTTGGTGACACGGTTTTCTTGAGGTTGCAACTCTATAGACAATCTTCTCTGAAGAAGAGTGGAGCTAAAAAGCTCAAACCCCGTTTTTATATACCATACATGATTAAGCAGGGGATAAGAGAGGTTGCCTATGAGCTAGATTTGTGAGAGTAGAGTAAGAAACATAATGTCTTGTCTCATGCCTGAAAAAGGCTTTGGGACAACATATTGTTCCTTCTATTGAGTTGCTTCCTTTGGATGATGAAGGCAAACTTGTTTTGGTTCTTGAGGTAATTTCTAGATTTCAGAGTAAAGAAGTTAAGGAATAAGACCATCACAAAATATTTGATATGCTGGAAGGATTTACCTGTAGAGAATGCTACTTGGGAAGGTGCAAAAATTCTTAAGCATCTCGACTTGCAATAGTTTGAGGGAAAGCAGGTGGACTGTAATGCCCCTCTTTTAAGAATTTATTGATTCTGGATATCCGAGGCCTATTCTTTTTATTTCCCATAGAGTAAGGGGAATTAATGAAGGAAATAAATTAAATTTAAGTGATCCAAAGGTACCTGTATATTTTAATTGGAAAAAAAATACTTAAATTATATTTTAATAAGTCGGGTCACAAAGCAAAAGTGGGATAAAAATAATATATTTCCAATATGGGGTGCCAAAAGAAGTGAGTGCATGAAGAAGAAAATAATAATAAAATAAGGAATTTCCATTATGGGGTGCCAAAGATAGAAGTGTTGTTGGAATATCAAGTTTTTTTATTTTTAGATGGAGTGTCAACCTTGGAAATGCCAATTAAATAATTTTTAGTTGTTTATTTAGCATGCATGAAGCTCTAGAGGTGGCACCATCCTTCGGGGGAAGACACAAAAGATTATAAAAGCAGATTTTGGGTTTATTATTACATCATCTTAGAAATTTATCAACTATTTCATTGTCTGCAAGTAGCTTCTGCTTCTGCATCAGTAATAAAAGACAAAAACTCTCATTTACACACAGATCTGAGGACGGAAACCCTCATATCTAAGCTTGGCAATTCCATCTTGAGGTTGTAGTGATCATTCATAATACAAATATTCATCTAGTTCAGCTAGGGCATCATATTCAGGGCTGTTTTAGCATCTAGATCAGCGAAGTACAACCAAGGATTTCTTCGGGGACAAACATTTGCAAAGCATACTGAACACTTCCATAGTTGGACGCCACCTTTGGGAGATTTATTCTATGTCGGGCGCCACATCTGGAGAATTGTTGCAAGGGTTTCAACTTGCATGTTTATTTCTTGTAACCTTCTGCGTATTTGGATCATCAAAATTGAGCCAGTAATTTTATACAAATATTTTGGTATTTACCCTAAAGTTGATTTGAAAATAAATAAATAAATTCTATTTTGTTTGTAATTGGGGTTTGTTGTTATTATAAAAAATTAGTTTATTGCTGCTGTAGTAAAAGTTCGAATTTTTATATTGCTTCCCTAGGGTTTGATAAAATATACAGATTTGTGAAAAATTATTTATCAGGGATATTACAAATGATCTCCAAGGTGATAAGTGATTGAGGTTTACATGTAAATGATCGCTAAGCTTTTCTTTATATAGATGTCTCTACGGGGATTCCCCCTGGAAGCCAACCTTAAAATTCAAACATAGGTTGACCTTAGAATGTGTCCAAATAGAAAATGATTGTTTTTGCCCCTCTGCCCAAAGTGATGGGAAATACTCAGAATGGAGAAAGGTGAGTCTATAGAGGTGTTGAGTGTCCAAGTCAAACTGGAAATGATGTTGAGAGTGTTTAAGGGCAAATTGGTGGCAATAGAAGTGTTAATGTGGTGTGTGGATGGCATTAAAGGGAAAACACATAGCTAAACTTACCAAGAGAGCGTCTTTTGGAGAGAGGAGATGATGATGTTATAGATGTCCCAACGTGGATGTTCCGTTGTCCTTGTTTCATGTGTACCTACAAGCAACTATAAATGCAAGCAAGTAGATCACTTTCTCAATAATGTGAAAAGCACGATAACCAATTTGAAAAACTTGAAAATTGAAATGAGCAAAGGGGACGAATACACCATGGTGGTACGCGAACCAATGTTGCATATGTTGGATTCTTTAGAGATTGTCATGGTGTTTGTTTGCCTCAAATAGCGAAAATTGTTAGGGTTTGTTTTGCCCTAATTGGCGAGATCTATTTGAAATTGCCATTGTCAATTTAAGAGAAATGCCATGGGTAATAATTGACCATAACGTACGGAGAAATATGATGGCCACAACGTCCACATCTTGGCCAAAGAAGTGAACAAACTGGTCCTTGGCTTGTTTGGTTCGTCATTGCACCTTAAGAAGGTGCTCCTCAAGTGTGAAAGCAACTTCAAATCCTATTATCTAGGTTCCTCACTGGTCCACAATTTGAAGAATAAGTTGGTTGTATGAGTGAGGGATGTTCTTATAAATCACTCATCTTAAAAGAAAGGTGTTATAGGCATCACATGTAACATGTATAATATCTAAAGCAAGTGCTTAAGCAAGGCATATATTTAATCACATGTTAGGATTATGTAAACATAAAAGATGTGTTATGTAAGCACAATATGTAACATGCAATCCAATATGTAATTGTTAATCATTTGATGGTTAAGACTCAACAAAGTAATGAATGAATAAAAGATTCTACTAATGTCTACGTGACCAAACAATCTATGGGAACAGGTGTTGGAATATAGTTGCTCTGCATTGACACTTCTGCTAGGCACAAGGGCCTGTCATCACCAATCCGGCACTATGATAATTCTTCACCGGGAACTCCTCGTGCTATGATTATTTACTAATGCACAGCCTTTAGTTTGGTGAATGTAATCTGGAAACAAAACAACATAACACAATAATACCATCGACTATGATAAGACGGAATGATGACAAATCTGAAATATCAAAGTAAATTATAATATTAACATGAAACTGTTACAATCTCACCCATGAGGGTATTTCAAGTGTTATTGACTTCACTTGCCTTTCACCAAGACTATGGGAGAAACTTTACAATTACACCTCTTAATGGCTTCTTCAACACACCTTTAAACTGATGGCTTCCTTTGCACACTTCCTACAATATTTCTCACTACTTCCTTCTATGCTAAATGAGGGGGGGTGGCCTCTCTATTTATAGACTTCCAGGCTTATCCATCTTATCTCTAAGATAGGATAAGAAATCCACTCTGACAAATCATATTCCATATCATTTTACATGGGTTCCACATTTTTAGTTTTTTTACAAATAAAATACACAAAATATTTATGACCTCACTCCTTGTCCTTATTACCAATATAATATTTCTAATTCCTAATCATGTAGACCCTACTTCTCTAATTACCCAAACTTTGACATTTTAACATTACCGGACCACTTACGACAAATATTTACTTTTTACAACATTCCTATTGTACTTTGACTGTTACCGTACTCCACATTATTGGCGGCACCGTACTGACGGCGCCGTTATCTTCTATCAGAAGCTACTACTAATTATATTTAACAACATCCTATTCCTAATACATATATTAATGAAATAAAAATTACAGAGGAAAATTTTAGTGTCGACATCTTCCCCCTCCCTAGCTTTTACTCCGTCCTCGGAGTAGACTATTCTGGTGCTTGGAAAATCTTTAACTTGTCGTGGTTGACCCATTTCGTAATGGGAGTGCCATCTAATTCCTCTAGTCGGTACGTACCATTTTCATGCACAGCTGCTATTTTGTAGGGCCCCATCCATTTTGGAAGAAATTTTCTGTCTTCTTTTTTGGTAGCTGGAATCATATACTAGAACCAAGTCATTCACAATGAAATGGAGACCATCGGATCTTTTGATCAAAGTATTCCTTCTGCTTCATTTTCTTCTTATAGCTTGTATCTTTAGCTATTTCCCTCATTTCCTCTAGCAAATGAAGATGTACCAACCTATCTTTTATTGAATCACTTTCATCCATTCTTTCATTTTCCATTACTCTGACCGTCGGAATATCAAACTCAATAGGAAGAACTGGATCAATGCCATAAGCCAACTGTAATGGGGAGTATCCTGTTGCTGACTTTGATGTTGCCCTATATGCCCACAATGCTGCATGAATCCTTTTATCCCATTTATGTACCTGCAAGGCTGCATCTTTTGCTAAAATTTGACACAACACAAAATTTGTACGTTCCACCTGTCCATCTTGTGCTTGGCTTGTATGTTGTTGCCTTCCTGTGCTTAATAGAAAACTTATTGACTAGGGCTTCTACCACCTCATTAATGAAGTGGCTTCCTTGATCTGTTACAATTTCTAATGGACAACCAAATCTGGTGACAATGCGTTCATATATGAACCTTGCCACTTCATCCATGGAAGATGTTTTCAATGGCCTAGCTTCAACCCACTTGGTTAAATAATCCGTGGCAACTACAATATACTTATTTTGGCGTGAGGTAGTTGGAAATGGACCTACAATGTCTATTCCCCACTTTTCAAAGGGACCAAGTGGAAGAATATGGCATAATGAAGCTGATGAAGTTTTACGGTTACCATGTGTTTGACAAATATCACATGTCTTACAATAATTATAACAATCTTTAAAAAGAGTGGGCCAATGATAACCTGCATCCAAGATCCTTCTTGCTGTAAGTTGTCCAGCAGAAGTGCCCTCCACATGTACCATTGTGGAATTCTTCTAGCAGCTCCTTCCCTTGATCACGTTCCAACTGCCCTCTTGTACTGTCCATCAGGTCCTATTCGAAATAATACTCCATGTAGAATAGAATATGGGACGACTGGCTTGAGTAATCTTTCCCTTAGTCTTTGCATTGGCACCATCAGAAAACTTGAATTCATTCAGATAATTTCCAAATATCTATGTATTCACTAGGGATTGTGTCAAGGGATAACAATGCTGCATCGGGGAAATCATCATCATCACAAGATGATCCTAAACCATCATAGGCTCGAGAGAGTGCATCTGCATTGACATGTTTCTTTCCTGGCCTATCTATAATATCAAATTCAAATTCTTGTAGCAAAATTATCCATCTTGCTATCCTCCCTGATGGGTTAGGCTTATTTACAATATATTTTAGAGCCTGATGATCTGTTACAACTAGAAATTTTTGCCCTAGCAAGTAATTTCTAAACTTCTTTACAGCAAAAATGATAGCCAGAGCCTCTTTTTCAGTTACAGTATAATTTACCTCAGCACTGCTCATTTGTATGCTCCCAAAGTAAATTGGATGTTCATTCCCATTTTCATCCTTTTGGCTCAAAGTACTTCCTAGTGCTGCATCTGAGGCATCAGTGTACACAATGAATGGCTTGCTCCAATTTGGATTCTTCAAAACAGGTGAAGACACCAGGGCTTCCTTCAGTTGTCCAAAAGCTTCATGCGCTTTATTTCCTGGTTCATAAGTAACATCCTTCTTCAAGAACTGGGTTAGTGGCTGTGCAATCTTTGAGAAATTCTTGATGAACCTTCTATAGTAACCCACATGGCCTAAAAATGATCTCAACTTCTATTCATAGGAAATGATAAATCTTTGATTTTTGAAATTTTATCAGGATCAGTACCAATACCATCTCTGGATACAACATGCCCTAACAAAACGCCTTTAGAACATCCAAAGACACTTTGTAGGGTTTAGTGAGGCTTGTGCTTCATCTAGCCTTTGAAATGCTGTCTCCATTTGGTGCAGGTGGTCCAACTTGCTCCCATAGATGCAAAAATCATCCAGAAATACTCTGATGAAGGTCCCAATGTAGGCGTTCGAACACCCTATTCATCAAACGCTGGAATGTTGCTGGAACATTACACAACCCAAAAGGCATAACTCTATAAGCAAACGTTCCCCAAAGAGTGGTGAACGTGGTCTTCAACTAATCTTTCTCTGTTATACGAACTTGGTTGTAGCCGTTATATCCATCAGCAAAACTATAGCACTCATGGCCAGCTACTTCGTCCAAGATCTGATCTGAAAATGGAAGAGGGTAATGATCCTTCTTTGTTGCCTTATTGAGCTTCCTGTAATCAACACAAATGCGTAGCTTCCCATTCTTTTTTATTGAGATCACAATGGGAGAAACCCATTCTGAATTCTCCACAGTAAATATGAATCCTGCATCAAGCAACTTATCTATTTCTTCTTTTACAGTCTTGGAAAAATTAGGATTCATTCTATATGGCATTTGCTTTATGGGCTTAACACTATCTACCACCTCAATACAATGTTCTACCCAACTTACTTGACGAAGTTCCTTGTAATCAAAAGTGAATAGGTGTATGTACCTTCGAAAGAGCTGGAGGTAGGATTCCTTCTCACTCTTCATCACAGCATCACCAATCTTTATTTGTTGGAGACGATCATCAACTTCTTCTTCAGATAATTTTATGGGGTCATGAGTTGGTGTGACTGGAAGGATATCCATGACTGAAACATCAACCTCACTTTCTTCATCTTCAGTGTCCACTTCACTGGTACTAGAGTAATCAGAGGATGTCCAATCATCAGTTTCATCACTTGAATCCACAGGTTCTGCCTTATGATGTCGAGGGATCACATTTATCTTCACCCTCTCTCTACCACGTCCAAGTGTCATGAAGCCTTCATTCCAGTAGTTTCTTGCATGAACGCTCCTTAGCCATGGTCTTCCCAGCAACATTTGGTACGCAACAGTACCATTTTTCATCACCTGAAAGTCTACCACACATACAACACCCATAACAGATATTGCCACATTTGAAACTACACCTTCTGGTTTAGTTTTTCCCTTATTTAATGACCTTAACATAAGTGTTAAAGGGCGATCAATTTTTAAACCCAACATATTCATTACAAATTCGGTCATTACATTAACTGCAGCACCTCCATCAACTAAGACATCATGAATTGAAATACCATTACATAATACCTCAGTTTGTGGAGCATAGGGATCCGCCTCTGCCATCCAAAACAGGGACCTCAACCTCCTTCCTTCGTCGAGCATTGAGTCCACTTCGCAACTCCCGCCTCTTCTCAGAAGACATAGCCAAGAGTTGACCATATGTGATATTTGCAGGCCTTTTGGACAGATCTTCCAAGATGGAGTATGGTCCTTGCCCCTGTGAAATCAAAAAATCCTGCACACCTAACTTTCTTCTCCTATGTTTCTTACTAGTTTTTCCTTTCATCCTCTTAGGATCATTTCCATCTTGATTATCTTTTTCTTTCTTTCTTTTTGTTACAAACACATCTACTTCATTATTTCTGCTCTTATCTACTACATCAAAAGAATTCACAGGTGCTTTTCCTTTATCATTATCTCCTTTACCAGATGTAGAAGCTCTATCTGGACAATTATACTTATAATGACCCTTTTTATAACCATAACATACAATTTCAGAAATATTTCTTTTTGGACCTCTATCTTCTCCCTGAGAACTAAATTTTTTTCCTTGAAGAATATTAATAGTTAACTGACCCATCTTTTTGAGCAGATCTTCATACTCAGTAGATGTACTAGGAGAAATATTTGTGCTCACCGGGAGTGGTTGTGGATTCTGGACCAAAGGTGCTGGTGTAAGCTATACTTTAACAACAATTTCTTTGGGCTCCTCTTCCATGCTTTCTTCTTGCCTTCTTGCAATCTCCTTTGCTTGTTCAATGGTAGCTGGGCGGTCATACTTTACTCATTGTCTGATCTCTAGCTTCATCCCAAGAATGAAGTGCTTACAGAGGAGATTATCCACTCCATTCATCAACCCATCCGCTAATCCTTCCTTCCGGATCTGGGGATCGAGCTTCCTCCTTAGCTCTAGAACACGAACATGATAATCCTTTATCTTCTCCTTCTCTCCTTGGGATAGCTTTGTGATCTCGATCATGAGATCTGCATATTTCTGTTGTTCACCAAATTCTTCAAGAAAATTTTCAGTTAATAAATTTCATGAATTTTTCACATTATCACCTAGTGTTTCAAACCACCTAAGTGCTGAACCATCCAAAAAGGTAGGAAAAAATTCAGTCCATTGTTCCCTTCTTATAAGGCCATTACAAATACAAGATCGCTTAAACTCTTGAATGAAAGAAGAAACATCTTCATTAGATTGAGCTGAAAAAACAGGAATCTTTCCCATTTTCAAAAGTAACCACCGTGAAATACCAACCCACAAGTACAATCAACAAGATTTATGTGCACAAATAATTGGAATCACTATACTAGAAAGTGACTTTACACCTTTCTACAGTAAAATAGAAATGACCATGGTAAACTATGGTAAAACTTGACTTACTGTGGTAAAAACTGACTTTACTGTGGTAAACACTATTCACGCTAAAAAGTGAAGTTACTGTGGTAAATACTATTCACGGTAAAAAGTGACTTTACTACGGTAAATACTATTCCCAGCAAAAATGACTTTACCATGGTATCTACTATTCATGACAAAAATGACTTTACCATGGTAACTACTATGCACAGTAAAAACAAGGTTACCCTCCAATTGATTTTTGTCTAAGTGGGAATATCTCTCCAGAAAATCTACCAACGAGGAATGGTTCCGGCAACGGAACCAAAATGTCATCACCAATCCGGCACTATGATAATTCTTCACCGGAAACTCCTCGTGCTATGATTATTTACTAATGCACAGCCTTTAGTTTGGTGAATGTAATCTGGAAACAAAACAACATAACATAAGAATACCATCGACTATGATAAGACGGAATGATGACAAATCTGAAATATCAAAGTAAATTATAATATTAACATGAAACTGTTACAATCTCACCCATGAGGTACTTCAAGTGTTATTGACTTCACTTGCCTTTCACCAAGACTATGGAAGAAACTTTACAATTACACCTCTTAATGGCTTTTTCAACACACCTTTAAACTGATGGCTTCCTTTGCACACTTCATACAATATTTCTCACTACTTCCTTCTATGCTAAATGAGGGGGGTGGCCTCTCTATTTATAGAACTTCCAGGCTTATCCATCTTATCTCTAAGATAGGATAAGAAATCCACTCTGACAAATCATATTCCATACCTTAACTCTTATCTGTACATGTAAGCTTATCTTTTAAGATAAGATAAACCTTATCATTTTACATGGGTTCTACATTTTTAGACTTTTTACAAATAAAATACACAAAATATTTATGACCTCACTCCTTGTCCTTATTACCAATATAATATTTCTAATTCCTAATCATGTAGACCCTACTTCTCTAATTACTCAAACTTTGACATTTTAACATTACCGGACCACTTACGACAAATATTTACTTTTTACAACATTCCTATTGTACTTTGACTGTTACCGTACTCCACATTATTGGTGGCACCGTACTGACGGCGCCGTTATCTTTTATCAGAAGCTACTATTAATTATACTTAACAACATCCTATTCCTAATACATACATTAATGAAATAGAAATTACAAAGGAAAATTTTAGTGTCAACAGGCCGCCCTTCTAGCCGTGCAAAATTTCCAATCTCCTTTTGATGTTAGATCTTCTACTGTGGATCTTGGTTAGAAGACTTACTTTTTGTCTAGCCTTGCTTCCTCAAACAAGTCGGTTAGGTTGTATACACTTAGGTTGTTGTACGTGATACAAATGTCACTGTAGGTTGCATACTCCATGATGTAATGTCGTTTTGTTTCCCACTCAGGGGGTTTTTGTTAGGAATAAAATTTAGCTTAATTCATCATTAGTTGATATTTGAATAAATGTAATAAGTTAAAGTATTTAATTTAAATAATTTAAACTTATGTCAATAGGTATTAGTTATCCTTAGTTGTTAGTCAACTAAGTGCTAGTGTTCTCATCCCAATGTTTGTGGGATCATGTTCTATCTTGCATATTTTATTCCCGGATGATTTCCATGAGGGGCAATATGCTATTTTTGCATATTTGCTTAGATTAGGGGACTTGTTTCCATATATTGCGGATGAGATAGAAGCTGTCCAATATCTATAAATATTGTAGCTCTCTCATTTGTTTTGTAATGCTTGATTTCATATTAATAAAATTATGCGAGCACCATCTTGTTTTCTGTAATCAAATCTGGTTTGCAGACAATATTTTTCCGCTTGCTGGTTTCACACCTAAGATAATGTGAGCTAGTCCTTTGCTGAGCCATCAACATTTTTGTCTTCCACTTGATTTCTGCCCCTATGTACGCCTTTCTTCATTGTCCCACGTGGGATGACACTCTTTAATATGGTATGCTTTCTTCGGTCCCATGTGCTTTGTCTACGTGGCTGTCTCGAATTGCTCTCTCATTTACCTTTTTATTTCTTCATTAGTATTGGGCATTGTTGCATGTTGATGCCCCATTTATGCATCCATTTGTTGATTTATTTCATCCACGTGTTTTAACTTTTGTTTAACTCTTCTTCTATCACCATTTTGGGCCATCAATGAGTCTCCATACTTCACGTTTTTTTAAATAGCTTAATGTCTGGGTCATAGCCCATGCCTCCTTTAGAAATGTACTTGTTTCGGCTAATAGAATCTCATAAGGCACGGTTGCTTTGACTTTGAGGCTACCCGTAAATAAATGTTTTTAGATACTCTCTAGTTGTCTCCATTTTAGGTCAAACACATTGCTACCCCAAATTTACATCTGTATAGGACCACTGACATGACAAGTAGCTTGAACAAGGCCCTTTTGGTTTTCTAGTCGCATAATTTTGCTTTCCTGCACTTATTTTGCAACAATTATAGGGCCTTCCACCCCCTTGTATTCGTTTTTCTCTGCAGGTCTTCCAACTAAGCCTATGGTGAAATTCAAGCCCGAGATACTTGTATTGTTACACTACTTCCAATGGGCTTCCTTTGAAAAGGAAGTTTAATTGCTTATTTTTTTCCTCCATAGTGAGAAGATCAAGACTTTGGTTTTGTTGGTATTTGCTTGCATTCTCACCTCTTAATAGAAGAGCTCTAGAGCTCTTAGGTGTTCTCTCAAACCATGCGCTGTTTTTGCAATTAGAATAAGACCATCTGCATATAAAAGTAGCTTTACAACATAGTTTGTTAATTTTATGGCCCCTCCACTGACTTTATTTATCTTCTCCTCCAACTTATCAATGTATAGTCCAAACAAAGTGGGAGATAGAGGGCATCATTGGTTGACATCAACGTTTCTTACAAAGCATTTTGACATTCCTTCACTTGTCTTAATTTTGGCCCTGACTGGCTCACAAAGTCTATGCATTGCCACTATATTTATTTGGAACTCGGAGCTCCTCCATCCTACTCCAAAGTTTGCCTCTAGGGAGTGTGTCAATTTTATTTGAAGTCATCAAAGCAACAAAAGACTTTTTTCTCCCTGGGTATCCCATACTTTTTTTGATCAAGTGCCTAAGAGTGACGTAGTGGTCGCTAGTGGAGTGCTTCTTCCTGAAACCTGCTTGCCCTTTCTGCTCTTTTCCACTTTTTTTCGCCCAACTGCAAATTTTGTGATCCATCATGTTGTTGAATACTTTTCCAAGCAGGGGGTTGACCATGATAGTGTGGTAGTTGGATGAATTATTGATGTCCGTGCTTTTGTAGAGAGGGACATCGACATTGGTTGTCCAATCTGTTAGGAAGCCTTCTTGGATGATACCATTGAATATGCTTTGGACGTGCAGTGTAAGGACTTCTAAACCCCTTTTTAGTCATTCTATTTGCAGCCCATCTACGTCTTGCGCTTTACTCCCTGCTAGTCTCTTTATACCTTGAGTAATATCCTTCGTAGAGAAGAGTTTAGTTCTTGCATTGATTACATCAGGGGTGTCTTTATCCTGAACTTGTTCATAGAGTAGTTTTGCATATTCTAACCATTCGGTATCTGTGATATTGTTTTCTCTTTTTCCCTCTTTTGTTGTAGTTACCCTCGAAAAGCCTTAGATGTTATCTTCCGAGAGAGACTAGCTTTTTACTTTTTGTGTTCATGTAGCCTTCCTTATTAGGCTGTATGATTCTTTCATAAGCCTTCATATTTCTTTGTTCTTTCCAAGTTTCTTCAAAGTTCTCTTTGCAGCCTTGCACTCTTCTTCATACCGCGTATTTGTGAGAAAACTGCTTGCATTTCCCTGTATTAGGTCTACTTCATTTGCATGCACTTAGATCTCTTTGAATTAAGGGAATCGACATATTGCTGTTTGTTGGACAACTTCTCATATATGTTGTACTATTCTTTGCTTCCTGAAAGTGTTGATCAACGATTTATTTGAAGAGTTCTTGGTTCTCTTAGGTCGAAAGGATTTTACCCTAGAGAGGAATCTTCTTTTGTTTGTGGTGTGTTTGTTCTCCTTGTGGATTGCTTATGTGCATGTCAAACTTCACATATATTGGATTGTGATATGATTTTGGCTCTATAGGACAGTCCCCAACTTCTAACTCTATCAATTTTGAGATAGAGTTCTATGAGCAAATGGCATAGTCCTCCACACTTTGCCTAATGTAAGTTTTACAAGTGATGTTTCTTGAATTTGGCCTTGTTCTTATGCCATTGCATATAACCATGTCATCCAAACTTCGTAGACCTAATAGTTCTACTCCATAGTATGTAACTCCCCCTTTCCATCTTGAGACTTCCTTTCCCAAAGCTGGTCTTATTCTTCTACCAGCCATGCATTTATTTAAGAGATATCATCGTGAAGGCTCCATGAAGAAGATGGACAAATGGTATACCCTATTGTAGTGAGTAGGGGAAAAAGTGATATGCCCCCAACTTGTAACAAGCATGCTTCAAGTAGAGCCAAATATAGCAATGAAGTACACTTTAAGATGCCCTAGTAGATGCATATGGTAAATACCATGACAACATAGGTACCAAGCATGATAACATAAAGCATTAGTGTGCATATCAATAGTATAGTCAAACACAGTCATGTGACACATTATAAACGTGTAACAAACAATGAATAGATGACACAAACATAATGATCAAGAAGCACATCAACAATCAATCATATGACAGCTAGAAGATCCTCTATTAACACTACATGACAAGACAAGCAATGCACACACAAACACACATAAGCACACATAAGAACACATAAGCAAACAATATAGGAAATCAAAAGGCACATAAGTGAACACACAATGTATCAATCATGTATGTAATGCATCCATGAAATCAAGCACACAAGATGTAAGCTAGAGTAAGATATATACAAGCAATACAAATGGCTCGATATGACATAGAAAAAGGTAGGAATGATAGAACCTAAAGCACACTATAAGATATCCCTATTGTGGGCATGCCCCCATAATGAAAAGGTTGTCCCCGGGTGCTGGAAAATGAATCTGCGAAACATTTCTGAATCCATGATCATATGTAACCTGTATATCCTGCAACTAACTCGAGAATATGGTGAAAAACATGTACATAATAAATGGATATGAAAATCTCTAGAAATAGGCATCAATGTATGCCACCATGTGTCCAAAGTAAACAAGTCTGGTTTTGTATTTTATTATATTTTAGAAAAATAAATGGGTCAATCAAACAAAAGGGACCAACGGGAAAAGTTTGTGAAATAAAAAGGGAGAAGGGTTCTGAATGATCCAATGCATACCTCAGACATCGACACTCACTAAGTCAGGAGGTCTCGGAATATATATGTGCTTTCATTGTCAGGTAGTTCGTGTAGATGGTTGGAACATGACCAACAATCAAAGGGTGTAATATAAAGTCAGGGTGTTCCTAATTTAGTATATTGTGCAATAATGATAATGTAGAACCAGAATATTCAATTTAATTAGTCTTAAATAATGCTACTCTTGTATATGTCAACAAATCTGCCAAAGATAATAAGTGAAAGGATAGTTTGCATGCTCGTACTCAGCGGTAGGCCAAAAAAATTTGACTTAGGCAAAAACTCAACAACTTAAAAAATACTTAAATGTCCTAAAATTATAATTTTTATACAAAATACAATATCAAATGAGTATTGGCAGGTACTCTCGAAAACCTCACCCAATCTCGGAAATACCAGACTTGCGAGTTTTTGGGGAGTTAACTCGCCCAACTAAAAATTTGGCGAATACTTACCTTGTTTGTAAACTATGAGTGAAAGTACAATTAGGGTTAAGGGTTTAGAAATAGAACCGTTCTACTATGGCTAGATGATGTGGCATAGTTCTCAAAATATTCCCAGAAGCAGATTAGAGTGTTGTCAAGTTGTTTGTAAATTATCATAATCATATACTGTGTGAATGACAGGTTTGTTGAAAGTTGGACAAGTTTGTTGCCGAATCTGTCTTTAGGGGTACGAATCTGTTCTCTAGTGCTTTGAGTTGGATCTGATTTTTAGGATCTTGGTCGTTTGTCTCAGGAGTTTTACTTTTTGGACTTGTTTATGTGTGATTGCCTAATTGGAATAGGATCAACAATCAAAAGGTGTAATACAAAATTTGGGTTTTGTTCCTAATTTAATATACTATGCAATAGTGATAATTTAGAACTAGGATAATTAATCCAAACCGTCCTAAATTATGCTACAACTTGCATATGCCAACAAATTTGCCAAAGATAATAAGTGAAAGTACAATTAGGGTTTAGGGTTTAGAAATGAAACCGTTTTACCATTGGAAAATGATTTGACAAAGTGCTCAGAATGTGCCTAGAAGCAAATTAGGGTGTTGTCAAGTTATCTATAAAATATCATGATTATAAACTACGCGCAGGATGGGTCTGTTGAAAGATGGATGGGTTCATGGCTGAAGCCGTTCCTGGGGCTATGAATTTGTCCTCAGTGCTTTCAGTTGGATTTAGATTTTGGTATCTAGTTCACCTGCCTCTAGAGGTCTAATTCTTAGATTTTTTGTGCGATTGCTACCTTGTAATGAGATATAGCTTTTCCTCACGTGTAACACTAAAAAGGGGTTAGTAATGATTGGGTAGGACTGCCTCACCAACCCCCATTGATGTGATGAGCACTGCTACATACCAATATTCTAGGTAGCCGGTACGGGGGTACGGTGCGGGTACGGGTACGGGGATCCGGTACGCTGGTACGGCAAATTTTTTGGGGGCCCGGGTACGGCAGTACAATATACATATAAAATATTAAAAATATAGCCAAATAAGCAAAAATTCAGCCTTATACATGAATAGAGTAAACAAATTAATAATTAAGTGAAATAGCCAAATAATGTATTAATAAGTCAATGCATTTTGTCATGATATTCATTGATTGAACTTCGGACAAGTACATTGTTCAAACTCCAAATGTTACAATGTCCAATTATTAACATAAATAATAACAAATTACGTAACTGGACTGGAATTCTGGCTATTACCAGCTCCCTTCAAATCTGGCAGTTCAGATTCCTTTGGGGTTTCTCTTATTATTCCTGCATTAGTCTTACTTGCTAGTGGAAATGCTGCCACTGTGTTTTTTGATCCTACATTATCCAAACGCATCTTAACTGTTGCAGTTTCAGCCATTGTTTTAGGTACTTCCATGAAGTTTTACCACAGTTGAATCATTTACGTAATCACATCTATTGACCTTTATTGACCCCCCAAAAATAGTTTTTTTTTTTTTTACAAAAAAGTTAAAAATAAAAAACAAAAAAAAAAAAATTTTTTTTAAAAAAATGTTGTTTTTACTGGTGGGTACGCCCTGGGTACGGCCAGAAGTACCCGGGTACTTCTGGCCGTAGCCTGGGCGTACCCAAGGCATACCGTACCTGTACCACGTACCGGGTACGTACTGTACCCGTACCCATGCCCTACAGGGCATGTACCGGCTACCTAGCCAATATTTTGAAGAGGGATCAAGCCACATGTAGTTCTCCTAATTCTATGATGAGACTCATGTGATATAGAATAAAACAATAGAAGATGGAGCCCATGATCTGGTTCTCACACTTGATACTTTAGTTTTGGCTCATGGTTGATCTATGGCAGCAACATAGATGTATTCATAATTTCAGTAGCTTGTTGTCCTAGTACTCTAAGGAATTGGATGCTTCAATGCTCCGGTTCTTGTCCTTCTTAGAGTGAGTGAAATAGAGAATCCCAAGATGCCCCTAATTGCTTAGCTTAGGGTGGATGTATTTATATATGTAACCGTTTGAATGATTTCCTGCCCAATCGTCCTAGAATTACCACCTAGGCCGACTAAGCTAAGTTGTGCATTTTAGACAGATAACCATTAGAAGTGCAAGAGGCACAGGTTTGTAGTAAGCGGGACAAGTTTGTAGATGAACCTCGTCCTTGATAGATACGAACTATCGTCCATGATGTTAAAGGAATCAGTTTTGAGACAAATATATTAGTCTGTATATATGTTTTATAGAATGTGTAGTGATTCCTTATAAGATGAGCTGGAGAATAACAGGGGGTCTTGTCGATTTAGGAGTATAGGACATGTGAGAGTAGGAGGGTGTCTTAATTGGTCATTTGTTTATTTACATGGGATTGACGTCAAGATAAGCTTCCAAATGTCATTTTGGCAAGTGCTTGACACCATTATTTCGGGAACCACATTTTCCTTTTTTTTAATCTAGTATTGACAAATTCTTGATTAAAAGAAAATGCAAACCTCATGTCTTGATCATACACTAGTTATTGTGAACTTCTTGAGTGCCAATCTGCCCATCCATATGAAACCTGCAATCACATGGCAAATAACATACAATATTTGAACATGCTTGCAATAATGGTGAAATTTGCACAAGATTTGGTACACTTGAATTTGTCAAATGTCCACTCATGCCCCTGAGCTTACTTGTAATAAAGACTATGTGTCATGGGGTTTGCCCCCACTTGATTAAGTCACTTGTTGATAACCTTGCCTTGCCCAGTTTGTGTGAATCATGAAGCTAGTGCTTAATGCGCCTTGCCCCCATAGCTAAAGTGAGTGCTATCATTTGCCAACTTAATAGCCTTTCCTGGTAACTTGAGATGTTTCCCAACCTAACATCCTTGCTTCGTATAGCTTAATACTCTTGCTAACTTAGTTGCCTTACCTATAGCTTGATACGTGTGTGTTAACTTAACTTACCTGTAGCTGATGTGCTTAACTTAATATCCTTTCTTATAGCTTTGTGGGTTATTAAGGCTTCTAATTGCATTGCTTTGGCTACTATGTGGAGCCATAAATCAGTCTTAAGCTACTGAGGCAATCAAATATCAGTTTTGAGCTATTGAGGGAGCCAAATATCTGTTCTCGAGCTATTGAGGGAGCCATATATCACTCTCGAGCTATTGAAAGGGAGCCATACATATGATTGTGTCCATATGTGATAAGATCTATTGAAACCTCTGTGATAAGTAACATCTGATATCAATTCTCTGTGTGCGAATAGAGAACTCTAATCTGATCTCTGTGCGATAAATGTGACCAACTCTGGATTCTGAACTTTGTGTGCCAAATGGATGACAAAGTCTAATCTGAACTATTGGATAACTTTTATCTGAACCATGTGACCAACTATGATCCCCAATCTGTGTGAAGTGCCCCCACTTTGTATACACTTAGTTGAAAATTATATGAAATTTTGAATGAGCCTATAATATGCCCCCCTTCTGAGATGAGGGACACCGCTGTGTCTCACTCAACTCCAATAGAGGAATGTGCCGTTAACTGAATCCTGTGTAAAAGGCATAGAGAGATAATCCGTATAAAACATGTGTATCCTAAACATGGTAGCATAAATCAGTGGGCACATGATATGATCATTATAAAACTAACATTTATACTAAACATGGTAGCATAAATCTAGGGTATGCATAGGATAGTGAATCGTTGGATAGACCAAGCTTAGATATGTGCGTATCAAATCAAGTAAGCATATAGTGTAACAATATAAATAGAAACTCGTGACAAATTAGTAGCTACTCAGTGTAATGGTATAAATTAGAGAGGTATCCTTAGCATACACAAGAATCTTGACTGACATGACACGACAGGCCCGCCATGAGTGATCTCTAGACAACACGACTGATAATGAACATTAGCGAAATGAATTACTCAAATTTGTACAATTATGTTAATAGCAATCACATAGTAAGCAATATAATCATCGAAAGATGGCAGGTTAGCAATAATCATTGACTCGACACCATACTAGGATCCTTTGGGAGCCTACGATCTTAGACATGACAATATACGTATACCCACCACAAGACTTTTGACAACACGACCGACATGACATTGCCAATGACATGCACAATTCAACCAACAACAATGTTAGTGACAATAACGTAGTAAGCATGTATTAGACAAGTCATGTGCCATAGCAGTTAACAAGTTCATAGAGTAAATATGAAGTATAAACAAGAGCCTATAGCCTACAGTAATCATATAAGTACATATGATAAGATCATATGATGTAAAACAATAGTATAACACAATAATAAGCAAACACGGAGCATGTAATTTCAGTACATAGAAACAAACAATGTAGTCATCTAGCGTAGCACAATATAGTATCTAGTATAAAGCACGTCATAAAATATAAATCAATGCAAGATATCTAATAAACAACTTTGTATTACCAATGGACAAGGGCGTGAAAGATATAAACTTGACAATGTTTTGTCTAAGATGCCCCAAATGTAGGCATGCCGACCAATGTGGAAGGTTTCCCCTGGGCATGTGACTCAAGGAGTTGTGAAACATGTGTGTGTGTGTGTGTGTCTATGGAAAAGATCTATCTTGCAGCTAACTCATGTTTACCATTAAGGTATAGTAAATAGAGAGATATATGAGTGTTCAAATCATGCTAACATTGAGTGTCTAGAGTTTATAAAATAAAAAATAAAGTTGCATATAGGTCCTGGTTTTCTATTTCTGAAATATCTGAATTTTTTTTGTATTTTCTTGAATATTTGAGCATACGATTAAAGCTAAAATATGCTAGAGGCCTTGGGCCGTATGGGTTGGAGAGAGATAATAGAGGAATATGGAAGTGTTATTTGGAAATAATGAATCCCTCATCAACAATTACATTGAACGACTGACACGTGTTGCATCATATGGTTTTCATAGTGTCAATATGAGACTAGATCTTAGTAAAATAATCGATGTTACTAAGTAGTGATTCCATGCAGCGTCAAGTAACAGAGTCATTGAGTAGAAGTCATACGATGTATGTGACTCTCAAGTGGAGCATTGTATAAGTAGATGCATGTATAGTAAAAATGTATTTTTCAAAATCTTTCCTATGGGTTATTGTGAATAAACGATGGGTGCTTATGGGGATATCCTAAATCATTCATCTATGTCATGTTATGAAATGAGAATGTAGCATAGGGATTACGATTGCTATTTCCATCTCGGTGCACCGCTATATGTATGGTGTTTATATCGGTTTGGTTTAGTTTAAGAACCAAGTCACCAACCTTAAATTCATGTTCCTATGTGAACCTCAACCAATTTCTGTTATTATAGATTTCTTAATTGATTTTGATGGGGATCATCATAAATGTTCAAAAGCAGGGACTTTGTATGTGTCATCTCTAGTGTTTCACAGCTAATATCAATGTAACCTTTCACAAGTTGACCAGTAATGCGCTTAGATGTGGGCCACCAAATGTGCTACGCATCGTAGATGTTGATAGGTAGTTTTGACTATACATAGTGGCAGTACAACTTGATGTTGTTGCTGTATCAATGATGATACTTATTGCTGTGTAACTTCTATGACTGTAGTTGTGACATACACTTATACAATATGACCATAATGCACATATAATTAGTGGCTGTCGCCAGTGCTTCACGTCATTGTAGGGACACTATGAATTTATCATTAGCATATGTCACGATGATATTGTCTTGCAATGCGGCAAAGTTGTAGTATCATGTCCAGTAATATAGATAATAAGAAGTTACAAAAGGTATGGTGGAACTTGACTGTTTGGCACAAAAATGGGCTTAAGATCGATTGTTAGACGGGAGGTAAGGGCTTAGTTAACCTACTTTTCAATGGCATTGGGACTCCAACATCTCAAGATATGATATGTGGTTATGAGGAAACAACAGAGGTCCTGCCCTCTTTATTGAAATCTATGTGGTGATTTTTTTGACCCATTTTTTAGAATAGCTTGGGGTGGTTGACCTTGGGCCAGGAATATTATCAGTGAATTCAGTTGATCATCCAGTGTGGATATTTTTCTTACTAATGTTAAACCCCCACACGGAGAAGATCCATGAGAAGCGGTCGTCTAGAGAGTATATCATCCATAGAGAATTAGAGATATCATGCTCAACCGATATCAGGATGTGCATTGTGCTAACCTTCCTAACATATATAGCATAGGAGCCTTCTACTATCTATAGTGTCCTCATGTATATAGACATAGGAAGTCTAAGCCTTTTTAATATATGGGGGAGAGGATCTTTGTTTGACCAATCGAGCTTATCAGGATCCATTATAGCAGCCAATCATCACCTTAGGATCGAGGGAACAAGGCTTATTTGACATGGAATATCCTCTAAAATGTCTACCATATTTGTTTTGCAATACATTGGTCACAATGTTATATTGGATTCTGGGGCGATCAAGGGCCACATGCAGGTGTTGTAAATTTCCCTCAAGAATTGATCGTTTAAATAAAGCATCTCTAATAATGGTGTATTACTAGCGCATCCTAAAGCTCAACATTTTGCGTGTAATTCTTATTCGCATGTTGGTTGGGGTTGTTCTCATCAACTAGGAATTTAAAGATGTTATAATACCATTGTGGCTCCTACATTAGGTGTTTGAATAGGTGAAGACATCTAGGTGGCATTAACTTGGGGAAGAGTCAATAGACATTTGGCTATTACAATTGTCCATTCCAATGGCCTAATCGAATAAGCATGATTGTAGAGATTTCAAGTAAGGAGCTGCAGTGGAAGTTACCACTATGTCCATGAAAGATCCCCATGATGGTTATCTTTACGCATGGGATGAGTATCAATGTCAAAAAACATTTGAAACGAGATATTAATTGTTGCTACCATGTCTCTATATGGAGATCAACTTATCTTAGTCTTGGTATGATAAATTCCCTTTTTACTTGCATTAAACCAAATAAAATTGACCTGAATGTACCATAAAATACATTAAGGGATTTTACTTTCAATGCTGAGTGCCACATGTAACCTAAGATTAGATATTCATACATTTGCGATGATATGTAAAGCAGGCATGAAAAAATTAAATCTATATACTAGTGAGATAGGTTCTCCTCGAGGATTAACCAATATAATACCAACCCAGAAGCAGCTTGGAGGCAGATTTGGATCCATCAAAATACACATATCCAAAGGTTATGGTAGTAGTTCACATTAGAGAAAATCAGTCATGAAAGGTGTCATTGAGTGACTCTGGTAATTCATGGTCTTGTATGGGAAATTTTCCTAAGTTGGTTGACAATCACTTAAATTCTTTTATAGATTTATGTGAGACAAATTTAAGCGCAGAATTCCATAAACTCTAACATGACCCACTGTAATCTATGAGGCTCAAATATATAAGGGTTTTGACATGAAGGACTTAGAGATCATTTTTGCAATGATATGTGTCTTTGCATTCAACATATCAATTATATCAAATTGAATTGTGTTGCAAACATCAATTTCAAGACACAATTTCTCCATTTTAAAGGAGTGTAATTATTTTCTTAATCCACTAGAGTTCACCTTATGTAGTAAATAGCTCTCTCTGCATAGTTTGCCACCACCATTTCTGCTTAGGGAAATACCTAATGTATAATCTGTTTTCTATATCTCCCAAGGTTAATGGCTTTATCAGGAATAAGGGTCATTACACAATAGAAGTGGCTTTTTATAAATAAGTTTTAAAATTCTCAAATACGCTTTAAGGCAAGTCGACCATCCCAATAGAATTTTACATCTTTTCATAATAATTGCTGTGAAAGGGATAGTTTTATCTAGTTAGGAAATTTAATGTTAAGTTTATTGGGTTGATTTTTTCCTTGTAAGCTTCATAATTGTTTTTTTGCCCTTTCGATGATGGCATTTCCATAATGGCTTGTCACCTTTTTGGGATCAACCTTTGCCCCGCTTTGAAATAATAAAGCCCAACTGATTTTCCTGATGTGACCCCTAAGAGATACATTTTTTGGACTAAGAAACAAACTCTTGTATTATGTCATCCGAGAATCAAATTGGTAAATTTTTTGTTCTAAGTCAAGTGGGTGTTCCATACATTTTTAATGGAAATTCAACATGGATAAGGAGTTTCATGGGCATAACTGCTCAATGCAATCATTCCATGAAATATAATGTCATAACACGTTGTATTTGGCATAGCATGTCCAAGCGTTCATTAAGCCAGTGAAAGGCATGATCCATAACAAAAGGTTCCCCATGGGGTGGTGAAAGTTGTCATCTAGTAGAAGCATAAAGTGAATTCCTGTAATCTGATTCTGGTTATATTTAGCATAACCCATTTATAAGCTAAAGTATCTCATGAACCTTACTGTGGAGTCAAATTGGTAATGTCCTAGTGTCCTAAGGATTATCATGAGAGTTGCCATTTGGTAATGTAAATAATACGCTTAGGTAAGGAAAGGTTGCCTTGATAAAAAATTGTCAGGAGTTGAACAAATCAGAGAGAATAGGATGGAAATCTGACACCTTTAGGGTGAAGAATGAAACCCTATATTGTGCAATAGTTCGATAGATTCAAAACAAGTTCACTAATTATGTCAAACAGACCTAAATTATGCTACTCTTGCATATTGCCAATAAAATTTCCAAAGATAATAAGTGAAAGTACAATTAGGGTTTAGGGTTTAGAACATTCTACCATTGGTAGATGATGTGACAAAGTGCTTAGAATGTGCCTAGAAGCAGATCAGGATGTCATCAAGTTGATTGTAAAATATCAAGATTAGACATTGTGCGCAAGATAGGTTTGTCGAAAGCTAGATAGGTTTGTGGCCGAATTTGCCCATAGGGCAACGAATCTGTTCTTTGGTGCATTGAGCAAGATCTGAATTTGAGATCTGGTTCACCTGTCCTGGAGGTCTGCTTTCTAGACTTGTTTCTGTGCGATTGTCGTCCTACACTAAGATATAGAATCTCCTTGCTTGTAACCCTAAAAGGGGTTAGTAATGACTATGTTGGATTGCCTCACCACTACCCCACTAGTATTCGAGAAGTAATCACAAGATGTATTATAACATGAAACATCCGCTCTTGTAATGAACCACATTGTGCCTGCTTGATGATTGGAACTTGTTTTGATGTTTTCTCTTGAACATACGCAAGAGATTGTTGTAAAACTTAGGGTGTGGCCGAGTAGATGCTTTTGCTTGAATTCAGATTGTTTTCACTTGAGGTTGTAAGTTCTATTGTTTTTGTAGCACACTAGTTAGTACTTCAGTTTGAATTGGTAAAGGCAATTCATAAAGATTGCCTTGAGAAGTGATTGCCTTGTTAGCATGTATATATTTCAAGCATCAATGTAGCAGAGACAGACGACTCTCACTTGATGTCGCTAAGGGTGTCTAAGTAATATGTCAAATGTCCCATTGTGCTAGGTAACACAAGAAACCAAGTAAGCATCATCTTAGGTCCTACAATGATTGGTAACATGATACCTCCAAGAGGAGCTCTAGATTGGCTGTTAAAAAATGAAGCACTAGCTGTTGTACCCAATAACCCTGTGTAATTGTGCCCAAGGCTATTAACTAATGCTATTGTGTAAGTCCTTTCATTGGATTTGTTGCCCACCATGATACTCTATCAAATGTGAATTTATGAAAGTGTATAAATAGTGGCCCGTTGATAGAATCGTCATTTGGTATCTCATGGTCATATAATATAGTAGTAGGTTGGTGTTCTTGCTCATTTGTAACCACTTATGAAACCATCTACTGGGTGATCATTGGACACTTTGGAGCATATGAAGTTGTGCACGATATGTCATGTGAACTTCTTGTTTCTTTGACTCTTGCGTAGTATAATTGGAAGAGGATCTGCAAATTTTTGCAAGGGTTGGTTTGGCAATGCAACTGATTTATTCAATATAGTGTTCTGACCTTACACTTGAATAGTGTTGTTATCGGTGAGGCCCTGGATCTTATGTCTCAATCCAAAACACATGTTCATAGTGTGTCCAAAAGATCATTGGTACTCACAATATGTATTCACATCAAAGTTATTTGGTTGTGGTCTAGATGGGTCAATGCTCATGTGGTGGAGGCAAAGAGATCATGTTACATTCAAGCAACTTTTTGAGAAAGTCCAGATAATCATGTAAATTGCGTTCGCTCAATTTTACAAGGGACAAACCTATCAGTTGGTTGTGATACTGTATTAACCATATTTTTGGCCTCCTTAGCTTGAACTATAGGTGGATCATTAGCCATAGCCTTGAATGGTGTCTTACTTTGAAATTTGGCTCCACTAAATTAGGGGTGTTAGACCCGTATTTGAGCATAATAGCAACAAGGAGCTTGGTCTCATAATTTTTAAGTTTCAACTGTGTGACAAAGTTTGTAGAAAGTTTGGTATGTTTGGAAGATGACTCTGTGTTTGATTGGTTGAGGCAAACTCTGAGTAAACATTTCTTGTAATTCACTTTCTTGTTTCAGGAAATTAATCAGCAATCTGATTTGGTGATATGGGTTAAGGTGAGTCCGTTGGATGTTGTGGAATCTTGTGCGTATGTTATCAATTGCTTTTCCATACTCTTTAAAGAGTTCTTAGTTTAAACCTATTTAAATGATGAATTCTTTTGCTTGATCATGAAACAAACATTTTAGTACAAATTCCTACAGAATGAACCCAGTAAGTAGATGTGGCTTACACACATGTGCAGACATACACATGCACACATATACTTATCTACATATAAACATATGTTTATGTACGTGCGTCTATAATCAGATGGGATGATTTCTATTTTTTAACGTCCTTTCAACCAAAATGGTATGTATATATGTGCCTGTGTATGTATATATAAATACAAATACACACAAAAGTATATGAATATGGAGATACACACATATATCTAATGTACACATACACATACACATTATACATATACCTATGGGGTATGAGACTTTCCTTGTCACTTAATCTTATATATATTTTCAAATTTTGATCATGTGACCATGCTTAGAAATGAGTGGGACATGCCAATCTATTTACATCATACATATAAACATCCACCATACATGTTTTAGTAGATTTGTTTGTGTTGGAAGACGTGCACAAGGAAGAATTAAAGAGAAGGCAGATTGCACACTATGGAGATAGTGTGTCCGTCATTATATTATGAATGAAGTAGTTACAAAGTGGTTGATATAGTTACAACTGGTTACAACCATCATTTAGCTAAATAACTAATGACGTCCTTATTAATAACCCTTACATTCTAATACCCCCTTTTAAGGCTTATCCTACATAAAGCAAAAGCAAACATTTTAACAAAGCTAGAACCAAATAGAACTACGTAATCTTAAGGGGCTTTCACTTTGAAAGCAATGCTTTGACTAAGTAGGGCTCCATCAAGCTGCTTCGTGACCTTCGTAAAGATGTAGCTCTTGGGTTGAATTCCCGAGTTCCCGGATTCCAACTCCCCAAACTCTCAAATCACAGATCTCCCGAATTATTAGACAACCATCCATATCGAGCTTATCTACCTTGTATCCTTTCTTGGCTTCAAAGTTTAGAGCATTTTTATATTACATATTTGTCACTGCCCTCACTACCTTCTACATTTGGTGGGTCTTCAACCATGGTTATATTCGTTGTGTTTGATACGCCTTTACCCTTAAGCATATCATTGGCTTGAACACGACAATCCCATGCAGTATGACTTCTTTTCTTACAATAATGACATTCAATCTCCCAGATATCTTTGTTTGACCTTCTACGAAAGTTTCTGGTTCTGGAATAAAATGCACTTTCTTGTCTCCACTCCCCTTGCCCCCCCTTTCTCTATATCCGGGCTCTATATCTTCGGCTCTAGAGAAGAGATGGGGGGAGTCGGGAGATGAGCTGACCTTCCCCAGAACCATATAGAGTGAGCGGGGGGGGGGGCTCGAGTGCCCGTAGAGAGTTCTGATCGGTCACGACCCCCCCACTCTCTATCTGACTGGATCGGTCACGACATAGAGATTCAACCCCAACTCTTGAGAATTATCTTCTATATCTTTCGCAGTTCGCTTTTCTTCAGCTAGAAGAGCTGCAATCGTATCATCTAGAGATTGCGATTGAATTTGACTGAGGGTAAAAACTACATTGCTGTATTTTGAAGACAAATCGTTTAATATGATAGCTTTGGCATTCTCATCCTCTATCACAACCTTGACTTCTACTAGTTGTTTGATTAGGGACCTCAGATTATTGATGTGGCTTGACATAGAGACTTCTTCATCCATTTTGAACCTATATAACTGAAAAATTAGGGAAAATTTGGCATTAACTGCTTTGGCTCCAAATAATTTGTGTAGAGCATCCCAAATTTCCTTGGATGATTTGTCTAGGTCTACATGATGAAGTTTAGAGTCGGAGAGAGCAAGGTCAATAATAACTTTTGCTCTATCATCTTTTCTCTGCCAATCTAACAATTTAGATGCATCGGTGGGTGCTTTCTCTTTCTCATTTACTATGCCCCACAAATTTTTATTCATAAGTTGCATTTATATTTTCACTTTCCATGTATGAAAATGTAGACCAAAATAATTTTCTACGGAAATTTCCATTTAATAAAATAAACTAATTATGATTGCATTTTAACCGAAATACCGAAATGAGTAAACAAAGAATAAAATACCTGTGAAGCCAGGAAACGCAGAGAGGGGCCATGTTTCCCCTTATAAACGTTTCGGAAACGTTTCAGGGAAATGAAACGAGGGGGAAACGCCAAAAACATTTCTGGAAATGTCTGTGACGTTTCCAACGGTTTTTGACTTAAAAAACGTCATTTCTTTTTAAAAAATAAAAAAATCTTGCATTAAATGAACCCTAACCCTAATACAACTACCTAGACTTGCAGAAGGGAGGGAGAGTGGAACTAGTGGGAGTGGAGATGTCGGTGCTAAGGCTGTTCATGGAGATGATTATGAGGAAAATCTAGATGATATATTCTAGAATCTAGATTATTATTATGTATATGTGAATCATTGAAATTGTAACCATGTTGAATGATGATTCTTTAGAAGTTCAAATTTCAATGAATTCAAAATATTTTGAGTGCTTATCAATTATCTCTTATGGTCTACAATTATAAAATGAGTACTATGCATATATATATATATATATTATTAATTAATAATATATTGTACGGACGTTTCCGTTGACGTTTCGTATCCAAGGTTTTTTGAAAATTGCCGTTTCCGCGTTTTGTACCCGTTTCCGTTTCCTGGAAACAGTTAAAAATACCAGTTCCAAGTGCGCCTTTTGCTGCAACTGTGATGTGCATTGTTCTGTGCCCTAGATATTGGAAGAATACAACTGAAAGCGTGCCCTAGTTCGTGATTTTTGGATGCTGATTCGAAAATTATTATTTTCCTTTTGGCTCCTGAGTTTATGCCCTTGTGCCACTGTATTTTTCCCTTTTTCGAGTGTTTGAACTTCAGTATTAATGGCGGAAAATGAAGTCTTTGGATTCACGAACTGTGTTTTTGTCTTTGGATTCACGAACTGTATTTTCGTCTTTATTTGCGCTGAAATTTGCGGACTATATTTTTGTGACTGCAACTATATTGATTTTTCCCTCATTTCTGACGATTGTGCCCTTGATTTCGCTTCAATTTTTCCCTTGTTTCTGATGTCTTTGCCCTTGTTTTGACTGTGCCCTTGGTGACTACATTCATGGTTAGAAAATGCCCTCGAAAATTTAAAAGAAAAAACATACAAAAATCCACACGAAAATCTGCGACTGCAATGACTGAAAATGTCTTTTGATTTCGTTTTCTCAAAAACCTCCTCACGTCTCGCTTTGATACCAATATTAAAAGATGTGCACAAGGAAGAAATAAAGAGAAGGCAGATTGCACACTATGGAGATAGTGCGTCCGTCATTATATTATGAATGAAGTAGTTACAAAGTGGTTGATATAGTCACAACTGGTTACAACCATCTTTTAGTTAAATAACTAATGCCGTTCTTATTAATAAGCCTAACATTCTAATAGTTTGTTGAAAAAACAAAAAACTAAGTGGTTATAAAGAGCGTAAAATATGTTTGATTGAAGGAATTCAGGGAAAAAAAAACCTTATGTAATTGTTTGGGAAAGGAATGGAGGAAAGAGGATCTTTTAATGTTCTTTAGGTCCAAATGCTCTGTAGGACTTTTCAATGTGTGCTTGTTTAGATAATTGTTTTCCCCATTGTTTAATTTTTATGTAAATCATTCATGTGTAAGTTTTTTGATTTTCCCCGTTTCCTATTTGTGGGGATATGAATGCTTGTGGAGATATGATTGCTTATCCATATCCGGAAGTTTACAAATGGACCCTTTTCAGGCATAATGGTTGGACTTAGGGAATCAAACTTGGGTATCCCTTATACAAGGGAACTTACAACAGCTGTGGTCGCATTCATGTGTCAAGTTATTTATACACATACACATACACCTACGCGCACACACACACACATGTATATACATGCATGTGTATTTGTACATTTATGTATATATAAACACTTGTATAAAGGTAAAAGTGACTTTTTAGGTCCCAGTCTAGCCAACATACCCAAGTATATCTGCACATTATTGATCCCTCCATCGAGAATGACTTTCTTTCCTTGCACTCGATTGCAAAATCATTTATGCACCTGACCTTTAAGGAGATAGAGATAGCAATAACGTGCTTGACTGTAGCCCTATGGACAAGATTGAGGGCTCAGCCTGAAGGGAGAACACTCAATCGACTACATCCCTATGTGTGAGACCTATTGATTGAGGCCTCAACGATTGGAAGCTGTTCTAGTTGTTGCCTCATGAGTCTGGTATCCATATGCACTTCACCTGCTGCTCCACCTGCCAAGTTTTGGCTGCCAATGCTAGTTTTTTATTGCCTGTCAAGCATCCAGACGATATATACTAAAGCAGCTCTCAATAATGGAAATCGATCTAATTTAATCCTCCATCTTCATCTGCCAGTGAGAGTGCCACACATGAACTTGAGGACAATCTGCCCCTTGTTTTTATGGAACCAATCTAAATTGATCTTACAGGGTGTTTACGCTGTCAACTATTAGATAGCTTTCGCGATGGGATATCCCTATAGATTTCATTTTGTTCTCAACTTTCTAACTACCTGTTTTTGGTGTTATGAAACATCAAATATTTTTCAGTACAAGGTTTTAAAATACAGAGTCCAAATCCATGTATTATGAAATGAAACATGAAAGAAGTCAAAATCAAATAAAAATAGTGTTACTTATGTGTTCATCATCTAGAAAGCATTGTGCTTGCTTTGAGGTCTGCTGAAACCCTTCAGATTTTGGTTTCTCTGCAGGCTTGGTGAGTTTCCCTATCTGTTGTTGAGTACTTAGCAAAGTTTCCAAGTTTGCCAAATTTCAGCAAGTTAGGCTGTGCACTGTCAAGTCTTCACTGAGTCAGTTGAATTAGCTTGTTTTCTAGGCAAGCCTATCAGTGAGTACTTACCGACTTGGGGAGAGTCTGTTACATTGCCATTTCTCCATAGACAACATAGCTGTTTTGCTAAAGCATTGTTGAAGTTCTTTATTTTCATGTTATATTTATGGAAATAGACATTGCAAAAGTAGATATTATTTAATTTAGGCTGTGGTCTACATAGTTGGTGCCTTCTGGCATTGCAGGATTATGATATTTGATGTAGGCTGAAATTGGCATCGTTGGTGGTGGTTGTAGTGGAGGGGGAAGTGGCAAGCAGGAATACAGTGCTCCATGGATGACTGCCCTTCATCGACAGTAAAAGCAATGCCAACTTATGGACGAAAAACATACATTGTAGTTTACTTTCCGAACTCTCGCAGTCATTGCTGGACAGATTCACAGCTTGCATGTACAATTTCTGAGAAACCAGAACCTCTTGCCTTTGGTACCCATGAAATTGGACAGGAACTGGTGAAGGATCTTAGTATCCCACGGCGGTACATGTTGCAAAAGCTTGCAATTAATATGTTGGAGGCCAGTGATCAACTTCATGTTGAGGTTAGATATTTGTTTGTTCTCATTTCACTTTTGTTCTGGACAGTCGAACATATATTGTCATCTGTTTAGAAATTTATTATGAAAGGATTCTATCTCTGAATGTACATTGTTCAGGCTGTTGTAGAAAGTGCTCGCAATGTAAATGTCTGGAAGGAATTTGCCAAGGAGGCTGCTCAATGCACGGTTTACTCTGATTTAGGAAGAATGTTACTAAAGCTTCATAGCGTAAGTTCTTAACCTGTATGTTTGAATTATGTTTAATTAGGGCATTTATAGCCTGCATATAAATGATGTGAATGGGCTTATTACTTGCCCGATCAGTTCTCTTTATTCTTTCTTATTTTTTGTTCTGTTCTAGCTGTGATAGCAAAAAGAAATTTTCTTTACAGATGATACTGGAAATATATATTTGCCGTTCATGGATGGAAACATTTGGTTTCTGGAAAGAAGAATGCGAGAACACAAAGACTGCAGAGTGTACAGAGAAGCTTACAAAGGTATCTTAAAGGTTGTTCTCAATTATCTGTACTATACTCTGTATTTGTCTTCCCTGATGTTCTTGAAAATGTTAGCTATGTATTGAGACAAAGATTGCAATATGCATACATGTGTTGCAGGATTTGGAGGATGCAATTTTGTGGGATGAAGTTGCAAAGCTTTGGAATGCTCCTGAGCAAACTGCTTTAGGTGCAGAATGGAAAACATGGAAAAAGGAATCTATGAAACTGTTCTCAATTTATAATCCGTCAACATCATATGCCTTCGAAAAGAATTTTGATAAGGAGAACAAGGAAAAAATATATAAGAACTGGTGATACATTAGGCACTAATAGTTTTGAGACTAGCAAGAAACGCCAAAAACTAGAAGTACGTCGTGGGAATTCTTCAGAAGTAAAAGATGCAAAAGACTTTCGGACTACTGCTTCGGATGAATTTTGTTATTCACCGTTTGTTTCTTGCATGGGTGAGTGTCAGCGTGTTACTGCTGATTCAAAACCCACAATAGAGGACGCTGACTCAAAAAATCAACCACCTGCAGAGATAGAGCCATCATTTGCTGATCATGGATATCAACAATGTTCTTCTTTAATGGAAAATAAGGATAGAAAGTGCATTCAGTTGGCAATTGATGGAGGCCAACATTTAAGTGTTCATTCTCCTGATAACATTCACAGAGTAGTACATGACGAATCTTTATCTTTGACAGTGCAAACAGATCTCAATTTTTCGATATGTCAGGGTATAACCAAACATAGAAAAAGATGTACACACCGAACTCGAAATGGGACATCCTTTTGTCTGAAACATATGCCTCAAGATGGTCATAACTTAGATGTTGGTGATGCAACTCTGAGTTCTAGTGCTTTAGGGAATAGCCAAAAGAGAGCTAGAATATCGGCCGAGGGACGCTCATCAGAAAAGAGATGGGTTTCTGCAGATCTTTGCCTCAAAGAAAATCAGAACAAGCAAAGTTTTCCACCCTTTTCAGAGATGGAAATAATGCATGGAAGTGTATCTGAGAAATTGGACAATGGCAGTAACGTTTTACTTCCAGAAAGGTCCTCTGTTAAAGCTTCCAACAGGAGTGCAAATTGGTCCCGTTGTCTTGGAAGTTGCCGCAATCATGGTGGCCAGTGTTCCCATAGGGCTAAGAGGGATTCATCTTATTGTGAAAAACATTCACCAAGCTCATTGGGGCTCCATCATAGATATACTGAATCAAGGTTGAATGACATATTCAAAAATACACACAACGAAGAATTGCACAGTTCTTATTTCAAGGACCTTCTAAATGATTACATGAAATCATGCCTTTCAGGAGGAGATTACTGTGATTTGAATTCAGAGAACAGAGGTTTGGCTAAGATTATTGGTGAGGCGTCAAAAGATCCAGAAATTGCAAATGCCTGGTTAAAGGAGGTGTCAGCTGAAAAGCAAATGTTGGCAAAGCATTTTGGTCTTGAAGAAAGTGAAAATGATGCCATCGCAAGTTCTTCTGGGATTTCTGATGTACAGAAGCCCCTTGGTTCAGTTGTAGCAGTGGGAAATGGAATATCTAGGCAGAGTCCTCCGGTTGGAATGGATGTTCCTGAAACTGTTCGCCACTTTACTGCTGATGAAGCTCTAAACCTGAAGTGCAAAGGTTGTACCGAGGAGTTTTCTGATCTGCACAGCCTCGGTCACCACTGTATCACCAATCATAAGAAGGCAGCTGAAAGGCATTTCAGGGGGTATGCTTGTCGAAAGTGTAGTAGTTCATTTACTAACAAGAAAGGCCTTGAGAGGCATGTGAGGATACATCACGGTGGAGTTGCACTTGAGCAATGCACAGAATATATCTGTATAGCCTGTGGCAATCATTTCTTTGATTGCGATCAGCTATGGCAGCATGTGTTATTTGCTCATCCCGAGGAACTCAATCAATCCATTTGTATCAAAGAGCAGGTTAATTCCACAGAATCTTCAAAACCTTCGAATGTCAAGCAAGACAAACAAGAACCTGTTAACCCAAGTAGTTCTAAGCAAGATTTTAGTTGTGAGTTTGATTCTGAACATAAAATTGAGGGCAATCACTGTAGTCTGTCTACTTTTGATGAGGATACAGGATTAGATGAAAAGAGAACATTTGCTCGTGATACTGTGAAAAGATTTTCCTGTAGGTTCTGTAGTATGAAGTTTAGTCTTCTCCCAGATCTTGGACGTCATCATCAAGCTAAACATATGGGTTCCAGTTCAGGACACAAACCTCGCCATAAAAGAGGAAAAGAGATTTTCGCTGCAAAGTGGAGGGCTAACAAAACAAATTTTAGAACAATCCAAACATCAGGAGGACATAAACATGCAGCTGTTATTGCTAGGAAGAAGCTCATTAAAAAAAATGATCTTCAGAGGCCTATACAGATTGATAATAGAGTCCAGCAACACAACCAAATAGAAGGACATGACAGATTTACTGAATCTTACCTTTCAGCTGTGGCAAACATGTTGCTGTCAGAAGGGCAAAAGGTGAGACATTTTCCTAATAACCTGGAAATTCTTCACGCTGCTCGTTTAGCTTGCTGTAGAGTCAATTTGCAGGCAGCTCTGGAAGAAAAGTATGGCACTTTGTCAGAGAGGCTCTACATAAAGGCTGCTAGGCTTTGCAGTGAGGAAAACATCAGAGTTGAGTGGCACAAGGAAGGTTTTGTCTGTCCCAAAGGATGCAAACCTAAGGCTGACACCCAAGCTTCTGTTCTGCTAACTCCTGTTCTTGATGTATGCGTCACCCCTCTTACAGTACAGGTGAATCATCAAGACATGGTTGCCAATCAAAATCATTTTAAGGAGACATGGGAAAATGTGGAAAGTCACTTGGTGCTGAATGCCTCGGATATCAAAAACAGTCATCAAAGGAAAATTGTTGTCCTATTTGAGGACTTGAGCTTTGGGAAAGAAGCAGTATCCATTCCCTGTGTGGTGGATGAAGATGTGATTAGCTTAGATGTTAAAGATCAACATTTAGAAACATTAAGGCCTTGGGAGAGTTTTTCCTACATAACTGATAGGCTTCTAGACTCTTCATTGGGTCTTGATGCAAAGGTATTACTCGTACTGGATATTACATATATTTTTGAAATGCTTCATGTGAATTTTCATTGTCGACAGTTTCAGTGAAGTTTTATGTTTTAGGTATGCAAGGGAAGAAGAAACAAGGTTTCTGGAAATATGGTTAGATATCTCAGTCAATTGGACCAAAATTGATCAGAGCTGTTTTGTGTTTCCTATTTTGCAGACCTCTCAGCTCGGATGCACTTGCACTCAGCCACAATGCTCTCCTGGATCATGTGATCATGTGTATCTTTTTGAGAACGACAATGAAAATGCACAAGACATATATGGCAAACCAATAAATGGTAGATTTCCCTATGATGAGAAGGGTCGAATAATTTTGGAGGTAAGATGGATGTTTGGATTATTGACTTGCTTCTTTCTCTTTTAGTATGATGCCTTTACTTCGATTAAACACAAGTAATTCTGTTCTCATTTCAGGCTCATACTAAATATTCTTGTATGTTTGAACATGCACAGAAAGGATATCTGGTATATGAATGCAACTTGATGTGTAGTTGTCAAAAGGAATGTCAGAACCGTGTTCTACAAAAGGGAGTACAAGTTAAACTTGAAGTCTATAAAACAAAGCAAAAGGTGACAAAAAAGTTGATTTGAATCTTAATGTTGTTTACTTATAAAATTGAAATATATTCTGAATGCTGACAAGAAAGTTTAAATGGAATTTGTTCGAGTCTAATGTGGCGAGAGATTTTCATTGTGAAACTTTTGGATGACTCAAAGTGAAAGATGAATTTGAAATTCTTTCCTGTTATGTTGATCTGATTTTAGGGATGGGGAGTCAGAGCTGCTGAAGCAATACCTCGCGGGACATTTATCTGCGAATACATAGGGGAGGTCTTAAATGATCAAGAAGCCAACAAACGAGGGGAGAGGTATGCTTTTTTTGGCAAACCATCCTCTATTTTAGATGAATGTTTCTGAAGAACAAGAGAATCAGGGAAGCTTTCTGTGATAATTGTAGCATTTATACGGTATTGACTTGTGTGTTGGTGTTATTCAGATACGACAAAGAAGGATGTAGCTATCTATATGATATTGATCCCCATATTGATGTAAATGAGTTCAATTTCATGGAGGCACCCACTCATTATGTCATTGATGCAACTAAGTATGGGAATGTTGCACGGTTTATGAACCACAGGTGTTGAATACTTGTGTTTTCTTACGCTTTTGACTTGACGTTTAAAATTTAAAATTTGTAGGTTTGCTTCTGGATACTTTATGTTTTTCAACGGGGGACGTATCTTTAGGGTGTTTTTTTGTCTTATTAGACAGTCATTGGAGGCTGTTGTAACTTTTTTTTTGTTTGTTTTCCAGCTGTTCTCCAAACCTGGTTACCTATCAGGTGCTGATTGAAAGCATGGATTATCAACTTGCGCACATTGGTCTTTATGCAAGCAGGGATGTATGTTTGTTTCCTATTTTCGTATTGTTTGTTTTACTTATGCATTAGAAGCTTTCCTTTGATAAACATTCCTTCAATATTGGTCTTAGTACACAGCTTCTTTTATGCATTGACTTCTTTACTTTTTTTTTACTATGTTATCAGATTGCTTTTGGGGAAGAACTGGCATATGATTACAATTACAAATTACTTCCAGGAAATGGAAGCCTTTGCCATTGTGGGGCTGAGAATTGCCGTGGAAGGTTGCGCTAGACAGTATTAAGCCAGAGACTTCATTGAGTTATGGATTTTACTCTGTCAAAAATTGTGTACCATTAGGGAAAGCTGATGACCTCCCAAATTAGCAAATCTGTATATATTCTAACCTTTACAAGTTTTTAGGGAGGCAAGCCATTTCTATTCTGTATCATAGCTGTGGATATTGACACAAAAAGATAGCGAGGAAGCTTCATTGATTATAAGTCATAACTTCTCAATATTCATTTAATTTGATACCCTAGCTGACTCCTATTTTGATGGGAGCTCTTCCATTGGTCAGTCCCTGACGCTGGTTTAAAGGCACTCTAGTATGTTTTGCAAATTCCTCACTAAAAATTATTGTATCTGCCGACAATTGATAATCAAGATCTGGGACATGGAACTAAATTGGAGTGATGTGAAAGGGCATGTAGCTAAAATGGAATGGAGGCGACCTTCAAATTTTGTGCAGAGAGATTTTGTTTCCTCAAATGAATCTTTTGGAGATTTTTTAAGTTTGTAATTTTGTTTTGGAGATCTTTCTAATCGGGAAATTTAGTACAGTGTGCAATCCAGTTTCAAGGAAAAGACTGGATTTGATGCTGGAAATAAGATGGGCCATTTTAAATGGAATGCATTGTGAGAGTTTGATTATATGGGACTATATTTAGTTGGTTTCGCTTGAAAATGATTTACAACACCTCAAAATCTTTAATGGCTCTCAAATAGAAATGTAGTAGTTACCATTACCGCCTATAATAAACAACAGGGGAATAGAAACCAGTGGTACGATGGATGACTAGTTCATGCCGAACGTTGTAAATTGGCACTTTGTTATTTGTACACGAATACATTGTTTAGGTTAATCATGTTAATATGTATGTTATTATGCATGTGTTAAGATTTAGGTTAATTAATGTTTTGTATGACATTGTAAAAAAATTGAATAAATAAACTTCTAATGATAAATAGCATACAATAATCAGTAAAAGAATTATATTGTAATTAATGTGCAAGGCTTGAGAAAATATTTGTGTAATATTTTACAATCTTTCGTGGGTGGTGCATCTATATTGTAATTAGATGTCAACAGTCTACTAGTTCATGTTGAATGTTGTAAAGTTGTACGTTACTATGACATTGTTTTTTAGATTAATTATATATATGTAATTAAAATTTAAGTTAATTAAATTTTTTTATTACATTGTAAAGAATTAAAGTAGCAAATTTGTACTGATAAAATTGCAAATGATAATTAGTAAAAAAAATTATACAATAACTAATGTGTAAGGTTCGATTTTTTTTTTTATGGGGAATATTCTTTATATAGCTTAAGATATTACAATTTTTCGTAAGTGATGTAGTTAGATACTAGTTGTCCCATTGGTATAGAATGCAATGGAGTTAATTAATATAATATTTTGAAAAATAAAAAAAAAATTCTCAAAATTAACATCACAATAGTGTTTTTCAATTGAATATATTTAAGATAGTATAAAAAATTCTTAATCATAAATAAAAACTTTAAAATACAAATAATAGTAAAAATTTATTATATCTATTTTTTAATAAAAAATACTTAAAAGTGAAATGATGTATTTAAGGCAATTTCTGGAAAATTTTTGGGTGCTATTGTTTTCTATCTTAATTTTAGAATGCTCTCATCTTAACAACTCGATAAAATTTTTAAATTTTTTTGAAATATATGGCTATTTTGGATTGTTCAACTCTTAAAGCATAGGCCAACGTCAAGTATAGCACTAACGTCATTTGGGGGAAAATAAAATATATAATGATGTAATTATAGCCAAATAATAGCTTACTCATTATTTTTCACCAAGTCAACCATCAAAATATGTTGCCACAAGTCCGTATAACAGATAGGTGTTAAGCAACGGTGCGCAAATAGAGTAATATAAATTAAAAATTTATGGTCAATAATTTGTAGGGGTCTAATAATTGTGATAGATATAGAGAACTCAAATTCTAATTATTATTTGTTCGTTATTTCAATATTTTTGTTAAAAAAGATAATCATTTTAGAGTAGGCCCTATCATTGTTAGGGGAAAAAAATAAAATATTAAGGCTTTTTAACACAAGTATTAGTTCTTCAACACAATTATTGTACACCGTATTTTCTAAAAGTGTGCGATATGATATAATAATTAAGTACTTGTACAAAAATTTATGTTCACATGAAAATATTAATATTCTTACAAAATCACTTTTTAGCCACCAATATTCAAAATAAATTGTTAAAGGTAACTTTCAAATACACTTTATCACAAGTATCCCATGATGTCAATTCTAAAATACAAATTCATTCTCTAGAGTTGGAGTACACCACTAGCCACATTAAGTGCATCTACTCCATATGCTTTGAATTGTAATCCAATTTTCATAAATTTTGTAATTGAAATTTGCAAATTTGTAAACCTCGCCATCATATCAACAAAAATAAATGCCAATTTTGAATTTAAATTTGTCTAATGGCTGGCTAAATGAACAATTCAACCCATGTCAACACATGAGAATCAACATAATGCAATTGCTCATATCACAAATCAATTATTTATAAAAACAACTACACCATTTTTTGCATTTCATAATACATTATTAGGAGTTGGAGTTGAAGTTAAACAGAGAAAAAATCAAAATCAAAATCAACCATTGTATATTGTTTTTCTAACTAATGTTGTATTATTGTAAATACGGTTTAACGTTTACTATAAATACTGTAAATGTCATAATGATTTGGAAGCTCTGTAATGCTATAATATTGTGGATACGATTTAAGGTTTACTATAGATAATGTAAATGCAATAATGCATTGGAAGCTCTGAAATGCTATTCTATTGCACGTACGGTTTAAGTTTTATTGTAAATAATGTAAAAGCCATAATGTAATGTAAGTTCTGTAATGCTTTAATATTGCAATAATAGTTTAAGGTTTGCTCTAAATAATGTATATGCCTTAATGCAATGGAAGTTCTACATTTGCTATTAATTTTGTACCCACTTTTTTTTCATTCTTATTTGTTGTTGGTGCATTGTGAATGTTTTGCTCATTAATGACAAAGAGGATGATCTAGAAGTGCTAGTCGATGCTTGGAATGATGATGACATGGACAAATAGAGTGTGCCATGATGGCAAGGGTGGAAATAGTGAGAATGTTGGTCTAGTAGGCCTAATCAGGTGACCTAGTTAGCCTAGGTGATAGAGCATGATGGATAGAGTTGCGTGATGGCTTGAGGAGCATGTTAAAGGCTTAGAGAGTATGATTGAAGAGTGTTGAGACACTCATTTGAGTTTCAGAGTGCAGGTACATGATGTGGACATAGTTGCAGGTGCTCATCTAGATCTAGTCTAGGTGCTAGGAGGCTTAATGAGGCATGGTCATCAATTTGAGAGCTATGTAAGCTCATGGAAGCATGGAGGGGTATGAGACATGTTGTCTTAAGTGTGTTATGTCCTTTTAGAGAGCTTGAAAGTAGAGGTATGGTGTTTGCCTACTTGGCCTAGGTCCAAACTAGTCCTAATATTAGTGCATGAAGGCCTAATAAGACATGATAGTCACTTGCAGGTGTGTGTGAGCTCTTGGAGACACTCAAGAAGGTACGACATATTGTTTTCATCATATAGAGATAGTTTTTGGTGGTTTAAAGCATGGTTGTAGTGTTAGCTCACTTGGTTGTGACCTGAAACATGCAAAACCCGAAGACCTAGTCATGCAAGTCATGGTGGTGAAGATGCAAATATATTTATGAAACAGTGATGATTGGAGATATTAGAAGAGGGTGTCCTAGTGCTGTGGGAAAAATTTCAGGTCGCCATGATGAATATTTTGCAAGATATTATGTGTTTACCAAAACAGAGTTCTAGAAATCATGTTTTCCAGCTCGATATGAGAGAGATTTGTTTGGTTGGCACATGTAACCTTTGTATGGACCCTTGATCATTTCAAGGATGTTGAATCATGGAAGTGAGAAGGTCTCATAGTTGGAATGAGGTTAAATGATGGTATATTCTTTATGACCGGATGTTAAGAACGTAAGAAGGTCAAAACCCTTCTTAAACTCTGGTTTGATAGCGATGGAGGAAATCTTGATTTTTTGGGCCCAAAATGGATTTTATCATCAAATGTAATGATTGGATGATGTGGAAGACTCTCCCATCTTTCAGATGGTGGTGGTTTCAGGGCTTGACACTTAGTGGAGCCCACTCAAAAACTTTAGTTTCCAGGAAAGAAGGATTTACTCTCAGGTTTGCCATTAGAGCCTATGCCTAATTTAGTTTTCTGAGATATATGGGAGCTAATATACATGTTTTAATTCATTTTAGATCTTGGTGAGGTGGTTTGATGACATGCATAAGTCAAAACAGATTGATTGGTTTTTGGGCTAAAAGGGCAGTTTTATCAGGCTTGGTGAATGGAAGTGCTTGAGCACTTGTGGGATTTGTGATGAAGTTTTATGAGCTTTAAGGTGTTGTATACATCCCATGTGACATGTATCATGTTTTTTTTTGAGCTCTGAAAATGTGTTGAGGTGGCATGGTTGAGGTCACAAGTTGACCTAGTTTGACTGGTCCATGACAACACTATGTTGGTGAGAAAATTGATATAGAAGACCAATGTTTTGGCTTAGCTGATGATAGCTATCCAATTAAGAGTGAAGATGGATGATTTAATAGTGAATGAATTGATAGTATCTTGAATGGGTTAGCAAGGGTGCAAACATGTTGAGTTTCCAAAATTGGTTCCTCGACAATTAAGTTTGTTGAAGAGGAGAAGTGGTTCCATTTGCATTGTTGGATGTTTCATAAGGTCTAGCATACTTAGATGTGTCCTACATGTCATTGGATTTCCAATTAGTGGTTACATGGCATATTTTATTTTTTTTGGTGTGATCTTGAGCTTCATTGATGAAGACTAGTTCCTGGAAGTGTCTGTTTTGAGTAGGAAACATTCCTACAAGATGGTGCTATGATGAATTTTCATGGTGCATAGTTCCTTGAGCTAATGGCTTGATGTTTTAAGGGTATTATGGACATGTGTGAATCCTTTGGAGGAATGAAATAGTTGGAGTGAGTGCTTGGATTCCTTGACGAGCTCGGTGGAGAAGGATTTAGGCTTTTTAACCTAGTTGTGCAAGTTTGAGTGCCTTAATGCATTGCCGACCCATATAGGTGCTTCACGATGATTTATATGATGCTGCAACTTTGATTTTGAATTTTTATGACCAATCTCTTGGGTCATGGATGTCCTAGTTATGTTTTTGAGTTGAGTCATGTATAAAAGTGCATGTAATAGTTCATTTTGAACTAGTGTTGTGAGAGGGAAACAATGCAAGCTAGGTGAGAGAGTGAAAGAGGTTTAAGGGCATCAAGAAAAAGTTGAGAGAGTGTGTGAATGTTTGAAGAGCATTGAAAATCCTGTGTGTAAGAGTATTTGTCCAAATCAATCCATGAAAGATAAAGTTTGAGCAAAGAGGAGAACATGAATTTAAAGAGGGTTTGAAGGTGTATGAGATGAATATTTGATCACTATCAGTTGTGTGAAGCAACATATCATTAGTGGTCAATAATTTTAGGTGAGTGAGTTTGTGCTTGATCACCTTAGGGGGTTATAGACTCCTTGTGGTGTTGGTGCCTCACTAAACTAGGGGTTGGTGCTCCTTGTGAAGTTGGTGCTTCACTAAATTATTTTGATCTGTGTAATATAATAAAAAATTTAGTGGGTTTTCTTCCTCTTGAGGGTTTCCCACTTACATATTGTATTCTTGTGTACTCTCTCATGGCTATACTCTTGTGAATGGTTGTTATATGTTTTTAAGCTCACTCTAATTCATGGTTGAATGTCAAATGGTTTACGTAAGTTAATTTGAATTGGATAAGGGTTTTGAAGGACCGATTCATCCCCCTCTCAGTACATTGTGCTTCCAAAAATTGGTATCAGAGTAGGTCATTTTGGAGAAGTTTAATCACTTGAAGGAGATCCTTTTGAAGCACATGCCTAGTCGATAAGAATGGGGAATAGATTTTTCCATATCAAGGTCCTAAGTTCAATAAACTAGCTATTCCCTATGGAGATTAATAATGAAGGTACATATAAGTTCACTTGGTTATTAATTTGGTGTTGGATACAGTAATTTATTAGACCCCACGTAAGAAATTGCCTAGGATATCATCTTTGGTACTTTGGAAGAATGTGCGAGTGCAATAGTTGTGGATCGTGATTCAGATAAGGAGTTGGGATAAGTTGGAATGCTTATATGAAGATAGCAGTCCTTCCAGTAGTTGTGAAATTGACATGGTCAATAGTACAAAAGGCATGAATCAAGAAAGTAGAAATGGTGTACCTAAACTTGTTGGTGACCTAGAAGATCTATAACTCACAGGGAAGGAGAACCAAAGACTAAAGCCAACTCTTAAAGAGCTTCAAGACAAAAAGGAGGAGTGTACTCAGTTTAAAACTCAAGTTGGATTGCTTAGTGTTAGTATCAAATCTAAAGAAGATGAGTGCATCAAGTTTAGTGTGGAAATGAATACTTTAAAATTAGAGATAAATCTTGCTTCAAGAAAACTGAAAATGTATCAAAATTTTGAAAATAACACAAGCAATTTAGATGTTTTTTGAGCAGCTAAAGACACTCCAGTGAAAGTCAAGATTGGGATTCAAAGAAGATTCAAAGAAGGACGAGAACCATTTTGAGTCAAGTAAAGAATTTTCCAAGGCCAAAGAGAAATTTAAAGGAAAAGAGATCATAAAAGATGATGCTATTTCAAGAAAGAATACTGTTGGTTCAAGAGATGATCAGATGAAGAACAATGTAAAGACAAAATCAGTAAGACAACCTAATGCATCAAGGTATGAAAGAACTTTCAATGGATATTGTTATAGTTGCAATGACTTTGGGCATAGAGCAAGAGAGTGTAGGAAGTCTATCAAGAATGATCACCCATGGAGATATAACAAAGATGAGAAGTCAAGGAATGTAGTTTGCTATAATTGTCAAGAGAAGGGACACATTGCCAAATACTACCTATATGAACCATCATGTCAGATTTGGGAAAATGAAGATGCTATAGGTAAGAGTAAATTTGTATGTTTTAACTAAAATGAAGTTGTTCATATAGCTAGATAATGTATACACGAATCACCAAAACAAAGATGGAAGAATGAAGGTGTGAATGAGGTTGTATGTTTCAAATGCAATCAAGTTGGCCATATTGCTAGGTTCTTCTATCGGAGTTCACCTAGACAAAATAAGAGAGATAGAGTTTCTCAAGATAAGAGTCCTTCTACTTATTTCAAATGCAATAATTTTGGGCATATTTCAAGATATTGTAGATGGAGAAAAGAAAACTACAAGAGGAAGGGAGATGATAGTCTGATCATAGTGAAAACTCTAAGGTGGCTAATGAGCCAAATACTAAAAAGGGTCTATTTGGTACTCAATAAGATTATCATAAGAATGATAAAGAATCAAAGCCTCAACAGTTGAAGAAGTTGATGCAAGATCTTGGTGTCCTCTCTCATGAGGATTTGGGTGGTTTTCTCTATTAAGACACAATCAGGTGTATAGGTGTCTCCATTAGGCTTCAAGGAGTCATATTTCCACGATATTGAAGCATGATAAGGTATGTTTGGTTTTCATAAGTTAGTTTGGTCTTAGTCAAGCTAGAAATGGGTTTAGTCTTACTATTATGAAAAGTCCTTGTCTTGTTCCAAATAAGTTTTTCACAAACCATGGAGATTTGGTCAAGTGATTTGTCTTGTGACCGTGAAAAGTCATGTTGAGTGTCCTGCTACAATTAGTATGAGATCATAAAGTGTTGTCTCTGTATAGACGATGATCCATCCTGGCATGCATAAAAGTTGTGTAGCCTACATATTTTGTCCAAAGGGTCATAAGTAAAGGTCTCTGAATTGTCAATACTGGTAAATTGTGTATGTTTTGAAGTCACAAGGTTCATAGAAGTCTCAGGATCAGTTAGTTTATCCCAAGAAGATGAAATTAAGATGATTGTTTTAGTTGATTCATGTCCTTGCTATCATTCAAAGATCTCAATTTTTGTTAAATTATCATCATGATACAAGAGGTCTCTTACACAGTCTGCTTGTCCTTGGTTAGTAGTGTCATAATATTATCACATACGATAAAAATTGTCGTAGAGTCAAGTTCCATGATAATCACGATTGTTGTTTTTGAAAGAAATATCTCTAATAGATAGGTATAGATGAATCATGAAGGGTCCAAGCTACTATGATGAAGCATATTGACTATTCCGGTTATATGGGTGCATTAAAAAGGTAATTTAGATTATAATCAAGGTTCTCAAGGATGCTTTGGAGTTTTATCAGGTGCTATCATGTTGTGAAGTTTCTAGATTCATGAAGTATAAGTCAATCATTTCGTATGATGACTTGATCAGACCATCACAGGTAGAGTATGTTGGTGTATTTTAGGTATGCTCATGAATTGATTAAGTCTACAAGATGTATCTTTGACTCATGATTCATGTTGAGATGTAATAAGTATGTTCATACTCCATAAGTGTTGTTTGAAGAGTGTACAAGGCATGCTTAGGTATGTGAAAGCCTAGATGATATGTTCTTTAGTAGAGATGCATGGTTACATGTTTGAGGATGAATATCTGGGGTATTTGCTCTTGTGTCATTTTTGTACTGTCTCTAGAGTATTCAGCATCATGGATAAATTCAAAGCAATATAAAGACTATGAAGTGCAATAGGCAAGTCTCTCAGTTGATATGGAGTGTGTCAAGACTGTGCATGCTTGATTGAGGTCTGCAGTGGTATTTTGAACAAGAAAATGGGTACTTAAAGTCTGTTGCTGTGTATTACACAATATTATTGTTGGCGATAAAATTTTTCGGGTGGACAAAATTGTGGATTTCTTGCCAACGCTCTGGGAATCTAAGTCCCTCTACTTAACTGATGTAGCCACCGTATATGCATGCACATGAAAAGATGGATTTCTGTGGTGGCCTTTCGACCAGGGATCCAACAGGGACACTCCATTGACCCTGTGGGAAAGCTTGTAGATACCTGTAAGAGATAACTTTGTCTGAAGAGTGGGAAAGGGGAGTGAGAAAAGATGTAGGAGAACTAATGCTGCAGATAGGAAATCATATTCGTGCACACGCTAGTCAGAAGTATCATCACATGCATTTATGAGAAGAAACAACTTTGTAAGCATCATTAAGACCAAATGAAATTTGATGAACACAAAGTATCAAGAAATATCTTAGTCAAAGACAGCTAGAAAATCCTTCTTCTTGTATTAATTTTTCAAACAAAAGTTGTACATAGTGGAGAAATGGAGGAAATTGAGAAGGGGGGAAAGGAAGAATTTGGCTATCTCCTTTGTTCTCTCAAGGTAGAATACATTCTTAAGCTTGCAAGATTAATGACCAACCCTTTGAAATGGGAATGGCGTTACAATTTAAAGAGTAGAATATGACTCTTCATCTACCCCCCAATGCCTTTTCATAGCTCCTCGCACAACTTAAAATTTTTCAACTTCCTAGGAAACTTTTAAGTCCCTTTTTATAACATAAAGGTGACTTATTACATTATGAACATTAAGACATGAAAAAGCGCAACCCTAACGCAAAATTAGAACATTTGAGAAGAGAGAGAAAGTTGGGGGAAAGAGGAGAGAGAAGGAGAGAGAGAGAAGAGAGAAGAAGAAGATGAGACATCGTTCCTAATGAAGTCCGTTGATCCTCGTCGATGGAAAGTTCTGAATAAAGTGAAAATCTGAATCTTTGAACTCCTTGCACACTGTGAATCTCCTTCAAATCAGCTCGTGAATGCTTGCCAAGTTGAGTGAATTGTTCCGCTGATGACCGCAGCTCCCAGCCTGTGTATGATATAGTATTTTTAGTGAGAGGTGATTTTTGCCTCTTCTCGACCATCGTGATGTGATGAACTCCCTCATTCAATACTGCACACCCTACCCTTGCCTCAGTTGCTTCGCTGGGGTGACTTACTATTTTTAGTAAGCACCCATATAAAGGACTTACTATTTTTTAGTAAGTGGTCATTTTCACTGTTTTCTAATCTGAACACTCATTTTGACTTCCTCATGATCTTCAATTCCCATTGCGTTTGTCTCAGTTGCTTTTGATGATGACTTTCCAAACATAGCAAGTTTATATAGGAAAAATTACTATTTTTAGAAAGTGTGGTTCTAGTGCTCAATTTGCGACGGAATATACTTTTTTGGACTCGTCTTGTCGTTACAATCACACCCTCTGAATTTCACATAGTTTTGCTGACTAGAATGATTTGAAATAATTTTTGAAATTTTAACCTGGCAGTGGCTTTAGGCACGAAGCTACCATGGCGGCCATTAATGGAGCTTGAAATCTATAGGTATAGTTTTTGTCTCTGTTTGAGATGAAAACAAATCCATTGTGATAATTTTTTTATTTGGAGCCCATGTGTAATTTTTTAGTTCGTTTCCATTGCCAGTGTGATGGGAAATCCGACGAATGTGAACCGGTGCACGAAGTGAGGATTTTGTTGGAGAAAATGATTCTAAGCACCATTTGACCTCTTATTTTTTACATCTTGATTTTCTTGAAAAATTTGAAATTATGAAAAATACGACATCTCAATCCGACTTTTACTTTGCAAGATATGATGAGTTTTTGATCGGGTGGCTTCGTAGTTATCTGACGAAAAATCTCCATTTTCTCTTCATTCTTCGTCATTTCACTCCATTTTTCTATGAGGCCTGCATATTACTGTGCATTCATGGTGTGGATAGTTTATGTGGCCATGGCAGAGCTGGTTTGAAGCAACAATGGTGGACCGGGTGTCTGGAGAATCATTCACGGAGCCATGGCAAGGTATGAAGCTGTGAAGGAGAAATGAGGGGAAAGAAACGACAAAGTGCCAGATTTAAATTTTCAAAGAAATGCACATGGAGGGGATGGGAGAATTTTGTGTCCATGATTTCCTTGACCTCAGGGACATGAGGGACATCAATTTCGATGGTGGTCAAGGTGATGCCATGTGTCCTCGATCCGACGGTAGGGGATTTGCTTGAAATATGCACCCGGGGGCTGAAAGTTGGTCACATGGGTGTCCAAAAGACTCCCCATAGGGGATGGGTGCATTTTTCAAGGTATGATGTCCCTCACCTCAGGGAAATAAGGGACATCAGTTTCCACAGTGGTCCTAGAGATGACACGTGGTGCTTGATCCGACGACAGGGAATGAATGCTCCAAAAATGGACTTGGGGGCTGAGCTGTCAAGTTTGGAGGTCATATGAGGGTCCAAGAGGTCACATGGGGGCTGAGAGAATTTTTCAAGGGTTGGTGTACCTGAACTCAGGAACGTTGGGGACATGAAATCCCGCTAGGCTTTTGGTGCTGACACGTGTCCTCCCCGAAAAAATGACTAAGTCCTGAACTGCCTTTGAGAGGGTAACTTGGAACGATGATAACTTGAGCTCCCAGTGGAATTTATTGGTGAAATTTTAAATCCAATGGTTGGGTTCTAATGTATTTATTCATTCTTCTGATCCCTAAAAAATAGGATTTTTGATTTGAGACTCCACTTGTGCCTGATAAAAACTAATTGTAAATCCTATGCGCCAAGGTTTTGTGAAAAATATGATTTCACCATCATATAGGTCTTGGAATCCTCTTTCCATTGATGTTTTTTTACTTCTAAATCCAACCGGAGCTCTCGAAATCTTCTTCTGAAGCCCAATAACTGTTTTAGGCTTGTGTACTGCCTAGGTTTGTGAACCCTGCTTTTTACTCAGACTGCTCCAAGTATTTCAAATCAAAAATAATTTCCAAGATGTTCTAGGGTCTTCAATTCACATCCATGTTGAATTTCTCCCTTCCTCTTTGCTCCAAGGGGTTTGATCTAGTCCTGGGAAGGCCGATGATAGCCCTTCCCAATACTGCTAGAAAGCATCTTTTCAGAACTCCCTAAAAATCACCTATGGGGAATGCATAGACTTTCCTAAATCACCTAGGGAACCAATTTGACATCAAATAGTGGGTGACCAGACTGACGGATTTGGCTTGGGGTGCCTAGGAATGATAAAACATGAAAAATTCGGCACACGAGTATAGTTGTCGTGCTTGGAAACTTCTAGTTTCCTTGTTGCACATTTGCACGACAACAATTATGAAGTGACAAGGAAGTTTGAAAGCCCACTCAAGGCTAAGAGGTAGAGTTAAAGTATAACGAAGTACTGTAGAAATAATTTTTTTGTTGCTTTCTATGCCAATCACATTTACCTACCTGTGTGTGGTCATTAAGGACTGTAATAGTGTCTTAAACAGGGCATGAGAAAGTGCATATGGGTTACAAGGCTATATGGTGTCTCCAGATTTCACATTGAAATCTGAGACTACCCCATGTTTAAATTTTTTTGTTCTTTTAAAAGAATGGGTCTTTTCATGTCTTTATTGCCAGAAGATGTCTGTATTACGTTAAGATATTGCCAGTGAATCATATGAGCCAATTTCGACAAATACCTAGATGCCGAAACTCATTTTATCCCCCTGTCAAGTTTTGTCTGTGAATTTTTTTAAAATTATTTATTAAATAAATAATGCCCTGTTTGAAGTAAACTGTGCTCCAGTTGAATCTTGTTGAAGTTTTACATGCCAATATTCACACATCTCAACAGGATTTTCACAGGAATGAATTCAGAGCTTTGTTTGTGACTTCTGGCAACGTTTTTCATTTTTATTTATTTCTTTTGTGTTTTTCTCCAGTTTTCCCTGTTGTCTTTTTGTTTAATTTCCCTGAGTTCATTCTTTGTCATGTATAGTCTATTTAATTTCATGGAGCATCTGGAGATCATTTACGACCACTGCACCAGAAGGAATTAGCCTCAGAAAGTAAACTTTTGACCCAAAAAGATGAAGTCAATCACAAAAAGCCTCTCCTAGGCAAGTCACACTTTTTGGAATGAATGGGTTTAAGCTGCAATGGGAATATTGGTAGTGGCAGGAAGGCGGGAATTTCTTACCTGCCTTGTAGGGTAAAAATTCCCATTATAAAATAAAGAAAAATCACTTAAAGAACCAATGGGAATTTTTTGTCTGCATAGCAGGCTAAATTTTCCCACCAAAGAGGTTTATTCACCCATGCAAGTCACACTTTATCAAAGGAAGATATTTTTATTACAAGTCACACTTTTTGGGAGATGTTTTAATTTTCCAGTGGGAATTTTGGTAGTGGTAGGCAGGCGAGAATTTCTTACCTGCCTTGCAGGGTAAAAATTCCCATTACGGAATTCAAATAACTTAAGTGGAAGAGGGGATTTTTGGAGCTGTAGTGGAGGGTGGAAATCCCCATCAAGTTGAGTTCTTATTTTTAGCAATTCCTCTTGCCAAAAAGTGTGACCCACCTTGGGTGAATAACAATGCATTTAATAATGTTTATTAATGGTTTATTCACCCAATTTTGGTGCCATAAATAGAAGGAAAGTCAATGCAAGTGGAAGAACTAAGGAGAAGTCAAGGATGCATGATAAAAATAAATAAAATAAATTATTTAAAAAGAAACCAGCAACATGCAGAATTGGGCGCCCAAATTGGATGAATAAACATGGCTATTAATTAATTAAATTTCCAGAAATAGGAAGAGACAATTATTAAAAATAGCATGCTGGAGCTTATATAAGCATGGGACGCCATAAGGGAGAGACAATTAATTATTTTTGATGAGGATTGCATCCCAGACAGGTTTTGGCGCCAAAAGGAGGATTTTGCATTAAAGTTTATTTTCCATTGCTAGGAAGCTTCCATTTTTGTCGCCTAGGGTTGGAATAGCCTAATTTTGGTCATTCTTAGCATCTGCATGTTGGTATATGTGCCTGGGTGAATTAAATAATATTTTTTCTTGCTTTGCATGTAAGTAAAACCTCAAATTTTAGGGCAATAGGCTTTATATGCAGATTTTGGTGATAAAAATAAAGTATTCATGTCATGGACTCCATCTTTGTCTGAATAAAATTACAGGTATTCATCACAAGTGCTCAAATCAATGTAATGCACATTTAATATATCTTTCAAATCTGAAGAAGTTTCCAGATCTGCACAAATGGATCTAATTGCAAGGGATTGCGGCAGAATTAAAAGAAAAAGAGCTCAGACAGAGATTGTTCCAGCCATGTTGAAACATGATGAAAGAGAAAGATCAACAGAATCATGCATAACTTCTAGATTTTCTGAAGTCAATGATACCGACATAGACCCTGAACCTATCACCGATTTAATTGACAGATCCAGATCTCATAATTGCAAAGGCTTCCAACAAAAATTCATCCTCTTGTTTCTAACACAACCCATGTAGAAGTCAGTGCATGGAAAATTCCTTCCAGGATCTTGTGCATGTGCTTCCAATTTTCCAGTTGAATCCTTCATTGAAATTGCATTCACCCAGAGTGCTTTCCAGAATTTTTAATTGCTCATATGTAATTAAAAATAAAAATGATGAGTTATTTACGGCGAACATTACACTGATGCATGTACTGGAGAAGAACTGTAAAAGCTTCAAGGATAAGAAAGAAGACATGTCAAAGGCAATACCCGCAAGCAAATCATAGTCACTTGCTTCCAGATCCAGCTGCTTCCAGTCACTTCCAAATCCAGCTGCTTCCAAATCTAGTTTGAATCAGCTGTATGCAGAATATGAAAAAAGACAAGACTGTAGCTTTCCTCTTTCTTCTTCTTTCTCTTATTTCCTCTAAAAAAATAATTGAGCGATCAATTAAATTATGCAACTTAAGTGATTGGTTTAAAATCCATTACTTTAAGAAGTCAACTACTTGAAGATAGGTGGCAGACGTGCAAAATAGAAGGTTCTATTTTCAGTTGCAAATCATGCATGTCATGCAAAGAGGAATTCCAGGAGGGAGATTGCCAGTTGTTTCTTTTCCCACTTCCACATGTGCTAGTTCAACTAAAAGCTTCCAACTTGTAATTGCCCCTCTACATTCTATAAGTAGAGGAAGAACCTTCAGGTTAAGGATCAGAATTTGTAAGCAGCATTCTTGTATTCTAGACTTTGTGTCGAAACCCCTAATAGCCACTTGAAAAAAATGAATATAAAGGAGCAGGTTTCCGGAGAACTTTGTGTCACGGTGCAATTTATTTTTAGCTTTCTATCTTAGATCTTTAAATAAACTTTGTGTTATTTTAGATCTAGATCTGAAGCTACCTTTGCTTATAATTTTGTGTGTTGATATCTATTGGTTTCTTCTATGTGCATGCAATCAACTTTGTATTGGTTAGGTTGCACATCTTCCCCATTTCTTCTTTGTGTTTTATTACTTCTTTCTTCTATAAATATTTCATTTCTTAAAATAGTTGCTTACTTGCTACAGAACTATACAGCTATGGTTCATGAGCTATATGGTCAAAGTAAAACCCCCATATAGATAAAATGTTGAAAGTAAAGCTGAAATGAAGTAATGAAGTGCTAAATGAAATATACCTACCTCATACTTACTAACCAGTGTTACTCAGATTTCTTTTGGCTGGCATAATAGCTACTTGGAATCTTGGATAAGAAAGACAAAAAGGAAACACTAGAAGATATTTAGTAAAATAAGACATAAATCACCAAGCTAAGAGGTTATGTAAGGTATAGTCAAGAGACAGATAACAATATTGAATATCACAAAAAATAGTTGGTAGAATCTAAATAAGGATGATAATGTGTGATAAAGGTGCTAACTAGGACATGATGCCATGGAGTTAGTAGGCCTAAAGAGAGATAAATTACCAACATATCCAAGTTAGGAAGCAACGACCGTATAAACCCAAGTAAGATGGAACTAGAGTAAAATAATAAGTTGATGGAGTAGTTAATTTCAAGAATGTTATAAAAGAGAGGTTAGTCTTCGAAGGTTTCTTGGAGTTGAATTTCTGATTTAAATATAGGGTGTTAATTACGAGATTCCTCAAGATATGGTGTGGTGAAAGAAGTGGCATTGTGAGATGCCCCAAAAGAAGTGTCATTTTTTGTAGTGTGGTTACATGCATAGATTTTATCGAAGATCATTTCATAATGGATTGCATTGAGGTATCTAGACCATGCTTATAACTTTATATAATCATCACCATAGGAGGGAAGAATTTTTCATGTAGTGTCATTAGGGGTAATAGTTTTGAAAGAAGACTATTTGTCAGAGATGTCCCCATTTACTGAAAGAGCTAGGGGAAAGAGATGGACAATTATGAAATAGTTTGAAAATCTTGAATTCATTACATTCAAAGAGGTCCTCCTTAAGATTACAAAAGGTTTTGATTGCAAGACAACGAGGCTCCTCGTATTCTAATATGAGAGGAAACCAGTCATGAGGTGAAAGAATAAGAGGAAACCGATCAATGATGGATTGTGGTAGATGGTTTTTGTTAAATATGTTTTGTAGTTCATTAGGCTCAACATTATCAGAGGTGGAAAGAGTGACATTAAACTCAGAACTTTAGCCAAAGAACTCATGGTATGGAACACTATGCATTGCATGAGAAGTGGGAATGTACAAGGGCTTATTGGGGAAAGGTACAAAAATTTCATATGGATTAGGATCATCACGATGCCTATATAATTGGTTGTTTTGAATGAATTTAAGGCATTGGTACTCGAATGATGCGAGTGTGTGTGTTGACATGAGTGAGTTAGGATGTTCTCATTAATGTAAAATATCACTAATGAAAAAGAGGATGATCTAAGAGTGTTAGATGATGCATGGTTTTAATGTGACATGGAAATCAAGATGTGACGTGGTGGAAAGAGTGGACACAACAAGAATAGATTGGCATAGTAGGCCTAATTAGGTGACCTAGCTAGCCTAGGTGATAGAGAATGGTGAATACAATTGCATGATTGATTGAGGAGCATGGTAGAGGCATGGATAGCATGATAGGAGTGTGTTGAGGAACTCACATGAGTTTCAGAGTGTAGGTATAGGTTGAAGACATCAATTACAGGTGCTCATCTAGACCTAGTCTAGGTGTTTAGAGGCCAAATGAGAGCATGAGTAGTGAGGTTGTAGAGATATGTGACTCTCATGGAAGCATGAAAGGAATGTGTGAGACATGTTGTATCAAGTGATGTTAGTTCCTTTTGGAGAGTCTTGGAAGTAGATTTATAATGTTTGCGTACTTGGTCTAGGTTCAAACTATACCTAATCCTAGGGTTTTGAGGCCTAATAAGGCATGATAGCCACTTGACAGGTGCGTGTGAGCTCTTAGAAACACATAAAAAGGTATTTCATGTTTTTTCATCATGTAGAGACAATTTTTAGAGGTTTCATGCTTGTTTGTAGTGTTGGTTCACTTTATTATGGCCTAGAACATGCAAAACCATAAGGCCTAGTCATGCAAGTCATGGTGGTTGAGAAGATGCAGACCTATTTGTGGAAATGTGATGATTGTATATGATACAAAGGGCTATACTAGAGGTGTGAGAAAAATTTCAGGTTTCCATGATGAGAATTTTGAAAGATATGAGGTTTAGACCAAAACAGGGTTCTTAAGAGCATGTTTTCCAACTTGAAGTGAGAGAAATGATCATGTTTGGAATGCATAAGGTTTTCATGGGGAGATTATAATTTTAGGCATGTTGGGGCATATAGTTAATAATATCCCATATATGTGATGAGGTAAAATGAGGCCCAAACATTTATGAACAATCGTTAAGAAGGTAAGTCACTTTTATGGCTTTGAAACCCTAGTTTGTTAGCGATGGAGATTATCTTCTTTCTAGGTGCCTAAAATAGATTTTTTTTGCACATATGATGATTGGAGGTTGTAGAGGACTCCTATATATTTACAATGAGTTATTTTATAGCTTATGACAATATGTGGGCCCCACTCAAAAATGCTCAATTTTGAATATTTTCACTTTGTGCAAAAGATGTCCATTGAACCTATTGACTAAATTACTATTTATGAAATCCTAGGATTTTTACCACATGTCTATGATAGTATCAAGTCATGGGTTATGTCCTAGAGTGAAAAGTGTTACCTATCTTTGAAGATTAGTTTTTAGGCCAAAAAGGCAGTTTTAGTTGTCTTGGAAAATGAAAGTGCTTGAGCGTTTGTGAGATTTTTGATGAATTCCAATGTCCTTGGAGGTGTTTTTAACATCTCATGTGACAAGTTTCATGTTTTTGTTGACCTCATAAAGTGTACTGAGGTGGCATGGTTGAGGTCATGAATTGACCTAGTTTGATTGGTTCAAGACAACACTTCTTTTGTGAGAGGATGGATGTAAAAGGCAAATGATTTGTCTTATATGATGTTATATATCAATTTGATAGTGGAGAGGGATGAATTTTGTTCCTATTAAATGGGTGAAAATCAGTTGAGTTTCCAAAATTGTTTCTTGGACAATTCAGTTTGTTGAAGAAGAGAATTTGATTCATTTTCATTATGTTTCATGAGTTCTATCATGATAGGATGTGTTCTAGAGGTCATTGGATTTCCAATGAGTGGTTACATGTCAAAGTTGATTGTATTTGGAGTTATCTTGAGCTCTATTGTTGAAAATTGGTTCTTGGAAGTGCTTGTTTTGAGTAAGAAACAATCCTACTTAAGAGTGAAATGAAGAAAATGAATAATACAGAGATTCTTGATCAAGTTGATGATGATGATATGTTATGTTTGACATGTGTGAAGCCTTTGGAGGCTTCAAAAATCTTGATGAAGTGTTTGAAGTCTTTGATGAGCTTGGTATTGGGGTTTTAGGCCATTTTGGGCTTATCTTGTCTCTTGGTGCATTTTCGACATACATGGGTCCTTATCATGTTTTTATATGATGTTGTAGATGTCATTTGATGTTGGTATGACCGACCTCTTTGGTAATGACTTATTTATGTTATGCTTTTGTGTTGACTCATGTATAAAAGTGCATGTGTGAGTTCATTATTGAACTAGTTAATAGAGAGGGAAAAAGTGTGAGCTAGGTGAGAGAGTGAAAGTGATTCAAAGGAATAAAAATAGAGCTGAGAGAGTGTGAAAATATCCAAGGAGTGATGAAGAGAAAGTGTGTAAGAGTTATTTTCCAAATCATTCCATGTTTGAGCCAAGTAGGATAAGGTGTGTTTGAAGAGTTGAATCTTGTGATCATTATTAGTTGTGTGTTGGCAGCATATCTTCAGTGGTCTTTTGATAAAAACTTTTGTGATGAGTAATATTTACATGAGTCGTTTTTTTTTAGTAATATCAACAAGTGTTTATAGGGGTTGGTGCTCTTTGTGGGGTTGGTGTATCACTAAACAAATCTTTTGTGATGAGTCATATTCATGTAAGTCTTTTGGTTTGAGTAATATAATCAAAATTTTAAGTGGTTTTTCTTCCCCTTGATTTTTTTCCACCTATAACTTGTGTTCTTGTGTACTCTTTAATGGTTATGATCTTGTGGATAGTTGTTTCATGTTGTTAAGATTACATTAATGCATGGTTGAATATTAAATGGTTTATGCAAGTTAATTTTAATTGGATAAGGGTTTTGAAGGACTGATTCACCCCCCTTTAGTCCATTGTGCTTCCAACACAATTTAGGAACCCGAGTTCACTAACACATGAAAATATTAAAGATGGTTTTAGGAGAATATGCATATGACCCCTCAACCTGTAAGCACAAGAAAATAATATGATTTTAAGTCATTTATTCAATGTTGAAGAATATGAAGTGAATGTTGTAGAAAATATCACGAGGTTGACAGGATCTATCAACAAAGAAATTCAATTTTCCATAACAATGATGCACCACGATTTGTAATAAAGGAATGAAACATTTTTTCTTGAAGGAGAACAACCAAAAAATGTAGATGATGTTTGTAGCTAAGTATTGCAAGGAAGCCATGAAAATCATGATTACCAACCTCTACAAGCACCAAAAACTGATGATGCAACTTTCAATTTCTGTCAACAAGATTAAGTATACCTATCCAAGTAAGAAAGCTAAATTGGGTAAAGGAGGCTGACAAAAACCTTGGCATGAATTTTGAATCCAACCAAGTAGATGTGTCGATGAAACTGCTATCATTGTTGCCTCCTCCCCCAACTCAGCTGGTAGATTATTATGCAGATTTGGGTTCAATTGAGATAACATATGATATATCAGATGATACATCATATTTGGGTGTAAATGAATATGTTTTACCATACACAAAAATAAAAATACAAATTGCATTCAATCTAAAATGAGTACAAAATCATCATTATATGCTTTTCTTAAATTTCTAGTTAAAAGGGTTGTAAAAAAAAAAGCAATAATGCATTATGGTTGGGTAGGCAATATCATATTCTCACTTCTAATGAACATAGGCATATGATTTTAAAACAAGAGGCTTGTAAGAAGAAGATAAAAGAAAACAAGGCAAGGAAGAGACAAAAAATAGAACAGACAAAAGTTTACGAGGATGTTGGGAAAGAAAGAAGGTGAATTGAAGTTGGAAAATGAAATTAAAAGGAGTAGGAGAAATTCCAGAACATGAAAGAAAGGGATCAAAAGAAGGAACATGATAGATGGGAAAGAGAATTTGAGAAGGCCCAAATGGAATTAGAGAAGAAGAGTCATTTAAGCAACGAAATAAATTATGCTCCTGAAGGACATTATATTTTAAAAGATATGGCTGCTGTGCTTTTCCCAATTGCTTCCTCCATATGCAAAAATCATCGTGGGAGTCCCAATTTAGTGATCATGGTTGAAAGTTCCAATAGTGAACAAACTTATTCAAATTCAATTTATTATAATGAAGGGAATAAAATGTATTGTTCATTATTTCCATCTTGTATGCTATATGTTTCTATTACAAGGTTTAATAGAACATAAGTTAAATATTTTTTTTAGTTGATTGAAATATACAATTATTCAATGTAAAAGTCTCATCATATATTTTTAATGCAATGTTTATGTTTATGATTACTTTTCATTACAATAGTATTTCTTAACAAGTACTATAACTTTCAATTGAACTAAAACCCAACACATGAAACCATACAAAGAAAGGGGTGATATTAAGGATCATCACCTTAATGAAGTTATAAAAACCTCACCTGAAAGTTGTTTCCAACTTGTTCTTCCTCAATTCTCTAATATCACTCATTGTCATATCTATGCACAATCAAACACTACCAGATATGTAGTTCTCCAAATAAAAACACCCAAATAAAACCAAGCTAACTATAAAAATTACATAATAATTTTGTAGTTAACTTGGTTTTATTTGGGGCACTACACTTGGTATCTAAGCACAAAAAATTTCCACCAATATCTAATATCCTAGCTATGGTTTGAACAATGCCAAAATAAAATGGGCATTACAAGACTCATCTCTATACTCAACGACATATACAAAAATCACATGCAATTATAATATATAAATTGATTTTCAATTACAAATGCAATGAACATAGGTTTTCACCAAGATATAAAATTTGAAGTCAGATAAAGTTGCAAGAATAAAATAATTTCTTATCTAAATGAGGTCTATTTTCATTTGACAAAACCATCCTTGCACTAGTATTTATAAAAAAAAACTTTTAAAGTGTAAAGAGGTGCAAGAAAATATAAATCTAATAACTTGCTCCTCAATCAAAGAAGCTACATATTTTATATAAATATCATAAATATGAAAGTTGAAAATAGAAATAGGTGCATGATTGAAATAAAATGTTAGAAGTGAGGTCTATTTTCATTCATATTTTCTTGTGTAATGTAAAAATATCACTCATGATTAAAATTAAATTATCTCTTACTAGTTCACCAGTTTATACTTTTACATTCCAATGCAAAATGCTTCTATTACATGGTTCTATGTCCACTTTAGTAGTTTCAGCCTACAGATCTGTATTATATGAGCTCCTTCCACTCTGGTAGTTTTAACTTATAGATTCTGGTGGAACCTTATGAGGTGAAACTACTAAAGTGGAAATACTTACAAGAGTTTCAATCATGCAACATAAAAAACCAAAAAAACCTCCACAAGGTACTAACAACATATAATAATGAAGAGGAAGTGGGTGCAAAATCAATAGCAAATACAAAGTTTCTAGTGCATTATAGAATCTACATTATTTAAAGTAAACTTTAAACCGTATTTGTAATATTAAATCATTACAAATATTCCAAAGTAAAAAAACCAGGAGCAGCTCCTTAATGAACCAAAAAAAACATAAGAATGAAAATAAAGTGGTGCAAATAAGAAGGTAAAACAATATTAAAATAACATGACAAGGGGGCATCTTTGAGTTGCACGATTGAAATAAAACCCATATATGTGAAGTGAATGCCTTGTCATTCCATTTCAATATTGATTTACCTTCACTTATATGGGTTTTATGTTAATCACGTAACTCAAATATGCCCCTAATGTTCACAAAACATTAAACCAAATTTGCATATATAATATTATAGCATTACATAGCTTCAAATGCATATTGTTTATATAAGTTGATCACATTCCACTTGAATAGGCCAGGAAAATAGTCAACACAAACAAATAAATCTCAGGTGTAAAACAAAATATTTAAATATTGTGGTGGTGTGAAAATTGAAATGGCAAGATAAGGTTGCCGCTTCACAAAAGATAAAACAATACTGATTTGACATGACAAGGTAGTCACTTCACAGTTTTGGGTTTTATCCTGGACATAAGAGACATCATTTCTAACATTTTATTTCAATCATACAACTCAAACCAATGTAAAAAAATCCAAAATAAACCAACATAAGGTAACAATGAAATGAAACTCAATACAAAATAGTAGGAAAAGCATTACTGAAATGGCATGTTATGAAATTTGCTTCAAAATTATCGGCGAAGGAAGGTGGGTGGTTGGCAATGGTGACACCATAAAATGGTTATGGGTTTTATCCCTGAGATAACATACCTCATTTCAATTTATTTTATTTCAATAATGCAACTCAAATATGCCCCAATATTCTACAAAACTGAAAAAATGTAATAATCCAACAAATAAATAAGATATATGGGTTTTTAATTAATTCTTGCTTAGAAAAATGATCACACTTAAAAGTTTTTGCAATGTATAAGATCATAGGAAAGTTATGCAATATTGTTCACTTAAAACTTTATGCAATGTATAATTTCACACACAATCTATATAAAATAGATGTTACTCCTCAATTATAACAATTGCAAAACATCCTTTCACGAAGACCTATAAACAAAAAATTGTAAAATGAAAAGATTTGAAAAATTCTAATTAATATAAAATTTTCAATGACCGCAATTAGTGTAAACTAACAACTTCAGAATGAAAACAAAGTAGGTGCAAATAAGAAAGGAAAACAATAATAAAATGGAAGGACAATATATTCACTTTACAGTTATGGGTTTTATCCTTGTGGTGTCAAACATCATTTGTAACATTATATTCCAATCACACAACTCAAATATACCCCCACTATTCTAGAAAACCGATTAAAGACTGTAATAATACTAAGCAATATACGAGATAGTAAAGAAACATATACCAAGAAAAATAGTGAACACAAACAAAGAACTATTAGGTACAAAAAACATATTAGCACAATTATTGTGTGAAAACACATAATTAGAAGATCTACATCACTCAAAAAGAACAATAGCACCTCCAAAATGAACCCACAAAGCCTTCAACATGAACTCACATCGAGTAAAAATGAAACAAAAGTTGGTGTGAAGGAGTAGGTAAATTAATATTGAAATTGCATGTTATAACATTCACTTCACAATAATCGGTGATGGAATGTGGGCATTTTGGGGTGACAACCACATTAAACACATTGCATGCAACATTTAAGGCCCTTAAAGATTTTCAATGCACTATTTTTGCATTTTTTAGGTACCACATATTATTATTTTTTGGATATTTTAATTATACATATAAGTTATTTTATTCACAACTATTGGGTTGAGAAGGGAAAATAGGAAAAATGGAGAGTTCATAAAAAAACACATATTATAGGGATGCACATTGTTTAAAAATTCACAACAAACATGATGCAGGAGCATCACTCCAAGGGACAACATAGGAATGCTAGAATCAATTTTGGTTTGTTAAGGCTTTAGAGGTGTCTTAGGAGTTCATAGTTTGCATTTCATGTTATCCTTTTGAGCTCTATAGGTTAAGAATTCAAACTATGGAGTTTCCCTCCATTTTGCAAATTCGAATTTTTGAATCTCCTTGGAGCCAATTTTGGCCTTCTTGGTAGGTGTCAGTAATCTAGAGGGTCCTAATAGGTTATTTAGAAGTTTCGAGCCTTGTATTAAGTATTGGGGTTCTATCATGATGTTCGATTAGGCTCATGTAACTCCTTTGTCTTGATTAAGCTCCCTTCTTGATGCATAACTTCACATGTTTCTTGATTTCATGACCCAAAGGGGCAATTATAGAGCCAATTTGAGAAAGGAGGTATAAAATGATTTTTGTAACTATTTCTCATTCATTGATCAATCAAGTAAATTAAAATTGGGATCTCCAAGAACATATTCAAGGTGGTTACTCTGTTTGCAAATAGTTGAAGTTGTGATTCATGTCTTTATTTTGAGTTTTTGTTGATCATTTCAATTGTGCATGCATAGGTGGATATTAAATCTTTCTTAACCAAGAAAGAAGGATTAAGATACTAGTAAGAAGTTCTTAAGTTATTCATTTGGTTGAACTTAGTGTGTATTTTTTTAGTTTCATGCTTGAATAAGGCTAAACAGGCTTTAGAATCTTGTAGTTGATTGTTGCAAGTGTTATTTTGAATTCAAGATTGCTGCTTGGAAAGGAAAATGTGAGTTGAAGTTTAGAAATGGTGATGTAAGGAGAGGTATGGAAAATTTGTAGACCCATAAAGAAATATCAAAACTCTCATAGGTGAATAAGACCGAGTTTTAGTTGTATGACCTCAGGGCTTGGGAAACTTTGTTTTGGAGGGGCAAAGTAGAACAATTTTTAAATTATTCTCACATTGCCATAGCTACTGAAGATTACTGTTAGACTAAAAGGATTAGGGATGTTCCTACAATATTGATACAAGAATAATTCAGCCTTGGGAAAGAATTTGTGTTATTTTATACTCATTTTTCACTTACCAGGTCATTGTAAATAACCCTTATTAGGGTTTAAAGAAATCTTTTGATGTGAGGCTTCTATGAACAATTAAGCTTTCAATTTCTCAAGATATCATCCTTAAGGGATTCCAAGATGAATTAATCAAGTTTCAAACCCTATCAATCCTCCAAGACTCTACAAACTGTGATAGTAGGTCTGAGAACACTGTAGCAAAATAGGGAGGCCTAATTTGAAGCCTAGAAGTGGGATTTTGAAGCATGTGTAAAAAATGATGCTAAGGTGAAACTTTACAGAAAAAATGATAGCCTAAATGGGAACTCCAAATGGTCAATATTTTTTCATTTGAGTTAGTATAAAAAAAATTTAGACCTCAAAACCTATAAAGGCATGGCTAGTAGAGAAGGCTAGGCTTGGAAACGAGATTGTGAAGGAAAGGATACTTACATTAAGAGTTGTGCCAAACAATTTTTCCCACACCTAAACATTAGAAAAGAGTACTCAAAAGTGGTTTTAGATTATTTGGGTTATTCGTAGTTTTCTCTAACCTATAACTCACCATCAACCTTGTGGTCAAGAATTTCACTAGGAATTTTTTGCAAAAGGATATCAAGCCCACTATTTCTTATGATCCCTAAAAGGAATGATAACCATATCATACCAAGCAAATAAATAAGATTCTAATCAAACACCATGATCAATAAGATTAAAACAATTCACTAGAATAACTTTACATAAGCCTTTGCAAAAAAATGAGCAATACTATCATATATTATTATGGAACTCAATAAAATACAATGAGAATGGGCCTTGCTTATATAGGCAAGGAATAACAATCTAAGAACCAGTCAAGGTCATAGATCAAGCCATAAATCAAGGAAGTAACTAGTAATCAAATAACTAGTCAAGACCATAGATTTAGGAGAGAAATAGACATCAAGGATCCATTCAATACCATAGATCAAGGAAATAACTATACCTAACAACTAGATAATATGCCTATAATATATAAAAAATAAAAATAAAAATCCACACACATAAGTGGCTGAGGATAAATATAGTAAAGGTAAATAAAGTACCTAGGTGAACATGAGCTAAGGTAAATACCTACTCTAACAATCCCCACAAACTTGATGATTGGATTAACATGATTAGAGGATAGAGAGAATGATGTAAATTTTTCATTCATCATTTTGAGATTTTGAAGTCAAAACTACAATTTTTTGAGGTTTCTTGAGTTGTGTAAATGATGTCGTCAACCCTTCAATTCCTTCCTTAGCTTGCACCTATTCAAGTAAATTTTACATGAAACTTTCTCTACGACTGTTTCTAGTTCACAAGTTACCTTTGAGACCTTCAATTTCACCTTAAATGAGTATAATACATATATCAACACTTATCTTTCTCCTCTAACTTCAAACAAGTACAATTACATCATTCAAATTGATCTCAAATCATGGAAATAAGTATAACATTCTCATACCTATATTTTTCTTCATTTTTCCTTGTTGCATAGTTCAATTCTAGTCAAAGGATGATACAAATATTCCCATAACTCTGCACATTCATTAAATTCTCATTCTCACATTAGTTTAACCACAAAGACATTAGAACCCATGAGTATATCACTGTTCACCAAGATATGCTAAGACTACCTTAAGATGTTCTCAAACCCAATATGCTTAGAAAAATCCTAACTGGAATGAAATTGAAACAGCCATACCACTTTATAATCATTTACAAGTATCCCTTAGGCCTGACAATATCTATGCTCAATTTCAAGCTTCAAGTCTTCATCCCTTTTCCACAAATCAATATTTTGTCTTTTCTTGTAATGGCTTCTTAGTAGCCCTAGTTTTTAGGAACAATGGCACTGTCTGAATAAGAAATGAGTTTCAAGATAAAACCTCATAAATTTAGACATCCATTTTTATCTTTTCATTCCTCCAAAGTTGTAAGACTCATCTCTTACTCATAAACCCTAATCCTTTATCAATGACACTTCATAATTAGGTCTTTGACTATGAAATTTATCTCAGATCTAATATACCTTTTCACAGACCTATCTTTCTAATTTCCTCCAAAAAATTTATTCTTAAGGGCTCTAAGTTCCTTGCCCTAGATCACACTCTGTGACAGACCCAAGAGCTATAAATGATCATAAAATGCAGAATAATCACTTTCAAGACCTAATATTTTGTACCTAGGTCTATTTTGAGACCATCACAAATATTATTTACCAATGGACTAACTCTTATGACACAAAACTCTTTAATGACATAATTCCCCTCTCGTTGGACTGGTAAAACTGTGTGTTAAGGAACTTTAATGGCTATAACCTAAGTTTTTGGTCTTAGAGATTTAAGAAAACTTGTCTCACCCTATCTTCCAATCTCTATGTAGTGCTTTAATGTGTCTAAGGCTCTATCAACATGAGAATAAGATCACATACCTCAAAAGGACTACATGCATGCCTGAGACAACTGTATAACGCCAGAGTTTCCAAGTTTTAACATACACGAATATGAAGAATAAATACTATTCCAACTCCTCCTTTTGAATTATCATCTTCAGTCTTCTTCTATCAATTAAAAGGCATTAAAGAGGGTTACTTACAAGAATACTATATAGGACATAGAGAACTTTACTAATCCATGAGTTTCTTCCCTTCACAGGTTTTCTCAAACTTCATGCTAGAATATGATTAAAGTAGTCTTTTCTTTCATTAGAGGAACCAAGAAAATTGTTACCACTCTTTAAATGTGTTCACAAGTCCCTCACTTAATGCATAGAGAAGGATATCACAAAGTTTAAATTACATTCCTCAACTCAGAATTTTACAATCTTAATACACAAAAATACACACAAAGACTAAAATTATCTCCATAAGAACATATTAATTATCAAAATGACATTATTCTAAAACTATTCTTATCTCCTTCCTCGAGGATGAATGGCATCTAACCCTCCAAAATGTAATTTCATCCTTAAAATAGAAAATCCACAAGAATTAGACAAAACATACATAGGTCATGGCCAAGACTGAGTTTCCTTTGCACAAATATTTCTTTCTAAACCTCAAATCAAGTTCTTCTTCTCAGTAACTTCCAATTTAGTTACATTTTGAGGCTTTTATATCCTTTTGGAACAATTACAAACCTTTCTGAGGCTTTATTAGCCTTTAAAACATCTAATTTACCTTAAACATGTTTTGGTGTTCTAACCCTAACTAGACTTCATGACCCTAGGTCTAACACCATGACCCCAATTAGACTTCTTAGGAAATTTATTAACTTAATATACCTATTTCAAGCTTTACAAATGACTAAAACTCCTCTTTCAAGCCAAAATCCACCAGAATTCCCTTATAAGAATTTAAATTGCATTTAGGCGGGAAACCTCTTAGTTCAAATTTATTAGGGACTTAGACTAACTTAATCACTCTAATGGGACTATTAGGACTTGATTAACATCCCCTAATACTAGTTTAGTATAACTCAATCCAAAATTTCCCAATTTGTACAAATTCTCAAAATTTCCTTGTTGGAGAGAAGATGCTCCTGCATCATACTTCCAACCGAAAGAGATTTCTTCTTATGTTTTTCTTTATTTTGCATCTGCTCTTCATTTTCTTGTATATATTCCTCTTTATCTTCTTTGGATGGGTCTTCTCTTTCATCTTCAATTTCTTCATTTCATTTTCTTGTTCTTGTTCATTATTCTTTCTTGCTTCTTTCTTCTTTTTCTTATTTTCTTGATTCAAATTTAAATGAAGAAAAACTTTTTTGTCTCCTCCTATGCCCGCACATTCAAAAAAAACATTAGAAATTCATTCATTATGCTTTCTTTCTCTATATTCTTCCTTCTTGGATTGTTTCTTGGATTATCCATCACCAAAACTTGTTGATTTTCTTCACTATCCTTTTTGAAACATTCATTTTGCTTACTTTTCTTCACTCGTAAACACCAAATTTATTTTGCTTTATCATTGTCTCTACTGAAAACCTGTCTTCTTTGTCTCTGTAGACCTGCATTATTGTTATTATTCAATAAATATGTCTGAAAACAAGAAATGTTTTGCTCTTCTTTAATTGCCTTTTGTATAGATAATTTTTCCTCTTTCTTTATTTCACCTTGTTCCTCCTCTTCATCTAACTTCTTGGGCTGAATCTGAATTTTCTCTTCATTATGCTACTCTCTTACAACTTCTTCACCTACCTCACCTTCCATGAGGTCTTCAAGAGATATTTTCCAATCCCACTCTTATTTTTCTATCTTCTTCTCATCTCTCTCATACATGCAACTAATCCTTACACCTCCTTCTTCTTTACAACTCTCTTTCTCTATAGTATTATTACTCTTCATTAACCTTGTACTTTTTCTTTAGCACGATTTTGTACCTTCTGGTTCTCTACATAGGACTCATATTGCTGATTTTTCTCTATGTTGCTGCATATTTCTTCTTCTTTTCCTTTCAAGGACTCATTTACCTTCTTTCCATCTGTCTCGAGTTCATTAATTAACCCTTATACTTCTTCCTTAGCCTTTCCCAAGAATTATTTCATACCCAACACCATACTTATCTTCTCATAACCTACATTTTGATCCTTCAAAGGCAATAAAGTATATTTCTCACCATCCTTCACCAAATCACAAGTGTTAGTTCTTCCATCATATAAATTTTTTATATCAAATTTACATGTCCTACCTAAATGAAGACAAAAAACATCCATTGGTATTATATCACACAAAACACCATTTCTAAATCTACCAATTTGAAAAGAAAATTTACACTATTCATTTACAAGAACTTGATGATTATTTTGCACTCAAGCTACTATATAGGGTGTAGGATGCTTTAGTCTTCTTAAATTCAATTTCTTAACCATTTATTCTAAAACAATATTATCTGTGCTATCATTATCAATGATAACATCACAAAAATTACCGTGTGTCTTGCATTAGGTCCTAAAAAAACTTCTTTTATGCACTGGTTCTTTACCTTGCTGCTGAAGTAATACTCTCCCCATGAGTAATGAAATTAAATCACCTTTTCCACTATGTTATTCATATATCATCTTCATCTCTGCATTCCATGCTTCCATTTGAGTTATTCTTGACCCTAAGCTTTTTATTTCTTCATGCATGCTTCTTTGAGCATTACTGATTTCATTCACTTTGGCTAACAATTCACCTTGTAGAAATTCTAGGATCTTCTTCTCCATCTTCATCTTGTTTTCCTAAAATTTGTACCTTCCATGCAACACATATCAATTAAATATTGTAATCTCTGTTATACCCTTACTCTGATACCAAAATGATGTCATCACCCCTTCAATTCCTTCCATAGCTTACACCTATTCAAGAAAATTTTGAATGAAACTTGCTCTAGGACTGTTTCTAGTTCACAAGTTACCTTTGAGACCTTAAATTTCACCTTAAATAAGTATAATACCTATATAAACACTTATCTTTCTCCACTAACTTCAAACACAAACAATTACATCATTCAGCTTGATCTCAAATCATGGAAATAGGTATAACATTCTCATACCTCTATTTTACTTCATTTTGCCTTGTTGCATAGTTCAATTCTAGGAAAAGGATGATAAAAATATTCCCACACTTTCATTAAATTCTCATTCTCATATTAGTTCAACCATCAGAATATTATAACCCATGAGTATATCACTCACTATTCACCAAGATATGCTAAGACTGCCTTACGATGTTCTCAAACCCAATATGCTTAGAACAATCCTAACTGCAAGACAATTCAAACAACCATATCACTTTATAATAATTTACAAGTATCCATTAGGTTTGACAAGATGTATGTTAAATTTCAAGCTTCAAGTCTTTATCCTTTTTCCACAAATCAAAATTTTGACTTTTTTTGTAATGGCTTCTTAGTAGCCTTGGTTTTTAGGAACAATGGAAATGTATGAATAAGAAAGGATTTTCAAGATAAAACCTCATACATTTAGACACCCATTTTTTATATTTTTCATTCCTTCAAATTTGTAGTACTCATCTCCTACTCGTAAACCCTAATCCTTTATCAATGACACTTCATAATTAGGACTTTGACAGTGAAATTTATCTCAGATCTAGACTGTTAAGGATATTTTCAATTTTCCATGACAGACACTTAAATTTATTCAATAATATTCTAATATACCTTTTCACAGTCCTATATTTCAAATTTCATCCAAAAAATTGAATGTTAAGGGCTCCAAGTTCCTTTCCCTAGACCACACTCCGTGACAAACCCAAGAGCTATAAATGCTCATAGAATGCAAAATGATCACTTTCAAAACCTAACATTTTGTACCTAAGTCTATTTTGAGAGCATCACAAATATTATTTACCAGTGGACTAACTCTTTTGACATGAAACTCTTTAATGACACAATTCCCCTCTCCTCAGACTAGTAAAACTATGTGTTAAGGCACTTTAATGGCTATAACATAAGTTTTTGGTCTTAGAGATTTAAGAAAACTTGTCTCACCCTATCTTCCAATCTCTATGTAGTACTTGAATGTGTCTAAGGCTCTATCAACATGAGAATAAGATCACATACCTCAAAAGGACTACATGCATGACTGAGACAACTGTATAAAGCCAAAGTTTTCAAGTTTCAACATACAAAAATATGAAGAATAACTATTATTACAACTCCTCCTTTTGAGTTATCATCTTTAGTATTCTTATATAAATTAAAAGTAATTGAAGAGGGTTAATTACAAGAATACTGTATAGGACATAGAGAACTTTACTAATCCTTGAGTTTCTTCCCTTCACAGTTTCAGGTTTTCTCAAACTTCATGCTAGAATATGATTAACGTAGTCTCTTCTTTCATTGGACGAACCAAGAAAATTGTTACCACTCTTTAAATGTGTTCACAAGTCCCTCACTTAATGCATAGAGAAGGATATCAAAAATCTTGAATTACATTCCTCACCTCAGAATTTTACAATCTTAATACACAAAAATACACTCAAAGATTAAAATTATCTCCATAAGAACATATTAATTATCAAAATGACATTGTTATAATACTTTTCTTATCTCCTTACTCAAGGATGAATGGTAGATAATCCTCCAAAATGTAATTTCATCCTTAAAATAGAAAATCCACAAGAATTAGACAAAACATACACAGTTCATGACCAAGACCTAGTTTTCTTTACACAAATATTTCTTTCTAAACCTCAAATCGAGTTCTTCTTCTCAATAAATTCCAATTTAGTTACATTTTGAGACTTTAATATCCTTTTGGAACAATTACAAACCTTTTTGAGGCTTTATTAGCCTTTAAAACATCTAATTTACCTTAAACATGTTTTGGTGTTCTAATGCCAACTAGACTTCACAACCCTAGGTCTAACACCATGACCCCAATTAGACATCCTAGGAAATTTATGACCTTAATATACCTATTCCACACTTTACAAATGACTAAAACTCCTCTTTCAATCCAAAATCCACCATAATTCCCTTATAAGAATTTAAATTGCATTTAGGAGGGAAACCTCCTAGCTCAAATTTATTAGGGACTTAGACTAACTTAATCACTCTAATGGGACTATTAGGACTTGATTAACATCCTCTAATACTAGTTTAGTATAACTCAATCCAAAATTTCCCAATTTGTACAAATTCTCAAAATTTCCTTGTTGGAGAGAAGATGCTCCTACATCAGTAAACCAAGCAATTAACAAGCTAAAATAGTTGATTGGAGATGTTTGAACTAACTAACTTATCTTGGTGAGTGTTTGTATGGTATGATTTGCATCAAAACACCTATATGGAATTCCAATTTGTTGAACCATGTAAAGAAGTCATTTTTTTTGGTGAAAATACACATTTTAATTGGTGTTCCAGGGCTATAATGTTAGGGATGTCAACGAATGCTCCCCTTCTCCTATTGTTTATTTTTAAATTTTTTTATTTTTAAAAATTGAAATCTAGTTTAATATCAATTGCAATAGTCACATCTACTATTAATTATTTTTTGATGTATTCTTTGTTTAGAGTGGTGTGAAGTTTTATGCAAATCAATTAATGTAATAAACTCATGTTATAAATAAGTGTAGATTGAAAGAGCTCTTAGAAATAAAAAATATTTGATATGACATGTGAAAAGATGAACTAATCACCATTAAAAAAATGTTGACAACATGATATATTAATCTATTTGATCTATCTGAAAGAGGGAATAAGAAGAAAAAGGTTTTAATTAATCAACAAATAGAGAAGGGGTTAGTATTTAAACATTGTCCCATATTGGATATGGGTTTTGATTAGACAATACACTATACCTGTCATATTACCACCTAACAGTTGCGATACTAGTATTTAATAGGTCTCTATTTTTTATATAATAATAGTGTAAAGTAACTAGTCACATCATTATGTGTAAGATTCATAACTATTAAATACCCAATGTACAATAACTTACACTTGTGTACAAGTATTATATTTCAACATGATTTTAATGTATTTCAAATATGCTATTTTAAATGGATTCAAAATGATACTTTATTCCAAATAAACACACCAAAGAAAAATATATGTTAAATATATGTTAAGTCAACTCTATAATAAATATCAAGTGCTAATGTGGTGCCATTTAGGTACCACGTAGATGCCAAGTTGGGGGTGTCTACTATGGGCCCATATCTCGTATATAAATGAGTTTTTAAGCATTTTTGTATAAAAATGTGCAAGTCTGACATTTAAGAATAAATAAATTCAATGTGAATAAGAAAAATAAAATATAATAATAGGTTAAAAGTATGAAGCAACAATATCTAGTTGATCAAAACTGATTGCTATAATTCACACGCCTTCAACATGAACTAGTAAGGCATGTTTGAAGTGATTAGTTTGGAGAGTGTTTGGTTTGTTACAATGGTTGGACTTGGGAATATGAATTAATTAGTTCTCATAGATTTAGGCTAGATTAATGTAAGAGAGAAGATCACTTGATAACAAATACCTATATTTTCATTATTGTTTTTATATTGGGTTGTGTAAATCTCGTACAAAAGATAAAGAGTATTATAGTGAAACAAAATCGTCAACTTACATAGGATATGCCCATTAAAGGGACAAATTGATGGTATCTTAGGAATGTGTTGCATGAAAATGATTCCACGAAATATGTGATAATGCATTTATGATATTTTGATGTAGTCAAAAAAATAAAATTCAAATGTATATGACGTAACACTTCCATAGCATGAAGGGGACTCTAAAATGACATGGTGGAATACGAGGTCTGCCAAAAATATATAAATATTTGCAAGAATCACACAAAAATAGATGATATTCCCTAGAAACTATACTTTTTGTTTGAATATATGAAGATAATATGCAAATTTTACTTACATGTTATCTGTGAGTCATAATATATTTCTCTTTCTTGAGGAAACTTAGTCCAAATTCAAAAATACTTGATCTATGTTCGTATTTTATTAAAGGAATGTTTTGGATATGGAATTGATATGAAATATAAAACGACCATTTCATTAAATTTAGACTAATTTTATTCCAAGAAATTTTCAAGAAGCTCATTATTAGTTTCTTTCCATATAAATTTCAGTATTAAAAAATGCTATTATTGGTTTTCAAAAATGCTATTATTGGTTTTCAACATTTGAGTTCTTGGTCACCAATAATTGCATTATTGGTTTCTGATTTTTATTTGATTGAATTATGATGTATAATGTAGTGCCCTCAATTTACACCCACAATTACATCAGTAAAATACCAGGATAAATTTTTTTTTTGACTCACATTGATCATTACAAAATGCCACAAGGACTACCAGTCAGGAAAACTCGACAACGTATACGACACTTACAAAAGTCATCAAATCACATATACACATGATAACACCATATACATGCTGACGCTACACTTTTCCCAATGGAAGGTTGCTAGTAGAGTCCCAACCACAAGAACCTGACTTCAAGAATGGCGTACCCACAACACATCATTTCTTTATTTGTATTTTAGTTACGGTTAACCCTCCAAGAACATTATTTCACAAGGATGAATTCCTCGTTTTTCCACCTATAGAAAATTTAAGTTCACTCCACATTTACTTTGCAGTTCGACCATTTAGGTTGGCTTTCTTTATGCATCACAAAATTTTTCATAACTTACTTGCTTATTTGGCACAATTCCAATCACATATACAATACTTAATTATCTTGTTCTTATGTTAAGAATATGCTTCTCAAACGTTTATTTAATGTTTAAAAATTTACCCTTGCTACACAAGTAAATTTACATGATGTCAAGGTGAAATCTTGGGGTTTAGGAAGACGTAGATTTGAGATAGCTTTTTCCCCAAGAACATCCTTTGATCACAGAATAGTTATTTCGCTACCAAAGTTAATAAAGTTTAATAACTTATTGAATTCCATTTATATTTATATATCTTTTGTTTTCTCGAAGTTAGATCACACCAAGGCAATACATATTCTTTGAAACACATAATGATATTTAATTAAGCTATAAGGACTCCAAGAGGGGCAGTATCCCTAACCTCAAATCTTTTTTTTTTCTCTTCTATACTTTACTTTTACATCACATTATGGTCACATTATTACCATTGTTTTACAACAAAAGAGTTACAAAAGCACTTGTTTGACATCTTAATAAAGTACATGGTTAGAAGCATTATAAACTACACATGAACACAACTGATCTATGTTCACGAAGATCCCATATCTTTGCATTGCACGATTCCGCATAAGAAATATTATTTATTCCTTAATGCCATAAAATGACATAACAAGGGATTAAGGGACAAGATTAAAATTTCTGAGGTTCTCTAGAATCAACATCTTTCAACTCAATTTCATATGCAAGGAGTTAAATTATAGTTTTCTACCCACAAGTTAACATCCTAATCCACTAGGGTTTAGTTTAATTCCAATTTTTCACTTAGGGCTTTACGCTCTATTATAGATTAGAATAAGATTCAAAACATATCCGCCCTATAAACCCATCGTAAAAGATCAAAGCACTATAATGTCACTAGCCAAAGATAGTACATATAGCTAAGAGGATCTATTCATTTACAAAATTTTAAGTGATAGAACCACTATTTCACTAGCTCCATGATGTCATCTGGATCCCACAAGAAATTCATTTGATGCAAAATATTTATTTTACTGTGTTTCTCCTATATGTCTGGTTTATCTCGATGCCACTAAACATACCTACTAAGACGATAAACCCCTTTTTTGAGATCTTATTTGCCTATTCTAGGATGTTCCATCGAGTGTAAATGTTCATTTTGAAGTGTCACAGTTTTCTACACTAAGGGATTAACATAGACATGTTAGTTATATACAAATTTTGAACAAGGGTTGACTATTGTGGTTAGGTTCATTATTACATTTTCAAGGTAAGAAACACAACACCAATTTATTAAACCAATAAAAGCGCAATGAAAGTTCACTACAAGGTATAAATTTCAATTCCTTTTGAAATTTGTATTCCACTTTTACCATAACAATTTTGGGATCAAAATAACATCCATGAAATAAATACCAATTTCTCAAGCACATATTAATCTAGCGACTTTTGGATACTACCAATTTCCAATAATAAGTCTTTCAATATAATACTAAAATAAACAATGAATTACTCAACACCTTTACGTCATCATTCTTTCATCCTGCAAAAACCACGTGAGCAAGATATCAATGATAAATCGCTGGCATGGCATCCACCCAAATCAGACATAATTATCATTTTTCAGTTTTCCCAGTTACATATAATAATAATTAAAATTTGCAAGCAAGAGAAAGAGTTTAGAGATATGTATTCAATGCATTTCATTTCACTTCACTTTGTAACCCAGGAGAGAGAGCATGAGAAGGGAAGGGAGAGAAAACACCATTTTGTCAAAAGTTCTATTTCACACAATAGATACACTAAAGGGTTTTAAGCAGTTATTTACATGTGTTAAAAGTTTCCAGGGTGGTTTGGCAACCCTACGAGGGTCCGCAGCTTTCTATTTTTACATTTTCTTACTAGCTACAAAAATGTACAAAATGGGCTCAGAGGCTAAGAAACCGCTTCCAAAAGTTATCTTCCAATGAGAACACACACCATGATCAACTTTCTACGTGTCCCTAGATATACCAAGAGTTCATAGCAACTGACGGAATTGAAAAAGAGCGAACAGTTTGCGTTTGGCGGCTAATTCTCCGGGGCCACTGGTCGTAGTTAACCCAGTTGTAAAATGACAAAAGTTAGCTCGAGGGCCCATAAAACCGCATCCATAACTGACGTTCGATGGAGGAGCATGCAACGAGACATCTCCTACTAGTTCCCCTATATAAGGAGAATTCATCAGAGTCGATGGGACTACAAACTAGAAAACTATTTTCAAACGGCGACAAGTTTTCTGGAGCGACAAGATGAAATTGGTCTAGTTTGACCTCGTCAAACTGCGACCAGAGGCCTACAAAATGGCTTCACCAAACTATCCCAAAAAGTGCTCTTTCCTATACTGAATGTTCTATGCAATTTTCTAGTATAAACACTAGAGGTTTGCGAAGACAGGAAGAAATTTCTCCATCTAGGTTTCAAAAGGTGGTTTAAAATGAAAGCCAACTTTCTAGATTTAACAGCTTTCTACTATTGTAAACCAGTTTAACAGGGCTCCTATAAGATCGTCAAAACGATGTCATATGTTCGTTTTGGGTCAAACCAAAGGGTGACTCCTCGTATACCAAGGTACACGAATGAAACTTCACATCTTGTTTCCAGAGTTATAAAGGGTACTTAGTGAGTCTCCGAAAAATGCAAAATTTAACTATTTAAAACAGGGAGACGGTCAACTTTATCAATGGGGAGTCAAATTCATCTGGACGATAAAACAATATTGGAGCGATCAAGATGGGTAAGAGTTTTCTAAATCATCTCGAAGTGAGGGTGATAGTTCTTGGTTTAAAGTAGGCGAGTTATAATGACTTCGTGAGTTACGACATGACAATTTATTGTTTTGCAACGAGTTGAAGGGACATTTAACTGTATTAAAAATCCTAATAATTTAAAATTCTATTTAGTTGCAAAAGATAACTAAAACACGATAATTATGAGAGGTAAGGGAAGAAGAACCATGCCTGGAGAATGAAGTCGGTCGAAGCCACAGGCTTCGGTTCAACATCTTGCTTGACACTTCATCAACCAGTTCACCAGCCTGGATCTAACCTCCACCATGTCACACCAACTTCCCGATCACTTGAAGTTTTCCAACAGAGTAATTAGTTGTTTGTGCATTTATAAAACCTTTTGAACAGATCCATTATGTGCATAACTTGCAATCCTGGCATTCTATGAGACAACATTTCTTTGAGGCATTTTGTTAAACAGTTGACTTGCCTTGTGTAAGCTTCCAAAATTTTCATACTTGTCTACTAGCACATTTGCAATTAAAAAAATCCTCTAACATTATGCCTTGATGGTTGTTTGAGGCCTGCTCTAGAGCTCCCATTTTGATAGAGGCTGCAAGGATGCTGGGACAAGGTTGTGGAGTCTGGCTTTACACGTACCAATTGTATTTGCTTGAAAGTTTCCAAGGCCTTTTTTTTTTGCACATCTTGCCATCATTGCAGTCCATGAAGCACATTTATTTCAGGCATTATCAAAAATCTCACATGCCTCCACATTTTGCATATGTATTTGTCAGGGAACTTGCAACTAAAACACACAAAAGAAATCCCTTCTCCATAATGATTTGATGGACGTCCATACTCTGTTTTAAGAGCTCTATTTTGGCACAGGTGGTGAGAATGCTGGCAAAGGTTATTAAATTTAGCTTTACTCCTGCTGTTTACATTTGGTTACAAGATTCTAAAGCCTTTTCAACAAATCCATTTTGTGCAGTTCCTGCACTCATGGCATTCCATGAGACTGCATTTCTTTGAGGCATTCTATCAAACAGTTGACACGCCCTGAATACACTTCCACATTTTTCATACATATCAACTATAACTCCCTCCCACATTTTTCACGCATCTCAGCTGTGGCACTGCAATAACAAAATCCTACAAACAAACCAGATTCTATTGCTCAAACCCTGCTCCAAAGCTCCCATGTTTTGTACGGGTTGGAGACTTGTTTGTTGCAAGGTGAAACAATGTGACTGTCTCTTGAGGAAACCCACGCCATCTGGATGCTACAAAAATCACGTTCCATGAGCACTGTCTCATTTTTTCATCTGGTCAAACGCTGTAACAGCGTGCATAGAGCATTGGAAACTACAACATCTGACAAAATATCTAAATTGTTTACACTTTGTAAGATGATGTGCAGGTCATGGGGGGTTCGTTTTTCTTGGACGCAGGCTTGGGATTCACTGGAAAATGTAAATTGACCAGGTTGGAGCTTTCCCCCCTCCCTCTAAGGCAGCGGTGCTCACTCCCCTTCATAAAAAAAACAAAATAAAAACTACAAAGGCACTCTTTGCCCTAAAACCGCCCCCAACAAAGAAATCACGTTTTTTATTTATTTACTTTTAAGTCCTTTTAATTAATTTATCTATTATTATTATTATTATTTTATAATAAGAGGAGGCGTTACATATAATGGGGGGCCACCCATTATCTTTATTAATTATAACTCACATTGGAAAAAAAATTCATTAAATTTGGATTAATTTTAGTGCAAGTTGTTTTTTCAAGAAGTTCATTATTGGTTTCCTTACATATAAATTTATTTTTTACATTGCCACTTGTTTTTACATTATATGAAAATGGGAGGCCACACATTCTACCTCTTCATGGTTATTTTGAGCTCAAATGGATAATAGGATGCCATCTAGTTTAATAATTTAAATGTTCATAATATATTTGGTTTCCAATTGTTGGTTGATCTTTGAGGGAAAATTGGAGACCACCCATTCTCCCTATTAAATTTTATTTAGATTGATAGAATAGGAGTCCATCTAGTTCACATAAGGATTAGTTCATTTAAATGAGGATTAGGAGGCCATATAGTTCAACATATGTAATTTCCATTATATATTTACTCATAAAAGCAAAATTGAGTGAAAAAAACACTTCTAAATTACTTGTTTCCAGTTTGTTAGTTGGATTCTATTTACCTTATTTCTATGCATAATATCTATGTTAGCACTATTATTATAAAAACATGAAAATAAACATGTACATTTAATATATTTTACTAAAAAAAATAACTTCAAAATTTAAGTTTAATTTATAATCAATAATCATCAATAGTTAATTTAAAAGTTCTCAATGAGCTCCTCAAATGTTTTAGAGGCCCCACATGTTTAACTCAAGTACATAGATGAGTTTTTACAAATTTATCTTTCTCATAAGATCCCTCAAAATCGCAACTATGTGGGATATTAAAGTAATTAGCATTTCCAAACTCTTTAAATATGTATTTCCCCTCATCAATGAATAATATGTTAAAATCAACATATCTCTCTGTACACATCAATAACATCCTTTAAATTTTTCTTGTATACAAGATTCAAATTTCCACTTTGAGATCTCTTAAATGTATTTGATATTATACAATGTTCTCTTTCCCAAGTAAACAAAATTTTTGTATCATGTAACCAAGACAAGTGTGCAAGAAAAGAATGTACTTCTTTGGTATCTAAAATTGTAAACCACAAAGCTAGATCAAAATGTTCTCTTGCAACCTCTAAAAATTAGGTGAATAAATACTTTGGAAATATGTATATGAAGCATATTTAAAATCATGTTGTAATTTGTAAGGATTAGTTGTAGAATATCCTGGAACTCCGAACAACAATACTTCTACTCCAAATATCAACAATTTCCTTGCAACTGAAATCAAATGTATGATATACATTATTATAGAGATATAAATTAATGATTAATCCAATAAATAACCACATAAAAAAATTGAACTCTATACAATGTTATAGCATAAATAACAAGGTGTAAACTAACTTTGAAATAAATTTCAAAAGTACATCCCTATTACTACAAAAAGTAATAATTTCATTGTAATTGAAGTTAAAGATATGAAAAAAATTACTAGAATTTTAATAATTACACTAGAAAAAAAAGAAATAAAAAATAAAATAATTTCAATGCTATAAAATAAATAGTAATTTACTACACTATATTAACTTTTAAATGGATTCTATTGTCTTACAATACAACAAAGTATCTTCAAAATTCTTTCAAAATTGGCTTACAATGAAACTAGCTCAAAATATTCACTATATTATCGTTTACAATTTCTTAACTAATGTTCTTGCATCATTTACATCATTCTCTAAAGTGCTTAGGATCTGCCAAATATGAGCCATTATCCAATTATCAACTTGCATATCATATGAGAAAGTAAAACTTGGTGCAATGAAACAATTTTCTTAAGGAACTCCTACCATTTCAGGACTGGTCAATATGGTATTTGTAGCATCATATGATTTATGCTTTGACCAAACAATATTTAGATCTTTTACCTGTTCATAATCTGCATTTGTGCACATTTCAACACTATAATAAAATAAAGCTCTCTTCTTACCATCCCCATATTTCTTCAAAATATTCTTCCCTAAATATTTAACATCTTGGTCACATAAACTTGACCAAAATACTATCTTAAATTTAGTACATATGCATTTTAAAAATTGAGATTTTTTTTTGTCTTGGAACATAATGACATCCTTTAGTCTGGAAAGATCCGACAATTTTAGAAGTCACTTGAAAAATTAGTAGACCTTCCAAATCTAGTATCAATAGAGGTTTTCTACTTAGATCTGCACACATAAATTATTGAATCATATACTCTTAAAAACTACCAATTACAACATTTTTTATAAAATTAAAGCAACTCATTTTTATGATATTATACTTGAAGAGTGTGGTATTTGGCCTTGAATTTTTGACTCTACATCTATATTTTCATAGCCATCTACAAATAAATGTTTCATATAATTCATCACATAAATTCACTACACGACAAAAATATCATATGAAATAAAAAAGTGAGTAGTTAATTACATGTTTCAACTGTAATGCTATTCGAACCTTGCTCAAATTATTGATTCTCTATATTTTTTGGATATTTCACAACATTAGGTATGATTGGATCTTCTGACTCAGAAACATTTTTCAAATCTTTTTGATTAGATATGCATTTATGTTTCTTAGAAACTATTGTTTCTATTATATCCAACCCAACATCATGTGAATCACCCTAAGCTGACAATGTAAGTGGTTCTTTATATGTTTGGGAGACATTGAATTATTCAATTTCCACACCTACAAACACATATTCACTAATAGTAGATCAATTATGAAAAAATAATGAATATGATAGTTTAAAAACATCTTAAAAAGAGATCAAAAATTCTTACATCATTAAGGATTATGTAACTTAGTTGCTGCTATCCCTATGTAACTTAGCGCCTGCTAGCCTTATGTAGCTAATGAGAGGTATTCAATACTTCCTCAATGTGGAATAAATATTATCTTATACAAAATAAACTTAAATTTAAGAGAATACATTTTGATAGCATAATTATTAACTTTTTCTCCCTCCAAAATAAAAAATTATAATCATAGAAAGCTACAAATCTCACCAGGTACACATGAAACCTCAATGGTTGAATTTTCCTTGTAAAATGTCTTCATAAATAACTCTTGCTCAACATTTTCAAAAATTGATGCAAGAGAATGATTACTAATTTTTGTAGATGCTGAAAACAATGCACATCATGTATAAATAGAGATAGTGTTGCTCTCCTCTTGTGAGTACTTTTTTTTAATCAAATTGTTCAAAAAAACACTCCATTCGCTCAAAGCGGAATGGATTCCTTTTTAGACACCCTAAAATTATATACATATTTATATCCTGCTGTTATCCAATTATAATTAATTAAATTTATTCTATCTTTCCGTAACATACCCCTTTGGAATTAATTAAATTAATTCCATCAATTAAATCCACCCTTTTAAAATTAATTAAATTAATTCTATTTCCTAAGTCACATTCCCACCCTTCAGAATTAAATAACTTATTTCTACTATGCCTTTGGAATTAATTAAATTAATTCCTTCACCCTTCTAACTAATATAATTAAACATTTAATTAAATAAATGGTTAATTATTGCCTCAAAATTAAATACTAATTAATTTAGTTATTTAATTAAATCCTTTTATCCACTCACACTCCACTTCACTCTAATTCCAGAAGCCTACAAAGGTGGGGGCGACAATAATGCCTATGCAACCACTTCTCAGATGAATTCAAAGATAATGATTTCCCCTGGAAAGCTGCAACTGCATAGACATTGTCATCTTCCTATTTAAGGTATTTATAATTATTACCCTAGAACCAATTCAAAATAATATTTACTTCTCATGGCTCTACCCTCAGCTATAAAAACAAGCCATTTCCTTTGCAAATATATCCTTGGAGCTTTGAGCAAATAACATCCAACTTATGCTAAATTTGTTCCTGCATCCTTGTGAAATCTACTCGTAGCATTTGCAAACACCTTTGGAGAATTAATATTAAAGAGCTCCCACAATCCAATCTTCAATAAGATCAAACAAGTTTAAAATCTTATATGGTCTTACATTGAGGTTTGCAAGAGATCTATAGTTAAGGAATAATCTGGTATTTGTTTATTTATCTTCTATTGTCTATTAAATTTCCTTGTTTACATTTTGGCATACCCGGTGGGACTCCCCATGTTATTTCATTCATTTAGTTTATAATTTTTTGATTTAACTTCATTTGTGTGTTTCTTGTATTTATTTAACCTTGTTATCAAAATTTTAGGTTCCCAGGTGAAGCACAAAAGCTAAAAAACTAGAAAAACCAGCTTCTTGGCTACAATTTTGACATTTCTATATTTTCTAGAAATATCTATGCTAGTTTGCATAATATCTACGCTAGCGTTAAAGTGTTTACACTAGCATGTAAGTGTGTATGCTACCGTCAACATAACATGTGTTTCCATCTAAGTCCACTCGCTAGCGTCAACACAACACATGTTTTTGTCTAAGTTCACGCACTAACATCACTCATCCTTGTGCTAACATTGTATTGCACGTGTTGACATTCATTATGTTCATTATATTTAACATGTTTGTTTTTTTAGGTTCTTTGTAACGTAAACGTGCATAATTACATGCACTAGTGTTATCTGTAACGCTAACACATTCAAAGTCCATGTGCTAGCTAGTCTATCCGTGTTTTTCACTTTTCTTCTTTTTAAGATCTTCTAATAAGATCTAACTTATTTTTAAGATTATTTATTTTTATTTCTACTGATATGTTTATGTTTTAAGCATTAATAAGAGAATTAACAATTTCTTTTACTTAATCACTGTGATATTACACGTATGCTCTTTCCTTGAGCTTTATAAGTGACCTTGGAAATCAGAAACATGATCTTCATTTTCCAAATATTTTTTTAAGGAATTAACCTTTTTTTTTCTTTTATTAATCAAATCTTGTTCACACGTATGCTCTTTCCTCGCGCTTTATAAGTGACCTTGGAAATCAGAAATGTGAACTTTCTTCTATCATCTTGTCCTCTACCTACGTCAGGAAAACATTCTAATCTTTGTTTGCATGACCAACTCTTAAAGGTGACTATAAAAAATTAAACAACTAATTACAGGTGTCCTTGAATGAAGACTAAATTTTTTTACTAACTGTAGGTTGTGATTTAATTAATTTGAATTAAATCTAATTGTAGAGTAACTATTCAAATAAATTATGTACAAATGAAAAAGTATAATAATGACACAAGCAAACTAAGATCTAAAGTATGAAAACCTAAGTAGGAAGAGAGATAGAGGACTTATCCAATTTATGAATGAACATGAAGTGATATGGACTGGTGAAAGTGCTAAACATACCGTAAACAACATCGTAAATGCTCACAGTGAAATTTGGAACCTTAAAATAATTCCAGACTGGGGCGCCCAAAGCTAGATAAAGGCGCTTGGGCATTGGTGAATGCTCCTAGGTGTTGGTGACCTAATTTTTGTTGTGTTGCAAGGACTTTTTGTTTTCCCCTCTTGATCACCTAGTTTTCGCACTATGATCAATGAAGGTACTTGTAACCTACAAAAGATAAGTTCACCTACGCAAGCCTATAAACCAAATCAAACCTAAAAAGGAAAATGTAGAATGGTGAGTCAGACTGACCCCAAGAGTGAACTTACAACCGAGCGTTGTACTACATCTCAGACTCCATGTAGTTATGGTGTGTGTGTGTGTAGAAAATGGTGCCCTAGGACGCCCTTGTGCAAGTTGCAATTGATAGTGGTTTGTAGCTAGAATGTAACAATGTAGTAAAATGTGTGGATGAAATAGAAAGAAATTCCCCTTCCCATGCATTGTATATAGAGTTGATGCAACCATTTTCCCTTGAATGGATTCTAGATGGATGCCTTTGAAGTGCTTTAGTTCCTTTGGAATGCAAACTTAGGTGATGATAGTAATGCTTAATGCATGGTCCTTGATTTTGAACACATAACTATGCATTCATATGATTCCCTTATTTGAATTTCATAATTGACAACTAGAAATCCACCCCATAAGTGAAAAAGATGCCTAAAAGAACCAAAAATAACATGTAAGGTAGAAAAGGGTCAGGGGTTCCTAGAGGGGGAAGAAGTGCCCGAGTGTTGCTGTGCTGGCTGGGTGATGTTGTCTTAAGCCATAAAATATAAATCATTAAAGTTCTGACTGGGTTGAAGGGTGTGTAAGACCAAATAGAAAAGAAGAGACAAATAAAAGAGGCCAAAGATAGTTGTGAACCATTAGTTTTCTTTCTTAGGAATCATGTAAATGCTAACATGCTTTTAGGACCTAGAAATGTACCCAAGTGCATGATTTTGTGTCTACATAAATATGGAATTCATAGAACCCATTCAGCTCAATCATGTCACATAATTAGTGAAGAAAAAAACTCTGATAATGGCCAACAAACTTCTCAAAAGGGACATTCAAAAATTCAAAAAGGAAAATAAAGTGCTAAAAAAGGAAAGAGAAAATTAGATGAGCCTAAGGAACCAAAAATACCTATAGCTCCAACATAAATATTATATTTGTATATTCATGCTTTTCACAACAATACTTTAGCCAGAGATCCAGATATAAATAATTTTACTTATTATTATAGTTTCCATTTGAACTCAAAACTACATTGGAGAATATTTCTATTTTATCTATGCTTGCATGTGATCTTCTTGCTATGGATATGTGTAATATTGTTATTGATGTAACGGTAAAGGGCCTTATTGACATGTTCACATTTTTAAGCCACTGAAGGGGCTAACCATATATTTAGAGTGAATTCTCATATAATTCAGAGAATATAATGCTTTTATAAGTGCTTGTACAATTGAAAGAGAAAATGATTTCAATAAAGAATATGTTTCACCGATTTGGATAATATTATTATAAACTATGGACAAGTTCTAGGATTATTACAATAACCTTTAGACTATCACCAAAAATCACACATACGCGACTATGAAACCTTAAAATAATACAAACATAAATATGATTAAGATAGAATGAATACCATAATATTAAGCATAAATGTAAGGGAGGGATAATAGAACTCATCAAATAAACATTACAATGAACATCTCTTTTATAATGATGCTAAGATGCTAGGGTTAGGGTTTAGAGATTAGTTACTTACAAATCAAGTCTTGATAACACTATTAATAACATAAATCAATAAATTAAATAAATCAATTAATACTCTTCTCTACTAATAGACATGTATAACTGTGCACCAATGTGTGAATTATCCACATATTGTATTACATATAATATTACAAGTGTATCTTACAATTATACAATAGTGTATGCACATTAAATACACTAGCACCCCCCCTTTAAGATTCAATATGTACATGAAATGATAAATTAAGTTATACTAGCCTAAGTAAAATTAAAATAAGAAAGGTGATTATGTAAAAAACATGCCTTAAGAGAAAATTAGAGAAAGTAAGTGAGGAAAAACTTGACATGTGAGGAAATATTTTTATCAACCTTAAGATAAAAATGTCAACTAGTGTGTGTGTTCACCCCCTTTGCATTGATGTAATTGGATTTGGATTTAAAGAATCATCTTGAAATCATATTCCAAATTAAATGTAAAATTTTACCATAAAAATGTTGGTGGTTCAAATTGTGCACTCCCAGGGTTGTATATTATACTTCAAATATACCCTAGATCTTCATCTACAAAAATCGATTCTATCTAAAGGTTATAGGATAACATAACTTTTTCATCCTTAACAATTAATAAATCCACATCTAGTTCATCATTTTGACCTCTTTCTCATGCATGAGAACTAAATAATTAGGTTGTAATGCTATATGCAACAAGTCCTTACAATGAATGCAAATTTCTTTTATTATGGTTATGATCATGATAATTTATGAAAAATAGATGAATACTATTGTCAAATTATTCATTGATGACTCTATCATATCCAAACTGTGTTCTTATCATCACTAACTTCCAATCATCACTTTTCTTATTTGTATCTCTCACATTTGTGAAAATTTGTCGAAGCCTTTTTTGTTCCCTGCTTTATTTTTCTTGTCTAAATATATTATCTAGAGTAATTTAATTAAAAATTAGGTAATTAAAATTAATTACTATTTGTAAATGATGATTCAAAATTAGAAATAAAGTCAAAGTACAAATTAAAACAATTCCAAATTATATTATGATAAAATAAGGAAAGACACAACTCTTGGAAACTAGATAAATTAAACAGGGTTAGGGTTTTTGAACATATTCACCCCAAATAAACTCTTATGGTATGAAAGTGATATGAAATTGTGGATTTTTTTGGTGTGTAAAGTTTCGTAAATGTGCTTCAAAAATTTGGGGAGCTGAAGATGAGTAAAAATTAGGTTCTCCCAAGGAAGACATATATGTATAAGTTTCTACCCTCTGTGGCTAATTTTTCCTTGTGGTACTATGATATTTTGGAACTTTGTTCACTTATGTTTTTACCTTTGATATCTATGATCAAAAATTTGTAGTTTCACTTATGTACCTACAATTTGACTCTCCTTTGTAAAAACCCAGTCTCCTTGCCTTGTGACCTTAAAAATGAGTTAGTTTTATTTGGTCGAGATTCCTCAACCCCATGTTAAGTTGCCCAAAACCTAAATAAAAATAATCCAAAGAGGCCTTAGACCGATGTATTTCTCCCCCCTAGTGTATGATCTCAAACATGTAATATCAATGCACACACTACATCAAATTCCCTAAAACCAGAGGTACAAGATGCAATAACCACACAATAAGTGCACTTTAGATTTCACAAATAAGATTAATCAAATTTGTATTTGAGTGTGCAAAAAATATTGATATTTTAGCTATTAAAGTTATCTTTTAAATGATTCCCCCCTAAAATGGGTTCAGGAGATTTGCTTGTATAGTGATCAATCATTTAATTTGGAACCTTTTGACATGTAATTAAATTTAATTCACATTCAAAATAAGTGAACCAAAGAGATGATTATTTTGTAAGTTTAAGTAAAAATGAAGGGAGGATATAAACATCGAACCGATTCAGCCCTAAATGGAAGATTCAATCCTAAACATGGTAAAATGAAAATTAATGAAAGCCATGGACTCAAGGTCTTGGGATATTGGTGAGTTACAAGTAGTTTGTAATAATCAACCCAAGTTCCATTCCCATTGAGTCCATTAGATGCTTTAAATAAGTGGCCATGGGGACACCTTGAGGTAGGGGCCGAACTTCTCCATATGGACGACATGGAACATAACAGGGAACTCTGAATGTAGATTTCGTGGTAGACATTAAGGACCCAAGGCCACCCTCATGTCCCACTTAGATAAAGTGCTCCTCCACCACTCTAGTTCGTAGCTTAGGTATAATAAAAGCGTTTACCATCCCAAAGTGTTGAACTCAAGCTCTTGGGCTATTGGTGAGTTACAAGTAGTTTGTAATCATCAACGTAAGTTCTATTCCCATTGAATTCATTGTATGCTTTCAATAGGTAGCGATAGGGACACCTTGTTGTAGGGGTCAAACTTATCCATATGGACCAAGTGAAACATAGCGGGGAACTCTGAATGTGCATATCTCAAAGGATATTAAGGACTCAAGCCCACCCCCATGTCCCACTTAGATAAATTTCTCCTCTAACTATTCCAGTTCATAGTTATGGTATATTAAAAGTGTTTTAAAAAATTTTTGTTAGACTCAAGGTTTTGGTCTATTGGTGAGTTATATGTATTTTTAAATCATCACCCCAAGTTCCATTCCCATTGAGTCCATTGGATGTTTTCAACAAGTGGCCATGGGGACACCTTGAGATAGGGGTCTAACTTTTTCATATGAACCAAGAGGATTATAGAGGGGAACTAAAAATGCAGATCACTTGGTGTACATTAAGGAACCAAGCCAATCCTCATGTCCCACTTAGAGAAATTGCTCCTCCACCACTCCAGTTTATAGATTTGGTATTATAAAATCATTTACCATTCAAATTTTAGGACTCAAGGTCTTGGGTTATTGGCGAGTTACAAGGAGTTTGTAATCATCAACCCAAGTTCCATTCCCATTGAGTCCATTGGAAACTTTCAATGAGTGTCCATGAGGAAACCTTGAGGTAGGGGTCAAACTTCTCCATGTGGACGAAGCTGAACACAATAGGGAACTTCAAATTTGGATCACTCGGTATACATTAAGGACCCAATCCCACCCCCATGTTCCAATTTCAGAAAGTACTCCTCCACCAATCCAGTTCATAGCTCTGGTATAATAAATTTTTTTACCATCCAAAGTTACATTGATGGGATTTGGGTGGATTGGTTAAGTTAGATGATTGTATGTGGAGCCACCTAGGTTCAATTCTCTCTATAACACGAGCCTCGTTGGGTGGTGGTATGTGCAATGATTGTGGTGGATTGTTCTTAGTTGCAATGCTTATGGTGTAAGATATTATTTGAAGTGCCAATCGTGGTGGGAGTGAATCATGTCAGTGGTGATAGATGGTTCTAGTTTATAGTGCTTGTGCTGGCCATTCATCTTAGAATGTTTTGCCAGTGGTGTCAGGTTTCATGGTGGTCACTCTTCTATGAATTTAGTGTTAATGGTGGCACATTGTCATTGTGGTTTCTTTCCTTCAATTTTAATGTTGGTCATGGCGAGTTATTATTTTATACCTGGTTCATAGATTTTGTCAAAATCGTTTACGGGAAAGGTTCTTGTCAACCCTTGTTTAACTATCCAAAAAAATTAATGACAGCCACAAGGTGGGGCCACCAAAAACACATCATAATAGAAGAATGGATATTAGATAAGTGTTTAGGAATGGTTGTGAATGAAATAGAAAGTCAAAGAGAAGGGTAAATGTGCCAAATAATCTATTTATTTAAGTGAATGAAAACATACACACATAATCACTTAAAGTCTAATATAAAAGGACCTATACCATTTTAGGCATATATGATTGCACGCCCTTGAAAAATAGAATTGGAAAAACTAATTTAAAGGAAAATAAATGATTATTAAAGAACATTTTGTACATTTGATTAATAATTGATTTTATTTTCATGCATCCTCTTATTCTTATGTAAATATGGAAAACATAGTAGATGACCATTATCTTGATAAAATATATAGACCATATAAAGATTGATAATAATTTGAAATATTAAAAAGTAATAAATATGACATGATAAAAATATTCTCTTAAGAGAATGTACCAAATTTATTTTGAGGAGATGAAGTGCATCAAGATGTCAATAATTATTTCACATAGAGGATGGGTGATTTCATCTCATTTGTTCCTTGGAAAAAGAAAACGATAAGAATACATCAGGAAAGATTTTGTATCACATTTGTCTCCTAGCTAGGAAAAATAAATTATGAGCTTTGATATGCTCGAATCCAATATATAGTCTTGAGCTACTGAGAATATTTTTAAGCCACTAAAGGGGATAACCATTTATTTAGAGTGAATTCTTAGAGAATTAAGAGAATATGATGCTTTTATAAGTGCTTGTAAAATTCAAAGAGAAAATGATTTCAATAAAAAATATGTTTCACCAATTTGGATAATATTATTATAAACTATGGACAAGTTCTAAGATTGTTACAATAACCTTTAAACTATCACCCAAAATTACACATGCACGATTGTGAAATATTAAAGTAATACAAACATAGATATGATTAAGGTAGAATGAATACCATAATATTAAACACAAATGTGAGGGAGGGATGATAGAAGTCATCAAATAAATATTATAATGAATCTCACTTTTACAATGATTCCCACATATCTCTACACTCTTATAAAAATGCTAAGATGTTAGGGTTAGGGTTTAGAGATTAGTTACTTGCAAATAAAGTCTTGAAAATACTATTAATAATAGAAATCAATCAAGTAAATAAATTTATTGATACTCTTCTCTACTAATAGACATGCGTATAAGTGTGCACCAATGTATGAATTATCCACATATTGCATTACACATAATGTTACAAGTGTATCTTATAATCATACAATAATGTATGCAAATTAAATACACTAGAACTCCCCTTTAAGATTCAATATATACATGAAATGACAAATTAAGCTATATTAGCCTAAGTAAAATTAAAATAAGAAAGGTGATTATGCCAAAACACCCCTTAAGAGAAAATTAGAGAAAGTAAGTGAGGAAAAATTTGACATATGGGCCCCAAAAACAACACCATGTTAGGTAACCATGTATAGACACTCAAATTTGGTAATCTATCCTTTGACACTGTTGATCTTGTAATTACACACTTGTATGTACAAATGCACTCCCCCCACTCTTGTTTAGCATATTATGATAGCCCTTCAATTATTTTATTATCTTGGAACACTTCTTTGTTGTCAGTTTCTAAATTTTAAATGCATAAAACACACCTACAAACATGTATCGTTTGAACCATAAAGTCAAAAATTTCTTTTCATCTCCTAGTCAAAACTGCCAATTTTTATTGTTTTGTACAAATCTACAAACCGAACTTACTGTACAATTTTGGACTGAAATGTTTTGGGCTAATTATTTCGATCCTATCACATTATTATGAGAAAATCTATCCCCTTGTTTGGCATTTCATGAAAATAATTTTCATAAGCATATAAAAGCAAGTAAATCACACCTCATGTGAGAAAATGACACTTTAAGAACTCCTCAGGTAAAAAAAAGCACAAAAGGCACTCCAAGCTCCCTAAAATAAGAAATAAATCATTCACATCCATAATAGAAACACCCTTTATAGGTCGAAAGTATATTTATAGTTCTAGGACTCTCCATCTTCATTCTACAAATAAACAAAGTGACCCTTCCCAAATATTTGAGAAAGTGTGAAACTCAAGCAATGTATTGTCAAAACATGGTTGCCAAGTTTTGATTGCACTAAAATAGATATCATATGTTAAGAGAACAACATGCAATTTGATCCCTCTTTAGAGTAGTGGTAATATTGGTGGTGGATAGGGGTGTCCAAAAACCACCTAACTTTGTTTTATAGGAAATACTTCTTGCACTACAAGAGTTCTAGGGTTTGAGAAGAGTTTACAGAGTCATTCTAAAGGTGAGAAAAGAAGAATGAAAAACATCAACACTCATTTATAGGTAGGTGAAGCACTCAAGAAGTTAAAAATATAGATTCAAAGTAGGTATAAGACTGTACAGAAGGGCCAAGAATGTACAAAGATTTTGACCTAGTTGTACAATTTTAACTAGATTCAGTTTCAGGTGCTAGTTTTTGTAACAAAGTATTTTCAGTCTCTGATCATCTTGTTCATGCATTCAGATCATCCAAACCCTTCTAGATCAACACATAATAAACTAAGTGTAATTATCCCTTGTGTTTTTGATAGTTTTTAGATCAATATTCACTTTGAAAATAGTTATTTTGATTTATGCAATTAATTTTGGAAGTTAATTAAATAAGAAAATCCACCTGTAATATTATTTCATAATTTTTATGTATGTTAAACATTTTAAAAACTTACAAAGGAAGGAATAGTTTCACAAAAAATGAAATCATTTGGTGAATCCAAAATTTTCTAATCAAACATTGTATCACTAACCCTAGTGGCCTTAAGGTTTCATTTGACATTTATGTATGATTTATTTGTATCGATATTGTGCCTTATTTATGTAGGGGTTATATTCTATTTTATTGTGTTTGGGTCTTGTGCTTTCTCATGTCAAATCTCGAGGATCATTATAAAAATCTATATAGCTTGTCCACAATTCCTGTTTCCTAGATCACTCTTGTTAACTCTTCTACCTAAGTCCATGATGATATCTTTTCCAATGTTAGTTTGACTATCAATATAGATCATGCACAAGGTGATGATTGTAATACTAATTTTGACCACCATACACAAGATCTTCATGAGGACGAGGAAAAACATTAACAACATTTCTTACAAGAACATCCTAACCATATTGATATTCTTCTATGTGATGCAAGAGATCAACTCAAGCATGCATATGCTGAAACATCTAATATACCCACATCTATTGTTTCTACCTCCTTAGAGGCACCTCATATTCCTATACAAAATATGTATGTTCTCATAGCTAATATTGCTACTACATATCTTATCTATCATCATAATTGATCAAATGCATCTTCATTTATCATGAATGCCCTTGATTCCATTGTTAATTCTTTACAAGCACAAAATTTACATTTGTAACAAGGTGTCTCTCATAATTCTCTTACTATGGAGTCTTTTAAATTATTTCATAATCCACTTATAGTGAAGCCCAAACAAAGAAGATTGAAACTGATGTGGACATTTGATATATGAATCCTATAGGGGGAATAGGGATTACATATGGTAGTTACCATGAGGTAAGAAAAACAAGGGAAAATCCTTGCATACAAGTGTTAATGACAAACAAGCAATGCACAATGAAATAACAACTAGTAAAGGCATAAAGGAAAACTAAAAAAATGAATCAACAAGTAGTTGGTTACATACTTGGGACACCACTCGCGATAACACAAGACAATTAGAGATATTCAAGGATTGTGCAAATAAGGTAATAAAACAAAACATAGCCCATAAACAATGATAAAAAAGGTACAAAAAAATCATATAAACATGATTAGAAGGAGTCCTGCAAGGAAAATGCTATATATTAAGCACTTGTTAGCATATTAGTGAAGATAAATAGTTTGCAAAAATGTGATATCTAAATATAGGAATGAAAATGTGAAATATTACAATGATAGAACCTGATAGTAAGTGAGGAAAGGTATATGCCCCCAAGATCCTGACCGGGATTGGTAATGGACATGAATAAACATCATACATCATGTAACAACCTGTAAGTGACTTGAATTCACTTCAAGGTACCATGTGAATGCACATGTGTGTATGAAAAATGATAAAGCATACTAGAACCGTAATAAAATGTTAAACAAAGGTGCAACATAGAGTAGTATAAGCAAGGAAGAATGCATCCAATCAAGATCTAAGATACTTTTTTTGGATTTTTTATTACAAATATGTGAAAGAAGACCAACTAAGAGAGAGTAATAAAGATGCCTCCTAGTGTGGTGTGTGTGAACTGAGGTCCATATGAATAAACCCTCAACAGTCAAGTATGAACTAGTAACAAGAGTGCATCATTGTGTAGTGTGGGGGAATTAGGATTCCCCAAGTGTGAATCCTTGATTAACTAAAATAGAAATATTCTAGTGTAATCTAACACTATAGGAGTAGTAAAATAACTTAATAAATGAAGTAATAAAATACTGAAATACACCCAAGTGAGCTAAGAAATAAAATGTAAAACCCTAATGTGTAAAGAAGGTTAAGAAGGGCCTTAGTTGATTCACATATGTCATGGGGTAGTGTCGTAGTGTAAAACTAGTGAACGAGAGGAGAAAAAATTCATAAAGGATCCTGAGAAAGTGTAGATCTAGAATGTCTAGATAAATTGGGGTGCCTGGAGAGGGATAGGGGCACCCATGGGTACCCTAGTATGAGATCTGGCTTCCCTTTTCTACAGAAATGGCCAAGAAACCTCCTCTGGTGTGTCACTAGATGTTTTCTTGTATTCTATTCCTATCGCATGAATGTCTCTGTAAGATTGATGAAGCACTGGTAAACATGTAATGGAAGAACCACTTGCAAAACCCTAGACAAAGGATCAAAACCCTAAAAAATAAAGATGCATATGAAGGGGTTAGACTATCCTCGACTACCAAATTGATGGAATTATCACTGAGTGTTGCACTACATCTTAGACACAATGTAGTTCTAGGTGTGTGTGTGTGTGTGTGTGTGCATTGTGCCCTAGGTTTCTCTTGTGTCAGTCACACTTTGTGAAGTGGTGAGCAAGTAAATAGATGTAGAGTGTAGTAAATGTGTGCATGGAAACAATAGACTCCCCTCCTATGAAGTGTGATGTAGATGAACCAACCTTGTGTGCCTTGTGATGGAGCTAGATGGATGCAAATGTAGATTTAGATGCCTTTGATGGATGTAACCTTAGGTAGTGATAGTAAGTGCCTAGTTCTTGGTCCCTCATTATGGTCACATAAATTTATATTTATATGGTTCTCTTGTTCTAATTTTGTAATTAACCCTGAAAAGGCTGACCATAAAAAGATATAGAAATCTCAAATGGATAGAAAGTGCCCAAAATGTGAGAGTAAATTACAAAGAGGATCATGGCACCCTTGAGGGGACCAGGACACCTAGGGTGCCGCAGTCCTGGCTGGGTGCCCTAGCCAGAAATAGGAAAAACATAGAATGATAATACAAACTATGGGAAAGTGCGGGTGTAAAATCAAAAGTAATGACAGAAAGCAAAGTAAAATGGCCAAAGACATGGGTTAATTATTACTCTTTTCACTTAGGAACCATATGAATAATAGTATGAGACTAGGACTAAATAATGACTCAAATTGCATGATTTTATGTCTATATTTTCTCCCACTTTATGTTGGTGAGTGGAAATCTTGGTAACATAAATTAGATAGAGATGCGTACCTGATAATCCATGTAGAGTGATGTAGAATGTGTGTCGAAGGACTAGACAAAGTGTGGAGTGATAAAAACATGGAGCGTGGAGACTAAAGATGTAAAAAGTGATGAAAAAGGTGATGAACCTAGGGCAGAAAGCACATGTGTAGATGCCAATATGTGTAGTGTACCTACATGGTTAGTATCATGTGTGTGATGTACCCACCATGTGTGTGTTGTTGACTACTTGCTTCCCATATAAACAAACCTACAAAGGAGAAGATGACCAAGTAGTCAAATATGCATGTATATGTGTATGTGTAAAAATGCATGTATATATGTAAAATGCATGTAAATAAACTAAAAAAATGAAAAAGAACATGTGCACTTGATCCATGATGAGAAAAAGGGGGGTAGAAAGGATCCTGTAAATGTTGGTGAAATGTGAATTTTTTGGGCGATCTCACGCCACTGCTGGCCGAAGAAGTGTAGGGAGGAAAGTCCAATGTTCCTCTAACCTGTAACTACTTCCCAAGAGTTGTGAAGAGATCTCTGTACTATCTAGTTTTTTGGGAGATCCAATGACACTAACCAAAAAGTGTAGGGAGGAAAATATGATGTTCCTCTAACCTGTAACTGCTCCCTAGAATGCTAAGGACAATCTTCCCTATAAAATCACTGTGTATGGAGTTTCTATAGAATGGTATGAACTCACTCGCTATGTAACCCACTATATCATGGATGATAACTAAAAACTGAACTGTACTAGTACTATGATGTGTAGTGTGTAAACCCAACTGATGCCCCCCTCTTTGGGGGTGCATGTGACTTCGTGGATAGGATAATGCAGGCCCCAAAAGAGGACTGACCACGTAAACTAAAATTTTTTCCTACAGGGGGAAGAGAATATGCACTTGGTAAAGACCAAGGCTTACACTGAAAAGTGGCTAGGAAACAAGTGTTATTACGAACAAGTATGCATGTAGAATATAAGTGTAAGCCAAACAAAAAATGTGTAAGATAGAACATAAGTATATAATGTAAACACCCAAGAAGACAATGTAGGCTGCACAAAATGGATTACAAACATGGGATACCACTCACGGTGTCGTAAGACACTCAAGGCCGCAGTGGATGTAAACAAAGAAGTGTGCACACAAGACAAAGGGAAAAGCCCGCAAACAAGAACAAACAATACTAGATAATTTAACAAACAAATATAGAAGAAAATATCCCTACATAACAAATGTTGCACATGAAAGTCACCCATTAGCATGTTAGAACAGATAAAGCGTATGTAAAAGTGTGTATAAACCAAAGTAGTGTGCTATGAACAAGAATGAAACAATAACACATGTAGCGTACAAATGTGGATGCCCCCAGGAGCTGTATGGGACTGGTAGTCAAGCATCCATGCTACATGTAGTATCCTTGTATAGCTACGATCACAACCAGAAAGGAAGTGAACACACATGTGTGTATGATAATGATAATGACATACAAGATATATATCTATCATGTGTAAGAAAGAATACATGTAAAAGCAAGTGCAAGCAAGAGTAAATGCAACCATAAAATATAGTATGCTGTGGATGGATGGAATGGAATGTAAAGTGAATGATAGGAGTTGCATGCCCCCCGAGTGAATGGAATTGTATGCAATGAGGTTCATTTAGTATGCCTCCTAAATAGTCAAGAATGAACCATAAATGAGAGTGCATCATCAAGAAATGGTTTAACTATGTGTTGTGTGTACGTGTTGTGATGAGTGTGTATTAATGATATGTGACCTAAAGATGAAGTATGTGTGACTCTGTAGCCTAAGTGTATATCAAGACAAGATGAATAAAATCAAGTGGTGATGTAGCCTAAAGTGTATACCAGTAAATGGTGTAAGTGAAAGTGATGATGTAGCCTATCATGAGAGGATTGTAGGAGAAGTGACCTATAGCCTAAAGCGTATATCACTTAATCTAGGTATGTCACACATGAGAGAAGATTGAATGATGAATGTGTAAGGGTGATGAGGTCCATTTTTGATGTATACCCTCAACAGTCCAGGATGAACTGTGAGACTAGAGTGCGTCATTAGGGTAGTGAGTGCAACTCGTAGAAGAGAATGTGTGAAATGCAGAATGTGTGTAGTAGGGTGTATGGATTGTAATGCAAGATGCGTAGATGACCTAAGATGTGAAGATGCATAGTAGATGTAAGACTCAAGATTTAATATGTAAGGTGTAGGATGTAAAATGTAAGATAATGTGTATGATGTGTGAAAATGCAAATATGCAGTGACTATGGTGTAGTATGTGTAGAATGTGGATGATGCATGTATAAATACACACAATGTGTATAGCCTATAATATAGTGTGTAATGTGTAGATGATGTAGGATCATGTGATGATATGTGGTTCCTAAGCTGTAATGACTACTATGCAGTGTGTGGGGTTCATGTGTAGATAATTCCCTCAATAGTCAAATGTGAACTGAAGCAAAAAAGTGTGTCATCGGGTAAGGAATATGTATATGCGTATGCTAAGATGTATATGTAAGTATGTGATGAGAGAATGAGATGTCACATAATGTTATGGGGGAGTATAGATGTCATGCCCCCCAAGTGTGCATTGATGAATAGACTATCTGATGAAAGTGAAAGACAACAGTTCCTCCACTCGATGTAAGTGTGAATGAAGGTGTGTGAACATGCCCTAAGAGTGGTGGTATATGAGATAGGTGATCTGTAGGTGAGTGAAGTCTATGTGCATGTGATGGATGAGTATACTGCGGGTGGTGTGGTGTAACAAAATTTGTGTAGGTGATGGAGATCTATGAAAAGTAGAATGCGGTGGTGATGAACACCAACATGGAATGAAGTGAGGTGGAGATATATGTCTATATGTAGTAACCATCCTAGGAATGGTCCTATAGCGGTGCGTGGGACTAGCAGAGCCATGAGACCATGTAGATTGTATATGAGTAGGTGATATAGGAGAAGATGGAGCTTTAGGCTCTAGAAGCCATGACATACTAGAGGGAGTAGGTGATGCACTGATGACAATGTGATGAGATCAGGACCATGCGATAGATGGAGGAAAACCATTAATAGACAATAACATTGATTGTTATGAATGAAATTTGGATGCAAATGATTCATGGAAATGATAGATTGTGACCTACGAATCTAGTTAAGACCCAAGAGCATGTCACACCCGTCAACTGATTTTCCCATGAGAAAGGGTACGAGCATAGTGAGAGGACCAACTGTAACATGTAGTTTAACAACACCATATGAATTGTTCATGGGATATGAAATTTGTGATAGTAGATAGCCAATAGCGATGAGAAGTGGGATAGAACACATGCTAATGGGCCAAGATGGATCAACCTTAGTATTATTGATAGAGACAAATCCAATAGAAGCACTAATATGTAAGTGATTAGAAGAGAATGTGGCATGATAGTCACAATCAGAGAAAGTAATAATTGGTGGAGAAACATTGGTATTAATAACTAAGAGATCAAGAGCCCCTGATGCAGGAGTAGGCACTACGTGATAAATATAGTTAGTTGAATATTCGACTGCTTTTGTGTCATGTTTGGGTAGAGGGTTGTTAAATATTTTGAGCTTATGATTTTCATTAACATGTGAAGAAATTGTAGGTTTCGGAAGCTCGATTTTACCACCATTGATCAAACCCTGAATGAGAAATCAAAGTTGGAAGCAACGATCAGTGGAGTTTCCTATGCACTGATGATAGACATAATGGGAATTTTCATCGAAACTACATCCTTTTAGTCGGGATGGATCTATTTATAGTGATAAGGCAGTGTAATGAGGTTACTATCGACAAGTTATGGTAGTAAAATATGTGGAGGTACACTAAACTTGGTGAAGATACACCGATGCAGTTGCAATTGAAGCTCCTTAGTAGTAGATACTGCGTTGAAAATAACTTTTTTGTTAGTTGGTTTAGTTGTAGATGGTGTAAATGTTGACTTATTTTGAAAATGCTTAGAAGAAAATGCTTGCTCTTGGTATTTAAAATTTCCTATATCTAAGATCTTGGTTTCACGAAGCTTAAGAGTATGAAAAAGATGATCGAAAGAAGGAGAGGTCTCAAAGAGAACACTCTCCTAGAGAGGTGGTAAGCGACTTTGAATGAACAAGTCCTAAAGCTCAGCATCCGCAAGCACATTTGACATCTTAGCTAAGTTGTTTTTGTAACGAAAGACATAAACCTCTAAATTTTCATTAGATCCCTGTTTAAGTTGTGCAAGTTAGGAATAAGAGATCTTAGAGCTGATGATGATAGAGAAGTGAGTGAGAAAATAATCAGCTAGATGTGTGAAAGATATTACCGAATGGACAGGTAGGTCATAAAACCAACGCATCACATAATCTTGTAAACTACGAAGGAAAAAGTATAACTAGTATGGTATGATCATCCGCATTATATAAGCATGCTACATGAAAAGATTGGATATGCTCTTATGGGTCACCATGGCCTTTAAAGATGGGAAATTTGGGAGAGATAAAGTTAGGTGGCAATGGATCGGAAGAGATAGTAGGTGTAAAAGGAGTATGTAGTAGTGAAGTAGAGTCTAAATATGGTGATGCACGAGAAGTAGTGAGCTGGAGTTGGAAAATTTGGGTTTGTAAATCTTGATATAAAGAATTTAAATCAGGATTATTCGAAGAAGAGCCAGGTTGCATATCAGGAGTGGTAGGGTGAATGATGGGAGTGGTATTAATGGGAGCTCAAACATAAATGGGTGGGGTAGAGGCCATGGGAGCCAAAGAATGAGAAACTATAGAGGCCAGAGAATCGAGAGCATTTTTAACAACAATCAAAACATGTAGGACATATGGAATATGAGTGGAATTATCATGCAAATCTTGTCAAAAATTAGTAAGTGTATTAATTGGTCTTGGTCAACATTGGTATCTTCATCGTAGAAATTTTCAATACAAGAGGCTTCTATTTCATGAAGAGGAACTTGGTGAGATGTATCCAAGGGATTATCAATTTTATCTTAAATGTTTGGGATATCAACCATTGGTTTGAAATCCCTATGGGAAAATGAAGGAAGCTCACAATATTGAAAATACCTGAAATGACTACTACAAGTGATGGGCATACGAAGAAAAATCCCAAAGAGAAATTGTATTCAAAGATCAAGTTCACCAAAATGATTAACTAAAATAGAAATATTCTAGTGGGATATAATGTTATAGGAGCAGTAAAATAAATGAATTAATGAAGTAATAAAATACTGGCAAATACACCCAAGTGAGCTAAGAAATAAAATGTAAAACCTTGATGTGCAAAGGAGGTTAAGAAAGGCCTTAGCTGATTCACAGATGTCACAGGGTTGTGTCACAGTGTAAACCAGGTAAACACAAGGAGATAAAACCTTCACATAAGATCCTGAGAAAGTTCAAATCTAGATTGTTTGGATAGATTGGGTCCCCTGGAGAGGGATAGGGGCACCCATGGGTGCCCTATTATGAGATCTGGGTGCCATGGTCTATAGAAATGGATAGGAAACCTCCTCTAGAATGTTGTTGGATGTTCTCCTGTGTTCTCTTCCTATCATGTGAATGTCATTGTATGATCACCAAAGCACTAGTAAACCTACAATGGAAGAACCACCTGTAAAACCCTAGACAAAGCATCAAAACCCTAAAAAATAATGATGCATATGAAGGGGTCGGATTGTCCTCAGCTACCAAATTGATGGACTTATCATTGAGCGCTGAACTACATCTCAAACCCAATGTAGTTCTAGGTGTGTGTGTGTGTGTGTGTGTGTGTGTGTGTGTGTGTGTGTGTGTGTGTGTGTGTGTGTGTGTGTGTGTGTGCGCGTGCGTGTGTGCAATTGTGCCCTAGGTTTCTCTTGTGTCAGTCATACTTTTTGAAGTAACGAACAAGTACCTAGATGTATAATGTAGTAAATGTGTGCATGGAAACAATAGACTCCCCTCCTATAAAGTGTGATGCAAATGAACCAGCCTTGTGTTCCTTATGATGGAGCTAAATGGATGCTAAATGTAGCTTTAGATTCCTTTGATGGATGAAACCTTAGGTGGTGATAGTAAATTCCTAGTGCTTGGTCTTCATTATGGTCACATAACTTTATATTTATATAGTTCTCTTGTTCTAATATCGTAATTAACCTTGAAAAGGCCGACCACCAAAAATATATAAAGATTAAATGGCTAAAAAGTTCCCAAAAGGTGAGAGTAAAGTGCAAAGAGGATCAGGGTACCCCAGGGGGGACCAGGGTGCATGGGGTGCCCCAGTCCTGGCTAGGTTCCCTAGTTAGAAATAGGAAAAACACAAAATGACAATACGAACTGGGCATGTGCGGGTGCAAGATCGAAAGTAATGACATAAAGCAAAGTAAAATGGACAAAGACATGGGTTGATTATTAATAGTTTCACCTAGGAACTATATGAACAATAGTATGAGACCGAGACTAAATAATGTCTCAAAGTGCATGATTTTGTGTTTACAATGCCAACAGTATCTATGTGAGACCAGTGAGAATATTGTCTAAACTTGGAACAAATCCAATGGGGGCTGGTTGAGATGCATGATATGTAAAGAATTTTGGTTTTCTATTGAAAAATATCGAGAGACAAATATCATACATGCCCATAGCATATTCTTCATTAGTGAATGGTATACTGGATCACTTAAGTGTATTCCATTATGTCACATTAGGAGAGTAACTAGAGAATGAATCATTGGGAATATTAATATACCTTGAAGTAAATGGAAAAGTGAAAAGAAAATTATGCCAATCAATAGTACCACCAAGGTAAGGGAGCCAAGAATGTATGAGAGTAAGAGGATAGGGATGAGGGTCAAGTGAGACCCAAAATTTTATGTGGAAGACATGTGGACCTAAAAATATTAAGAGGAAGATATAACCTTGATATTGAGAGTGAGGTGTAAGAAAATGGATGATATTAGTAGGAGTAAAGCCCAATTGGGTGAGGCCATCATATGTGAAAACATTTTCATTACAAGTAGGATTATAAGGGACATATTGCCAATATTTGTGATCAATGTATAATGTGAAAGTAAAGTAATCAAAATGTGGAAATGACATAGGAGAAGAGCTAACAGTAACATTATGACCATGATTATTAGATGGGGAAGGAAACACATGGGGAAATATGATCTAGAGCATGTAGGATATTAGAATAAGGGATCATGGCAATAGTGGTGGGTTGAGTGGTGAGAGATTTGAATTGATATTTACTAGGACTAGTATAAATATAGTGATTATGAAACAGAGATTCATAAAAATCCATGGGAGTGAATCTAAACAATGCAAGGTATCCTCAACAAGCTTGATAATATAAAATACACCATCATGTAAATCATCATTTCTACATGGAAGTATTGTTCAATTTTTTTGAGGAGGTTGACACTAGATGCAGAAGGGGGATATGAGGATATGGAAGGAGATACAAGATCGGTAGAGGGAGTTTGAATAAAAGGATTGAAAAACTATGGAGGAATGGGAGTAGAATTTATAGACTCACCAACATCATATGTATCAAAATGGTGTGAGGGAATAGGTTCAATTGGGGGATTGACCATGGTGGATGTAAATTATATGAGGAAATACTTGAATGGTTTAGGATCAACGGTAATAGTATGCTCATACTCATCAAAGATAAACTTGACATCATGATGGATAGTAGAAGGAACAACTTATATAACATGGATCCAAGATTGACTAAGTAGCATATTGTATTCGAATGGGGCATCCATGACATAAAAGATGGTGTAAAGAGTGCAGGTTCCTAGTTGTAACTCTAAGGTGATAGTATCAATGCATGCACGAGCAATAATATCATAGCTAAAGATGAAAGTAGTAGAATTTTAAATTGCACTATGAGGAATGTGGAGTTGGGAAAGTAATGATAAAGGAAAAATATTTACTTCAAATCCATTACCGATAAGTACATATTTAATGTGGTAATCCTAAATGTGAGCCATGATAAGAAGAGGAGGAAAATCAACAAAAGACTCCAGAGTAGTTTCCTCATCCAAAAATGTGATAAAATTGGTAATATGCTTGAAAGAATCCATGAGATGGGAAAAATCAATTGGAGGGTCCTCACTTTGGATTTGAATAGAGAAAAGAGAAACCTCTAATGTATGGAGAAAATTAGGAGCATGACGAAATAGATCAAAGAGAGATATCTTATCTGGGGTATTATTTAATTGTTTAATGATATCATAGGTTTTAGATGGAGCAAGAGGTTATGGAAGTGGTGTGCTAAGAGGAGGAGGAATATAAATATAAAGCTACAAATGGGCCTTATTGCAGCGGGTGATGACAACACTAACAAAGGGAATGGAAGAGGTATTTGTGTAGTGAGATGGATGTTGAATAGTAACAAGAATGTATTCAAGATATGATGATGTACATGAAATAGATGTAGGTAGGGATGAAAGTAGAAGAATTATCCATGATCTCAAAAGAAGAAAAATGGAAATGGATTCGGGGCATGGACATAGTTTTGGGTTCACAAGACGATTTAATGAAATTAAATCTAAAGGACACTGCTGATTAAGTGGATATAATAATATTAAAACAAGATCAAGAAAATAAAATATAAGAAAGAGTGATAGATAGGGTTTAGAGAATGACTTAGGTTGTATCTATAGGCCTGGACTAGAGAATTATTTAGAAGGGGATATTGTGGGATGTACAAGCTTTATGTCTGATTTTGGAAAGTGAAGATCTCAGAGACATGAGTGACTGGGATGGGAAAGGGTCACCCAGGCTCTAACGTCTATTATGGGTGCTGGTGTCTATGGAAGTGATCATGATCTTGTTATTTCCATGTCACTTAGTGTCTCTCCTTGTTTTTTGTGTGTCTTATCAAATTTTTTGTGTCTCACCTGTAACATAAATAAATCCTAGATACCTGCATAATAAATCCTAGATACCTACATAATACTCAAGCACACATTAGATGGATAAAATAATGCATATGCTTGAGTTGGATTATCATTGGAATTCACCCCAATGTGATTATCATTGAGCGTTGCACTACATTTTAGACTCTATGTAGTGTGTGTGTGTGTGTGTGTGTGTGTGTGTGTGTGTGTGTGTGTGTGTGTGTGTGTGTGTGTGTGAGATTGAAATAGTGTCCCTTGACCTAGGATGCCCTAGTGCTAGGTGCACAAAGAGATAGGGGGACTATAACTAATTTGTCCCAAATGCAAATGTGTTGTATGGAATTTAAAATAAACCCTCCTATACAATGAAGTATGAAGTTCAAAATGCATTCCTTGATGTAGTAGATAGAAAATATTAGATCATTATAGATGTATGTGTCTCTTGAATGCTTTCCCCCAATGAGGTTAAATAAGAAATGTATATATATGATTCCCTTTCTTAAGTTTCATAATTTATAAGAAAAATGGCCATCAAGAGTGATAAAATAAGACAATAAATAAATAACATTCAAAATATTAAAAAAAGGTAAAGAGGACACATGCACCCAGAGGGGATAGTGACGCGTGGGTGCTCTTGTCCCTAATAGACAATCTTGTACAAGGTGCCATAAAGATAAGACAATGAAATAATATTTGAGTAAGATATCATCTAATGTGCAAAACTATAAGTTCTAAATTAGAAACAATAAGAAATAATTAGATGAAACACATAAAAACAATGTCAAAGTAAAGTAAAGAGGTGTTAATGAGTATTTAATGAAGTATTTAGAGCCTAGATGTACATACTAAGTGCATGATTTAGTGACTACAAATTTTTAGGCTAGGGTTCACAACATATCCACCCAAATATAGATGAGACAAAGCACACCAATGATTTGAAACGTGTGTAAATAGGTTGCGTAGAGCGTCATTGAACTATCTTGAAAATATGGGGTTTAAAACTCAAAGGAGGATGCATTCACCTTGTAAACACAAAAATTAGGTCACACTCCCCTTGGTCCCCTTTCAAATAACTAACTTAAACATACTCACCTAACATTAGCCCCCTTTCACCCCATATTAACATTAATTTAATTATCCAAAATTAATTCAATACTCACCCTCACTCCATTTATTAATTTAATTACTTTAATTAAATGGATGCACACCTCACCTAGCCACTTCACATAGACAGCTCACCATAGACCTATTCATAGCATGTTTCCATAACTAACTAAGACTTAGTATAACCCTAAAAGCACATGCCTATTCTTCCTCTAACCACATTCCTGTGTATCTAAGTGTAATGTTCCATTTAGACCCAACACCAACTAGAAAAGCTAGAAAAAGATAGCCAAGATCTGCTATTTTAGGCAACATAGGATATCCTGCCTTAACCGATGCCGGTCAACCTGAAACTAACGCCGATCACCCTAAACCATTTTCAGTTACCATATAACCATTTTGGTAACCTTGTTTGAGAGGTTGGCCACATTCTCGAGTTTTGGAATGAAGGAGATCTACATGAAATCAAGAACCAGAGCCCTTTCCCACGTCTAGACAACCATAGCCAGCACCAAAACTGGTCAGAAGACATTTTGCATTCACAACAACATCATGAGAAGCATTACCATAGCATTGAGCATCATTCCATAGATCAACTATCACCAACATCTCCAACCACCTATCCACCACTATAGACATTTAGAATACATCTAAACTCAGAGTAAGTTGGTTTCTCCTCTATTGCTGACAATTATATTCATTATTTGCTTTCATCTATTCACTGTTCTTACTTAGATGTATCCCTCAGCTTCCTCTCAATCAACGACCCCATCACACCCCACCTACACTTCACAAAAACGTATCCCAAAATCACCCCCCCTATAGACCTTACAAACACCCTCCAAAATCTCTATGAAATCATAGAGAGGAACCAAAAATCGTTCTACAACACCTTCCAGTTCCCCACAATCACCGAGGTTGGTTAACCATAACCGTAGTTAGGTAATCTCATACTGACATTGGTCTTCTCAATCGATATTGGTCACTATGACTGCTAACCCAACCTAGCAAATCAACCCTTAGCCTATCCTAAAACCTCACTCAAAACCTTACCACACCTATTTTGGACCTGTCACCTCACCCCCCATAGAGACCTTTCCAAATCCCTGTTTCAAGATAGAAGAGAGCACAAACATCTTCCACCTGACTCCCTGCCACTTTTCACAGTTATCAACATCAGTCACCATAAATTGGTACCGGTCTTACCTAAACCGACATTGGTCACCCTAACCGGTGTCAGTATCTGTGTCTGATAATATTGTCCCAGACCAGTAACCTAAGTATCACACCCAAAACAACCCAAAATCTCACCCAACCTTACCAAGATTCTATCTATGACTTGTAGACCACCTGCACTACTCCTAACCCCATCCAAAACCTTTACCTACATAGCATTTTAGTATTTAATCAGATCAATGATGATAGTAATATGAGGCACCCAAATCAGAACGCTAGCTCTAGATTATTTTACTTACATGTTTAAGTTGTTTCATATTGCTTTATAAACAGTGGATTGTCAGCCTTCTAGGAAGTATCATACTTCCTGAATCTATCATACTCTAGGTAGTCTACTTCCATATGCTATTTAATCCTCCTTTTGTGGTCTTGTTGTGTATTTCAGGTAGTTCCTCCTAGCCAAAAGGAAGCTCTCATGGTCAACATTGGATCAAGAAGTTAGAATGCATGCAACAACCTTGAAACCGACCATCGTAACAGGTATTCCTCCTTGGCCCACACCCTTATCTGTTATGTCTAAAAACTTAAAGAAAATGGTGAAACACACCTGTACACGTAATTTTTTTCTAGGTATATATATCCTTGATGGGGAATGTTATCTTATGTATGGTTTTACTAAATTTTTATTTTAGCACTATGAAAATTTTGTGTCTTTATCTTCATATTTTGTGTTTGAAATTTTATTAACCTCAGGATAAAAATGTCAACTAGTTTTTTCCATGGTGACTTCATCATTCTAAGGTGCAAATCGAATTATGTTAGTTAGAGATGGTGGCCAGATGTTTGAATGTGTTCTATATCCATAAATTAGGGTTTTAAATGGTCAACAATAAGTAACACATGCAACCTAATGGCCAATGAGTGTTAAATTGAGTGAGATGTGTGTAAGAATCATGAATTTAAATGTACAATGATAAATGGACTAAGGTATATAGAATTGGTCTAGATTTAGGGTATTAGTGTTATTTGAAGAGGTAGAGGTTAGAGAACAATCTTCCTTTAAAACATGTTAAATACAATGTAAGTATATATAATGTAGATTTATGTTTAAAACATGCTAAATAATTGATGGGTCAAAAAAAGTAAGAATGTCCCACTTGGTGACCAAAAATATTTTAAAAAATGATTAGTAAATAAATATCTAAAAATTAAAAATTAGGTAAATTATGGATGCATTGTGCCTTGGTATATTTAATCTCTTAAAAATGCATGTTTGGTCAAGTTTTAGTTATGAGACATTTTTTTTATCAATATTAAGATGCCAATTTTGGATTTTTATCACATAGCTTTATCCATAAGAGGTTTCCATATTGAGTAGTGATTCCATTTCATTTTTGCATTTTTTTTCTAGCTAGTGACTAATATCTTCAATTTAACTACATCAATGTGTTGAGGTTAAAAAAATTTTCTAATAAAAACAAGCTTCAAATTCCATTACATGTCTAAGATAATGTGATTTTTTAATCACCTTTTCTGACCAAGAACAAAACTACTTTATGATGATCAAATATATGTTAAACTTAATCTCAACCATTTCTTAACAATCCTTCTATGAAAAGATTACAATCACTAATTGTAATATAGTTATGTGATCTTCACATATAATATATAAAATAAAAACAACAATTTAAAAGTACTAGTATTGAGCCCCTTCGTATGATGCTTATGCCAAGATGGAGAAAATTATGTGAGAGTTCCTCCGCGAAAATTTTGAAGGTGGTACAAGATTCCACATAATGGTTTGGGATATCGATTGCAAACCCTAAGGATTTGATTGCTTTGGACTCCTTGAATTTTAAACTCAAGTTCATGCCTTATGTGGAAAATGGATCATTCGTGTTCTTAAAGGTGATGAATCCTAGAAATTTCTCTATGGGAATTGCATCAATATTGAAATTCCCATGGGAAATGGAGTCTAGAAAGACTTAAATATTCAAAATTTCTTTCTCACACAATCCCCAATAAAAATTGTGGGTACCGTTGTGGCTAGAATCATTTGTGAAGCTTGAGAGATTTTGAAACACGATTGATTTGGGATGGGGATAACTTCAGAGTGGGGTTCTCTATCAATTACCACTCCTTATTGTGCTCCCATGTTCTTTCTTAGTATAATGTGAATTTTCCCTTGTCCCCTAAATAAAAATAATTAGACTTTTTAGAAGAGGCATCAAATTCATTTATGACGTCTTTTGCAAGACTTCTAGAGATTGGATTCAATGCCCCACTCCAAGAGCTAACTTTCAACTACAAGCTAATGATCAAGAATCCATTGTGAAAATTCAACTTTTCAAACCTAATCATCATCTCCAAAATATTGGTGTAAATACCCCATAAGATGATGGAGTGACTAGAAATGAGCTATTGAGATGTCTTTTAACTAGTAAATAACCCAATTAGGGTATCAAATCTATCACACCCCTCAAATTTGAAGGTTCTGTCATAGTAAATGTTTGATAATGACTAATTAATGATGAACATTAATTTTTAAGTAAGTATATATAGTTATAGATACAAAAATATACATATATGTATATGTGGAAACATATACATACACACACATATATATGTGTACATATCCATATATACTCAGTTACCTTCTAACGTTTGTCTAATTTGTATGACGACTACATTTCATTTGTATTGTTGTATGTGGATATGGTTGATTTGACTTCACCACTGATTACATTAATTAATCTACTTGTGATAGTAAGGATACTTTGCATTGTTAAAGGTGATATCATAAATTGATTAATGGTTATTGTTAATACTATCCTAGCTTGGTCTTATACCACATTGCTTTGTTCAAGTTGACTACATTGCTCAAGATGGTTTAGAATTGAATGTTATTTTGAATGGGTCTTAGACCACTTTGCAAGGTAATTTTTTGCTGGTATTGTTTAAATTATTTAATCATGGTTGACTCTCCTTGACATTGATAATAATGGCCATGGACCATATACAAGGTAATTATAAATGTTTAATTTCATTAAAAAGGTCTTAGACCATATTACATTTGCATTGTTTAAAATTTGGAAGACTTGGTCATAGACCATTATAAAATAAGGATTTCCGATTAGTGTTTATTGGTTGTTGTTCATAATGGTCATTGACCATAATACTTGGCATGGAGAAGGTAAATTTATTGTTAATTTTGTTGAGTTTATTGGTCACCGAACATAGTCCTTGGCATATCTTAAACATAAAGATAATGGATTATTGTTATAATGTTCGATGACCAATTTGCAAAGGAAATGGATAAGTTTAATAATTTTAATGATTAAATGTTGGAATGGTCATGGACCATGGAAAATGTAATAATATTTTGGTTTATTGTTTGTTTGCTAACATGGTCATATGCCATACACATTGCATGTAAAGAAATAAGAAATTGGAGGGAAGTGGAAAAGATTTTTGAGGAAGCCACAAGTGGCTCTAGCAGTTATTAAATGTATTTAATAAAAAATTGGGAATTGGGAAGCTTGCTTGGCAAGCCAAAATACATGCAAGCCCATAGTCGCAATTTTTGGTTTTATTGGTTATTTTGGTCTGTGGAAGTTGCATGAAGTTTTTTCTTGAGAAAAATATGGAAATCAGTTGGGTGAACCTGTCACATGCATTGATGAAATTCTATTTTATGGAAAATTTGATTTCATTATCGTTGTTTGGAAATTCCAGACTTATTTTGTTGGGAATACACATTGGAAGTTTCAAGTTTTACAAGAAAAATTTGGAAAAGAAGTAAACATTACTAGGCATGGATTTTCTAACTCATTATCTTGCTATTGTTTAATGAAATACTGGTATATGTTAAGGGTTATTATCTGATTTTTAGATCTGGGAAAGAATGTGAAAATATGATGAAATATTATTTTCTTTTGCTGGGTTTAAATGGAAATATGGGTGTAAAAATGTTAAGAGAAAAACAACTCTATGGAGCTTGATGAAATACGTTTTGAAACAAAAATGAATACCTAGATTATTGTTTCAAATCTAGAGTGTTCTCTTATCTCCTTATGAAAACTTGATAACATAACAAGAAGAAATTGATGTAAATAAAATGGGTTTTTGTTTGTTGTTGTAAAATATGATTTTTTGGTTATTAAAATTTATTGGGTGTGCTATTTTTGAATGAAATTTTAAAGGAAATCAATTTTATTTATTAGCTCGATTTGAGCTTGCTGTAGTTGAATTAGAAGTTGGGATTTTTTCTTGAGTTTTATTGCTTTAAAAATAGATCTGTTCCTTATATGAAAATATGTTTTGGGTCATATAAAACTTATGATTTTATATGGAGGTAATAATTTTTCATTTTCTGGGTTCTGTATGAATTTGGGGATTATTGTAAAAACCTGACTTTATTAGTTTAAAAACAAATTTTGTATATTGAAAGCTCACTCGGAGTTGAGCTATTTTAATGTGTTGATTTTATGACCTCCTTTTGAATTAAAAGCTCAACTTGTAACCAATTTATATGTGGCAAGACTATTATTTTGTGAACCTGGTAGTTTGGATAAAAACTTCATTTCCCATAAGATGTGTTAATACTTGGACATTTGTAAAAAAATTTCAATATGTTTAGTTGTATGATAATATTAGCTTCTTTGTAGTCGTTGTTACCTCCTCTTGAAGTATAGATTATCGGGTTTGGATGCAAAGGAAATATTTACCAAGCACTCTACCTCTACTTATTACTGAGAATGAATATTTAGTGTATTCATAACTTGAATAATTTTTTGTTTGAATGATTCATGTGATGGGTAGAAATCATGAGGTTTTGGCTAGAAGTATACCATATTAAACTCTACCATGGACTTTTCTGCAGTAATTATTATATATTAGAAATCACGACTGTTGATTTTTGATTTAAGTATGACAACAAATAAATAGTTGGGAATGAATAATTATTTTTAAAACATGATTTTGTTTTACCTCCTTTAAAAACATTCTTTTGAAAAGATTGATGAGATAGTGAATCCTTACAATATCCATGTTTAATATTAAAGAAGTCAACTTTGTTTATTTCATTTTCATAAGATGATCTTAGAGAATTGATTGTTTCATGATCATGGTAATAATAACTTGCATTGAAGGTGATTTAAAAAATATAGACAAGTTGAATTCTTGGATTGATTGAGAATATAACTTACTTTTGTAGTATCATTCGATGTAAGCAATGGTATATAAGTTTAATTAATGAATTATGAAGTTATTAATTTATTAGTTAAGTTAATCTTAAGATATTATTTTATTTAAATTAAATAAAACAAGAATATGAGTTGGATAACTCATGTCAGTTCTAACTCATGCCATTTCCTAGAACTGACCATGTATACATTCTCTCTCCTAAAGTGTGCAAGAAGGAGTGACATTTATGAAGTGATTAAATGGATTATATACACTTGATTTCTTCTTGCATTAATTGTTTAAAAATATGTTCCAGATTATCGTATTTAATTATAATGTGAAAGTGTTATTTTGCAAGAGGAATGAAGGAATTTTCCTATTGTATTATCATGATTTATTGTATGTCATTATTTTGGAAAAGTAATGATTTATCATTGTTAAGTTTTAATAAATATACTTGTTGTTTTGTATCAAATTTTGTGAGATATAAAGGTGATTTTAATGTTGTTTTACAACAGAGTACTATGAATTAAATTTAATTATGTTATGATACGAAACTATATATAATTTTATAGTTTCATTATGGATGAATAAATGTGTCATTAATGAACGTAGTACGTTATGGAAAATGATACAATGTAAACTAGTTACATTAATATCATACCTTACTAAATAAGTTGTAAAAATCATATCCAATCACGACCAAATGAGACTAAGTGAACCATTCATAATGAATGATAAACTTATGATAGTAAGACAAATACTAATTAGGAGTGATTGGATCATTTAGATGCAAGATATGGTTAAATTAATCTATTTTAAATGACAACATTAAGTTGTGATAAATAAATAAGAGGCACCCATAATTGATAGTAATGCAATGAATTACTATAATCCTCTATTGTGAAATGGATAACGTGGTGCGATGCGAAACAAAATAACGTAAAGAAAATATTATCTACTTAACCTAAATAGCTAACAAATTTGTAAATGAAGTGTAGATATTTGAAATTGTCATTCTCATCTACAGAATCCTAACCATTCCATATTAGAATGGATATGGGAAGGATATGAAGTACATAATGATGAAAATCATTACATGGTCTCTATCTTTCCCACAAGGATCCTAAGATGGGATTGATATGATCCTTTTGATTAGGAGGATGAGTCATGATTCCTACTTCTTAAAAACTAAACCTAACTTCTTAAATAATGAAATGAGATCCATATAACTATGTAGAGATGGTTGTACGATGACAGAGACAAGTATCAATGACTTGTGTGCACTCACAAAACTAAGATTGTAAAGAAATACTTGAAAACTAGGTCAAGTAGTGTAGCTAGCTGATTACACTGTCTATTCACCTTAACCCTAACTTATTATGTTAGATACTAGGTGGATTACAACTTGTTTGATTTCCAGGTTGACAGTTAGGAGTTACACATAGTTCTCAAGACCTGTTAAAAAGGATTGACCAAAAGTATACAAGTTATACACACTCGGTTAGAGTGAAACAAGAGAGATCATGCAAATCTAGTTGACCCTTACAAATGCACATGATTATTATTTCTTATTATATGGACTATAAAAATTTAATTATACTGGATTTTAATTGCTGCAATCTGAAAATCATTGAATGCGTTAATTGTGATAAGAGATTTAAAAAAATCCCTTAATTTGGATGATTAATAACGCGGGTGTTACATTTTGGTATCAGAATTGAAGGTTATTAGCTCTTGGAATTAATGGTTTCATGCACAATAAAACATCTTATTCTTGTCTAACAGAATACGATGGTTAGGAGTAGGGAAAAAAATGAGGCTGAAAATACAACCCAAAAGCTAGATGAAATACTAGCAGTCCTTCAGAACACTCAAAACTATGTAGCTTCCTTAGAGCAGTAGGTTGTGGGTGAGAACAAAGTAGAATAAATTGAGGTTGAATAACCTATAGAGAATGAGGAAGAACAACCTAATGCTGGAAATTAGCCAGGAAATAAAAGAGCCCATTTGACAGTTTAACTGTCAAGAGATATTAAGTGGATCAGTCCACCTAAGTTTGATGGAACAATCTTGGGAGATGGAACTAAGAACTGGATGAGAGAAATGGAAAAATATTTCAAGATAAGAGAATTTTTTGAAGAAACAAAGGAAATTTGGGGTTCTTTTCAGCTCTCCAATAAAGAATCTTTGTGGTGGGACAACCACAAGATGGACTTAGGAGTTGATATAACTAGTATCACTTGATAACAATTTAAACTTTACTTCCACCAGCACTGGTTATCACAACTATACTTTGAGGTTAGAAAATGTCTAAGTTCCAAAACCCAACTCAGGGTAAACTGAGTGTGACTAGATATTGGAAAAAATTCACTAAATTGCTAAAGTATGTACCACAATATCAAAAGGATGAGAAATTCAAAATACGTAATTTTATTATGGGTCCAAACCCAAACATTGGAGGAGAAGTACATGTACATGGTACTTCTACTATAGAACCTGTATTTCAGAAATCCATTAGGAAAAAGAAAAAATTGCAAGTAATTTCTACTCATGGGGATGAAAAGTGAAAGAGGAGCTTCAACTCAGCTTCACCATTAGCTCCTAGAACAACATGGTGGAAGAAGGTAGGAAACAAAACAAAGAAAGTCATAAATAATACAATAGCTGAAGATGCAAAAAATGCAAAGAGAAATGGGTAGAATAATGCTATAACAAATGATAATAAATTTGAAAAGGAAGGACCTTTTCCTGGATGGTCCAAATTTGGTAGTGACCACTATGTGAATAACTTTCCCCAAAAAAAATTAGGGGAACAATCAGCAGTAGATGATACACGTTGTAGTGGCTAGCCACAAATATGAGAAACAAGCTACTCCCATTGAAGTTCCAGGTAAGTTGTATAGACTTCTTGTTACTATTTTATTTCACGCTGGTGTAATTGAGTGCTTCATTTCTAGTAAATTAACTAAAAAACTGAATAAGAAAGATGGTTATATGAAAAATACATGGACTATACAATATGGGAATAATGTTGTTCAAACTATATAATAATGTATGCTTGACACAACATTGGAATTACCTAACTTCAAAACAAAAATGGACCTATACATAGCTCCTCTAGGGTTCTATGCATTATTATTGGTGTAAATTGGTTGTCCCAACATAAAATAATTGTAGATTGTTTTGAAAAACTAATTGAATGCCTAGATGACATGTAGAAAACAACTAACATACATGGTATAAAATGAAATTTGTAGTAAGGTATATTTTTACTATGCAACTTAAAAGGGTGTATGCTATATGCGATAAAAATTTCTGATTTTAGTGAGGAAGGTAAGACTTCCTTGGAAGACTATCGGATGTTATAAGAGTACAAGGATGTATTTCCAGAGGAATTACCTAAACTTCCTCCTATACGCGAGTTTGATTTTACTATTGATATCAAAACTGGAATTGAAAAGATATCTAAAGTACCATAAAGAATGACAAAAACTGAATTAGTCGAACTAAAAACACAACTTCACGAATTATTGTCTAATGGACTAATTCAAACAAGTATGACTCCTTGGGGATTACTGGTCATCTTCGTTAAGAAGAAGGATGACACTTTAAGACTATGCATCGATTATCACATGCTTAAAAAATATAGAGTAAAATATATGTATCCTTTGCTGAGGATTGATGACCTTTTCAATTAGATTCAATATGCACCTGTCTATTTAATGATTGATTTGCGATCCAGTTATCATCAACTAAGGATAAAAGATGAAAACATTCATATGAAAATGTTTAGAACAATATACATGCATTATACATTTATAGTGTTACCTTTTGGACTCACTAATGCACCAATTGCATTCATGAAATTAATGAATAATATTTTCAGGAATATCTAGATAAATTTGTGCTAGATTTTTTGGATGACATTATGATATATTCTAAGAACATAGAAGATTACAATTAACACTTGAGAAAAGTGTTAGATGTGCTTAGAAAAAGAAAATTATACGACAAGATCTCAAAATGTTCAGTTTATTAGAACGAAGTGCAATACCTTGGGAAAATAATCAATAAGGATGGGATTTCAGTTGACCCATTGAAAATCAAATAACTGAATGGCCAACACCTAATAATGTACATGAAGCTATAATATTTATGGGGTTGGTTGGTTATTACAAAAATTTCATGAAATAATTTTCTAGAGTGGATGCATCAATAACCTCTTTACAAAAAAAGGGCAAGAAATTATTATGGACTAAAAATTTTGAAATAACATTTAATATGCTGAAGGAAAAAATTATAACAACACTTGTTTTAACAGTTCTGTATCCCAATGAAAGCTTCACCGTGGTAACTGATTCCTCTGGTGAATGTTTGGGTGGGATAATTTTGGCAAAAAATCATGTAATTTCTTATGAAAGTAGAAAGATGAAGGTGCATAAGAATAAATATGCTCCCCATGACTTAGAACTTGATGCCATAGTCCATGCTTTGTAAATTTGGAGACATGACCTACCAGGAAAACCTTTTGAATTGAAAACATACCACTTGAAGCTAAAATATATCTTTACATAACCTAATTTGAATGCAAGACACTATAGGTGGCTTGAGTTTTTGTCTCATTATGATTTTGACATAAGTTATATTAAAGGAAAAGAGAACCAAGTGGCTGATGCAATGATTTGTAGGAAGGATGTTTCTACCATTGTAACCCTCAAAACAAAATTTAAGGATGAAATAAAGAAATAAATGCAAATTGATTCATATTATCAGTAAGTGAAAACTACATTAGTAGAATATCCGAATGATATGAGGTATGAAGTTTTTAAGCTTGATAATGAAGGAGTCTTGAGATATGAATTTTTTTTATGTACCTTTGGGAAATGATCTTAGAATGAAAGTCATGAAATAATTTCATGATGTTCCTTATTTTGGGCATCCCAGAGTAATGCAACTATTGGATGGTGTAAAACAACAATACTTTTAGAAAGGAATGAAGAAAGCCACAAAAAATTATGTTGCTCATTGTCTTGAGTGTCAATGTGTTAAGGCAAAACACATGCATCATGCTGGTTTGATGTATCCTCATAACAATTTGTGTTACAAATGACAAGTTATTAACATGGATTTTGTGTAAGGACTGTCATTGTATAAAAACAAACATGAATTGATTTTAGTAGTGGTAAAAAAACTGACTAAAGTAGCTCACTTCATATAGGGTAATATAAAGGATGATTCACCTGTACTTGAAAAATGGTTTGTGCATGAAATTTTTAGATTGCACAGAGTTCTAAAATTGACTATTTCTGACAAGGATCCTAGAATGACCTCTCGATTTTGGAAAAATTTAAACTTAGCTTTGGGAACAAAACTGAAATTTAGTTCATCATACCATCAAGAAACAAATGGTCAAACAAAAAGAGTTAACTGGGTTATGGAGGATATGCTCAGAATGTATTGCATGTTGTAGACACCTAAAATTGGTATCCATACCCTTATCTGCACGTGCACATATATTTTATTAGGATCCTGTCCAGGTCCCCTTTCAATTAAATACATCCCCTTAATGTAATTAAAATTCCCATCTGATCACCTTTAGTCAATTTAATTAATTAATTAATTTCCACATCATATCATTCCCTAATCTACTTTCTATGAAGAGAATCGATCTGATAAAATAATAAACAAGAAGCTATACTTAACAAAATATTAAAGATAAACAAAGAAACCAAATTTAAAAAAACAAGATTTATCCTAAGAAAGCCTTTCAGGAAAAAAACCCAGCGCAGTAACTTCTCTTTCTTATGACATTAACTTAACCATTTACAATACAATAATGTACTTCCAAGTTCTACTTTACCCTACTGGATCTCTAGATATTTGTAAGCAAATCAGTAGGAAACTGTCAAAGTAGTTTTACAATACAATAGGCACCAAAACCATGGGCTAATAAACACCCATAACAATTCCCCATAATTCATGGATTATGACACCACCCATATATACGTATAGATAAAAATAACATATCTATACTCCCTAGACCCTTGCTAACGCTCGTGGAAGAGGTGTACAATACTCCTGGGTATACAATATACAAAATATACATCATATTCTAACATTCTCCCACTTGTTGTATACTTTGCAAAAGGGGGCTACATTGCCATATAGTCAATAGCTAAGGGCATTCAAGCCCATCAATTTTCTGCACCAAGAAAATTTCTCAACACTCAGAGCCTTAGTTAAAGAGTCAACAAAATTATCCTCTGTGCCCACCTTACTTAGTAGTGTCTTCTTCTCCTCCACCATTTCTCTTATAAAATGGTATTGAACATCAATGTGTTTTGTTCTTGAATTGATACTCAGGGTTATTTTCTAGAAAAATTTCACTTTGACTGTCACAATTGATCCTTACAGAATTTTAAGTGAACCCAACAGTGGAGATTAGTCGCCAAAGCCAAACCACATCTTTACTCGTATGAGTAGCTATCATGTACTCAACCTCTATGGTGGATATCACAACACTTGATCGAAGTTTACTCATCCAACTTACCGCTCCACTAAATAAGTTGAACACATAACCACTGGTAGTCCTGCGCATATCCAAGCCTCCACCCCATTCGGAATTAAAAAACCATGTAGATCTAATGTTTTACTTTCATCGGGTTTACCCTAATAATAAATTGCATAATTAGATGTCCCACGTAGGTACTTAAAGATTCTCTTTACTGCAGTCCAATGTTCCTTTCTAGAATTTGACATGAATCTAATCACTACTCCTACTACATGTGCAATTTCAAGTCTAGTACAAACCATTGTATACATAAAATTACCAACTGCATTAGCATATGGTACCTGAGACACGTCCTCATTTTCTTCTTTAGTCTTAGGAAATTGTTCAAAAGACAACTTTTGAAAAACAGGAAAAGGAATACTAACATTTCTATTTCTTCTTTACTTTAATACACTTGAAACTAATTAACAAAAATAAGATGGTCCTAGATGGCCTAAGGGATATCTAGGGTATTAATGTTAATCTAATTAGGAGGAATAAAATGTTGTAAATGAAATGAAGCAGTATGAGATAAATGTAAATAAAATATTCTAGATAAAATAAAACCGTAGTATGCATGAGAAGAGTAAGGAATAGACTCAGTTGATAAGAGAAGACTGTCGCATAGTGTCGCAGATGTAGAAATGGAATCTGGAAGTGCAAAAAAACCCTCAGGGACCCTACGAAGGGTAGATCTAAGCTATTTGAGATGAAACAAGTGCCTGGGAGTGTACTGGGGCACCCCAGTTTACATTCTGGTTATTCAGAATAATGTAAATCCTCAGAATCTGAATATGGTATGGTGGCTAAGTGTCTCTGAGTGTTTCCTATCTGCCACATTGGATTATTCAGATGTATTGTAGAATGACCCATGATGCAAGGAGAAGTATACAACCCTAGAAAAATAAAAGATGCATATGAATGGGTTGGAATGACCTCATCTACCAAGCTAGTGAACTTATTACTGAGTGCTAGAATACATTACAGACCCTAATGTAGTTCTGGTGTGTGTGTGTGTGTACACATGTTGTTCCCTAGGTGCTCTCGTGCAAGTAACACTTTATGAAGTAGAGAGCAATAATATCTATAGAAATGTAAGTAGCATGTGTGCATGGAATAGAATGGAATCTCCCCCTATGAAGTGTGTGTGATGCATATATCCAAGCTTGAATGCATGACACTATGTGGATGCAAGTGATGCAATGGATGTGACCCTAGATCAAGTGATAGTAGTGATAATATGCAATGACCTAGGAACCTTATTATGGTCTTATAAATTTATATTTATAGGGATCTCAAGCTTAATGTCATAATTAATTCTGACAGGGATGACTGAGAAGAAGATAAGGACGACCAACAACTAGAAATGACCCAAAAAGAAGCAGAAGAGGTTGTGCATAGACTAGGGTGCCCAAAATGGGACCAGGGTACCTCAAGGCACCCCAGTATAGGCTGGGGCACCCTAAATTCAAGATAGAATGTCATAATGGTCATGAAATGGGATGATAGGTATCAGAAAATATGCAGGAAGGAAAAAATAAAAGATAAGAAAAAGGTGTCCAAAAGTTGGGATTAATTAGTATTTTGTACACTTGAGAACCTTCTAAATAGTAGTATAAGACCAAGATAAATATTGTATAATGTGCAATATTTGTGTCTACACAAACCTTTCCAATATCACCTTAAAATACTTTCTTTGATTTAACTCGAATTTCCTATTTACACAATCTCTTTTTATTTCCATGCCCAAAATAAAGTTTGCAGCACCGAGATCCTTCATATCAAATTGAGATGAAAGTTGATATTTAACATGACTGACCAATTTTTTATTGTTACCAATTAATAACATGTCATCTACATATAATACAATGATAACATAATGTTCACCTTCCTATTTAAAATAAACACAAGGGTCAATTTTATTTCTTTCAAGCCCAAGTCTCAACACATACTTGTCAAATTTCTGATTCCACAATCTTGGTGATTGCTTCAAGCCATATAATGAATTTTTCATCCTACAAACCAAATCTTTCTTTCCTTTGATATTAAATATTTTTGGCCGTGTCATGTAGATTTCCTCCTCAAGCTCACCATGCAGAAACGATGTCTTAACATCCATTTTCTCTATTTCTAGATTGAAACCAACAATAATAGCTAAAATAAATATAATAAAATGTAACTTAGCAACATGAGAAAAAATATCACTAAAATCAAGTCCCTCCACATGAGAGAAAATTTTTACCACAAGATGAGATTTATACTTCTCCATTTTACCATCTGCAGTATACTTCTTCTTAAACACCCATTTACAACCAACCTATTTTCTGCCAGGAGGTAAATTCACCAAGTCCCATGTATTATTCTTATATAAGGAATCCATTTATTCCTTCATAGATTTTTCCTAAAACTTTCTTTCATTAGATCCAAAATCCCCCTTCACAGTCTCGGGTTCATCATTAGTAACAGACAAAACTGATAAAACATAAGTATAACGGAAATTAGGAGGACTATACCTTTCATGTACCCTTCTTAGCCAATTTGATCTTCTTAAGATAGGATTTTCTGGTTCAACATCTTCTGGTTCCTCATCTAGTTCATCTAAATCTTCCCCTGCAACTCTCTTTGTGGTTCATCTTCTGTAGTCACATCAAATTCAGACACAAATTCATCTTCCTCAATTTTAACATGATCTTCCTCTTGTTTTTCTTCCTTCTCTAGAATCTCCTTAATCTCTCTAAAAATTACATTACGGCTAAAAACAACCTTCTGTGTTTCTAGATTCCAAAGCTTTTATCCTTTTACACCATTAGAGTATCTCCAATAAATATGCACTTAGCAAATTTATTATCTAATTTGGTTCTTTTATCTTTTAGAATATATATATATATATATATATATATATATATATAAAAGCAATATTATTTGGAGGATATGGAAAGATAGAAATGATATTATCTTTAGAAATAAAACACATAATTTTAAGCTTAGTATTGGTAAAATTTCTAATGATATTAAAGAAAATATTGCTAGATTTAAACCCCCCAAGAACAAGAGTTATCCAAAAAATGAAGAACATATCTTGTCCCACTGGAAGATTGGAGCTAACAATATCCGGAATAATTCCGGTAATAGTATTGATAGATCTTTGATTCATTGGCATCCTCCTGATCTTAATTGGTATAAGTTGAATTTTTATGGGGCCTCTAAGGGTAACCCTGGAATTGCAACAGGGGGATGGAGTGATCCGGGATCATAAAGGCAGTTTGATTGCTGTGTATGCTGGAAAAATGGGAATTCAAACTAATCATTTTGCTGAAGCATTATCTGCTTTATGGGGTCTTAGAATTGCTCAGACTCATAATATCCAAAACCTTATTCTTGAAGGGGACTCGCTTAATATTATCAATCATCTAAATCAGTGTTCTCCTCCAAGTTAGAACATCGAGGATTTCATCTTGGAATCTATAAGTATTTTCCAAACCTTCAATAACATTCAGATCAAACATACTTACCAGGAGGGTAAAAAGGTGGCAGATGCATTGGCTAATTATGGCATAAATGTTAATCACATGATTTGGGATAATAAAGATAACATGCCTGAACAGCTTCAAAGCAACATACAAGCGGATACTTATGAGCATGTAAATTCAGGGTATGAGATATGAGCATTGGGAGTGGAATTGCAATAATAAAAATCCCACATGTGCTGATTTTAAAACAGCACTCAAGAAAATATTGACGGGCAATCAAGGTTATATGAAGTATAATGAGACCTTAAAGTGGATATATATGAAGAATATAGACGCGCATGCAGGAAATATTGAGCTCTCAACAGTTTTTAAATAGGACTTTACGAATTTACAAGTTAGTACTAAGGATGATGATGAGCTGGAGTGGGCTTCTAAAAGGATTAAAGTTCACACATGTGGATTTTCCCAGGTACATAACAGCAGTTACTCAACTATTCGTGGGAACAACAACGGCTATCCTAGTGATCATTCTCATTGCGCCGAAATTAATAGTGAAAGACAGATTGGCATCTACGACTGCTATAGACCTCCACATAAGAATTTTGAAAATTTTATTTGCATACACTTAGGCACGGTGATTATGGGAGGAGCCCCTTACCAGATAGAGCCCAGTGTGGATCCGGAATGGAAAAGTAATGAAGATCTTTGGAATCTTCTCAGACAGGGAGGCATCAATAATTTTATTAAGAAGATTCAGGGTCATGACCAAAGTATTTCTGTTCCTTTTGCAAAGGATTGGAAGGATCACATTTTGGATTATGGAGGGTAGAAGATTTCGATCATTGAGGAGTTAATAGACGAGGCTACTGACCTTGGCATGGATGGGTACCATTTTTTTAATAAAAAGATTGACAGAGGTGCTGAGGAGAGGAAGTTTGTTGAGGGTAATAAGAAGATGATCTTTGTCACGGTGGGCCTGTAGGTTAGTTCTATCCATATTCCTTTTGAAGAGGTCACTCGCATGATGGTGCGTTACATTTCTTTGAAGGGGAGATTCATCACTGTTCCCTCTAAGCATCTTGTATTACTCAATCACTTCCGTAGGAACTTCATGGTATGCTTCCCTCACTATCTGCTTAACTCTCTTGAGCACTCCATTTTGGAGTTTCAAAGGCATACGTGTGTGGTTCCGCTGCATCAGGGTCTCTTCTTCTTGTTGCATAAGCTTTGTCTTCTTAGGTCTCTTGGTATCCCTTCCTCCCCTGTCTCTGTTCCTCCTCTGCCCAGCACAGCTGCCACTATCCCCATTTCTTCACCTTCTGCCCCTGCCACTGCCGCTGTCACCCTTCTGCTTGCCTTCTCGGCTCCCTCTATCATCCCCCCACCTCTGCTCCCACCCCCTTCGCTTCCACTTCGTCCAGACCTGTTACTAGGTCTTGTAGAAGGCTAAACCTTGATACCCCTGTTGTGGGGAATGTTCCTCAGGAGTTAGAAATTGCCCATAACCTCCTGCATATTAGTAGTACTAGTTCATAGGAGGCATGCATTGAGAGCTCCAAAAAAATGCTGGAAGCCTTAGAAGCTGACATGATGCTGCTGAAAGAAGAGGTAAAAAACTTTACAAAGCAAAAAGGTAAGAGGAAGAAGGAGGAGGAGGCTGTCATTGACAATAAATAGGTTGAAGACATACAAAAATATGAACTCCTTAGATAACTGTTTAGGGAACACCAAGACTCGTCATGATCATAATATGGCTATTTTTAATGCAATTGACGAGATTATTGAGCAGCATGTCCGCAGTGTCTCTAATCTCAGTGGAATTCTAACTCTTTGGGTTACGGAAGAGGAAAGCAAAAGGACCATTAAACAGCTGGATGTTACTGACTCTACCCACATGACGACTTTGGCTATGTTCACCTCTTGGCAGAATATCAAAACCAGAATTGAAAAAGCCACCACGAAGTAATTGTGGATACTCTTGCTGCACTTCTCTGTATTTTTTGCTTTTTTTGCTGTTTTTTGGCTGCTCTTCAGCAGTGTTTGTTCTGGTTTGTTTCGTTGGGTTAACTACTCTTGGAATGCTTGGGGTTTCTATGTCTCAAATGGATCTTGATTCTTTTTGTTTTGGTCCTCATTCCTATTCTAGCTTCTAGGCCCTCTTTTATACACAAGGGTATAGTCCCTTTCAAAAAACTATTTATCAATAATAAAAAAAATTCATGTAAATGTATAACAGAGGGTATCTTACCAGTCCATGCTTCATGTGGAGTTTTTTCTTCAAGTACAGATATCAGTGATCTATTAACCAAATAAAACGCAGTTGCCACTACTTCCGTCTAGATTTTTTTGTGCAAACTGGCACCAATGAGCATACTCCTACACTTATCCATCAAAGTTTTGTTCATCCTTTCTACAACTCTATTCTATTGTGGTGTATATGGAGTTGTATTCTTCCTTTCTATTCCACACTCTTTACATAATTGTTCAAAGGAATTAGAGTGACATTCCCTAGCATTGTCACTTATCAAAACCTTTATTTTCCTTTCTATTTGATTTTCTACAAGAGCCTTAAATTCTTTAAATTTATTGAAAACCTCAGACTAATTTTATATAAAATATACCCAGGTATTTCTTGATAAGTCATCAATAAAACTAACATAGAACATGGCTTCTCCTAGTGATGGAAATTTTACAGGTCCAAAAAAATCACTATGTATCAAATGTAGAATTGCTTCTGAACTTGTAGCATTAGAACGAAACTTTACTCTAGTTTTATTTACAAACACACAATTCTCACAAAAATCAAAATATAAAGGAAACTCAGAAATTCCTTCAACCATACCTTTTACTTTTAAAGTACGAATTCCTTCTCTTTGATGTGTCCCATCCTTTGATTCCATAACATCTTCTTCATTGCAGTAGATGTAGGAGTTGGATTTGAAGATTTGTTCTCCTTCGGAACCATAAATCTATTGCACTCATTAGTAATAATGCTTGCCTCAAGCTTGAACAATGTTCCAGTATATATGCCTCAACCATACCTTTTAATTTTAAAGTACAAAGTCCTTTCTCTCCGATGTGTCCCATCCTTTGATGCCATAACATCGTCTTCATTGCAGCAGATGTAGGAGTTGGATCTCAAGCTTTGTTCTCCTATGGAACCATAGAGCTATTACACTCATTAGTAACAATGCTTGCCTCAATCTTGAAAAATGTTCCAGTATATATGCCTATTTCCAATATCATTTTGCCCCGAACCATATTGCAACTGTCTTTACTAAATGCTACATGAACACATGCACCATTCATCTTACTTACAAATATTAGGTTTCTGGTCAAACCTGGAATGTGTAGAACACATGGGAGAGTTTTAATCCTTCCATCTTTAAACCTCATCTTGATTCTCTCACAACCAATGATTTTGTAGGTTGATTTGTCTCCCAGATATACATAGCATCCATTATAATTTTAATATTCATAGAACCACTCCATGTATGGTGTCATATGAAAAGAGGCATCCAATTCAATTAACCATGCACCGTCACATGCATGTGAGATGGAAGCTTCCAAAAACAAATCTCCTAAGTATTCATTAGAGGGTTTTTTATCTGAAGATCCACCATCGTTAGATGAATTACCTTTTTCTACCTTCTTAGATCTACAATCTTTCTTGAAATGCCTTGTTTTACCACAGTTCCAACATTTCCTTTTATCTTTTTCTGTAGTCTTCGATTTACTTCTAGAATTTGACTATCCTTGCCTCTTCTTGCTTTTCTCTTGGGTATGACCTCTTACATACAAGGCATCCTTGGATTGATAATCCTTAATGGATTTCCAACTCATTCTTATGATATTAAGGACACAACTACATCCTCAACTAATAATTTTTTCATAGTACTAGTAATAGCTATAACTAGATTATCCCAACACTCAGGAAAAGAAAAAAAAAAGAGTAATACACTTATCCTCTTCTTCCATATTAATATCTACAAAAATCAGCTGACTTACCACAATATTAAAGACATTCATATTTTCTGTAATAAAGTCTCCGTAATTCATTCTCAATGAATATAGCTTCTTTTGGAGAAACAATTTGTTCACCAGAGAATTTTTCTAATATAAAGTCCCTAAATTATCCCATAACACCTGAGAAAATTTCTCATTTGACACATTCAGCAAAACTGAATCTAACAGAAACAATCTGATTGAACTCATTTCCTTCCTATCAATCTTTTCCCAGTCCTCTCTACCTTCATACCCTAGGCATGAATCTAGGCACATTAATCCACAAATCTCTTTCCACAAGAAGATATTCTGTCTTGAACTTCCATAACTCAAAATATTGACCATTAAATTTTTTGATCTCGATCCTTGTGCTTCTCTTCATTTTCTTCTACTTGAAAAATTCACCTGCAGAGCTCTCACTTTGAAATTTTTTATCACAGGTTTTAGAAACCCTAACTCTTCAAATAAAATCTAATATCTCACTTTGATACCAAATGAAGAGAATCAATCCAATAAACTGATAAACAAGAAGCTATACTTAACAAAATATTCAAGATAAATAAAGAAACCAAATGACAAAACACAAGATTTATCTTGGGAAACCCTTTCGAGAAAAAAAACCCAACGCAATAACTTCTCTTTCTTATTACATTAAATTAACCATTTATAATACAATAACGTACTTCTGAGTTCTTCTTTACCCTACTGCATCTCCAACTATTTGTAAGCAAACCAGAAGGAAACCATCAAAGTGGTTTTACAATACAACGGGTACCAAAACCATGGGCTAATAAGTACCCTTAACAGTTCCCCACAATTCATGGATTATGACACCACCCATATATACGTATAGATAAAAATATCATATCTATACTCCTGGAAAAATAGGGACTGTGAAAATATACAAAATATACAGTACTCCTAGGTATACATTATACAAAATATATAACATATTCTAACATTCTATTTAGGATGCTTTTATCCTAAATCCCTATCCTACGCTTTTTCCTAGCTTTCTTCCTATATATTTTTATGCCCTGACTACCCATGATTTATCCCCAAGAAATCTAATCCCGCACCTAAGCTTTAAAGCACCCTTATAACTCTTAAAAACATGAAATGATGCCAAAAACCAAAAAATATAGCCCATTGGGGAAACCAAGACTTTTCTTTCCATAATTAAGATATTTATGTGAATTTTAGAGCTTCCTTGTGAATTGAATCTCATTCTTGAGCATTCCTGAAACAATTACAGACCTTCCTAACCTCTTTTAGAACGTACTTGCATAACTCATGATCACCCTTCATGAGCTTATCATTATCTTTGTGTTGCTTTATTCATATTTTATCAAATTATCTTTCTATTGCTTATGTCTAATATTATACAGGTTTAGATCACCTTATGCAACACCTAGAGCTCCCTCAATAACATTATTTTCTAGATTATTTGCTTGCAAGTTTCCCATTTCATCCTTTTGAACTCAAACTTACCCAATTCTACTACAATTGTCGTCGACTCAATCTGGTCATCTTCGACCAGGGTCCTGTTTGCCAATCAATCCTTCCTTACTACTATTTTTTTTCCCTTCCCTGGTGTTTTATGCCTCTGAGAACATTCTACTGGTATTCTTCTAGTATCCACATACCTCTGATACTTTCTAGTTTGCAATCAAGCTCTTGCAGGACTACATACTCATTCTACATTCCAGATCTTCTCTCTCAGGTTGCCATCAACCTTCCTCTGCACATTTTTGGTCACCGTCAACCTAGACCAAGTAACATTTAATTTGCAGTTATTTCAATCAAATCAGATCTTAATTATTCTCATGTTTAGTACTACTTTTTTTTATGCATGTTATCTGTTATTTCATCCATTATTTCACTTCTTCTTTAAAATGGTGTGGCGCCCACATTTTACACACACAAAAGCAACAATAAAAATACCAGGACATTTTTTTTGATTTACATTACTCACTACACAACACCACAAGGGATCCAAGTAAATAAATCTCAAAGACACATACGACACTTACAAGTCCTCGAATCACCTAGACACATGATAACACCATAGACATGTCGATGCCACACTTTTCCAAATGAATGAATACTAACAATGACTCAACCGCAAGAAAAGAATCTCAAGGATTGGCAACCCCACAACACATCATTTCATTAATTGTATCTTAGTTACGATTAACATTCCAAGAACATTATTGAGCATGGATAATTTCCTCCTTTTTCCAACTACAAATTCTTAAGTTTATTCCACATTTAATTTACAGTTTGACCATTTTAAGTTGGCTTTTAATCCTTTATGGAAATTTCCATAACTTACATACTTATTTGGCATAATTCAAATTGCATACAAAGTACTTAATTATCTTTTTCTTATGTTACGAATATGCTACTCGAATTTTTATTCAATGTCTACATTTTTCCCTTGCAACTCAAGCGAATCTGACTTGATGTACAAAAAGCAATATTAGGATATAAGGGAGATTTATATACAAGATAGCTTTTTCCCAAAAATATTCTTTGATCACGGTATAGTTATTTACCTACCATAGTTATTCTAATTCAATGACTTGTGGAATTCCATTTTGATATATATATATATATATATATATATATATATATATATATTATTTTCTAAAAGTTTGATCACACCAAGGCAATTCATATTCTTTGTAACTCATGAAAATATTTAATTAACTTATAAGGACTCCAAGAGTGGCATTATTCCTAACCTCAAATCTCGTTTTTTACTCTTCTATGCTTTACCTTTTTATCACATTAAGGTCTCATTATTACCATCACATTTTAACAAAAGAGTTATGAAAGTACTTGTCTGACATCTTAAAGAAGTACATGGTTAGAAGCATTCTAAACTACACATGAACCACAAGTGATTTGTGTTCAAGGTAAGGTCCCATTTTTCTGCATTTCACGATTCCACATGTGAAATATTATTTATTTCTTAATGTCATAAATGGACATAACAAGGTATTACAGGACAAGATTTCGGTTTCTTGGGTTCTCTAAAGTCAAAATCTTTCAATTTTTTTTTGTTTTGCAAGGAGTTACTTATAATTTTCTACCCACATGTTAACCTCCAAATCAACTAAGGTTTAGCTTAATTCCAATTTTTACCCAAGGATTTAATCCCTATTATAGATTAGGTTAAGGTTAAAATGTATTTACTCTATAAACCCTTCGTAATAGATCAATGCACTATATTGTCACAAGCCAAAGATAAGACATTTAGCTACAAGGGAATAAAGAGTTCACTAACAAGAATGCAAGACATAATACAACTATATCATGATCTCCATTTAAGTTGTCAGAATTCAACAGGGATTTCATTCGATGAATAAATTAAATTTTAAATCTATGTACGGAAGACAAGGTAGTCCAATAGGATACGAAGGAAGAGATAGCTCTAATTACTCCAAATAAAGTTTGACTGTGTCGCTCCTATCAGACAGGTTATGACAATGTCACTAAACATACCGACTAAGATGATAAAACCATTCTTGGGCTCTTGTTTACCCTAACTAGGAGGCTCCATCGAGTGCAAAGATTAAGTTCATTCTACGGTTTTCAATGTCTTATATGGTAAAGAGTATCACACATGAAGACAAGTTATGTTCTGATATTACACAAGGGTAGAGTGTTTCGATTAAATCTCTTTATTACATTTACAAAGTAAGAATACACAAGATGATTCATTAATCATTTATTGAACACTGAATATGCACTACAAGATATTACTTCAAATTCATTTACCATATATATATCAAACCCCCCCTTTTTTTTACCATACGTACTATGAATCAGATTGAACCTATGATTAAATATACATTTCCTAGTTGTCCCTAAAAACTAGCGTCTCATACACATTAGTAAATTTAAAATATAATTTTTCTGTAACATGAGACTACATTATACATATATTCATTTTACAATGAACTATATAGATTGCAATGATAAATAATGAATTACACATCACCTTTTCACCATCATTCTTGCACCCTGTAAAACCATGTGAGGATGAAATCAACGATAAATCACTGACATGGCATCCACCCTAATCTAACATAATTAACATTGTTCACTTTCCCATTTATATATACTAATAATTACAATTTGCATTTGAAAGCAAAGGTTTAGAGACATGTATTCATTTCACTTCATTTCGTAACCAAGGAGAGAGAAAGAGAAAGGAAGAGAGAGAAACACCATTTTGTCAAAAGTTATATTTCACACAACAAGTTACACTATAGGATTTTCAAACAATTATTACATGTGTCAAAAGTTTCCACGGTGGTTTGGCAACCCGACGAGGGTCCCACAACTTTTTTTTTGTTAGCTACAAAAAAATGTTCAAATCGGGCTCAGAGGCTAAGAAAAAACTTTTAAACGTTATCTTCCGATGAGCAAACACACCATGGTTAAATTTCTATGTGTCCACTTATATACCAAGAGTTCATAGCAACTAAAAGAATTTGGAACTGGTGAATAGTTTACATTTGGCGTATAGTTTTTTGGGGCCATCGGTTGTAATTGACCTAGTTGCAATTGGATAAAAGCTAGCTTGAGGGCTCATAAAACCTTGTCTAAAACTGACGTCCACTAGATGAACGTGAAACGAGAAACATCATGCAAGTTCCTCTATATATGAAGAATTCACCAGAGTCGACAGGACTGAGAATAAGAAAATGGTTATCAAACGGCAACATGTTTTCTAGAGCCACCAGCCATAATTGGTCTAGTTTGACCTAGTCAAACTGCGACCAGAGGCCTATAAAGTGCCATTGCCAAACTATCCAGAAAAGTATTTTTCCCTAAACTAAGAGTCCCGTGTAATTGTTTAGTAAAAACACTAGAGGTTTATGAAGATGGATAATAATTTCTCTATCTAGGTTTCGAATGGCAGTTTAAAACAAAAGCCACTTTCTAGATTTAACAACTTCATATCACTACAAAACAGTGTAACAGGGCATAAAAAAGATCACAATTTTCATTCAGGTTCAATCCAAGGATTAAAGTGACACCTCACATAACTAGGTATGCGAAGAAAACTTAACCTCCCTTTTCCAGAGTTACGAAGGTTACTTTACGAGTCCCCAGAAATTGCAATTTACCTAATTAAACAAGGGAGCAGTTAAGTCATTTACATGGAACTCAATTTCAACGTGTCAATTAAAAAGGGTAATGTAGAAATCTAGTTTGGTTATGACACTTACTAGATCATCACGTTGTGAGTGTTCAATTTTATTGTCTACCAAACAATATTGGATCTTGTACATTACGATACAAGGTTTTACTATTTTTAAAACAAGTTTATTTTATACAACATAATATATGAAAATCCTTTGGTTATAAATTTTCATTTTGCTGCAAAAGAAAAATTAAAGAACAGAAATTATGAGAGATGAAGAGAGATGAATCATGTCTGGAGGGACGAAGTCAGTCAAACCCGTAGGATTCAGTTCAACATCTCACTTGGGAATTTTGTCAAACAGTTCACAAGTGTTGATCTGACCTCCATTACGATATACAGAAACTCCCAAACACTTGAAATTTTCCAATAGAATTAGTTGCCCATTATGTTTTGATGATTGAATAGGGCCTACTCTAGGCTCCATACTAAACACGAGCTAGGAGAATGTTGGCAATTTTATGGAGCTTGGAAAAAACATTTTTTTCCACTTGCATTTCCTTAGAAGTTTCAAATGTCCTTCATTTTGTTTTTTAACGCCTCTGTACACATATATGAATCCTGAAGCTTGCCTCCAAAAATTTGTATCCATATCTACCTTGGCACATGCATCTACAACAGATGGGAAATTGCACAACTATTCTCCATGGTCAGCCGATTTGAGTTGTATGAGGTACAAACCCCCATAAATCACGATGGCAAGGAACCCGAGCTCGAGTCATAAAAGATAGAACTCTGAAAATAGTGTGGCAAGGTGCCAGGTCAAGGCAACCTTCATTAGGAGCAACCGGGCCATACAAATAATTAACATAATGTAACCTCAATGGCTCAGGTTTGGGTAGATCCAGAGCTTAGTTTGAAGGAACAATGGTAGCTGGATGGTAGATATGCAGAGATCCCAACAAATTTGGGTGATTAAACAAAGAAACAATGACCCACAAAGCGAAAGCACAAATTTATAATGTGGACATAGCTCAATGCTCTGATTAACCAGGAAAGCTCATGCGTATACTGAAAGGGGAGTCAAAAGAAGAGAATTCAATACCAAACCCATCAAAAAATGGAGTGGTGCAAAAAAAAGAACAGGTTAAACCCCCGACACCAAACTACTTGCCATAGATCAGAGCAAACTATTATACATATAATAGAGTTTTGGATTACAACCAACATTGCCAAGGTTGATTCAAACAGAAACCAGAAGACCATAATATGAGATTAAAATAAAGGAAAACCCAGCTTGGGTGTGAAGGGTGAACTCAGAGGAAAGAAAAATGAGAAGATCAGAGCTTAGGCTCTGTCAATGGTGTCTCTACATAAATCACACATGCTAGATCTCCAAAACCATGGAGGCATCAAAAAACACAGATACAGAGCTTCAACGATGATCCATGGCCACTCGTAAAATTTTTCCAGCATCCTTATGCACCCACTATTTCCACTTCCAACATGCATGCACCCATGTTTTTATAGACATATCTGTCAGGGCACTAAATTGAGTCGCTACAACTAACCAACCAAAATTAAATTTACAACGTGCTCTTGGGTTTTTGTGATAACTGGCTGGAGGAAACAATTAAAAAAATTCATGTATTATTGAGAAGGAAGTGACAAGTCCTACCTCCCACCTGACCACACAACTCCACCTTTCTACCTCCTCCCACATCCCTACCAACCCCCACTGCCAACACTAATTCCATCAAACTTTCATTGTTTTTTTTTTTCAATTTTTTTTCTTTTATTTAAAAACGTTTGTAAATGTCGGGCACTACAAATGGGGTTTGACATCCACCAAGGAAGTTAACACTTCTTGAATATGCTTTGTTGGGAAACCCCCGCATATTCCATATAATTAATATCCTTTTCAGTCCGTCTTATTTGTAGGTCATTAGCTACAACAAGGATCAGTTACGTGGCACCCATTCATCCATCACATTGTGCTAGAGGTACTATAAAGCCTCCATGTTATGATTTTCTAGTTGATTTCATTACTAGTTCATTCACTTGATTAGGAACAAAGAAAATTGTCCAACATTTATGGCACGCCTGGAGGGACCACCCTTTGGTGATCCCTTTTCATTTCTTTTTTATTTTTGTTGCTTCTTCTGTCTTCTACTAAAACTTTAGTGCAAGGCCCTGCTTCTTTCTTGCTAGTGTTGGTTCAGTTGTTAGATCACTCTTTGCTAAAGTTCAGATAAAAAAGGAAAATATTTGTCCAAGTTTTCCTCTTTTTTCTTATTTTCTCTTTTCTACAATGTATTTCCCTTTCCTATTTACATCCTCATCAAAAGACCACAGTTCAATTTTGTTTTAAAAGGAACTTTTCTTTTCAACATCTTGCTTGCTCACATAGTTTAAGTAGGGGGTTAACTTGCTGCATTGCACAATCCTCACACACGACCTAAAACACACAAATCAATCAACACATCAAAAAAAATCCTACCTGATAGAATGAATGGGATTTCTTCACCCAATAGGAAACCATCTGGGACTCTCTCAAGATAAACCAAACCTAAAAATAGACATAGAATGCTTTACCTTAGGTACCCCATTATCCATCCCCCTTTCTATTTTTCTTTATTAAAAACAATAAAAAAGAACTGTTAGCTTGACTTGCTTGGTTTAGTAAGTATAAAAATTGTTCTTGTTTCATGCCCGTAATTACTCATTCAGTAGCCAAAAGAATGGAACAAGAATTACCTCTTTCATGAGTACGAATCCTCTCTTTAGTGCATCTCACCCAGAATTATCTCTTCAAACCACTACCTTAGGAGAAACTAATCCTATCTTCTATCATCATTCCATACCATCTAGACCAGCCACCCCTCCTTCTACATCTAGACCTTCTAGACCTCCAATCATCTGTCGTAGTGACTCATATTTCTAGGATCTCCTCGATGCCAATCCGATGGATCTCTAAGACTATCTCCTTTGGAAATCAACTCAGATTCCCCCAGATGGTCCACTGCTTTAGTATATTTATCCTTATCAGACTAATCCCAATGCCAATCAATAATTTTCAATGAATGAGCTTACCTCGTCTTCTAGTAATCCTCCACCCCACCAAACTACTTAATTATCCCTATCCATTCCATCCAATCTTCACCTAATCAATAAAACTATCACCACTACCATTGCTATTATCTCTTTAGCCCTAATATCATGTTACCTATTTGGAAAGCATGATCCCCTCACATCACACATTCATATTACCACCTCCCAAACTCTTTTTACAGGTGCTTTTCTATATTCAGTGTCTAACCCATTTCAACAAAAAATTCAGCCTAGTTATACTCATCAAGCGATTATCCAGTCTCAACAATCATACAATATCCCCATGCCACAACACCAAACATTCCAAACTCAGCTTGTAACACACATTCATCAGGAAATCCCCCAAGCACACACTTAATCTCACTACCTATTTTATACAGATACCTCGTAAGTTGTGTAACCACAACCCATTATCACTTTATCAAATGATCCAGTGTATGCTCTCATGAATAGGTTATCCAACCTTGAGGCTGCCGCCATAGGGCCCAAAGTTGCATTATCATAAAAAAAACTTACATCAAGAAAATTCATCCAACTGTACCAATTAAGTTGTATCCTCCACATTGGGAATTTCCAAAAGTTGCCAAGTTTAACAATAAGGAGGATCCACATAAACACCTTCGTGCATTCAGACATATGTGCTACCTTATTGTACACGATCAAGACTTGATGCTCCGCACTTTCCCCATGTCTGTGGCTGGTCTAATGTTAGACTTCTATAATAGCATCCCTCAATATTAAATATTATCCTTCAATCAGCTCACATAATTATTTTTAGAACATTTTTCAATCAACATTACATGCAAACTAACCATCAATGACTTGTATGCCATTAGACAATTTGAAGACGAGTCTATCGCAGATTTTTTTTCACGATGGTGTGGCATTATAAACCAACAATCATTTACCCTTTCACAAAATGAACTCATTGATCTCTTCTCACGTTCATGTGGAAAACATATATCCTCTACCCTAAAAATATAATCCTTCCAAACTAGGGATTGTTTTAGTGGTGATTATCCGTAATATGGTAAAAATTCCATTTTAGGAAAATTTGAGAAGGTGAATTTTTCAAAAGAGGTCAGTGCTTTTTTCGCCTAAAATTTCCAGTATAATTTTGTTTAGGGGTCAGATTTTCCTAACCTTGAAAACTACTCCTATATAAACCTAGGTGATTCACAGGGTAGTATAACAGTAACTTACTTCTAGCTTAGTGAGGTACCAACATATCAAGTACCATGAGTTTGTAAAGCTTCAAACATGAGTACACAAAGCGTATATAAAAGTCTTACATGACAGGAGATTTGATGTGGCGCGATAGCAGAGTTGTTGTCATGCAACAACAAGGTTACTGTCACATGACACTAGGGTTGTAGTTGCATGACTGGAACCCTAGTATCAGGCGACAACAACCTTACTGTCACGCGACTTGAAAATTAAATATTTTGTTAGGTGAAATTTTTTCACACAAACCCTAGAAAATTCACTTATTTCATGAAAGTGGTTCCACGGATATTTGTTAGGGATATTACACCTTCAATTTCATAGAGGTCTCTTAAAATGAACCCTATTCAAAAACTTTGACAAAGCCTTCACCATGGCTCGCAAGATTAAAAAACACGCCCTTGAGCAAAATCATTTAAAGATAAAATTGAACAAACCTAAACATGAATTCACTAAAACATCTGCACATAACGAGAAACCTAAGGGATCATCTAATGTTGTGGTCGTCAAGTCTTCTCCTACACAAAGATCTAGCACATGGACTCAACAACAAGCTCCATGACTGACACCCAAATACACTCCCCCTTGAGGAATCATATGCCTCTATTTTTGACAAGTTGATAGTGAAAAATCTAATCACATTACCACCTATCCAATCGGTTGATGAGTTGAGACCGAAACCCATGTGCTATCATGAAGACCATTATTATAAATACTACCAACACTGAGGTCACAACATAGGGAAATGTTTAAATTTCAAGGATTTAGTTCAAAGGCTCATTGATTAGGGCTACCTTTAGGTCGAAAATACTAATGCTTCACCTAATCAACTGCTTAACATATTTAAACAACCTTTCCCAAATCATGCACCAATAAGCCAAGCTGTAACTACTTCCGCAACCAAAACACCTAATGCTCATACTATAAAAATTATTGATAAATAATCTATGACCTCCCTTCCTTCGTCACCAACCACATCAATGCCCTTTGATATTATTCCTACATCTATAAACCCATTAACACTTGTGCCCACAATTGCACCAATCGCATCTACATCTACCTCGACATCCATTCCTACTACTAGGACCCCATTCACAAACATATCATTCTTGTCCCTAGAATTATTTATGAAATAACCATTCCCCTTCTATGGTTGACACTAGTTCCACGTCCACTACGCTACCTATTGTATCCACTTCATTACTCACCGGATCCACCTCACCAGATCTAGCTACCTTACCTACATCCATCCCACTTCTACTAGTTGTACCATTCTCAATTAATAGTGGTACCTCTTTCAAAGCTTTTACCCGTACCCACATCAACTGTTGAAATTGTATCCAAAGCACCTTCTTCCTCAACACCACCTCCATCATTTGAAAAATTATTGGAAACACTTCAAACAACCTTCAATGATTCTTCTACCTCATCGACACAAACAAACCAATCTTCATCTTCCTTAGATTATATCAAACAAATACTCCTTCCTATACCTATACAAACTATGACACCACCTATAGATATTCCGTTGGAAATTGTTGTCAATCCTCCTAAGGATGCACGCTTGCAAAAAATCCACAATCATTAGTACATTACCTCAAAAATTTATTACACATTCCTACAAGAAAATTAACATTCCCACCTCTAAGCCATCCAACACAACAACCTCTTCATCAATAACAATTTATCAACCCAAACTGAAAACATCCAACACTAAGACATTAACCTATACACAAACTAAACGTGGACCATAAAGACATCAACATAATCAAAATTTATCATCTTAGGCATTTACCAAGACATTCCACAAGGAAAAAGAACCTCCTAAGGATTTGGGTGAATCATATGCAAACATTTTCCAACACTTATTATGAATTTCTACAATCACACTTTCGCCTATCAGACCCTTCGACCCAAATAACAAGAAGCCCTTTTGGTTTAATCTCAACCTAGTCTATGCATATCACCATGCCCCTGGACACAACATTGAGCATTGTAGAGAATTCCAAGCCATCATCTATAGATTCATTAAGGAATACTACCTTCTCGCTAATCCAAATTAATCTCTTCCTTCCACTCAAACATCTGCACCTTTTATCTCATCCATCTAAACGAAAAATTCCCCTAGTTTTTCACAAAATTTTGCACCCATCCCATCTGCAGGTGACAATTTTTCCAAAGATAGTCCCACCTTATTCATCAATGTTGTTCAAGTAACCAATACGTATGGCCAATGAGAGCCTAAATCAATATCCCAACCTAAAGATAAAACCTTCATTGTAATTCCACCTCCTAAGGAGTTAGACACATCATCAACATTTAAGGTTTCCATCTTAGAAGCACCTAGGCCTATTAAACATAGTATATTCAAGTAATTCCACTAGACCCCTGTTAAGATGTCACTCTTTGAGCTCATCCAAAGCTCGCTCAATTATAGGCAGGCTCTTACTGAAGCCTGAAAGTGAATTCCGACATCCAGTGATGAGGCTCATCCCTTTGCATCACTTGTAGGAGTATTTGTGGATTCTACTACCATCTCATTTGATGATGCTGAGATTTTGGATATCATGCGAGAAGAACATGATATTACCCTCTTTATAACATTTAGGATTAATTACACATTCATCAAAAGGTCCATGATTGATAGTGGAGTGAGCATCAATATCCTCCCATCACATACTTTTGATCAACGTAAGAAAGCAAAGGCCTCCATTTCCCAAACACCTGCGGTCCTTTGCGCTTTTAGCGATGTTATAGCTCCCACATTAGGAAAAGTTATTCTTCCTATCCACGTTGCTGAGAAGATCCTCCATGAGGTCTTCTACATCATAGAAGGATAATTTCAATACAATGTTATCCTTGGGAGACCTTGGATATGTGCTATGCATTGTGTTCTCTCTACACTCCATTGCTCCCTTAAATACGAGCTTGAAGGGAAGTTTTTTACACTTCCTGAGGATGCTCCTCCCTTTCAAATGTGCAACATGACTTATCAGACCAATGATGTTATTGTTCCCAAAGATGATCCATCCGCACCATCCACAAGTTCATCCATCCCTTCTTCTAAAATTCCTAATGACTCTTCCCTAGACAACGTAATGGGAAAAATTACGATAGGGGAGTATCATCTTCTTACACTCAACACCTTTCCCACTCCTCACAATATCGGTAAAATTGATAAATTACTCATGTGCCAAACAAACATCGGAGATTTTATTACTTTCGGTCCACCACATCTTTGCACCAATCTCATTTATGGTGGTTTCGTTACCCCCTCTTCTCCGATCGATGATCTTCCACATGCTAAACCTTATACTGAAGGTTTCATATTCCTTAACAAACCATCCTTTTCCCACACCTATATATACCATTACGTATGGAAGGGATTTTGCATGGGACACTATGAGAAGGGTCCACACGGCCTCATTATTAATCAGTGCTACAAGCCTCATGAAAGGTTCGGGTTAGGATACTAGGAGCATTCCCCTAACCCCATTACACCATTTGAAATGGACATGCCATCTCCACCTTCTCCATATTTTTTGATTCTCGAAGACATGGATATGAATTCTCCACATTCTCCTTAGTTTTTGGATCTTTAATATATGGAAACAAATGACACCATTTCTATTGATTCTGACTTTTTTTAAAAGTTTCCATAGAAACTTTGGGACCAATCACCTATTAGTGCGAGAACTAGACTAGGTACCTTCCCCTTTACTATCCAAACATGACAAAAGAAGACTCTTCTACCATTAACATACTTCAATGCACTGATGACGACACTATTATTTACCACATGGGGACATAGGATTTGTATCTTTATAATACCTTACCATTCGACACATCCACCCTTCTCAATGAGGCCACCATTGATGCTAATATCGGGAATCCTTAGGAGCCTCACATCCTCAAGGTGGGTCAATCCCTCGATCCACATGAGATTGAGTGCTTTACTACATTCCTCACACATCATATCCAAGCATTTTCATGGTCATATTTAGACATGCCAGGTCTTGACCCTTCTATTGTCATCCATAATATCTTCACTGTTCTCAATGCAAAACCGGTTAAGAAAAAGCTTCGCCACATGCACCCTCAAGTATCTCTCCTTATCAAAGAGGAGTTACAACGTCTTCTTTCAGAAAATTTAATCATCCCCATTGGCTATCCCCAATAGGTTTATAAAATTGTTCCCGTCTCTAAAGCATCGGGAAAGATTTGCACATGTACTAACTTTCGAGATCTTAATCTCACTTTTCCTAAAGATGAATTCCCTCTTCCCAACATTGATCAAATTGTAGATCTCACTACAGTCCACGAGATTCTTTCCCTTATGGATGGGTTTTCTAGTTACAAACAAATCCTCATCATGTTAGAAGACCAACATAAGACTTCCTTCATCACTCCTTGGGGGATATTTTGCTACCGCGTCATGCCCTTCGGTGTGAAAAATTCTAGAGCTTCTTATCAATGGGCCATGAATTACATTTTTATGATCTCATCCATAAGACAATAGAGGATTATGTCAATGAAATTTTAGGTAAATCTAAACATCGCCATGACCATCTTTCTGTCTTTGAAGTCCTTTTTGAGTGCCTTATCCGTTTCTACCTCCACCTTAATCCATCCAAGTGTGTATTTGGAGTGCTAGCTAGAAAACTCCTAGGATTTATCGTTTCTATTAGGGGCATTGAAGTCGAACCTACAAAAATCAAAGCAATCATTGGAATGCTACCTCCTTCCAATCTTAAGAAAATTCATAGTCTTCAAGGTTGAATTCAATCAGTTCACCATTTTATCTCACAACTTTCAGATCAATGTCAACCCTTTCATCACCTTCTTCGTAAAGAAATAGACTTCAATTGGGACCAAGATTACCAAAAGGCCTTTGACGACCTTAAACAATATATTTTATCTCCACTAGTGCTCACACCCCCACATGAGGGGGATCCTTTTTATCTATACATTTCTACTATTGATCACGCTCTAGGGGTTATGTTAGCACGTCATGATGACTAAGGTTGTGAACAAGCCATTTATTACATCAGTCACACCCTTCATGACTGTGAGACTCGCTACATTGAGGCTGAAAAACTATGTTGTGTGCTCTTCTTTGTCACCTCTAAAATTTGACATTATCTTCTCAAATACAAGAATTATGTCGTTATTAGCTTCCACCTTCTTAAAATATTACATTCTAAACCTCATCACAATGATCACGTTACTCGATGATTCATGCTCATGACTGAGTTTGACCTCGAGTTTATTCTTTGGAAATCCATTAAGGGCCTAACTATTTTTGACCACTTAACGGAAGCCCCTCTTCCTAGTACACATTTACCTCATGAGAAGTTCACAAACGAGTCCATTAACCACTTTCATCATGAGTATGACATCCTTAATATGACCCTCTTCTTCGATGGTTATAAGTGTCAGCAAGGGGGAGGTAAAGACGTTGTTATCATTCCTCCTTGGGATAATCATATTCCTCTCACCAAAAAACTCATTTTTGAGTGTATAAATAATATGGTGGAGTATAAAGCCCTTATATTAGGCCTTGAGACTGCTCTCTTTCTAGGTGTTTAAGTCCTTGACATATATGGAGACTCCAAAATTATCATCAAACAAGTCACAAGTGAGTATCAGTGTAAAAAATATACTCTTCAAAAATATCACGACATTGTTGATCTTCTACCCAAAGCCTTTGATTATTATACTATCCAATATGCCCCTTGATCAACCAATAATTTTGATGATACGATGACATCTCTTGCAGATATCATCCATTGGACATTAGACGAATCCAAACTTTCTATTGTCTGCCATCGTCATGAACGACTGTTCTACGACCTATCTCAAGTTAATCTTATTGGATCTAGTTCGTCAGATCTTTGGTACTACCAAATATTTGATTATTTATCCAAGTCCATCATTCCATTTGATCTATCTAAGAATGCTAAGAGGTATTTCCTTCAACACACCAACCGCTATGTGATCCCTGGTGGAATTCCTTACAAATGTGGATTTGATGGTATTCTTCTTCGATGCCTTAAATCCCATGAATATTCTTGTGTTATCCAAGAATTCCATGAAGGTATTTGTGGTGGACACTTCAATGGCTTAGCCATCCCTAAGTGCATTATTTGTCTTGGCTATTACTGGCCTTCTCTTAATCATGACCACTCTTAATATGTCAAGAAGTGTGAAAAATGTCAACAACATTCCAATATTATTTGCATTCCTAGTCAAGATTTGCATCTGGCTCAAGAACTTTGGCCCTTCTCAAAATGGGGTCTTGATCTCATTGGTCTTATTAATCCTTGGTATTCGTAACAACATCATTCTATCATCACTGTAACTGAATATTTCACTAAGTGGGTGGAAGTAATTCCCCTCACTTCATTTAAATCCACTCCAATAGTTAATTTTATCTACCACCATATAATTTTCTACTTCGAAGTTCCTCACAAGCTCGTCACGGACAATAGAAAGTACTTTAAAAAGAAATATCTTAAGAATATTTATGATTCATTTAAAATCCAACTTATCTTCTCTTCTCCATACTACCCTCATGCAAACGGTTAAGCCGAAGTCACTAATAAAACTCTTCAAAACATTCTTGCAAAAAGCATTGACCAGTCAGGACATGACTGACATCTCCACCTTCCTTTCACACTCTGGGATTATCAGGCCAGCATCTGTACTTCCATGAGGGCTACATACTTTTATCTTATGTATAGTTATAAATCCATCCTCCCTCTCAAATTTCAAATTTTTTCTTTACGTGTGTCCCTTTGTGACTTCATCTCTGATGAAGAATATCGCCAAACATGTCTAACACAACTCGAGTTTTTAGATGAACGCTGTATTCTCACTCTGGAAAACCATCATGTTTATCAAGAGTGCATCAAACATGCTTACAAAAAGCACATAAATAAATGTGACTTAATGATTTTGACCTTGTTCTTAAAGAAAATTTGAACATCACTCCTCTAGAAAGGAACCAACGCGGAAAGTTTTCCCCTAACTAGAAAGGAGCCTATAGATTGGCCTCCCTTGACGGTAAAATGGCAGTGGAACCTCTTAACACATTGCACTTGTAACCATTATACTATTAGCATGTCTTCTAGTGCGCTCTTAATCTATTTTTAGATCATCCCTTTATCATTATCCTCTTCCATATTTCATTGTAGTGATTTGGAATTATGTGGTAATCCGCTAGTTTCCTAGATGTGACCTTAAATATGAGCACCACAACTCTACTCGTAGCATATTCCTAATGGATAGGTTCTCCTTTTTGGTGAGAACTCCACAATCATTACTGCCATCACCCTCTCATTTGCCTATTTGGAATCATGCAAAGGGTCTAGGGGTGTCTCTTGTACATTCATTCTCCCCTTCTAAGTGGTTTAATTAGCTATTTCCAGTTCTTCCCTATGTCAAAATCAATATCAAAGGATGCTCCAATCAAAATTCAAAGCACTAAAAAATAGACTGCTCCCTCGAAGGAAAGTTTTTCATGTCAAAAAAAAAAATCAAAATAAAACTCAAATCAAAGAAATAGGCCGATCCCTTGAAGGATGGCTATCATATATGCTATCTTTTTCCATCCTTATTACATATGTATAAAGTAGACCATACCCTCAAAGGATGGATACTCTTGTTATCATGACATTGAAGGATTCCAACATTGATCCACCTTCCATTTTATTTGCATCCTAAAAAAGCTTCTAACATTGATCAAATTTCTTCTAGCATTGCTCTTCCCCCTTTCCCAAATATGGGGCATAGATTTAGGGAACACCACTAACAAAGAACCCTTTTCCCATTTACATGTTACATCTTAAACCCCTATGTCGTGTCAACATTAGGTCTATGAGTTCATTCTATCCATTGTCTCTTTATGATATTTGATATAGCTAACCGGCGTTGGTTTCATTCTAACACATGTTTTGGTCACATGTGCCTTGCGTTATTAGAATCCCCTCTTGTTTACCTCCAATGAAATTAGAGGCATATTTTCTTTGTACGTTTCTTAATACTATGTAATTTCCTTCGTACCTATAGGTCACAATTGTTTGGTTACATTCTATCCCCAATCATTTTTACATCTATCTTTGATCCATGATTAAACACAGCCTTTGGTATCTTAATCACCTATCAATCAATCTATCTATCCTAAATACATCAATCTTTACTTACATTAATCAGTAATCAAATCCATATTATTCTTTCATCCACATCACATTCTGTCCATTCATTTTATTACCATGGTAAAATTCAAAGAAAATATTTAATCCTAATCCTCATTAACCATACAAAAAATTCACATCATCCATCATCCATGCATATACAAATCCTAAGTAACATAACATCACATCCAATATCACAATCTAACAATGCAAGTAAAGGTGAATAATTTCATCTTATAATTTTACCATCATCATCAAATATAATCAAAACATGTGAACATCTGATCATCAATCCAAAATCCAATCAAAATCCCTTAAAATCATCAAAAATTAAATTTATCCAAACCAAATCCAATCTAACCCTAGTTGACACTGATTGAAGTTAGGTCGACGTGTTGTGGGTCCGATCACCATGGCTTAGGGATAAATCGATGTTGACTCACCTGGGTCGCCACCAACCGCCCCTGACGTCATCCGTGTTTTTAAAAAAATGAAAAAAATAAAAAAATACAAAATTAAACTAAAAAAAGCTCGAGTTTTGTTACTCACCATCCTCTGCACCCTCTAGTGTTTCCTTGCAGCTCTTGCGACCTCCATCTCTTATTTTTCTCTTTAATCTCTCTGATCTCTCTCATCAATTTTTTACATGAAAATGAGCATCCTTGGTCGATCCCCGAGCTTATATAAGCCACCAACACTTGGTCGCTATCAACCCGCTTGGGTCTCCATTTACTGGCCTTGGTAGCGTTCACTTTGGCTTCCCCAATCTTTTCTTATGACCTCCACTTGGGCATTATTCAAAGTCCACATTTTTGGCCATTGTTTCACTACTTTCTTTATGGATTTGATGAAACATATAAGATGATGGGTCAAGGAGGAATACTTGTTGTGATGGTCGGTTTAAAGGTCATGTGCTGCATTCTGAATTCTTGATCCAATGCTGACTATGAGAGATTCCTTTTGGCTAGGAGGAACTACCTAAAATATGACAACAAGACCACAAAAGAGAGTTAAACAATATATGTCAGTGCGCTACCTAGCGTGTGCTAGATCCAGGAAGTATGGTACTTCCTTGGTGGCAGTCAACCCACTTTTTAATACAACTTAATGTAAGAAATAATTGTAAATAAATAATGTCCTACTATAGTTGATATGATTTTGGTATCTCATCCAAATATAATAAGTCAAATCTAATATAACAAGCTAGGCTATGATCAGATACTGGAAGTAGGGTAGGTAGTCAAGGTGTTGGAATAGGTCAGGGTTAGATTCTAGGTAGCTTGGGTTTCTTGGATGTAGGTTTTTAAGTTTTTGTTATTGGTAAGATTACCAAATATAGAGACCGACGTTAGTGAGGTATGACCGATGAAGGTTAAGAGGGAACTGACGATGGTTAAGGCAGGATGGTAGAAATTCAATAAACTAGGTTTTGAGAACTTTTTGAGGTAAGACAGTGGTGTGAGGGAAAATGGCTAGGTTTGCAACGGTGCTGGGGGTACTCAGAGGTATTTAGGAATCAAGTGTATGTGATTAAATGATTATGGGTGATGGAATGGTTGGATTCATAGGAAGGTAACAAGGGTGGGATGAAAAATTCAAATAGATGCTGATAAACAAAGATGAAGAAACTTTGTAATCTGAATAAGTATGAAATGATGCAGGTTATAGATACACTTACTGGTGTTTTCAGATTTGATGGCTGGATGATGGTGATGGTTGATATGTGAAATGGTGCTCAGTGTCGTGCAACAGTGCTTCCTAGAATGTCTACCGTGGATGCAAATACCTTTAGATCCATCTTGGTGCTAGCTATGGCTATCTAGATGTGTGAAAGGGCTTTGGTTCTTGCTTGCATATAGATATCCTTCATTCCAAAACTCGAGAATGTGACCAACCTCTCATTCGTAAGGTGAACTAAGGTATACCAAAATGTGATTATATGGGTAAGGTGATTGACGATGGTTTAGGGTTAACCAGCGAATCAGATTAGTGGTTTGATCGGCGTCAGTTAAGGTGGGAAATCCTAGGTTGCCCAAAATGACAGATCCTAGGAATATCTTTTTCAAGATCTGCCTATTGGTAATGGGTCTAAACATGGTGTTTTGTGCTTAGATAAGTAGGAATGCATGCACATTAGAGGAAGAATAGGCATGTGATTTTAGGGTTAGACTAAGTCTTGGTTAATTAAAGTAAGAAAAGGTTGAGTCCTAGTTAGTTAGGAAACATGCTAAGAATAGGTCCATGATGAGGTGTCTAGGTGAGGTGGAAATTAGTTTGGAATTTGTTTGAATAAAGGTAATTAAATAATGAATGAAGTGAGGATGAGTATTACTTTAATTATAAATAATTAAACTAATATTAATGTGGGGTAAAAGGGTCATGGTTAGGTGAATATGTTTAAGTTGGCTATTCGAAAAGGGACCAAGGGGAGTGTGACCCAATTTTTGTGTCTACATTTTGCCCCCACTTTTTTGCATAGCTTGTATTGGTAAGTGAAACTATGAAAAAAACAAGAAGTGATTTCCCCATGTGTGGGTGAAGGTGATCCCCCTCAAACCAGGCATTGATGAGGTGTAATACATAATCAGTGAGTGGTTTGATAAATGTGTAGTTGGTGAAGATAGGTGGGAAAGGGTGATGAGTATTGTGGGAAAGGGTGATGGTCAACTCAGGTAATAGGTAATAGGGTCAAAATTGGGTCACGGGTAATGGCAATCAAACACACACACACATATAGATTACAATATGGTACCAGGTTGAAGATATTGAAAACTCTACATCGTCCAAGGTCGATAGGTTTATCCAAACAAGGGTGAAGTGATTCAGGTATCCAAGGTATAGGATATGGTCTGGAACACAATGTAGGTCAGGTGCAGGAATGTTTAGGTATGTTCTGGTACACCAAAGGTTTGGTCAGGATAAAAAACATGACAATAGGCAAGGTATGGTTGTTAGGCTAAAACAACATAGGTAACAATATCGCAAGGTATAACGAGTACATAAGGTCAATGGTCACACCAAGTAGGTCAGGGTCAGGAAAATAGGTCGTGGCATAGGTAAGGCCAAGGTATAGGTAGAATAAAAAATACCAAGATGCAATGAAGGAAATGTAGGGGTAGGTTGATCTTGTAGGTATGGTTCAATGGGTTTCTGAAATGATAAAAGGTGTGTGGGCCCTAATGATTTTAGGAAAAAGGAAGCTTAGCAAGGCCAAATAGTTATAAGGGTTGACCAATGTCAGTTATAGGGTGACTGACATCGGTTGTCTAGGGCACAAATATTAGTCCGGCGTCGGTTAAGGTCATGTTGGGTTTATAAAATAAAAATTCCATATTTTATGGAATCATTGTTGTGTTGTGAATTTGGAGAAAATGACAGTTCCATTTGACCTTTTATATTTTTTCCAAGAGAGAAGGAAAGGGATTGTACCCGGTTGAGGTGGAGAGTACGAGCTGGTGAGTGGTGCTAGGGAGATAGGTCCACAAGCTCAGGGGGATCGATTTGATTGGTTGGAGTAGAGGAGTGGATTTGGTGATTTGAGCATGGTAGAGGTGGGAGAGGGTTTGGGTAGGCCACTGGTGTAGTGGCCAGACATACCACCATGCCGACGACACCGCGATGAGGTAGGATTCGATACCAATTTGTCATTTGTTGTTAAAATAGGTTGGTAAAATTGGTGTTGGGTAAAACCATGTCATGTGGGGGGTATAATTTTGAATTTGTGGTTAAAATGTTGCAATGAGGGAGGGGGGAGGTCCTAGGTAGGGTAAATAGGGGTGGGGAGGGGTTTAGGTTAGGTTTGGGTAAGGTAGGATAGGGTTCTAGGTTAGATTTGAGAATTTTAGGAGAAATAGGGGGGTTTTTTGGATTCGGTCGCTGCGACAGTGACTGACGCCAGTCAAGATTTAGCCATCATCAGTTGGCATTGGCCAACATTGGTCAAGTAGTAGGTGACTGATACCGGTCATGATGGATGAACGTTGGTCAAAAGTGACTCGATGCCGGTCAGATTTTAGGAAAAATAGATCAAGAAACAAGGTAGGGTAGGAGAAAAAGATAGATAATTAGGTGGAAAGGTAAGTTTATTGAGAATGAGTAGGGTAATAGGAATAAATGGTACAAGTGGATGGGTGTAAAAAGGGGTAATCTATAGGGTTGGGGTACAATAAGCAATAAGGGTTTGGGAATAGGTTTTTCAGGTAAGAGATGTGTTGGGTATGATGAAGGTTTAACAATGATATGATTTTTTGGGTGCAGGCTAAGGATGAATTGTGGATGAGATATAGAGTACCACCTATGTTACTAGAGGTACGAGGGAGCATGATGAAGAGGAGTGGTGTCATGTTACAAATGTTGGCCTTATTGGGGTCAAACGATACATGCACATAGTTCGGGATCCGAGCTTGATGGTCACACTCATCAACAGATGGGATTCAGTGACCAACACATTTCATCTACCGACGGGTGAGATCACAGTCACCCTAGAGGACGTGTACAGGATATTGTGGTTACCAATAGTGGGGATGTAGGTTTAATCTATTTCTTCAGAGGCATTAGAGGAGCTAATGTTGACAGTGTTTGGAGAGGGGATGACGGAGATGAGGTTCCATAGTGCGAGCCTGAGCTATGGAGATATGTACATGGCCCATCCTGAGGAGATGAGGTTAGTGGTCTTGATCATGGAGGTAGTGTGTTGTTTTGTGCTGGCCAGATGCAGAGGGTGGGAGATTCCCATGGGCACTGATGGGGGTTCTCCATGACATGATGGAGGATAAACACCATTTTTCTTGGGCACCAACATACTTGGTGTAGTTATATAGGGAGTTATGGGCCTACAGGTGGTTGCAGAGGTTCAGTTTGTGCTACACCTTTCTTCTCCATTATTGGGCATATGAGCACATTGTATGTGTGCATCCAGTTGGTATGCCCCATCTGGATGCATTCGATGCGGGATTGGTTCAAGTTGGGTATAGGCGTTGGGTGCCTATTTGTTGGAGAGTGTAGGTCTATCCTGGGCTACTCACGATGTGGCATATTATAGGTGGTGTTGGAGGGATTATCTAGTGTTGACATCATTTGGAGGCTGTATGTTGGCTTCCCTTCATACAGGAAGATGGTGGTGGAGCTGGATGAGTTACAACTACTTAGGTGGATAGAGGGGCATCGTGCTAGTGAGCACGAGATGATACCTATAGACAGGGTCAGACAACAGTTTGGGCTTCCCCAGGATGTGCCACCACCATTCCCTTAGTACATGAGAGATGACATGGAGAGGCCTATGCCTCTACCACAGCCAATAGTGCTGAAAAGGTAGGAGGAGCAGGAAGTGGACTAGATAGATTGATGATGCCAGGGTTATAGATAAATACAGAAAGTGGTGGTTAACGCAGTACGAGCAACACCACCGAGGCTAGGGAAGCCAGACTTGGCTACCCTTACATTTCAGAGGGATACTTTGCAGGGGTAGGTTGCCACCTTACAAGCCTAGATTACAGGTTTACAGGGGTAGTTGATAGGGTCCGAGGCACAGGTGGCCACATTACAGGAACATGTGGTGGCTTTACAGGCCTTGATTTCCCAGGGATAGGCACCCGCATAGGGTGGAGATGGAGATGGGGGATAGGTGGCCACCTTGTAGGCACATGTAGTAGGGTTTTAGGGCCAATTGGCCACTGCACAGGCACATATTGTGACCTATAGGCCCAGGTCACAACACAAGCACCAATACAGGCACCAACATCTAGGGACAGGGTCCTATGGTATAGGTAGCAGTGGATAGGGTCCCATTGTATAGGTATAGGGTCTGAGACTGATGGCACCACCACACATAGTATCGATGGCTAGGTTTAGGGATGCCCTAAATGAGGCACGGTATTATCAAGACCATCTGACTACCGTGGGGATAGATGTCCCCTCGTATGCAGAGTACAGAGCACAACAGACCTTGAGTGAGAGGACTAGATCTCGCACACATAGTGTAGAGAGTACAGGGGGCTGACAAGCCCAGAGACAAGGTCAGGGTGAGGTGATGAGCTCACGGAGGCTAGGCCCAACCATGGGTCAGGAAGAGGCTACACCGAGACCCATACAAGGTAGAGAGATGCTAGCAGGGTGCCACATTGGGGCAGGAGGAGGAGGAGACAAATGAGACTGGCATGGACATCAGGTGGGGTGATGATTAGTCACCCTATATGTTCAGGATATAGATTTTTGTATATTTTTGATTTATACTGGCCTATGTGCCGAAGATAGTGAGGATGTACATGAGATTTTTTGAGATTTTGATTATTACACCAGCCTGTGTACCGAAGATGTTAAGACTGTATATGAGAGGAATGTGTATTGATTTTTCTTCTGTGCACATATGTATGGACACACAGATTCTAATGATTTTTATAGAGATGGTGATATTTATGGTATGATGTTGTGCTTATGTGTGTAATTTCCAGTGTTATTGTTTATGTGATGGAAACTAGGTGGATTAGGCATGATTGAGTCAAGGTCATAGGCATGATTGAGTGAGGTCACTTAGGCATGGTTGAGTCAGGTCTGTTTAGGCATGATGGAGTCAGGTTGGTTTAGGCATGGTGGATTTAGGTTGGTTTAGGCATGGTGGAGTTAGGTCAGTTAGGCATGGTGGAGTTAGGTATAGGCATGATGGAGTGAGGTCATAGGCATGGTTGAGTCATGGTGTATGGTTTTGATTTAAGTTCCAAGTTATTGGTAACATGGGAGACAAATGGTGATGTTTATGCATGTTATGGTTTAAATTTCAAAATATTTGCTATGGTGGAAATATAAAAAATGATAAATGAATGATTTGATGATGTGGTAAAAATGTTTATTAATTGGTGCTTGTTTGGTTTAATTTCCAATTGTTGATATAAAATGGAAACTAACTAAGGTAGAATGTGAATAGGAAAATGAAGGGGAAATTGGTTAGGGTAAAGAGTGGTCAAGCTAACCTCAAAGGGCCCCATGCCCTTGAAGTGCTGCCTACATAGCCCCAGTGAAAAGGGGCCTCAGGCTGATGTAGTTCTCCCATAAGCTAGGGAAGAATATGATGAGGTAGAGGAATGGGTTGGTAGGTTTTAGGTATGATTGAGTCTAGGTCATAGGCATGGTTGAGTCTTAGGTGATAGGCATGGTAGAGTCTTAGGTGATAGGCATGGTTGAGTCTGAGGTCATAGTGAAAATATTTTAAAATGTAGGTGTCGATGGTCTGGTCCGGTATAGGGGTAATCAATAAGTAATGAGGAAGGTAAATGGTAAGAGGTGGTAAAAGAGCCACCTAATTGATAAGAACCTTAATAAGTCTATCATACCAAAATATTGGCTTATGAATGTTAGACCCTAAAAGGTGTTGCATAATGGACTATTCTATGGGTGAAGAAAGTCACATGATCATGAAATGTCACGGTTGTAGCGAGTCCCTTGAGCAGAGAGAAAATTAGGGTGAAAAGGAAATGAGGTGAAAGTGGGTGGTTTAGCGTAACTTAGTGTATGATGGTATGTTTACCTAGGAAAGAAACCCATGATCAAAAATAGGCAAGTCCATGACAAAAAGTTATCATTTTCTTCATTTTGTTTTGTTTTTGATAGACTGATCGATGCGGGAAGTCTATATGGGATGAGTATATTATATCCTTGAGGTCTTCATGAAGCTGATCGATGTGGGAAGCTTCTGAACATTTTATTGTATTTTTTAATGACTTTATATAGCTTTCCTTCAAGGGAGCAGTCTATTTATAGTGGTGAGATAAGAGATGTCCTTTTTGAGAGAGTTCATCTATTTGCTGGAAGTTTGACTCAAGGAGTTGAATCCCATTTTGTTTTTGGACTTTTAAGTCATGGACAAGGATATAGAGGAAGATTAGGTTCTTGTTTAGAAGACAAAACCATAGTACACAGAGGTTAACTATGAAAGAGATGGTTTCAAGTAATGAACGACCATGGGATTCCATCTTTGAAAAAGATGAAAAAGTATCCATGAGAATCATGTTATGAGTAGAGCTGCGATACTCATATTGAAGATAAGGCTGAAAGGTGATAGGTAATCACATGATTCTTGTTTAGTCATTAATCCTCAAAATGGGTAACATGGAAGGTGAACAACGCTCAAGGATGAGCGTTCAATAGACAGAAGGTGATATAGGACTTGATTTCAACAATAAAATGGTCTAAGATGCAAGCATTGAGGGCTCAGGTTCAGGTTTACCTTCGAGTGAAGACAAATGATAAGCACCTGATCCATAGGCATGAGTAACGATATAGGAACCAAGCCAATTAGGAGAAACTTTTCCCTGTTTACTTTTCTCTTCTTTGGTTACATGTTGATTTTCCTTTAGGATGAGGTCCCCAACCTAAAAGGTCCATTCATGGACACATTTTTCATAGGCATGTTTGATACATTTTTGGTAGATTTGGAGATGGTCAAGAGCATTGAGACGAAGTTCATCTAACAACTCAAGTTGTGCTAAACGGTCCTTGGTGAAAAAGTCATCTTTATTGATCATGTCTTGTAGTGAGATGTAGAGAGATGGAATCTGGACTTCGAGAGGCAAGAAAGCCTCGGTACCATAGACTAGAGAGAAAGGTGTGGCAACATTCAAGTGTGAATACTAGTGCTGGTAAGCCCACAAGGTGAAAGGAATGTGCGTATGCCAATCCTTCCCAGTATCGTCAACTACTTTCATAAGAATTTTTTTCAAGGTTTTATTGGTTGATTCTGCTTGGCCATTTGTTTATGGGTAATAAGGTGATGAGAAACTAAGTTGAATGCCAAAAGCATCACACAATTTCATAGGGTTTTGTTTTTGAATTGTTTTCCATTATCAATGATGAGACGGTGAGGGACACCAAAGCAAAAAATGATGTGATGGTTGATGAATTCACATATCTTCTCAGATTTTGTAGAAATGAGGGGAATGGATTCTACCCATTTAGTGTAATATTCAGTATTGGTTATAATCCATTGATGGCATTGTGAAGAATGAGGATTGATCTCTCTGACGAGATCCAAACCCCATTGAGATAAAGGCCAAAGGTCTCGTGTGACCTGTAAGGCATGACTAGGTGTGTGATGAAGATTAGCATGTTGCTGGCATTTCACATAACGTTTGACATAGTCACAACAGTCACGATTTAGGGTTGGCCAGTAATAGCCAAGGTGAAGAATGTGTTTAGCAACAGCTAAACCACTAAAGTGGCCTTCACAAATTCCGTCATGAAATTCCTTGATGGTGTAGGGAATTTCATAACTTGTAAGGCATCATAAGAGGATACCATCAAAGCCGCACTTATAAAGGAGACCACCTATGATGACATAGTGAGAAACACTTTTAAGAAAGGTACATTGTCCATTATGAGTGAGATCAAGAGCTAGAATGGAAAGGGAAAGGTAGTCTGCAAACTTCTTATACCAAAGGTCACATGGGTTAGGTGCAACAGTTCCGATGGAGTGGACCTCATGAGGTAAATAAGAGGGTGATTGCAACCTTTGTATTATGACAAATATTTTGGAGTCAACATGCGAAGCGGGTATCTAAGAAGCATGACAGGCCATGGTATCTGAAAATTTATTGGTAGAACGAGGGGTGGTTTGAAGTGTCATAACGATCAAAGGTAGTTAAAAGTGTGTCCACATGATTCTTATACTTTTTAAGTATTTCATTACGACACTAGTATATACCATTGACTTGGTTTACAACCAGTTTGAATCACCAAAGATATTGATTGACTTAACATCTAAGGCATAAGCAGCCTGAAGACCCAATACGAGTGCTTCGTATTCAACGATATTGTTTGTACAATCAAAATCCAGTTTGAAAGATAAAGGCATGGGTTCACCGCTAAGAGGAATGAGGATAACACCAGCACCACCTCCATGCTGACACTTGGAACCATCAAAGAAGAGGGTCATTTGGTAAGTGGTATCATCTAAGGAGAGGGTAGCTATGGATTCATCAAGAAAATTGAAGTTAGAGGGTTGATTTCTAGGAGATGGGTGCATCTACGAGCTGGTCAGTGATGGTTTGGCCTTTAATGGATTTTTGATGGATGAATTTGAGGTCGAGGTCTGCAAGAAGCATGAGCCAATGTGTAGCACACTGATGTTGGTAGGGTTTGGCGTATATGTAATGTAAGGGGTCAGTATTGGTGACAACAAAGGTTTTGTGGTTGAGTAGGTAATGATGAAGTTTGGTGGTGACAAAAACCAAGGCTAAGAAGATTTTTTCAGCATGGGTGTATCTAGTTTCATAGTCCAAAAGGGTAAAAATTATGTAATAAACTACTTGCTCTTTGTGTTGCTCATTGTGATGAGCAAGCATGAAACTTAAAGAATGGTTAGTAGTAGAAATATATAGGCAAAATGGTTGGTCATCCTTAGGAGGAATTAGCACTAGCAGTTGAATAAGGTATTGTTTTAAGGTCATCAAAGGGTTTGTGGCATCCATCATCCCATTTGAATGAGACGTCCTTCTTGAGGAGATGATGAAATGGTTGACAGTGGTCAGAAAGTTGTGAGATGAACTGATGAATAGATTGTAACTTACCTTGCAAGCTTCGAAGTTGACAGAGATTAGTAGGTGGAGGAATTTCTAGAATAGCCTTTACTTTAGTAGGATTGAATTCTATGCCATGCAAAGAAATGATGAAACCAAGGAGTTTTCCTGAAAGTACCACAAAGACGCACTTCTTAGGTTAAAGGCAAACACAATACTTGATGAGGTGGTCAAAGATGACCTTAAGGACTTTCAGGTGTTTGACCTGATGTTTGGATTTGGTAAGAAGGTCATCTACGTAATCTTGCAATATACGATGCATGATGTCATGGAAGATATAAGTCATGGCTCGCTGATATGTAGCACCAACATTTTTAAGGCCAAAAGGCATGACTCGATAGCAGAAGGTCCCCCAAGGAGTGATGAAGGTAGTTTTGTGTTGATCTTCTGGAGTGAGTAATATTTTATTATAACCGAGAAACCATCCATGAGTGATAGCATCTCATGGCCAGTGGTGAGATCAACTAGTTGGTCAATGCCTGGTAGGGGAAAATCATCTTTGGGGCAAGCTAGGTTGAGGTCACATAAATCTGTGTAAATGTAGAGTCCCCCTATCACTTTTGTGATAAGAACGATGTTAGAAATCCATTGGGGATAATCAATGGGTAGGATGAAGGAAAATGAGAGAAGGCACTGAAGTTCTTCTTTGACAAGAAGAGCAATGCAAGGATGCATTTTCTGCAGCTTTTGTTTTATGGGTTTGGCATCAGGAATGGTTATGATATTGTGGACCACAATGTTTGGGTCAATACTGGGCATATCAACATAGGACTAAGAAAAAGTGTTGGTATGGTCCTGGAGGAAAGAAGTAAAATCTTCTTGTTTAGTAGTATCTAAAGATTGGCCTATCTTTAGAATGTGCAGGTCGTCCTGAGTATTAATGTTGATTTCGATAGTTGATTCATTCAACATGGTTTATGTCTCAGAAGGTAATGAACAATGAATATAAGAATCTTCTGCACCATGGTAGGTGAGGATAAACTCATCATCCTGACATTAAATGATGTTAATAGAAGGTGTATCATTATCGATCATGTTAGGATACATGAAGGGAAGAGAAGAGGGAGCCTTCGCCATCACGTTGATAAATCAAAGGTCCCAGGGAAATCATGTTTACAATTTTTTTCAGGAGGGATGGATTCGGGATCTATGGACTCCGTGGGTGAAGGTGGTGACATTGGTGAATGGGGTGAAGAAGGTTTGTCTTCCTCAATGAGGTCGTCACGTGCCTTCTTGGAAGGTGGTGCCGTAAAGCCAATGCCACTATGATCGTTGTGTTTACACGTGGTACATGAAATGACAGTATGGTGGCCTTGTTTGTAAAAACTAAAGCCAAAGCCTTTCCATGCGCAATGGTGAAGGAAAGTATGGGTGAATCGATGGTTTGTAAGGGATTTAAGGTCAGATGAAAATGATTGTGTTTGGGATGGAGGTTCAGGTGAGTAAGTGGAAGTATCAAGTCCCCCATACATTAGATTAGTTCGAAGGTGGGGAGGACCATAAGGAAAGACTCACCTACGTGGTAGTCATAACTAGGGTGCTGGCATAGAGTCCCATACTCTTGTGGAGTAAGGAAATGTGTTGATATTGTATAGGCGGTACTCCCCCAGAGTGAGGCATTGAAAAACACCTTCTAAGGGATCAATATTCGATATGTGGGTGGTAGGGATAGACAACTCACTAGATGATTGGGTAGGAGGGGTAGCGGTTGGTTGGGAAGTAGATGGGTCAGCTATAAAGGCTGCATGGAAACAATAGGAATATAAGAGTTAGATGTGGGAGAGGTGGTGGCAGTATTGGTGGATGGGATTATGGGTAAAGGAGAAGTGGGGGTGGTGACAAATTCCTTGATTGGTATAAGGACATCGTTGGGTTGGTACAATATGTTACAAGTTTTTAATGGCGATGGGTCGATGGGTATGGTATGGTTATGTCCTTCATGTTCAAATTTTACACAACAGTGTAAAGTTGAAGGGACACAACCCATGAAGTGAATCCAATGTCTGCTGAGCAATAGGTTATACTAGAACTCCCCCTCTAAGATGTAGAATAGTTCCGGGACAGTGTGAGTGCCTACATGAACATGAAGGATAATGGTGCTAAGGGTGGAGGTAATGACATTGTTGAAGGAGCGTAACATAATGGGGTTATTATGAATACAATTAAAAGGGATATGCATTTGATTGTATGTGTGGGAGGATATGATGTTAATGCTAGCACCACCATCAATCATGATGCATCGTACACGTATGTTATCGATATAGATGGAAATGAATAGGGTAGGATCATGGTCATCTGACTAGAGAGGTACAATCTCCTCATCAGAGAAGTTGAGGGTAGTACCTTGGGGAGTGGGAATATGGATAGAAGAAGGAGATGATTTAGTAAGCAAGGCCATGTGGTGAGGGGTAATAATGGAGGCCACTGGTGTGGGGTCATTGGGTAAAACTTCAATGGATTGGAAAATATCAATAAGGGCTTGTCTATTATATTCAGAAGTTTGGACAACACCATATAATGACATCTTTATAGGGGACTGATGTAATTATTTTATCATTTCGTGATGGGTGACCCTGTCAGAGATAGGGTATGTAGGTCTGCGGATGGTGATTTTGGGCGTGGGTGTAGATGGTATATTGGACACAGGGTCGGTTAATGGGATAGTTGTTTTTTCTTCGCCTTTTTCTTTTTGAGCATGGGTGACAATGTGAACCATATTAATATAAGGTGAGGTGGTAAATGGAGAAGGTGTAGAGATGAGTGGTGTAATGGCATGATGGGAAAAAACCCACCAGGGGGGAAAACCCTTATGAAGTGAGTTGGGCACACTGAATTTGGGTGGTGATTTGGTCAATTCTCTAATACGGACCATGTTGATTTCAAATTTTGGAGGTGGATAAAATGGTTGTGGGGGTGGAGATGCTGATTGCTGAAAGGGTAAAGGATGATGATGTGTGGTGACAGGTGAAGGTGGAACATGGTCCTCATCAAGAAGGTCATCATCCTCAAAATTTTGTTCAGGAGGAAAAAGTTGGAGAAGAACAGTCTTTAGAGCCTTGTAATTTTTGACATCATGTCTTGGCACACGATTATAGGCAAAAATATTGGTTTCATAAAACCCTTTTGGTTTTGGTTTGAGAGGATTGTAAGGTCGAAGCGGTGGTAATGTGATGACAGAAGTCTCCAAGAGATTAGTTAAAATGTTGGTGTAGGACCCCACTAATGGATCACAATGGGAAGTGAGTGTGGGTTTGGGTAAAGGTGTGGATGATCATGAGGGTAGAGGCTTTATAGGAGGAGGAAATGGGTTGGTCCACTAGTTTGGTAGGTAGTGTTGTCTTATGTTTTGCTGGCATCTGCTTGGGTAGAGGTGGGGTAGAAGAGCTAGACAATGAAAGGCTTTGTTGGTTTGACTACCTTATTTGAGGGTAGTGGGTTCTTATCTTTGGGTTGCACCTTCTTAGGTAAAGGTGACACGGGAGTACGGGACACAAAAGGGAAAGCAGATGGTGGAAGAGGATGGGCTACCCACGGGGACAACTGAGTCACGGCGGAAGTGGTTGGTTGAGGTTGGGTGGATGGTATGGGTTGAATTTCTATAGGTAAAGTTGAGGGGATAGTAACTAGTGGAGGTATAGGTGGTAAAAGTGCATGGGTGAAGGGTGAGGGTGTTTGGTTTTTGGGTGAATGAGGTGTAACGAAGGCTCGTGATGTAGTAGTAGGTTGTTTAGCTTTTGACTGGCATTGGGTAGGAGACTGTTTGATTAGGGTTAATGGATGGGGCCCTAGGATAGATGGAAAGGGGGAAGGTGACAAAGGTGTGGTAGGTGAGACCAGTGTATGTGGCATAGAAGATTGGGTTTTCTTTTTAGGTGGAGGAATAATGTTGGTGTGGGTTTGAGACGATGCTGGATAAGTCTAATTTAATAGGTGGGTGAGTAAGGTTTGATGTTGGCATGACACCCAAGGTAGTGATGGGTCTAGCTATGGGTGAGGAGAGAGAGGTGTGGGTAGGTTTTTAGGTTTGGGAATGACTTTAGTTGTGGGTAGAGGTTTAGATGTAGGAAGGGATAATGAAGAAGAAGTCCTTTCAATAGGCATGGTCAATTTTGACCTGGTTTCTAAAAATACCCTTGGGTAGATTGTGGAAGTATCTTCAGGAAACATTTACATTTGAGTCGAAAATGGGAGCCGAAGACGTCTCCAGAGCATGGAATTATCAATGTAATCCAAGCGATCGACCAGCCGTGAAAAACAAGATTTTTGAAGAAGAAGATGGAGTTGGTTTGGTGGAAATCCCTGTAAAATATGTCTGTGAGATAGGGAATTGGCTAGCCTTCAAAATTCTGTAGGTAATAGAGCTGAGATCTTGTCAATGGGGTCCTAGGATGCTGGAGGAGAACTGCCCCCAATAGGTAATGGCATGTATGAATAATCTCCCATGGGTAGGAGAGATAATAGGTGGGGTGAGTGTAGAATCTCCTTTGGTGAGGAGAAGATGACCATGATTCTCCTATGGATGGGAGAATTAAAAGTCGTTGACTGTTCGGTAGGCTATGAGATAGATGGTGAAATGGTTCCAGTAGAAAGGTGTGGGTTCCTCCATGAGAGCAGGGGGAGATGAGGGGGACTCCTCTATGGGTGAAGGAGTAGAAGGGGTATGCTCCTTTGTGGGTAGAGTGGCTCATGCCAAAATTTACTCAATAGATGAAGTAGGTGGGATTTGAGGAATGATCGGTATGATATCAAAAAACACGTGGACTTCACGGACATTGTTGTCACTGGATGAAGGTTCACTATTTTGATTAGATGTTGGTTTATGGTTAGGGAATGAATTTTTAAAGATGTGGAAATTTTGATTTGCCGATGCGTGTTCAGGTTATCCACGACAAGGTCTCCATTATCTATCATCTCTTGGACAATGTTCTTAAAAGTTATGCAATTACATATCACTATGGCCTTTAACGTGATGGTAATTACAGTAGTCGTGTTATTTATACCATGCAGGCATAGGATGGGAAAGATCTGAAACCTGTATGAGGTTTTATGGGAGGAAGTGTAATGGCTCCAACTTTAAGAAGCTTTTCCAAGACTAAGGAATAGGGCTCTCCAATTGAAGTGTACTTCTGCTGCTCTCGCCAGAGCTAAAAGGACTAGAAAGGGGAAAGATTGGAAGATGGTTGGGACTTGATTATAAGGATAAGATGGTCCTGCCTTGAGGACTACCACGTTGGCAGATCCTTTGGGATTTGAATAGTTATTTTGAGGTTTTGAATATGAAGAAGAATTGTTTGATTTGAAAGGGACATTCTTGTTTCATAATTGGATTTTTTTTTCTTTAATGGTGTCAAATTTCCAGTCTTTCGTGCCATGGTGAACACTTCATCAAAGGTTTAGAAGGTTTGTACCTACAGAGTTGGTGAGATGTGTCTGGAACAAAGCTCTAGTGAACAACTCAATAAGTTTAGTCTAAGGTAGCTGGGAATTTCAATTGGTTGATAAGACTTCGCCAGTGGGAAATGAAATCTGTGATAGATTCATCTTCATACTGTCTAGGTTGAATAGAGATCAGTCATGGTGACTTTCTTGATAACATTGATTGAAAAATGGTCTAAGAAATCTTGGGCTACTTGATTAAAGGAATAAATGGAATGTCTAGGTAGTCCACTATACCAATCTAATGCTGGTCTTGTCAAGGACATTGGGAAGGTTCATAGGAGAAAAGCATCATTGTGGGTAGATTAGGTAACACCCATGTTTGAACAACCGCAAGTGTTGCTGTGGGTCTTCTTTACTGTTGAACCTATTGAATTTAGGAATTTCCCAATGCACAGGGTGGGGGCGAATGGGAATAGATGGATGGATAGGCTCGTTACATATTTCATCATAAGTTAAATAATTATGGGAGCTAGAAACATATGCTTCTAAGGTCTGCATCTTTTCCATCATCATCTTAATGATGTCATTGGTAGGTTGTGATGAATGGGTGCCCCTTGCAGAAAAAGGGGGTTGATGACTGAATGTATGAGGTGGGTGGTATGCTAGTGTATGGTGGCACTAAGTATGAGAACTGCGCCAGGAGGAATATATGTAGGTGACACATAGATAGAATAAGTGATAGACAAGGTCAGGGGTTGTTGGTAGTATGTGTAAGTAGGTGGGGTGGTCATAAAAACTCTAGTGGTGATTGTGCGTAAGGACTGCGGGATAGAAAGGATGAGGTTCTAGAAAGGGGTGTAGGTTTCTGACACCAGAGGAAGTTGCGATGCAATAGGTATATGTGAGGTAGCGGGTGCAGATGGGGCTATACTTAAGGTGGATATTGGAGGGACAACTGACGTCGTGGGTGCAATAGATGACGTAGACGCTGCAAGTTATAGTGGTTGTGGGACCTAATTAAGACACCACAGGTGGTAAAGTGGATGACGGTAACACTGAGCTAGTGCTATCTGACGCATGAGTGGGGGTGAGAGTAGGAGGGATAGATACATGGGCATGCCGTATATTAACTATTCATGAGGAGTCCTAGGTGGATGAATGGGAGAGATAGTATTGTAGGGCCATGGGGTTCTGATCAAGGAGTCTTGCGAACTCCTCATTGCGGGTAACAATGGGGATACAGTTGAGTTGGATCCATAGGTGATAGGATGGATGATGGTGATCGAATAGGTGGGAGTGGCTGATGGATGATGTGAAATATGAGGGTGTTAGTTTGGCTACGAGTCAACACCATGTGAATAAGTGTTGACCTGGTAAGATTGTATTATGTAAATGACATAGAAAAAAACAGGAATGGAAAATAATTAATTATGAGAGGTGAACTAGCAAGTGATTTGATTAAAATCCAAACAAAAGGACTGACACCAGTTAGACTAACCGATGCTGGGTACTGGGTGACCAATGATGGTCACAGTAACCAATGTCAGTTATTGTGGGAAAGCAATAGTTCGAGGATGTGAGATAAAAACTGAGGAAAGTCAAATGTGGAAGTTATATTTAGTCAATAATATCAAGAATTCAGAGGCTATGGTGATGTCCTAACATATTTTCAATAGAGAAGAAGATGAGATGAGTGCTCTTTTGGGTAAACTGACCAAAAGCATAGGGAACCGATACCTGTCAGATAAACTGATGACGGTAAGATGTAAACCGATGTCAGTTACTGTGAAATCTGTAGAATGAATAAAATTTTCTTTTTGTGAATTAAATTTGAATGAGACACCAACTCAGAAGTCTGAATATGGTAAAAAAATGAGTCTTGACACACTAAAAAACAATCAGAATACACCAACTATGATTATGGAGTGTAAGGAAAGAAAATGGAGAATATGACTGTTTCGCACAGAATGTTTCGACTCTGCAGAATAGACTTGCTTCTATCCTATAATTCCTTCGAGAAACAGATAAGGGTTAGGGCTAGGAGGAATACCTGTTGAATGTTGAGATGGTGTGCGCGTACCGTAGAGAGAGATCAGATCGACTGCGAAGAACTCCTTTTTGTATTGGAAGGACTACTTGCAAGTAAGAATACAAGACCACAAGATTTTAATTAGACAACAAATGAGGGATCTACCTTAGGCCCAGGAAATATAAAAACTTCCTTTCGAAGGTGGTCAGTTCCCCTTTTAATACAATTTAACACAAATGATAATATAGAAAGCTATTGCAAAATCACGATTTAGGTATCTCGTTACAAAGCAATAGAAACTAAACTATCAATAATAAAGTGCCACTTTGTTTGTTCGGTTACTGGTTGTTGATACGTTCAGGTTGAGTTATAGGGATAAACCAGGCTGGATTTGGGGTTGTTAGGTGGCAAATAGGAAAGCAAAAGGTTTTGGGGTATAAGTCACAGTGACCGACGGCGGTCACTGGGTAACCGACCGCGATTAGATAACCGATGCCGGTAGAGGATAAACGATACTGGTAGGGGCAGCAATCTAAGTGCTTTTGGATAGAAGTTGGTTGCAAGGTGATTGTGGGGTTATTAGGATTGGTGGATGGCTGAGGGGAATGATGGGAGGATAGGGAAGACTCAGAGTGTGGTAAAATGGCCTTCTGGGCAATATCAGGGTGTGTGAGTGAAGGTTAAGTGCAGTAGTGGCTGGTAGTAGATCTAGGAATAAACTTATGATTACTATTAATCAACGGGTTCAAGAAAATGGTGCTTAGAAACATATAACATACTACTTACTTGCCCCTGATGTAGATGCAAGTTTCTGGACTGTGATGATGAAGACAGGACCCAAGTTGGATGCAGTTTCCTCTCCTGATGCTCAGATGAGTGTTACTGGGCTCTGGTTATTCAGTTGCAGTCTTGGGCTTGATGTCCTTCTCTACAATCTCTTCTTGTTTCTTCACTTGTCTCTGCTTCGGCCCAGCAAAATCTAGATCCTCTCGATGATTTCTCCTTCTCCTGATCAAATGAAAATCCAATCCTTGTTTTTGGTTGGAAGTGGTCATTTACGGGGAACTGATGGCGGTTACGCAACCGACGGCGGTCGAGTAGGAACCGGTATCGGTCCGGTCAAAGCGGGCTATTTTTGGTAAAATAGCCAGCTTTCCCTCCTTTTCTTCCAAGGGATTGGTAGCGGGCTTGGTCAAGTCATTATGAAGTTGGTTTTAGGTGCGGATGAGGAGTAATTAGTCATAGGTGTGGAATTGGACCAAGTTATAGGTCTTAATTAGGTTAGTTTAGGGTTAAGACTAGGTCACGATGAGGTGGCGACATGAGGGTGGCAGGTATGGTGATGTGGATTTATTAATTATAAGGTAATTAATAAATAATTGTGTAAGGTTTAGGTGGTGAGGTTAGGTTGCGAAATGCGATGCGGGTCACAAGGTGTCGTAAGACACAAATTTGGTGTCTACATTAGCCCCTTATTGTCGTGTAATTCGTTTTGTAAAGATGCACGGACAATAATAAGAAGTGGTTACTACTGTTAAGGGTATAGGTAATCCCCCTCAAATATATCACAGATTGAGGTAGCGTGAAATTAGGGATAGGGTTGATAAAGGGTAAATGGTGTTGAGATGAGGGTGAGATGGTGGGGTAGGTCCAAGGAAGCAGACGCATCTTAAAATGCAATAGTGTGACTAGGGTACATGATTTGATGAGCAAACCAGCAATGCATAGGCAAAGGTCGATAGTTTATCCAAACAAGGGTGATATAATCCTGGTATCCAAGGCATAGGAAGTAGCTCCAGGGTATATAACAGGTAAGGTACAGGAACGTTTAGGCATGTTCAGCAGTACCAAATGGTTGGTTTGGTTGAGATAAATGTCACGGTCTAGGTCTTAGGCAAAGTTGGTCGATAGATCAAGTCAAGGACCCTAATCATGCTAAAACATGAACAGGTGCGCTGGATTGAACAAAAGGCTACTGGGTGGATAAAAGTGTATGTTGTTGATGTTGGGCGAAGTAGTTAAGTGGTACGGCCTTGGGTCAGGCTAATTGATGAGTGAGGGCCGTGGGTCGGGCCAAGTTGTTGGGTTGCGGCCGTGGGTCGGGCTAAATGGTTGGGGTGAGGCCTTGGGTCGGGCCAAGTTGTTGGGTTGTGGCCTTGGGTCGGGCCAAATGGTTGGGGTGAGGCCTTGGGTCGGGCCAAATGGTTGGGGTGAGGCCTTGGGTTGGGCCGGATGGGTAGGTTACGGCCTTGGGTCGGGCTGGTTGGGTAGTTTATGGCCTTGGGTCGGGCCGGATGGGTAGGTCACGGCCTTGGGTCGGGCCAAATAGGTTGGTGGCGGCCTTGGGTCGGGCCAAATGGTTAGGGTGAGGCCTTGGGTTGGGCCAGATGGTTAGGGTGAGGCCTTGGGTCGGGCCAAGTTGTTGGGTTGCGGCCATGGGTCAGGCCAAATGGCTAGAATGTTTGCAGCAAAGGTTGATATAGGCGATGTGGGTAAAAAAGGGTAAATATTAAATAAGGGCAGAAATTGGGGGAAATTTGGAATAAAACCGATGTCGATTCTATATGACCGATATCGGTTATGGTACCGATACCGGTTCCTTAGGGCACAATAAAACCAATATCGGTTATGGGCGAAAAACCTATAAAAAGAAAAATACGGCCTGTCATTGTCACTTTTGCAATTTGGAAATCAATTTGAGTTGTTTGACGTGGAGAGTTAAGATTGGAGCATTAGTTGCGTGAGGTGGCGCTATTTGACTGGAGGAGTTAGTTGTTAGTGGGCCCGAGTGAGGAGGAGGCAGCAGTTGATTGGTGGAGGACCCAGAAGAGGAAATTTGGAGCCATGGCACAACAAGGAGGAGCAGGAGGGGCTGGACCAGTTGGACCACCACCACCCATCCCTCCACGATGACGTGTGGTCGTACGGGTAGGTTCGAAACCCCTCATTGTGTGTATTTTATTGCATTATGCTATATTTGGGGTTTGGGTAGGAATGTACATTTTTTAGGAAATAATTTGAAAATGGAAATGATTTGAAAAAGAGAGAGGGTAGATAGGTGAAATAAGCCAAGGCGGCTGAGTGGGTAGGTTTTTAGGTTATTTGGGTGGGTAAATTGGTAAGAAAATGAAAAAATGTAGGTGGGGGGGGGGGGGGGGCACGCGGGGTTCGGCTCCGGGAAGTTACAGCGACCGGCATCAGTTGCTATTTTTTGGAAAAGGTGGGGGTTGTGGGTGGCCGGTGTCGGTCGTTCCTGGACTGGCGTCGGTGGAAAGGGGACCACGGACCAGTACCGGTCCTTAGTGATTTTTAGCTATTTTTGTTGGTTTAGGTTATGTTGTTGTTTTTGGGTTTTGGGTGGTGATTTGGGTATGGTTGGGGTTGGGGTGGGGGTGTTGTGGCATTGTTTGGGTGTTTCAGTATAGGGGCAGTCCTGACTTAGGTTTATTTCAATTTGTTGGTGTGGGTTGTGATTTTGTTTTTGAGTTTGTGGATGTGGTTTGGGTATTTGGGCATGGTGTAGGGTGTTTGAGTATGGTCTGGGTTGTGTTGTTGTTTTAAGTTTTTAGATGTGGTTAAGGTGTTTGGGCATGGTTTGGGTCGTTTGAGTATGGTGTGGGTTGTTTGTTTGGGTGTGAAGAGGGAGGGGGAATAGCGTAGAAGTTTTTAGGGGAAGATAGATGGGCGTAGACGTGTGGTATGGAGTCGGGTTGTGGTCGGGTGGATAAAAAAAAAAGGGTATAGAGGGTATAAGTAGATGTTGTGATAAAGAGTAGGGCTAATACTGTGGGTTGGTTTTGTAGGCACGTTAGTAGCTGACGATGAGGGATAGGATGCCCCCGCTGTTGGTACAGATGTGGCCACACGTATCCGTAGCACACTGGGGTATTATGCGCGAGGTGGGACTCGGCGGAGTCCAGCGGTACAGAGCGATTGATAGGGATCATAGTTTTAAGGTTGTCCTCATCAAGAGATGGGATTCGGCGACCAATGTGTTCCATCTCCCGACTGGGGAGATGACTATCACATTGGAGGATGTGTATCGTATCCTTCGACTGCCGATTGAGGGAGAGGTAGTCTTTCAGATGGACGCAGAGACTGCCATGGACAGCATCCTACAGGTTTTCGGGGATGCAGCCGCGCTATTGACGTATCACAGCGCGAGCATTAGGTATGGGGATATGTACCGTGCGCATTGCCATGAGACACGGCTTGCCGTGTTGATGATGATCGGAATCACCTGCTTTTCCCTCCTGGACTCAGAGGGAGGCTACTTTCCACGGGCGCTGATGGGGGTTCTACACGAGATGGTGGAGGAGCACACCTGTTATGCTTGGGCACCAGTATACCTGGTACAGTTGTATCGAGAGCTGTGGGGCTATCATCGGATGAGGTGATTCGGGATTTGTTCGACATTTTTGCTGCATTGTTGGGCATATGAGCACATCATATGCCTTAGACCAGTAGGGCTGCCCCAGCAGCCAGGGCCACAGGTCATATATAGATACGGCTTTCAGAGGTGGTTGGGGGTCTTGGGCCAGCCACGAGTAGTTCTTGCAGGGCGGGACGTCGCTTATTACAGGAATTTATTAAAGGGCCTGGCAGCGGTAGATATCATATGGAGACCTTACAGAGGTCATCACAAGCGCAGAGGAGCCCGATTACAGTTGCGCTTGATCCAGTACACTTTCTGGATAGCAGGACAGAGGCCGGGAGAGTATTAGAGGATACCCCTAGAGAGGGTACGCAGGCAGATGGGGCTACGACAGGACGAGCCACCTCCCTTCCCTCAGTACCGGAGGGATGATGTAGAGGCCCCACTACCTGCACCACAGCCCTTGGTCCCAGTTTGGGTTGCTAAGAGGCCAACAAATGACATTGTAGATGATGCTGGTTATATGGGAGCATATATGGTTTGGTGGGCTGGTTAGAGAGCATCGAGGATAGCACAGCCTGCACAGCCAGACTTGGCAGCGTTGACAGCAGAGCGAGATTAGCTCAGGGGCCAGGTACAGTTATTACAGAGGCAGCTTGCTGCTGCACAGGCACAGATAGGTGTTTTACAGGGGCAGCTAGCCCAGGCTCAGGTACAGGCACAGGAACCATTACTAGCAGCGGCACAGCCACAGCCCCAGGCACAGGTACATGTACCACCACAGCCACAGGCACCACCAGCGGCACCAACATAGGCACAGGGGGCACTAGTAGTAGGTGTCAGGGGACCAGCCCCAGCACCTACGGTGGCTCGAGAGCGTTACATGGAGGCTGGAGCGGAGGCCTGATACTATCAGGATATTCTTGATGGTACCGGGGCTGATTATCAGCCCTATGCGGCACATAGAGCAGAGACCTCTCGAAGCCAGAGGTCTCAGGGAGGTGCAGCCACAGCTGGTGGGTTCGGCACAGGCAGGAGGCGAGAGGTAGGACAGGGACCAGTAGGCAGACAGGTAGAGGGAGGTGGAGAGAGCTGAGGGGTCCCTGCACATTTTGTATATTGGACATGGGCACCGGTCTGCGAACCGGTTGTGTTGATAGAGGCCTGTGTGCCTATTTATTCATTCATTTATTTATATACCGGCCTACGAGCCGAGTACAGGTTGTACAGTTGATACCGGCCTGCGAGCCGAGTCGAGATTATTGATAGTTATTGTGGCCTGCGTGCCGGCTTTGTTGTATTATCAGATCACAGAGGCCCCGATGCAGGGCACATTGTATATTTGAAACTTTGTATATATATAGATATGATGATTTGACCCACATGTTGTGCGTAAAATGCGTTAAATGTTTTGTCGATGGTTTGTGATATGTGATGTATGATGAGTTTGATGGACATGGTGTTATATATTAATGATGTTGATGTCTTTTGTTGATGGGATGTATATAGATATAAATGATGAGTTTAATTGACATGTTATATTATGAAATGTTGTATGTTTGGTCGTTGGTGTGTGAATATTAAATGGTTGTATCTGATGAGTTGGATCTAAATGTGTATAGATTGATAGTTTTTTTATATCCTTAGTTGATGGCTTGTTTGTTTTTGGTAATATAGATAAATGATATTGATGAAATTGTAATGAGATGTGGATTTAATGAAAAATATGGATAATGGTGTTGTTCATGCAGGAAAAAGGGACGGGCGCCACAAAAATTTGCAAAAGTGAAGAAAAGGCTTAGGTTTAAGTAACATGTTGGGAGTGACCGATATCGGTTATGTAACCGATGTCGGTAGATATATGACTGGTATCGGTTACAAAACCGATATCGGTTATGCAAGAATTGTTTTCCTAAAAATAGAACTGCTGGGTTGGCAACTTAAGTTCTTATTTTTAGCATTCTTATTTTTAGAGTCATGAAACACGTTAAATATGCGAATGCGACGCTGTTTGACAACTGCTACAGGTAATTGCATGAAAGAATTTGAGTGATAAGGAGGAAAGAGATAGGTGAAGTGAGCGTGGGCTGAGATTCAGAAGGCAGAAAGACAAGTTATATTTGAAGAGGGTGGTGAACATGGATGAACGAGGAGAAGCATCTAGCAGGCAGGGACGAGGGGGAAGACATGTTCCGCCCCAAGCTGCTGCATCCGGAGAGGTAAATTGTTTGGTTGTAATTTGATTCTTGCATGTGTTTGTAAATAGTGTGAAAGAAGTGTAAGTGGGTAAAGATTAGAAAAAAGGTGATAGGCAAGGGTTGGGGATGGTATGAGTGCTACGGGGCAGGTAAACAGGGTGGGCCTGTATGTTTTTAGGTAGAAATAGGAGTAAACAGGCTTCATAAATATCGAAGGTGTATGTTTGAAGCAGGGTAGGTATATTTTGACAGTAACCGGTATCCTTTATAAGTAACCGGTATCGGTTAGCCAACCGGTATCGTTTATGCATAACCGTTATCGGTTACTGTAAGGGTTTCCAGATTTTGAGGAAAAACCCGTAGAGATTTGTTCTTTTGAATAATTATGTGTTGTTTTGATGTATACAGGCAGAAGCAAGGTTAAGGATGAATGATATTGTGCCAGCGTTGTTGTCACGAATCCGAGTGGATGTAACACCAGCTGAATGGGCATTGATAAATCGGTTGGGGTTAAGTGGAATCCGCTATTATTCAAGAATCGCGCGTAACCATGGTATGTTGCAGGTGTTGATTGAGAGATGGAATCCAGAAAAGAATACCTTCTATCTATCAACAGGGGAGATGACAGTGACTTTGGAAGATGTGTTCCGTATTTTGAGACTCCCAATGATAGGAAAAAGAGTGTATCAGGAATTGCCCAGCGCGGGGGGAGCAGCGATAACAGCAGTATTTGGGTCAGCTGCGCGAGATTTGACACAGCGAGGTTTATCATTTACGTATGGTACAATGTATGCAACACACCCTGAGGAAACAAGGTTGGCCATGCTATTAATGATAGCAGTGGGGTATTATGCATTGCCGAGGGCGGAAGGGGGAAGATTTCCCAAAGCATTGATGAGTGTTATTTGGGAAATGATAGAAATGAGCGTGACATTTACATGGGCACCCGCCTATCTGGCAGAGTTATATAGGGGTTTATGGGCATGCAAGTGAAAACACAGGACGACACTGGATTGTTCGTACTTATTACATTGTTGGGCCTATGAGCATATTGTTTGTGTATGTCCAATAGGCCAACCCATTGAGTCGGGAGAGATAGGAGTGCAAAGGTTGGGATTCAGACGATGGGTCCAGACAGAACAAGAAGCGAGATCCCAGGCCGTGATAGATGACATCGAGTATTATAGACATGTATGGGAAATGGTGATTGTTGTGGATATTTGTTGGAGGCCATATGGGAACTATATGGTGACAGAGCACATAGCTGAGGAGTTGAGGGGTGTAGAGTGATTGAGGTGGATCGCAGGGCATAGGCCGGGCGAGTATGGGTGAAGCGAAAGTTAGCATACCCAAGTAGTAGGGAATCGTGTCCTGATTAAGGGCAACACACAATCCTAGAGCCAAGCAAAAGAGGCAAGAGTGTCCCGTAATTGAGAAGAGCTAAACAAACCACATATTAATGTAGGATGAGCTTGAATCCCTAGGTACCTTGCATAGGCGAGAAGTCGATAGGTGAAAAGAGTGGTATAATCACAATATATCGGATATACGTCACGTCCCTTGAGTTTTGGTGCTTTGAAAAATGGTGGGGTGAGGTGGTTGATATGGGCAAGGGTGCAGAGAACTTATTATAAGATGATGATTCTGACAAAAGAAAACCAAACCTAAATAGACAAGTCCATGACTCAAAAGTGCTTTGAAGTATTGCTTGTATTTTTATTTTTCTGGATATAGACTGATCGATGCGGGAAGTCTACATGGGATATGTATTTTGTTGTTCTTGAGGTCTTCACAAAGCTGATCAATGCGAGAAGTTTCTGATAAGGCTGACTGTGTATAGTTGTCCTTCAAGGGAGCAGTCTATTTATAGTAGCAGATGCAGTGTTTATGTATAGCTGTCCTTTGGGGGAGCAGTCTATATATAATAAGAGCAATAGTTTGGCATATAGCTGTCCTTCAAGGGAGCAGTCTATTGTATAAGTTAGAGGTCTAGATGTCCGTTGGGCATGAAGCATCTAGTTTTTTTGTAAGAAGTTTGACTCAAGAAAATCCCATAAGTGTGTAATTAAGAATGTTTCATTGTGATACTTTGAAGTCATGGACTAGACTAAAAGGGGGAAGGCATCTTTTAAGGAGAGGTGATAATCAAGCCATGTGAGCTTGATTGGATTTTGAGATGTAAGAAACAAAGTGTATGCGGTGGTAAATGAGCTCAATGGACGAGCTTAAGGTAGATAAGCAGTGATATAACACTAATTTCAACAGTAGAATGGTCGAAGATGCAAGGCATTAAGGGGCTCAGGCTCAGGTTTACCATTAAGCGAAGCTAAACGATAAGTGCCTGATCCATAAGTGTGAGTGATAATGTAAGGCCCAATCCAATTAGGAGCAAATTTGCCACGTTTACTCTTTTCTAGTTTGGTTAGCGTTGATTCTCTTTGAGGACAAGATCGCCAACCTTAAAAGTACGCTCATGAATCCGTTTATCATAAGCACGCTTGATGCGCTTTTGGTAGATTTGAAGGTGATCAAGAGCCGTAAGACGACGCTCGTCAAGAAGCTCTAATTGGGCTAACCGCTCTTGGCGGAAATCATCGTTGGTGAGAATATCCTGAAGAGATATTCTGAGGGAGGGTATTTTTTACTTCGAGAGGCAAGACAGCCTCGGTACCATATACCAAAGAAAATGGTGTGGCATTAGTGGAGGTACGAATGCTAGTACGATAAGCCCAAAGGGCAAAGGGAATGTGATCATGCCAGTTTCTTCCGGACTCATTGACAACTTTCATGAGGATTTTGGTTAGGGTTTTATTAGAAGATTCAGCTTGACCATTGGCCTGCGGATAGTAAGGTGATGAGAAACTAAGTTTGATACCAAAGTTGTCACAAAGGTCTTGTAACAACTTATTTTAAAAAGATTTACCATTATCTGTTATTAGGCGATGAGGAATACCAAAACGACAGATAATGTGATGGTTAACAAATTTGACAATTTTTTCTTTTTTGATTGAAATGAGTGGAATGGCCTCCACCCATTTTGTGTAATATTCGGTTGCTGTGATTCACCAATGGTGACGTTGTGAAGAGGTCGGGTGAATCTCACCAATAAGGTCTAAACCCCATTGTGAGAAAGGCCAAAGATCTCGTGCGACCTGTAACGGATGGCTAGGAGTATGTTGAAGGTTGGCATGTTGTTGACACATAACACAACGCTTAACATATTCGTAGCAGTCGTTGTTAAGAGTAGGCCAATAATAACCTAGGCGAAGGATTCATTTAGCCACGGCAAGGCCACTAAAATGTCTACCACAAATCCCATCGTGGACTTGTTCGATGGTATAGGTGACCTCCGCACCGGTTAGACACCGAAGGAGGATGCCATCAAAGCCACGTTTATAGAGGAGTCCCCCCATGACAACATAACGAGAAACACTTTTAAGAAAAACATGTTTGCCGTTACTAGTAAGGTTAGGTGGGAGAACAGAGGTTGTAAGGTAGTCATGAAATTGGTGGTACCAGGTATCCTGTGAATTAGTAGACACAATATTTATCATACAAACTACCGGGGCTGAGTAGGATGGGGCAAAAAGTTGTTGGACCAAGACGAATATGTCAGATTCAGTTGGTGCGGCAGGAATTTGCGAGGCTAAGCAAGCCATAGTATCCGCAAATTTGTTAGTGGAGCGGGGAATGGTCTGGAGAGAATAACGAGTAAATGAGGTCAAAAGTGAATCCACATAATATTTGTACTTTTGAAGTTCCTCATTCTTACATTGGTAGATGCCCATAACTTGATTGACTACCAATTGAGAGTCGCCAAAAATATTAATAGATTTGACACCTAAGTGTAACGCAACATGGAGACCCAAAACAAGGGCCTCATATTCTGCTGTATTATTAGTGTAGGGGAAATCAAGCCGGAATGAAAGAGGCATAGGTTCAGCGTCAAGAGGGATGAGAACAACACCGGATCCTCCACCGCGCTGGCATTTAGATCCATCGAAGAAGAGGGTCATTTGATACGACTCTTCCCTAAGTGAAAGAGTGGCGTTGAGTTCGTCAGGGAAATTAAAATTGGTGAATTGTTCCCCAGGTAAAGGGGCCTTTGCAAGTTGGTCTGCAATAGTTTGTCCTTTGATTGACTTCTGTTGTACAAACTCAAGGTCGATGTCGGCGAGGAGCATAAGCCATTGGGTGATGCGTTGGTTTAGATGTGGTTTGGCATACACATAATGAATGGGGTCCGTGTTGGTGATGACAAAAGTTTTGTGATTCAGGAGGTAATGTCGGAGTTTGGTGGCTACGAATGATAGGGCTAGGCACAATTTTTCTACATGTGTATACCTAGTCTCGTAATCCACGAGAGTATGACTTATATAATAAATGGCTTGTTCTCGATGTGCCGAGTCCCGATGTGCGAGCATAGCTCCTATAGCATGGTCAGTGGCAGAAAGGTAAAGGTAGAAAGGACGATCATCCTGAGGTGGAATAAGCACGGGTGGCTGTAAGAGATAGGATTTGAGAGCTTCAAAGGCTTGGTGACACTCTTCACTCCATTGAAAGGTAATGTCCTTTTTAAGAAGGTGATGGAAAGGTTGACATCGATCCAAGAGTTGGGAGATGAAACGCCGGATGGATTGAAGTTTACCTTGCAAACTACGCAATTGTTTGAGGTTTTTGGGTGGGGGCATTTCTAGAATAGCTTTGAATTTAGATGGATCGACCTCAATGCCATGCAAAGAGACGATAAAGCCAAGAAGTTTTCCCGAAAGAACACCAAAGACACATTTCTTTGGTTGAAGCCGGACTGAATATTGCAACAGGCGATCAAAAATAATGGTTAAAATGTCGAGATGTTCACTGCAATGTTTAGATTTTCCAAGAAGATCATCAACATAATCCTCAAGGATAGTGTGCATAATGTCATGAAAAATTTCATTCATGGCCCGCTGATAGGTCGCACCAGCATTATTAAGGCCAAATGGCATGACACGATAACAGAAGATTCCCCAAGGAGTTATGAAGGAAGTTTTATGTTGATCGGCCGGGGCTACCAAAATAACGTGCGTCTACTTTCTTGGACCTACCCCACCATCTCACCCTCATCTCAACACCATTTACCCTTTATCAACCCTATCCCTGATTTCATGCTACCTCAATTTGTGATAGATTTGCGGGGGATTACCTATACCCTTAACAGGAGTAACCACTTCTTATTATTGTCCGTGCATCTTTACAAAACAAACTACACGACAATAAGGGGCTAATGTAGACACCAAATTTGTGTCTTACGACCCCTTGTGACCCGCATCGCATTTCGCAACCTAACCTCACCACCTAAACCTTACACAATTATTTATTAATTACCTTATAATTAATAAATCTACATCACCATACCTGCCACCTCATGTCGCCACCTCATCGTGACCTAGTCTTAACCCTAAACGAACCTAAGTAAGACCTATAACTTGGTCCAATTCCACACCTATGACTAATTACTCCTCATCCGCACCTAAAACCAACTTCATAATGACTTGACCAAGCCTGCTACTAATCCCTTGGAAGAAAAGGAGGGAAAGCTGGATATTTTACCAAAAATAGCCCACTTTGACCGGACCGATACCGGTTCCTACTCGACCGCCGTCAGTTGCGTAACCGCCATCGGTTCCCCGTAAATGACCACTTCCAACCAAAAACAAGGATCAGATTTTCATTTGATCAGGAGAAGGAGAAATCATCGAGAGAATCCAGATTTTGCTGGGCCGAAGCAGAGACAAGTGAAGAAACAAGAAGAGATTGCAGAGAAGGACATCAAGCCCAAGACTGCAACTGAATAACCAGAGCCCAGTAACACTCATCCGAGCATCAGGAGAGGAAACTGTATCCAACTTGGGTCCTGTCTTCATCATCACAATCCAGAAAGTTACATCTACATCAGGGGCAAGTAAGTAGTATGTTATATGTTTCTAAGCACCATTTTCTTGAACCCGTTGATTAATAGTAATCATAAGTTTATTCCTAGATCTACTACCAGCCACTACTGCACTTAACCTTCACTCACACACCCTGATATTGCCCAGAAGGCCATTTTACCACACTCTGAGTCTTCCCTATCCTCCCATCATTCCCCTCAGCCATCCACCAATCCTAATAACCCCACAATCACCTTGCAACAAACTTCTATCCAAAAGAACTTAGATTGCTGCCCCTACCGGTATCGTTTATCCTCTACCGGCATCGGTTATCTAACCGCGGTCGGTTACCCAGTGACCGCCGTCGGTCACTGTGACTTATACCCCAAAACCTTTTGCTTGCCTATTTGCCACCTAACAACCCCAAATCCAGCTTGGTTTATCCCTATAACTCAACCTGAACGTATCAACGACCAGTAACCGAACAAACAAAGTGGCACTTTATTATTGATAGTTTAGTTTCTATTGCTTTGTAACGAGATACCTAAATCGTGATTTTGCAATAGCTTTCTATATTATCATTTGTGTTAAATTGTATTAAAAGGGGAACTGACCACCTTCGAAAGGAAGTTTTTATATTTCCTGGGCATAAGGCAGATCCCTCATTTTTTGTCTAATTAAAATCTTGTGGTCTTGTATTCTTACTTGCAGGTAGTCCTTCCAAGACAAAAAGCAGTTCTTCGCAATCGATCTGATCTCTCTCTATGGTACGCGCACACCATCTCAACATTCAACAGGTATTCCTCCTAGCCCTAACCCTTATTTGTTTCTCGAAGGAATAATAGGATAGAAGCAAGTCTATTCTGCAGAGCCGAAACATTCCATGCGAAACATTTTGGCACGCCCGGTGGGACCCATTTCGGGTTTCTGTTTCTCTTGCTTGCTTTCATTTTAGGAAGCATACTTGCTGTTGCTGTTTTTGTTATATTTAGTGAAGAATTTGTCTTGCTTTCCCAGTTTCGCATTAGTGAAAGTCATCTCATTTGCTTCATCGAATATCATTTTCGATTTGGGTTTAAAACACGTGCATTACATTCTTGCTTGCTGTTTTCAATTCTAGTGAACATAGACTAAGTAACAGGTCATACACGTGGGGGTGATTTCCATGGTATTGACAGGAAATTAATCTTACTTTCACTGCACAACACATACCGAATCACTTCACAATTAACACAACAGCTCAAAACATCCCCCCTTTTCTGTAGTATTCCTCCGCCCGATTGAGGTAACCTTATAAGCCAAAACAAACTTGACATTTCCCCTAAGTCTTTTGTTTAGGATTGACATCATTCCGCGTCTAAAGGCATAAGCCCACAATAATTAAAATTAACCCTAGGGTTAGTCTCTGGATTTGCATGTGCATCTTGTTTGTTTTCAGTTTTGTTTTCTTTGTTATACACTGTCTTCTGTGATTACCTTAGAACAATTTGATAAATATACTGAGCAAATCAGCAGCTTCTTATATTTTCTTATACCAGTCTTATTACACCGACATCGGTTACCTGACCGATGTCGGCTATAGTATAACCGACATCGGTTATCAGACTGATATCGGTTACTGTCTTTTCCAGTTCCTGACAAACCAGCAACCTACCAATTTTACCAGTCTGAGTCTGTTTTTGTTCTTGACAGATTGAAACCCTACTGTAAACTCTTATCCATGGTTGTTATCACTCGAAAGCAAGCTGCCGCCATGGTTTCACATGCTTGCTCTGTTCCTTTGCCTGAATCACCCCCTTCACATTCTATGGGGAATCCTACAGACACTAGCGAGGTTCCTAAAATTCCTGTGGGAGATAAAGAATTTTCCAAATTTCTGGATGCTAATCCTAGCACTGTATAGTACTATTTGTCTCATGCCCTTGACCGTACACCTGACGGTCAACTCCTTGTTGGCATGCCTATCAGTATAACTACTCATTTAGCCCCTTCTCTGCCTGATAACTCCGCTTTGCCTTCCGCATCCTTAGTCCCATCGTCTACCTCAGCAGCTTCAGGGGTCCATATGGCACAGATTGGCTTTCCTTTGGTTAATCTTGGGCCCAACATGTCATTACCGCCGACTGCTCCTACCTCGTCTCTTTTGCAGACTGTTCCATTCATGACTTGCTCTCTGCCACCTATCCACACGATCTTTCCTTCTCAAGCTCCGCCCACCTTTTCATTTCCACACACATATCCGGTAACCTCAACAGCTTATATAGGACATCCCTATTCGGTTGCCTCAACACAGTCGTCCTCCATACCTTATCAACATTTAACCCCACCATTGTCTAGCGGTGGCCCTTGGCCCAATTTGCCTCCGTTTACCACAACCACACCATCATCTCATCCAACTACTGATTTAATTAAACAAATGATGGACAAAATGCAAAACCTGGAGGCTTCTGTTTCAGGAAGTCGTAGTGCCTTGACATACGAGCAAGTTTGTCGGGAGCCTATCCACCCTTCAGTCCCCCTTCATTCATATCCTCCTCAATGGGAATTACCAAAATTTACCTGTTTTAACAGTAAGGAGGACCCTCAACAACACTTGCGATCATTTAGACATGCCTGCTATCTGATTGCTCATGACGACGCTTTACTACTCCGCACCTTTCCCATGTCCTTATCAAGACCCGCTTTGGAGTGGTACAGTGCTTTAACCTAGCACTCAATCTTCTCTTTTAACCAGCTAGCCCAATCTTTCTTGGATCATTTCTCCATTAACATTGCCAAGAAAGTATCTATCACCGACCTCTATGCCATCCGACAATTTGAAGACGAATCTATCGCAGATTTCGTTGGACGATGGCGGGGCCTTATCAACCAACTTACATATGCCTTACCTCAGACCGAACTTATCGAACTGTTTACGCGGGCCTGCGCTAAGCACATCTCTCCTACCCTCCAAATTCAAACTTTTCGTATATTTGACGAGGCCTTTACTATGGCTCAAAAATTAGAGATTCGAGCCTTAGAGGAAGAGAAATTGCGGTTACATAACAAAAACCCCACTTTCCGAACCCAAGATTCCACCAACAAACCTAACACCACCAATCCTCACCCATCGACCACTTCGAAATCAAAAGGCGCTGTGCACGCGGTGATGGTAAAATCCCAACCACCGTCTAATACCCCGCCAAAAACCACCTATAAGTATAAAGCAGAGCCCATCAACTACACTCCCTTGGGAGAAACATACGGCGTGATATTGGAAAAATTGCTCAAAGTAGGAGCCATTACCTTACCTCCTGTTAAACCTCATTCTGGGTTCGATTCCACTCGCGCCATACGTTCTTGGTACAAAGAAAATGACCTCTGTAACTTCCACCGCGTGAAGGGACACAGTCATGAGAACTGCAAGATGTTGAAAAATATAGTGCAGGAAATGATTGATGCAGGGGATATAGCCCTTGATAATCCTAACGCCCCTGCTAACCAAAATTTGAAAATATTCAACAAACCATTCCCGAATCATTCATCTAAACCAAGATATATTAGCCGAGGAGAGTGTTCATGAGATCCATGCAGTCTTCGATTCCTAGCCAAAGACCTCTATCGAACAAATTCTGAATCAAGCCTCTTCACTAACGTAGGAAACCGAACCCCCTTCCTCGTCATCAAGACAAACTGAAATCTTTGCCCTTCCTTTACCCATCAAGGAATTAGATGCCCAGAGTTCCCTTCTCATAAATGAGCCTTCTTACACCACGTCCTTGTAAGACTATGAGCGGATGTTATCTAATTTATCTATTTCCCAGATGTCTCCTTCTACCATTCTTGCTGTACAAGAGGAAGGCTCGCCAATTCTTTTGTCATCCTTAGACGAGAAACCTCTTGAACCGACATCACCACATTCTTTAAACATGATAGATCCTCTCAAACACGCCCTCCTACCTATTAGTCCTTCATCACCTAAATCTTTTCAGCAACCGGTTGATCTCTTAACGCCCATTGATACAGTGCCTCATATACCCCTTGTATCACACCCACAGTGGACTGGAATCACAACCCACCTTTCTTCCATACAAAAGTTCCTATTCACACGTGAGGACTGTCATTCCATAGAAGATAGACAGGTTCTATGGGAACGTTTGAGTACGCCATATTCTACTCAAATGTAAATGACCAATCTTGATGCCTCCACCATATACCCGAAGTGTTTACAGAAGCTTAAAATGCCCATGTCCTCATCTTCACCCACCTCATCTCTACCAAATACCTCATCCACTTCTATTAACTTAGCCAAATCTTCCCCTACGCTTGGGACCTCACCCATACCTAGTCTAACACACCCATCTAAGCGGCTTGATTTATCTAAAAATAAATCCATCCATCCCATTAGGAGACAAACTCAATCTCCTCAACCTATGCCTCTATCACAACTAAAACCATCATCGTCACACCTACCTTCGATATTGGGACCCCATCACTCTACCTTACATCAATATATCATACCTCCTGCATTTTTTTTAAAGCAACCTATGCCTTCTGCACCCATACAGAAATCCAAGGGTATAGCAACACCGTCACCCCGCGTATCCTGTCCACCTATCAACCATAAACAAGTTCCACCATCAAAAGATTTGTTTTCTGTCACTCCTATTTCTCCATGGTTGTTTTCTGATACCACATCATCTGTGGCCTCATCATCCAACCAGCTAAACATAGCCTCTACGTCAAAGAAACCATGGTTAGTTAAAACCCATTACCAAAACTCCTTGGCTAAACCACCCCCCATACAAACCAACCACACCACGTCATCACCAGAATCGACCCAGTCAATAGCCTCATTTTCCTCTGACTTTGACCCACTCAAAGGGTCTTACGCCAAAATCCTTGCTATGTTGGTGGAGAATGCGACCATTTCCCTTCCCCCACTTAGACGTTATGATCCATCTAAACCTCAACCTATAGGTTACGATGAGTCTAAAATCTGCGCTTACCACCGCACACCAGGACATGACGTAGAGGGATGCAAAACGTTGAAAGCCATACTTCGTCCGTCACCTCTATCAGATAGAAAAGTTAAGAAAGACAACTTATGAAGAGAGAGACCTTTAGCTTCAATTCCCTCTCCTATACCACCTGTCCCCGCCTCACCAAGATCTATCATTATTACAGCCCCACCTCTCGAAAACCATGACCTATCCCTACTGTCTTCCTCCTCTCGTGTTCACGAGATCAATATGATTAGTGTTGCCACTCAAGGGCAGAAAAATAATGGGAAAGCGAAAGAAAACACACCTGTGGCATCTCTTTCTCCGTCCACCATCCCAATTGCACCACCACCTAAAGTGGTTATTCGCGGACCCGCCTATCCCATCTCTAATGGCATTTCCCACCGAACTATGATAAAAAAACTTCACCAATCGCCTGTAAAAATGACATTGTATGATCTCATTCAGACTTCTGAATCTCATCGACAAGCTCTCATTGAGATCCTTCAAGGGATAGAGGTTTTACCTAATAAAACCTTGGCTGTTATCTCTATTCTAACAACCAATCATGTTGCTTCGCTCACCAAACAATCTATCTCCCGAACCACTTCTGTCTCTGTATAGCAAGCTGCTGCTTTCAGTTTCTCCGAAGACGAAATTATCGACTTTGGTGCCGAAGATCCTGACCCTGCTCTTTTCATCTTAGCTTATGTCCGAGATATTCGGGTACGTCATGTTATGATTGACGGGGGTGCTAGCCTAAACATCATCTCTTCAAAATCCTTCCAACAAATGAATATCCCTTCTAGTTGCATGTGTGCCAACCCCATCATGTTGCGATTATTCAATGATGCTATTACTTCTACTTTAGGCACCGTGATCCTTAACATTCGTGTAGGACCACGTACTTTACCCGAACTCTTCTATGTCCTTGAGGGAGAGTTCCAATACAATATGTTGTTAGGCCGCCCTTGGATCCGGCCTATGGGATGCGTTCCCTCCACCTTACATAGATGCATAAAATTTGAGTACGAGGGGAAGTCCTACACCGTAAAAGCTGATCCTCCCCCCTTCAAAACTTGCAATATGTTGTATCGCCCTAATGATGTGCTTGTACCAGTCAAGACACCCGTTCATCCAACCGAGCCATCTACTTCCGACACATCTACACCTTCAACCAATGAAACGGCTGTTACAAATATTACTTCCTTTCCCATAGATAACATCCCAACCTCCGACCCCTTAGTAGATGTTTTTCAACGCCTTACGCTGGGGGAGTACCGCCTATATAACGTTAGTTCTTTCCATACCCTGCAGGAGTATGGACAATTACATGCACATCCCACCTACGACCATCGCGTGGGGGAGGTAATCTCTTATGGACCACCCCATTGCCGCACCAACCTAACGTATGGGGGTATTGACGCATCCTCCATTACCCCTGAACCTCCTCTTGGTGTGGTTCCCTTCCAATCTGATTTTCAATACTTGACAAATCGTCGTTTCGCCCTCACCTTCTTGACTCGCTGTGCTTGGAAAGGATTTGGTTTTGGTCTTTACGAACAAGGCCGACATACACTCATTCCCGTGACTACACGCAAACACAATGATCGCAGTGGTCTCGGTTTTCCTGAAACACCTACACAGGAGACACCTCATGTCAGCTGTATCCTGGAAGAAGATGACGTCACCCCTACCAAACCATCATCACCCACTTTGCCATCATCACCCACAGAGTCGATAGACCCTGAATCTATCCCTCCTAACTTTTTTTTTTCATAAATGCTATCTTCATAGGTCCTCTCACTTATCAACGTGATAATGAGGATCCATCTTCTCTTCCCCTTCTGTATCCAAACATGATCGAAGAGGATTCACCTTCGATTAATGTTGTTGAGTGCCAGGATGACGACTCCATCCTCACTTACCTTGGGGCGGATGACTCCTATATTCAACGCGCCTTACCGTCTGAAACTCAAACCATGTTGAATGAGTCGACTATAGAAATCAACATCCACACGGAGGAGGATCCTCACATTGTGAAGATCGGACAATCCCTTAACACATCAGAACAAGCCACCTTTACTACCTTTCTCCATACCCGCAACCAAGCTTTCGATTGGTCCTACGCTGACATGCCAGGAATTGATCCTACCATTGCCATCCATAACATCACCCTAAACCCCGATTCCAAACCAGTCAAACAAAAACTGAGAAAGATGCATCCACGTATCACCCTCTTGGTCAAAGAAGAGCTTCAACGACTTCTTTCTGTTTCCTTCATCTTGCCTATTGACTATCCTCAATGGATTTCTAACATCGTACCTGTCACTAAAGCGACGGGGGGAATTCGGATATGCACAAATTTTTGAGACCTTAACCTCACTTGCCCCAAGAATGACTTCCCCCTCCCAAGTATTGATCAACTTGTTGATCTCACTGCGGGCCATGAAATACTTTCTAATGGTTGGCTTTTCGAGATACAATCAAATTTTGGTAGCCCCGGCCGATCAACATAAAACTGCCTTCATAACTCCTTGGGGAACCTTCTGCTATCGTGTCATGCCCTTTGGCCTTAAGAATGCTGGTGCAACCTATCAACGGGCCATGAATTACATTTTTCATGACATTATGCACACTATCCTTGAGGATTATGTTGATGATCTTCTTGGCAAATCTAAACATCGCAGTGAACATCTCGACATTTTAACCATTATTTTTGATCGCCTGTTGCAATATTCAGTCTGGCTTCAACCAAAGAAATGTGTCTTTGGTGTTCTTTTGGGAAAACTTCTTGGCTTTATCGTCTCTTTGCGTGGCATTGAGGTCGATCCATCTAAAGTCAAAGCTATCCTAGAAATGCCCCCACCCAAAAACCTCAAACAATTGCGTAGTTTGTAGGGTAAACTTCAATCCATCCGGCGTTTCATCTCCCAACTCTCGGATCGATGTCAACCTTTCCATCACCTTCTTAAAAAGGACATTACCTTTCAATGGAGTGAAGAGTGTCACCAAGCCTTTGAAGCTCTCAAATCCTATCTCTTGCAGCCACCCGTGCTTATTCCACCTCAGGATGATCATCCTTTCTACCTTTACCTTTCTGCCACTGACCATGCTATAGGAGCTATGCTCGCACATCGGGACTCGGCACGTCGAGAACAAGCCGTTTATTATATAAGTCGTACTCTCGTGGATTACGAGACTAGGTATACACATGTAGAAAAATTGTGCCTAGCCCTATCATTCGTAGCCACCAAACTCCGACATTACCTCCTGAATCACAAAACTTTTGTCATCACCAACATGGACCCCATTCATTATATGTATGCCAAACCACATCTAAACCAACGCATCACCCGATGGCTTATGCTCCTCGCTAACCTCGACCTTGAGTTTGTACAACAGAAGTCAATCAAAGGACAAACTATTGCAGACCAACTTGCGGAGGCCCCTTTACCTGGGGAACAATTCACCAATTTTAATTTCCCTGACGAACTCATCGCCACTCTTTCACTTAGGGAAGAGTCGTATCAAATGACCCTCTTCTTCGATGGATCTAAATGCCAGTGCGGTGGAGGAGCCGGCGTTGTTCTCATCCCTCTTGACGCTGAACCTATGCCTCTTTCATTCCGGCTTGATTTCCCCTACACTAATAATACAGCAGAATACGAGGCCCTTATTTTGGGTCTCCAGGCGTTACACTTAGGTGTCAAATCTATTAATATTTTTGGCGACTCTCAATTGGTAGTCAATCAAGTTATGGGCATCTACCAATGTAAGAATGAGGAACTTCAAAAGTACAAACATTATGTGGATTCACTTTTGACCTCATTTACTCGTTATTCTCTCCAGACCATTCCCCGCTCCACTAACAAATTTGTGGATACTATGGCTTGCTTAGCCTCGCAAATTCCTGCCGCACCAACTGACTCTGACATATTCGTCTTGGTCCAACAACTTTTTGCCCCATCCTACTCAGCCCCGGTAGTTTGTATGATAAATATTGTGTCTACTAATTCACAGGATACCTAGTACCACCAATTTCATGACTACCTTACAACCTCTGTTCTCCCACCTAACCTTACTAGTAACGGCAAACATGTTTTTCTTAAAAGTGTTTCTCGTTATGTTGTCATGGGGGGACTCCTCTATAAACGTGGCTTTGATGGCATCCTCCTTCGGTGTCTAACCGGTGTGGAGGTCACCTATACCATCTAACAAGTCCACGATGGGATTTGTGGTGGACATTTTAGTGGCCTTGCCGTGGCTAAACGAATCCTTCGCCTAGGTTATTATTGGCCTACTCTTAACAACAACTGCTACAAATATGTTAAGTGTTGTGTTATGTGTCAACAACATGCCAACGAGATCTTTGGCCTTTCTCACAATGGGGTTTAGACCTTATTGGTGAGATTCACCCGACCTCTTCACAACGTCACCGTTGGATAATCACAGCAACCGAATATTACACAAAATGGGTGGAGGCCATTCCACTCATTTCAATCAAAAAAGAAAAAATTGTCAAATTTGTTAACCATCACATTATCTGTCGTTTTGGTATTCCTCATCACCTAATAATAGATAATGGTAAATCTTTTAAAAATAAGTTGTTACAAGACCTTTGTGACAACTTTGGTATCAAACTTAGTTTCTCATCACCTTACTATCCGCAGGCCAATGGTCAGGCTGAATCTTCTAATAAAACCCTAACCAAAATCCTCATGAAAGTTGTCAATGAGTCCGGAAGAAACTGGCATGATCACATTCCCTTTGCCCTTTGGGCTTATCGTACTAGCATTCGTACCTCCACTAATGCCACACCATTTTCTTTGGTATATGGTACCGAGGCTGTCTTGCCTCTCGAAGTACAAATACGCTCCCTCAGAATATCTCTTCAGGATATTCTCACCAACGATGATTTCCACCAAGAGCGGTTAGCCCAATTAGAGCTTCTTGACGAGCATCGTCTTATGGCTCTTGATCACCTTCAAATCTACCAAAAGCGCATCAAGCGTGCTTATGATAAACGGCTTCATGAGCGTACTTTTAAGGTTGGCGATCTTGTCCTCAAAGAGAATCAACATGTAACCAAACTAGAAAAGAGTAAACGTGGCAAATTTGCTCCTAATTGGATTGGGCCTTACATTATCACTCACACTTATGGATCAGGCACTTATCGTTTAGCTTCGCTTAATGGTAAACCTGAGCCTGAGCCCCTTAATGCCTTGCATCTTCGACCATTCTACTGTTGAAATTAGTGTTATATCACTGCTTATCTACCTTACGCTCATCCCTTGAGCTCATTTACCACCGCATACACTTTGTTTCATACATCTCAAAATCCAATCAAGCTCACATGGTTTGATTATCACCTCTCCTTAAAATATGCCTTCCCCTTTTAGTCTAGTCCATGACTTCAAAGTATCACAATGACACATTCTTAATTACACACTTATGGGATTTTCTTGAGTCAAACTTCTTACAAAAAAAACTAGATGCTTCATGCCCAACGGACATCTAGACCTCTAACTTATACAATAGACTGCTCCCTTGAAGGACAACTATATGCCAAACTATTGCTCTTATTATATATAGACTGCTCCCTCGAAGGACAGCTATACATAAACACTGCATCTGCTACTATAAATAGACTGCTCCCTTGAAGGACAACTATACACAGTCAGCCTTATCAGAAGCTTCTCGCATTGATCAGCTTCGTGAAGACCTCAAGAACAACAAAATACATATCCCATGTAGACTTCCCGCATCGATCAGTCTATATCCAGAAAAATAAAAATACAAGTAATACTTCAAAGCACTTTTGAGTCATGGACTTGTCTATTTAGGTTTGGTTTTCTTTTTTCAGAATCATCATCTTATAATAAGTTCTCTGCACCCTCGCCCACATCAACCACCGCACCCCACCATTTGTCAAAGCACCAAAACTCAAGGGACGTGACGTATATCTGATATATTGTGATTATACCACTCTTTTCACCTGTCGACTTCTCGCCTATGCAAGGTACCTAGGGATTCAAGCTCATCCTACATTAATATGTGGTTTGTTTAGCTCTTCTCAATTACGGGACACTCTTGCCTCTTTTGCTCGGCTCTAGGATTGTGTGTTGCCCTTAATCAGGACACAATTCCCTACTACTTGGGTATGCTAACTTTCGCTTCACCCATACCTACACCAACAACATTACCCTACCAACATCAAATTTTTACTAACCAACAAAATTGCCTAACCACAACCAAATTTCCTGAATTCACCTCTCCCTTTTCCTAAGGGAGAACTACATCGGTCTGAGGCCCTTCCTTGCTTTGTGCAATGGGCTATGTAGGCAGCACTTAGGAGACATGGGGTCTCCCAAGGTTAGCTCGATCATCCCTTACCATACCCTATCATGTATTGTAAATATAAATATTTTTTTTTTGTGTATTTCTATTTGCCAACGTTCCTCTTTATCCTTTTTCAAAACAAACAAAAACAACATCCAAAACACAACCATTCTTATTATTATCATCACTCAAAAGAACATACATCTTTAGTTTTATTTTAGATGTTAACCAAATACATCTTCTCTATCATCGACTTGCAGGTCAGCATCCTTATTTATTCTAATATTCCTATAAAATCCACTTAGACTCTTGCACCTCCTCCTGAATCAGGTGGTGATCGCGATCGTCGATGCCTCTCAACTAGCCTCTCCATCCTCAAAGGTGCCACTGCCATTGGTTCCTCCCATTGATCTGCCAACATCTCCTGTAACATATGAATACGTCCTCTCACGTGGAGGAATCTTGCCTCCAGTCTCTCCACTCGTAGCTGTGAAGCCTCTAACATTCCCATTGTCTCATTCACCTGTGTTTGAAACTGGCGAGCCAAATCTTGTAGATGATCTCTCTCCGCTGTAATCACAACTATGTCAGGGCACTCACGTGCACCTCGCAGCTCTGCTACCCACCATACTCTATAGGCCTCCGTAGTTCCCGCATCCATAACCCTACGATCGGCTGCTATCTCTTCTGGCCCTTCTGGAGGTGTCAGCCGGGGAGGTGAGAATGCTGCCTCGGCGTCGATCCTCATGTATGGTCTATATGTCATAGGAATATCCTGAACGAACCCAAATTGTCGCCGCACGCGATCTAGAGGAATCCTTTCGTACTCGCCCGACCTATGCCCTGCGATCCACCTCAATCGCTCTACACCCCTCAACTCCTCAGCTATGTGCTCTGTCACCATATAGTTCCCGTACGGCCTCCAACAAATATCCACAACAGTCACCATTTCCCATACCTATCTATAATACTCGATGTCATCTATCACAGCCTGGGATCTCGCTTCTTGTTCTGTCTGGACCCATCGTCTGAATCCCAACCTTTGCACTCTTGTCTCTCCCGACTCAATGGGTCGGCCTATTAGACGTACACAAACAATATGCTCATAGGCCCAACAATGTAATAAGTACGAACAATCCAGTGTCGTCCTGTGTTTTCGCTTGCATGCCCATAAACCCCTATATAACTCTGCCAGATAGGCAGGTGCCCATGTGAATGTCACGCTCATTTCTATAATTTCCCAAATAACACTCATCAATGCTTTGGGAAATCTTCCCCCTTCTGCCCTCGGTAATGCATAATACCCCACTGCTATCATTAATAGCATGGCCAACCTTGTTTCCTCAGGGTGTGTTACATACATTGTACCATACGTAAATGATAAACCTCGCTGTGTCAAATCTCGTGTAGCTGACCCCAATACTACTGTTATCGCTACTCGCCCCGCGCTGGGCAATGCCTGATACACTGTTTTTCCTATCATTGGGAGTCTCAAAATATGGAACACATCTTCCAAAGTCACTGTCATCTCCCCTGTTGGTAGATAGAAGGTATTCTTTTCTGGATTCCATCTCTCAATCAACGCCTGCAACATAGCATGGTTACGCGCGATTCTTGAATAATAGCGGATTCCACTTAACCCCAACCAATTTATCAATGCCCATTACGCTGGTGTTACATCCGCTCGGATTCGTGACAACAACGCTGGCACAGTATCATTCATCCTTAACCTTGCTTCTGCCTGCATACATCAAAACGACACATAATTATTCAAAAGAACAAATCTCTACGGGTTTTTTCTCAAAATCTGGAAACCCTTACAGTAACTGATAGCGGTTATGCATAACCGATACTGGTTGGCTAACCGATACCGATTACTTATAAACGATACTGGTTACTGTCAAAATATATCTACCCTGCTTCAAACATACACCTTCGATATTTATGAAGCCTGTTTACTCCTATTTCTACCTAAAAACATACAGGCCCACCCTGTTTACCTGCCCCGTAGCACTCATACCATCCCCAACCCTTGCCTATCACCTTTTTTCTAATCTTTACCCACTTACAGTTCTTTCACACTATTTACAAACACATGCAAGAATCAAATTACAACCAAACAATTTACCTCTCCGGATGCAGCAGCTTGGGGCGGAACATGTCTTCCCCCTCGTCCCTGCCTGCTGGATGCTTCTCCTCATTCAGCCATGTTCACCACCCTCTTCAAATATAACTTGTCTTTCTACCTTCTGAATCTCAGCCCACGCTCACTTCACCTGTCTCTTTCCTCCTTATCACTCAAATTCTTTCATGCAATTACCTGTAGCAGTTTTCAAACAGCGTCGCATTTGCATATTTAACGTGTTTCATGACTCTAAAAATAAGAATGCTAAAAATAAGAACTTAAGTTGCCAACCCAGCAGTTCTATTTTTAGGAAAACAATTCTTGCATAACCAATATCGATTTTGTAACCTATACCGGTCATATATCTACCGACATCGGTTACATAACCGATATTGGTCACTCCCAACATGTTACTTAAACCTAAGCCTTTTCTTCATTTTTGCAAATTTTTGTGGCGCCCGTCCCTTTTTCCTGCATGAACAACACCATTATCCATATTTTTCATTAAATCCACATCTCATTACAATTTCATCAATATCATCTATCTATATTACCAAAAACAAACAAGCCATCAACTAAGGATATCAAAAAACTATCAATCTATACACCATTTGGATCCAACTCATCAGATACAACCATTTAATATTCACACACCAGCGACCAACCATACAACATTTCATAATATAACATGTCAATTAAACTCATCATTTATATCTATATACATCCCATCAACAAAAGACATCAACATCATTAATATATAACACCATGTCCATCAAACTCATCATACATCACATATCACAAACCATCGACAAAAAATTTAACGCATTTTACGCACAGCATGTGGGTCAAATCATCATATCTATATATATATATATATATATACAAAGTTTCAAATATACAATGTGCCCTGCATCGGGGCCTCTGTGATCTCATAATACAACAAAGCCGGCACACAGGACACAATAACTATCAATAATCTCGACTCGGCTCGCAGGCCGGTCTCTCATATCAAAAACATACTCGGCTCACAGGCCGGTATCAATTGTACAACCTGTACTCGGCTCATAGGCTGGTATATAAATAAATGAATGAATAAATGAATAAATAGGCATGCAGGCCTCTATCAACACAGCCGGTTCACAGACCGGTGCCCATGTCCAATATATAAAATGTGCAGGGACCCCTCAGCTCTCTCCACCTCCCTCTGCCTATCTGCCTGCTGGTCCCTATCCTACCTCTCGCCTCCTGCCTGTGACGGACCCACCAGCTGTGGCTGCACCTCCCTGAGACCTCTGGCTCCGAGAGGTCTCTGCTCTATGTGCCGCATAGGGTTGATAATCAGCCCCGGTACCATCAAGAATATCCTGATAGTATCGGGCCTCCGCTCTAGCCTCCATGTAACGCTCTCGAGCCACCGTAGGTGCTGGGGCTGGTCCCCTGACACCTACTACCAGTGCCCCCTGTGCCTGTGCTGGTGCCACTGGTGGTGCCTGTGGATGTGGTGGTACCTATACCTATGCCTAGGGCTGTGGCTGTGCTGCTGCTGGTAATGGTGCCTGTGCCTGTACCTGAGCCTGGGCTAGCTGCCCCTGTAAAACACCTATTTGTGTCTGTGCAGCAGCAAGCTGCCCTTGTAATAACTGTACTTGGCCCCTGAGCTGATCTCGCTCTGCTGTCACCGTTGCCAAGTCCGGCTGTGTAGGCTGTGCTATCCTCGCTGCTCTCTGACCAGCCCACCAAACCATATATGCTCCCATATAACCAACATCATCTACAGTGTCATCTGCTGGCCTCTCAGCAACCCAAACTAGGACCAAGGGCTATGGTGCAGGTAGTGGGGCCTCTACATCATCCCTCCAGTACTGAGGGAAGGGAGGTGGCTCGTCCTGTTGCAGCACCATCTGCCTGCGTACCCTCTCTAGGGGTATCCTCTCATACTCTCCCGACCTCCATCCTGCTATCCAGAAAGTGTACTGGATCAAGCGCAACTGTAATCAGGCTCCTCTACGTGGGTGATGACCTCTTTAAGGTCTCCATACGATATCTACCGCTGTCAGGCCCTCTAATAAATTCCTGTAATAAGCGACGTCCCACCCTGCAAGCACTACTTGTGGCTGGCCCACGACCCCCAACCACCTCTGAAAGCCGTATCTATATATGACTTGTCGCCCTGGCTGCTAGGGCAGCCCTACTGGTCTAAGGCATATGATGTGCTCATATGCCCAACACTGCAGCAAAAACGTCGAACAAATCCCGAATCGCCTCATCCAGTGATAGCCCCACAGCTCTCGATACAACTGTACCAAGTATACTGGTGCCTAAGCATAACAGGTGTGCTCCTCCACCATCTCGTGTAGAACCCCCATTAGCGCCAGTGGAAAGTGGCCTCCCTCTGAGTCTAGGAGGGAAAAGCAGGTGATTCCGATCATCATCAACATGGCAAGCCGTGTCTCATGGCGATGCGCACGGTACATATCCCCATACCCAATGCTCGTGCTGTGATACGTCAATAGCATGGCTGCATCCCCGAAAACCTGTAGGATGCTGTCCATGGCAGTCTTTGCGTCCACCTGAAAGACTGCCGCTCCCTCAATCGGCAGTCGAAGGATACGATACACATCCTCCAATGTGATAGTCATCTCCCCAGTCGGGAGATGGAACACATTGGTCGCCGGATCCCATCTCTCGATGAGGGCGACCATCAAACTATGATCCCTATCAATTGCTCTGTACCGCTGGACTTCGCCGAGTCCCACCTCGCACATGATACCCCAGTGTGCTGCGGATATGTGTGGCCGCATCCGTACCAACAGCGGGGGTATCCTATCCCGCATCGTCAGCTGCTGACGTGCCTACAAAACCAACCCACAGTATTAGCCCTACTCTTTATCACAACATCTACTTATACCCTCTATACCCTTTTTTTTTTTTTATCCCCCCGACCACAACCCGACTCCATACCACACGTCTACACCCATCTATCTTCCCCTAAAAACTTCTATGCTATTCCCCCTCCCTCTTCACACCTAAACAAACAACCCACACCATACTCAAACGACCCAAACCATGCCCAAATACCTTAACCACATCTAAAAACTTAAAACAACAACACAACCCAAACCATACTCAAACACCCTACACCATGCCCAAATACCCAAACCACATCCACAAACTCAAAAACAAAATCACAACCCACACCAACAAATTGAAATAAACCTAAGTCAGGACCGCCCCTATACTGAAACACCCAAACAATGCCACAACACCCCCACCCCAACCCCAACCATACCCAAATCACCACCCAAAACACAAAAACAACAACATAACCTAAACCAACAAAAATAGCTAAAAATCACTAAGGACCGGTACCGGTCCGCGGTCCCCTTTCCACCGACGCCGGTCCAGGACCGACCGACACCGGCCACCCACAACCCCCGCCTTTTCCAAAAAATAGCAACCGATGCCAGTCGGTTAGCGACCGACATCGGTCGCTGTAACTTCCCGGATCAGAACCCCGCGCGGCCCCCCGCACCTACATTTTTTCATTTTCTTACCAATTTACCCACCCAGATAGCCTAAAAACCTACCCACCCAGCCGCGTTGGCTTATTTCACCTATCTACCCTCTCTATTTTTCAAATCATTTCCATTTTCAAATTATTTCCTAAAAAATGTACATTCCTACCCAAACCCCAAATATAGCATAATGCAATAAAATACACACAATGAGGGGTTTCGAACCTACCCGTATGACCACACGTCATCGTGGAGGGATGGGTGGTGGTGGTCCAGCTGGTCCAGCCCCTCCTGCTCCTCCTGGTTGTGCCATGGCTCCAAATGTCCTCTTCTGGGTCCTCCACCAATCAACTGCTGCCTCCTCCTCACTCGGGCCCACTAACAACTAACTCCTCCAGTCAAATAGCGCCACCTCATGCAACTAATGCTCCAATCTTAACTCTCCACGTCAGACAACTCAAATTGATTTCCAAATTGCAAAAGTGATAATGACAGGCCGTATTTTTCTTTTTATAGGTTTTTCGCCCATAACCGATATCGGTTTTATTGTGCCCTAAGGAACCGGTATCGGTACCATAACCGATATCGGTCATATAGAATCGACATCGGTTTTATTCCAAATTTCCCCCAATTTCTGTCCTTATTTACTATTTGCCCTTTTTCACCTACATCGCCTATATCAACCTTTGCTGCAAACATTCTAGCCATTTGGCCTGACCCATGGCCGCAACCCAACAACTTGGCCCGACCCAAGGCCTCACCCTAACCATCTGGCCCAACCCAAGGCCTCACCCTAACCATCTGGCCCGACCTAAGGCTGCCACCAACCTATTTGGCCCGACCCAAGGCTGTGACCTACCCATCCGGCCCGACCCAAGGCCGTAACCTACCCAACCGGCCCGACCCAAGGCCGTAACCTACCCATCTGGCCTGACCCAAGGCCTCACCCCAACCATTTGGCCCGACCCAAGGCCGTAACCAACCTATTTGGCCCAACCCAAGGCTGCAACCCAACCATTTGGCCCAACCCAAGGCCGCAACCAAACCATCCGGCCCGACCCAAGGCCTCACCCCAACCATTTGGCCCGACCCAAGGCCGCAACCCAACAACTTGGCCCAACCCAAGGCCTCACCCCAACCATTTAGCCCGACCCACGACCGCAACCCAACAACTTGGCCCGACCCACGGCCCTCACTCATCAATTAGCGTGACCCAAGGACGTACCACTTAACTACTTCGCCCAACATCAACAACATACACTTTTATCCACCCAGTAGCCTTTTGTTCAATCCAACACACCTGTTCGTTTTTTAGCATGATTAGGGTCCTTGACTTGATCTGTCGACCAACTTTGCCTAAGACCTAGACCGTGATGTTTATCTCAACCAAACCAACCATTTGGTACTTCCAAACATGCCTAAATGTTCCTGTACCTTACCTGTTATATACCGTGGAGCTACTTCCTATGCCTTGGATACCAGGATTATATCACCCTTGTTTGGATAAACTATCGACCTTTGCCTATGCATTGTTGGTTTTAGTACTTCAAAAACTAGTCTTCATTTCAGGAGCAACCACTAAACTTTCAGGTCTTATCCCAGCCTTCTCACCCTCATTCATGGAGGAAACTAAAATACCCTGTATAATTCATGACCACTATGCATGATATTCACGCTACCTCAATCTGTGGCATAGATTTGACATCCATTTCACTTTATTCTTAATATGGAGTATTCACTTGTTATTATTGTCTGTGCAGCTTTACAAACACAATCTACACGACAATAAGGGGCTAATGTAGACACCAAATTTGTGTCTTACGACCCCTTGTGACCTATATATCATCTTAAGAAACTTGGAGCACCTCTCTAACCTTCAATATCTTCATACAAATATTTATTAATTACCTTATAGGTCCTAATGGAGTTCACATCACACATACCTGCCAGTCTCTGAAGAGTGAGAAATTTCATACACTAAACCATATTCTTCATTACTCCTAGGGCTAACCTATTTGGGAAGACCTATGGACCTTGGTAAAATTATCACATTCCTATAGAATACTTAATCCTCATCCGAACCTATATTTAACCATATTCTTGCATCTTTAATGATTTCCCATTCTAGTTCTCAAAGCACCAAATACCAATTTTATGCTTGAGACATATAATAATAGGAAAAGCTGGCTGTTTTACCAACCAAATCATCCCATGTAATACTTCATAGACCGGATCTATACCGGTTCACTACTCAACCGCCGTCGGTTGCATGAACCGCCATCGGTTCCCTGATAACTGACACTCTTCCACTTCCATTTCTCAAAGGATCTGATTTCACAGGTCTTGATGCCACTAGAATTAGAAATCATTGAGAGAATCCAGACTTTCGCTACGGCTTTAGCAGAGACCTCAGTCAAGACTCACCTCATACATAGATTGTAGAGAAGGTCTTCAGGCCCAAGACTGCAACTGATTGACTCTAGAGCTTCTCATTTACACTCATCTGAGCATTAACGAAGAAGTCACTACAAGCAAATTGGGTCATTGTCTCCAACTTGTCAACTGAGCTCCTGAAACTTGCATCGAGAACTAGTAGGCAAGTAAGTCAGTATGAGATCATGTAGTCTGAAGCACCATAGAATGTCTTGAGCCTGTTGGGGGATAGTAATCATAAGAATATGAGTAGATCTACTACCAGCCACTACTACACTGAACCTGTAACCCACATACCCTGATGAAATCCCAGAATAGGGAGATTCATACCACAGGTGTTATAGATCATTCCCTATCCTAAAATCAATAGAGCCTAATTGCCAGTTTGATAAATCCTGATTAACCCCATTGGGTCACCTTGCAACCAACTGTGTAGCTTGAGAAGATAGGTGATGAGAGGAGAGTGAAGAAAGAGGGAGAGAAGATCCTCTACCGATGAATAGGTAATTATAACCGCGGTCGGTTACCCAGATAACCGCAAAAGGAAACTGTGACTCATACACCAAAACCCTTTGAAGAAGTCTAAGTAGCCATTTTACAACCCCATATCTAGCCTGTTTGAATATTCTTAGTAAGTTAACCTGTAGCTTATCAACGACCAGTAATCGAAGTAGAAGCTTGATTGGATGCTTTATTGGGAGTTGATTCTTCTAAGAAAGTAGTGGCTTTGAAGTTCAAGTGGAAGATTGACCTGATTCGTGATTTAGTTATAGCTTTCTATGTTGAGAGGATGCTCAATAGTGTTGAATCATATGTAACATTTGTACTGACCATTTTTTTCCAAAGTTAGTTCTTATGGTTCCTAGGCCTAAGGTTTTTCTCTCATTGAATGTTGTCTCCCACATTAAATCATGTCTCTCTGTGTGTTCTCTGTATTAATTTCTTGTAAATGATGTTGTGGTTTCATCACACCAAGGAGTTCTAAGCAATCGATCTAATCTTTCTGTACGGTACGCGCACACCATTTCAACATTGAATAAGCATTGATTCAAGCCCTAACCCTTATCAGTTCCTCAAAGGAATGATCCAACATAGAAAGCAAGTCTATTCTGTAGAGCTAAAACATTAGTCCATGCTACCTCCAGTTTCTATCTTAGAGTACCATCCTATCTTGAAATAGTCAGAACTTGTTCTTCACAAATTGAGATATGGTTAACCTATCAAATATCATCATCAAGAGATTAAATCCTATACCATTAGAAATAGATTTGAGACCTACTTTTCCTAACATCTTACATAGCCTTCCAAATCCACGATGGAAGAGGTTCAAGAAGGTCAATTTCTGTAACTTGCACATTTAGGCTTCTAGGTCGCAACAGACCAATCTTGAGAGGCAATTTGCTCCATCACTAAGGAATTCACTTCCAAGCTTTGAATAAAGCATCCCCAACTCCTCTTCATCATCTCTTGTATAAGAACTCAAGAAACCTTCAAAAATAATGAATAAACTTAGAAATATCATCGACCTAATGAAGCTACTCAAGACTGATGCTAATAACCAAACATTTTCTAGACATTGAAAGTTCAAATATTAGGTCATAACTGCACAGAAATCCTTTGTCAAAACCAAAATAACGGATATTTCATTGCAAGTCTCTATGGAACGAGGATCACAACATGATAACTCTAAGGCTGGAAATCAAAACTCGAGCCTAGAAAGGGACATGTAAATCAGCTATTATCACCACAGAAAAGATCCAAACTACGTTAAATCAACTAGTCCTTTGACAAATAGGGCACAATTTTCACTTTAACACCTCAACCATGATATGAAATTATCATGGAAAAATGTAGTAGTAGACAAGTAGGCTGAGAAGATAAAAACCAATGCCCATATTTATTTCATACAGGTAAGTTGAGAAACTTTTCCACAAATTGAACTTCTTCATAAACAAACATATTTTTGAAACCGGCCAGCATACTGAATGTTTTAGCATTACAGTAGATTTCTAGAAATATGGGGGATTATTCTACAACCTCAAATTATAAATTTTGAAAAAATATGGACTGTACATTATGGAACACAATGTTGTTCTCCATAGTCTCTTTGAGATATGTGTCTTGATTTGGGTTTTAAAGTCAACTTGATCTTTCCTAATGATCATTCCACTGAATATTGATCTGATCATGTTACCACCTCATTATTTTTGTAAAATATTATGATCTCAATGTAAAAGCACCCACCAAAATCTAATTAGGCCCCATGTAAATCATACAATCCATAATGAGCATCTAAAGTGGACTACTTATATCACAAAAACATACTCTAGAAAACCTGGTTTTACCAAAACTCTCATAGCAAACAACAGAGATTCAGGGTGTGAAACGTCAGATTTTTGTTAGAAAATTGTCAGTTATGCAACTTAAAAACATCCAAAAATAAAGGTCAATACCTCAATATATATCTCAAAGATTACAGAAAAAATGAACTCTCCAACAACAATGTCCTACCTGTGTCACTGATATCCTTTCTGTTCACCTTAAATTGCAGTGACGTATGGACCTGGAAGACATTACCAAGTCTATACCTATGCAAAAGGGAGTTTGAAACTCATCACACATAGTTATGATGCAAGCCTCATCAACTGATGATACCATGATTTCTATAGGAATTACCATATCGAAAACACACTACTATAGAATTACCATAGAGCTATAACGCTCCAATTACAATAGGAATTTTTGCCTAGAAAGACTTTGATTAGACCACCAGTGTTTCACCTTCGGGAGCACCAGTGATGATTTATTGAAAGACTCAATAACAGATGGAACACTGTAGTCACTTTTTGCATTGATTACCTTTTGTTAAACAAAGCAGGTTCAATTTCTCAGAATAGATACCCAATGGCCCTAGGATTCCCTGATCTGACTCTTGTTCACGGCAGTGTCAAGATTTGATTTTTTCCTTTAAGCGGTAATCGGGGCTGCTAAGTCACTAGATCTTCGATCTGGATCATCATCAATTACAAGATTAAGGCTCAAGGACCTCAAAGTTTTAAACCGACCCACTTTCAAAACAAGGTATGGACATGTATGAGTTCATGGATAATGGAGCCAAAATTTGACGGGGATTAACAAATGCACCTGCGTCATTTATGAATTTAATGAATAATATATTGTCAGAGAATACTTGAAGAAAAATTTTTTCTCATATTCTTGGATGACATTCTTATATTTTCTAAAAGTCTTGAGGAGCACCATGAGCATGCCAAGAATAGTTTTGAAAATAATGAGAAAGAGATGGATTATCCATGGCCATAGAAATATCTAACAATGTTCTTTCTAAATGAGGACAAAGGTGCAATAAAATTTTCACGCGTACATGTGATAAGTAAGAATGGAAAAATTATCAAAACGTTGTAGACTGGAGAGTTCAAACAACTTCAAAGCATGAATAACTCTAGTGGCCTTTCGGACTTCAAAGAATGTACACAAAGTTACTTGAACACTTCATGGAGGCTGTGCTAGCTCAAACTATTAGAAAATTTGATTTAGAAAGATTAGGGGTAAGGATGGTTGAGGGTGACAATAACTAAGTTTATAGAAGAAGGATAATCAACCCACTCATTTTTGCCACATAACCACTCATTTATAGGAAGATCCTATGAAATCTCCCTGCATTCAAAAAATAACAAAAAGATGAAGGAATTAGAACTTGTTGGTTGGATATTTTTTCAACCCAAAATATGAGTTTCAACCACAGTATATGTGATTAAATACCTCCTCAAAGACAGGTGAGGCTACCTGTTTGCTACTAATCTAAAACCCAGCGAAAACAATATATACAGTATTCACACTAATCTAACCATTGGGGGTTGGGATGAGAATCCCGAAATCCACATTCACACGATTCAAAGGATATTGCTTTCATAAGTGAAATGGGGTTAGAAAATATTACAATGAAAGAAGCACAATGGAAGGGAAATGAGGGAAACGTATTTTCTTTCGAGTAAACGCAGAGCACGAAATAATCATACGAGCTTTAGATTCATAAATATAGTGTCCGAGATGATTAGAAACAATAAGATACTATGCAAAGAATAGCTTTAAGATCATGAACGTAAGAACAATGTCTTAAGATAAGATATATCCCACAACACAAAGTTTGCGAAATAATATCAACTTCTATTCTTTGAAATGATTGAACGAAAACACAAATTTTTTCTTCTTTCCAATAGCCTCTGAATATTATCAAAAATTCTCAACCCTTTGGAATGCATAAGCATCCCTTATTTATAATAAAAGGGAAGCAAGAGATAAAACAGGATAAATCCTATAAAAGTAGTGTTCTGCTAAACTAGAGTTCTAGCTTTGCTTGATTCTCACGCAGGAGACCAAGTCAAAATTTGACTTCCTACATGAATGACAATACGGAAATGAAAAAGATATGCCGATTCTCAAGATTGAAATGTCATGAAACATCAAGAACTTAATCTGAGTCATCATCTTTCGATCCTTCATCTTTCTCTTCCTCCAACTGACACCTGTTTGTTCTGGAATTCTTGGAACCTTCCGAATTATGCCTTGCATTTCATTTTTGTCAGGTGCAGTAGAATGATCATTCCAAATTTCACAGGTTTCATGGATATCACTAGCACCGCCGGGAAGCTTTTTCAATCCTTTTGCTGAGATTTCTCAAGGCCTCAAACGAATCTTCAATTCTCACAAACTCGATCAATGACTCTCAAGGTACCAAATCCATCTACAGGTTCATGCTGAACAGACTCTTGAACTTGTTGGAAAAGATCATCTGCTGATAGTGACACTTGAGTTTCCAACTGACACCTTTGGACAAATCTTAAGCAACTCTTCTTCCAAATCACTTTTTCCATCAATCAATTTATCCCTTGATTCTCTCAACTTAGCTGCAGGCTTTGTTGAGAATCCTCACCCTGAACTTGATGGCTTTAGTCAGCTGAAAATGCTTATCCGTATGTGGGATAACACCTTCTTCTACCAAGAGATGTGCTGGTATTTGCTTTAATACTTGGAGAGCTTCATAATTCAAATCAAGATGTCCAAGTTCTTGAGAAAACTCATCATCCATCTTCTCTCCATCCTTCTGAATATCTTCCACAGATTGATGAACTTTCACAACGTCTTGTATCACCTCCTTCCCTTGTTGGAGTAACCTTTGGATCCATTCGTCGACCACTCTTCCTTTGTTGGTAATCTTCTCAATTGTAGGTACTGATGAGAAATCAAATCTGGCAGGGAGCAGAAGCAGATGGTATGGATTCAAGGGGTTTTGAGAGTTTAAGAAAAACCTCAATCAACTACTCCACTTTTTCCTTTAAGCTCATCTCTGCTGTCTTTTGTTTCTTTCAACTTCTGGCGCAACACGTTTGTGGCATCCTTTGCATCTTGCTTGCGCCCCTTTTGCTGTCACTCTTCCCTAGAGCCACCCTAGTTACCTAATAATCAGCAGGCTTTTACATCTTCTTTAGTTTTGCCAGCTCGCGGGGAGTGGTGATCTCTGCGAACTTATCTCCTGAAGCGTCCATCAAAACCCTTGAAACTGTTTTGGGTTTCTTGACTGATCTAGCAGTAGGAGCCTTAAGTGAGCTGAAATCAAAGGCTGGTAGGGGCACAATCACCTTCCTCTTCCTCGGAGTTTGCTCGAGTATCCATTGCGGTGTATCAGAGGGAGTTTCCAATGGTTGTAGTAAGCTGGTATTCATACTCTCAAGGGGAGAAGATTCTACCAGTGGAGGGGGAATAGTTAGTCAACGTGGTAGTAGGTCCAATAAAAAGAGGCACAGGAGGTGGGGGAGTGTTGGTGATCACTTGGGTTCCCAGCAGAGAGGGGTGAGAGTCCGGAGAAAATATTGGCCATTACTTGAAGAAGTTGATGGGGAATAAGGAGGCTGGGAGTGGTTGTTGAGGAAAGAGGCATAGATTTAGTTTCCAAAGCCTTGGATGCAAGAGATAAGGTCTCTTCAGTTGAGAAATCAGCAAATGGTGAAGACCAGAGAGCCGGCTTCCTCCTCCTTCTAAAGTAATCTCCCCTATTTCTAGTGGTTTTGGTGATTCTGGCATATTCACCATTTGAACTGGAGAGACAATTGAAGAGATTTCTCTTTCTTTCTTCTTTTTGACAATCTTGACCTTTATAGACCCCCTAGAAGATTTTTTGTCCTTCTCCTTTTTGTAGGGCCCCGCCTCTGAAGCAGCCAATTCTGAAAATTTATCATCCTTAAAACTCATTCCCCAAGAGGAGATCCATTTCTTTGGTACGATGCCAGAATCTAGGGCTGACCTATCTGTGATGGAGGCTTTTTCACTGATTGACCAATCAATAGGCGGGGAAAACATATTGATCTTCATTTAACCCATCATAGGAAAGATCCAAAACACTTTCATTGTCACTTGTGCCTTCTGGCAAATCAAAAAGCTCAAGTGTTTGAATCTCAGCAATTGTTAATCTGCTATGATCCTTCCTGCAAATAGCAACCTCATCACGCAGATCCATCCAGATGTCCTCCATGCTTGGCTTGTGTAGGTGCAGGGCTTCCATATGTTCTGAGTACTCCTTGAATGTCAAACCCATCCCGAGGTTTCATATGCTTCCTCAACTTCTCCTGGAGCTCATGGATTCAACATTTTTAGCCTTTCACCACTGTTGAACAAGTGTATCTTCCAATAGAAATTGGGAAGGATACAGCAGCCTTATGTTTACTCTGATGGAATTTATGAAAATCCAATAGCTGCCTAACTAGTTCCAGCAATATCAGTTTATCCCCTGGATATCGAGGCAGATGGAAAGGATCCCCCGAGTACATAACCACTCGAAGATATGTGAACTTCTTGAATTATAAGAAGACACATCCCCATTTGGAAACTTCAGCCCAGGCCTCATCTGAGACTCTTGTCTTCCTCAACTCAGGGTTTAGCCTGCAGATGTTTTCATAAAAGAAGGCATCATTCACCCTTCTGAATTGGTCTTGGGATCCCTTCCTTGTCAGTTGAGGGAAGTACTGATACACATGGTTCCCCATCCTGCTTCCCTTGGTATCCAATCCGGGATAGTTCCTCATCCCGGCCACTGCATATGTGACATATGAAGACATATAAAATTTCCCTGTGGACAAGACTGTTGTCAATTGGGAATCTATCTCATTACTAATGAGAGTGCCCCAGTCAATCCCTTTTTGATTCTTCTTTATGGTGATCATGAATTGATACATCCACCCTTGGAACACATTTGATTTGGGGTAAACCAAAAACCTGACTCAACAAAGTGATGATGTCATTGATCTCCTGGATGAAATCACTCCTGGGGATCAGTCTTGGGAATCTGGAGACAGCTGGTTTGGCCTTGATCAGGAACTTCTTATTTACATGCTTGATACAATATTCCTAATTGTTATCCCAGGATTTCTAAGCTGACTTGACATCCAACTCTCCATATTCTTCAAAATTTGGCAGTTTGAGGAGGTCATCAAAGTAACCTCCGTCCAATTTTATCACTACTTCTCCTGCCTGATTTCTCACAGAATGAGAAACATAGTCATAACTGGAAGCGCAGGATAAGATGAATTCAGGGCACTGAGTGGACATGGGAAAACCCACTGCAAGAGGTAAGCCACTATCGGCTATCGCTTTCATCCACGGAGTTTGGGAGGAACTCCTTACCCTACTCCAGAAATCTTCAATATCTATATTCTCGAGCTCTGTATCTCAGATGTCATAATTGCAATCAATATATGATGGAGACTCCACCTTTCTGAACTTGTATTTCATCCTTCCTGATTTCTCAGCCTTTTCTTGCAATGGACCAGGGTCCGACATGAAGGATGTTGAAGGAAGAGAGTTTCGGAGATTAGGAGATGTTGCACACTGTGGAAATCTAGACCTACTGGAGATGTCGGAAGAACAGAAGAGAGTTCGACACACTAAGGAGGATGTCGGGGGAATCCAGAAAACCCGATGCGCTGAGGATGTCGGAAACTTTGGAAAGCCCGGCACTTTTGGAAGATGTCGGAAACTTGAGAAAGCCTTACATGCTAAAGATGTAGGAAACTTGAGGAAGCCCAACACACCAAATCTTTTGATATACTTCGGGTCTTCAATACTGCACAGCACCTTTCAAAACCTGAAAAGGAGGAACATGGTTTTGGTTGAATTTAAAACATGTAAATTCTTTTTACCATTCATATACCGAACATATCTTAATTCCAACAACAAAATTCTGGGGAAAAATCACAAAGTGGTAATTCCAAAGAAATAAACCCTAAAACATAAACCCTGTTTGAAAAACAACCCCCAAAAGGAAAAAGAATAAAAACCCCACAAAACTGGTAAGGGAATGGGAAGAAAGTCCATCCATAATCAATCCATAAAAACCAAGAACAAAGAATGGAGAGATAAATACCTTCAACTAGAGCGAGAAAAGATCAAAAATGGGCAATTCAATCAGGCACAAGTGAGTTTCGGGTTTCAAGGTTGGAGAAGCATGCGTGAAAATCCATGAGTTAAAAACACGTCCAGTAAAAATGACGTGTAAATCCGCATATTTATAAGAAAATTTACAATTAATACACCTCGGCTGGCACGTGCCAACTCACCGACCACTCGGCATGAATGCCACGTCAGCATGTTGGAGGAATCCGAAAACCCGACACGAGGAGATTTAGTGCATTTCGGGTTTCGGGCTTCGGAAAACATGGAGCACCAAACATGTTTTGAATCATGAATGTTCCGATGCATTGAACTTCTGAAAACCCGATTACAAAGGATTGAGCGGACTTCGGGAATCGGAGAACATGGCGCATAAAACATGTTTTGGATCATGGATGTTCCGATGCTTTCGCTTTCGCCAACTGCAAGGCCGGCAATTCTACTGAGATAGGAATTTCAGCATCAATCCCGTATAGCAATTGGAAAGGAGACATCCCTATGGCTCGCTTTGGAGTGATCCGATCAGCCCATAACGCATCATACAATGCTTTGTGCCATGTCCTCTGATTTTCTTCTACTAGTTTCGTGATTATAGTAACCAGATTCTTATTACTGGACTCAGCTTGCCCATTGCCTTGGGGATAATATTCAGATGAATGAGCCAGAGTAATGCCGAATCCATAGCAGAATTTTGTCAACTCATGTGATGAGAAGTTAGACGTATTATCCACTACAATCTTATGAGGCACACCAAATCTGATGATTATATTTTCTTTCAAGAACTTGCAAACAACTTTAGAAGTCGCTTGCTTGATTGGTACAGCTTCTACCCACTTGGTAAAATAATCTGTAGCGGTAAGCACATAGTTATGTCCGGCACTGGAAGTGGGATTCAATGTTCCGATAAAATCAATCCCCCATTGGTGAAAAGGTTCTTCAATCACTACAGGTTTCAGAGGAAGAGCTACTAGCTTGGGACAACCAACGAAATGTGGACAAGCTTCACATTTAGACACCCATTCTGCTGAGTCCCGGAAAAGAGTAGGCCAATAATACCTAGCCCGTAAGATCTTATACACTGTTACAGAGGACGAAAAATGTCCTCCGCATGCTAGGCTATGAAAGGATTCTAATAACTTTTCCTATTGTGATTTATCAACACAACGCAAGAAAACACCATCTATACCTTTCTTGTATATTGCATTGTTCCACAAAAGGTATCTCGCAGATCTCAGCTTGACGGTCCTCTTCTCCTTCTGATTTAAATGCGGAGGGCATTCACCATAAGTTAGGAAGAAAGCAATGTCTATATACCATTCATCGGTCGTACTTACAAAAAGCACCATGGGCAGCTCTGAAGAGGAGTCTTGAGTCTTTTCATACTCTGCTTCGGCATGATTTTCTGCAATTAATTGGCACAGGCCCCTTCCTCGTACCAACTTGGTAGGCCTGATGTCTAAATCGTACTCCTGAACTTTAGCTATCCAAGTACCTCATTGGCTTCCCAACTCTTGTTGAGTCAGAATGGATTTAACAGCAGTATCAGGAACGAGAACACGAGTATGGGAATTCAGCACATAATACCTGAAATGTTTTACTGCTCGCACCACCGCATAAGCATGTTTTTCAATCTGCGACATCTTCAATTCATGCTCCTTCAACGGACAGCTCATGAATGCGATGGGAGCTTCAATGCCTTCCCCCATTTTCCTGCATCAGGATGGCTGACACTGTGTGAGCAGAAGCATAGCTATACATGATGAAATCTTTCTTGAAGTCTGGACATACTAAGATAGGAGCGCAAGCAACTACCCTTTTGATTTCTTCAAATGAAAGTTTCCCTTCTGCACTCCATCTGAATGGGGCTTTTCCTTTCATCATTCTAAGGATATCCTTGGTTTTTTCAGCGAAGTCAGGTACAAATCTTCTCAAGAAATTAACCTTTCCGAAGAAAGAATGAACTCTTGTTTTACTTGTGGGCAAGGTAAGGCTCTGAATAGCCTTTACCCTCTCTGGGTCAATTTTAGTTCCTTCTCTAGTCACAATATGACCCAGCAGCTTTCCTTCTGTAACCCTGAACATGGACTTCTTAGGATTCAACGAAATCCCGTGACGTCTGCATCTCAGAAGTACTTGTTCTAAATGATCATAATGATCACTCCATTTTTTAGAACAAATGGTTAAGTCATCCAAATACACAACTATGACCTTGCCCATCAGATCTCTGAATGCCAAGTCCATAGCTCTTTGAAAAGTAGCTCCGGCGTTGATCAAGCTGAATGGCATCCTCCTGTAAGCAAAGGTACCCCATGGGGTCGTGAAAGCTGTCTTGTGTTGATCTTCTGTGGTTAACTCGAATTGATTATATCCCAAAAACCCGTCGAGCATGGATAACATTTCTGATCCAGTAACAGTTTGTAGTACCTGGTCCATGATAGGCAAGGGATAGTTATCCTTCAGCGAGGACTGATTCAAGTTCCGAAAGTCAACACAAATCCGGATCTCGCCATTCTTCTTTCTGACAGGAACAATGTTTGCAATCCAAGTGGAGTGATGGATTGGGAAAATAATTCTGGCATCTAACATCTTCTGAATTTCTGCCAGAATAGTTCCTGAGATCTTGGGATTGTAATGCCTTTGCTTTTGTCTATACGGCTTCACATCAGGCTTCAGAGGAACACTGTGCTGAACATCTTTGGGCTTAAAAGATTTCAAATCTGCATAAGACCAGGCCAACACATCGATGTATTTCTTCAAAAGCAAAGTAAATTTCTCCTTCTCTTCAGGAGAACAACATTTACCGATATTCACCATTTGAGGTTGATCAGATGTCCTAGATTGATTTGATCTACTTCAGAGGAAGAAGCTCCTTCGACTTGCCTTTTGTTTTGGATAAAGTGATCATGCTTATCAAACAAGCCCTCCAAAGAAACCAAACCTTTGGGTATCTTGTTGCCTTTCAGCTGGATATATTCACCATCAACCTCCTGATATGGATCTGAAATAGTTTCACGGAAGGCTGATTCTGAACCTTCAAAATATAACTCACTGAAATTGTCAGCCTTTTCTAGAAAAGCCAACACCTGTCGATCATCATTGAACACTTGCCAATGAGTTGCATTATCGGGGATACTAGGACGATATACAATCTCAATAGAGTATGTATCTTGCTTGAACTGAGGATGAGGAAGAAGAAGAGATGCAGATATGGCCAAAGAATCAGCCTTGTCATTATAATCTCTTAAAACTACCTTAATAGAAAATGCATCAAAGCATTCTATACTATCCCACACTTTATTACGGTAATGTTTCAACCGATCATTTTTTACCTGATATATACCCCTGACCTGATTAACAATCAGCTCCGCATCCCCCTGAACCTTGAGATTCCTGATTCCCGTCTGTCTGGCCAATTCTAATCCTAATAACAAGGCTTCATATTCGGCCGTGTTATTAGTATTATCAAACTGCAACTTGTAAGCTGATGGGAAAATCTCGGAGCTAGGAGATATGAGAACAACACCAGCGCCTGATCCAGAGGTTGAGCAGCTACCATCAAATTCGAGCATCCAAATAGCATTGGGATCTGCCTCTTCAACATCTACAATTGGTATCTCGGAAGTCATGAAATAATTCCCGAAGCTAGCATCTTCGAAAATAATCTGAGCCTTCGGATCATCTGATTTGGTCACCAAATACTTTGCCTGCGGTTCAGGATGAAGAACCTGTTGAACCCCCTTGACTGGGATCTTGGCTTTGGTCCAATCCATACTAATTTCTCCTCCGACGTCTTTACAAAATCCTCTACCCAAGAGGATACCGTAAGCTGCAGGAATGTCAGCAACCAGAATAGTCATTTTCACTCTCTTCTCAGGAAAGGCAACAAATGCAAACTGTGCATCTTTGATTTGACCTATCAAAGGGACTTGTTTAGTTTCCATAGAATAACACCATCCATATGACTTAGTCAAAGTAAGTCCAAGGGCATGGGCCACTTTTGCGGGCATAACATTATTAGAGGCCCCTGAGTCGATGATGCAATTGCTGAGTTTAAACCCATTTATAAGTAAAGACAAATAAAAAGGTTCAATCTTTCCTGAGGAAGAAGCAGAGGTCAGATTATTTTGAGGTGTGGGTTGAGTAGGATTTGGAAGGAGACCTTTTAAAGGTGATGGAACGGCCGCTTTACTCCTAATGAACTTGGCCAGCTTTTCAAACTGTTCAGGATTTGACTGAAGGTATTCTGCTTCTGACATTTGAATTTTGGTTCTCTTTGCATGATCAATAATGTCAAAAGCAGTATAAGAAGGAATGATGGTAGGCTCAGATCTAATTACATGAGCTTGTGCTGGGGCACTGATCTTAGGAGTAGGAGAAAAAGGAGTAGCTACTTTTTTGGTAACCTCTCTTTCAGTTTGTGCCGAAATAGGGGTACCCCTCTTAACTATGGATACAGGAGGTTCCTTATTCTTTTCCTTAGTGCTTTCAAGAGGTTTTCTGGGGTTCTGAGATTGGGACCGAGTGAAGACAGCAAATGACTGACCATCTGGCGCACATTCATCTTCATCATATTCCAAATACCCAATGCTGGAGTCGCCAGCTGACTCATCATAAGACTCATCAGCATATCCTAAAGCTTCGAAAGCCTCATGGGATTCTTGTTCTTCTGGTTCATCTTCTTCATCAAGTATTTCCACTGCTGCATTGACGGGAGGAGCTTCAATTGCTAGTCTTGGTTGAGCAGGAGTTAACCGTGGCCTATCTCTGACAGGTGCACCATTGTTATTATTGAAATTCCGCCTAGGTATATCCCGATATGGAACATTGTTCACCTGCTGGGACATTTGCTTCTTTAAAGCAATCAAATCATTAGCCATTTTTTGAAACATAGGATCTGTGTTACCTTGAGAAGAACCTTGATTTTTGAGTTTGGGTATGTCTTTCTTGATCCTTCCGGCCAAGATGAGATCATCCTCTATTTCAGTAGCTGTTGACTGAGCAGTAGCCAAATCTGGGATAACCGACCTTCTTAATAAAAATCTTATATCAGGAGGTTGGGCATTGATGAAGAAGCATTTTTGATTCTCCAGAGTAGGTACAGCTATTTCTGGAATCTTCTGGATCAGCTTGTTGAACTTTGCTACGAATTCCCGCATAGGTTCATGCGATTCCTTCTTCATATGCGTGAGCTGAGCTAACAAAGCATGGGAATCTTCAGCTGGTTTGAAACGTGCTTTGAACTTAGTCCGCATGGTAGCCCAGTTTGGGATGCATGCATTTGGAAGGTGATAAAACCATTCGGCTGCTACACCCTGCAACGTTTCAACGAAGAGTCAGACGGAGACATCTTCGTGGGCCACTCCGAGGACACCGCATGCAACAAAGAAAGATGCAATATGCTCATCAGGATGCTGCTTCCCATCTCCATTGAACTTGGGAATATTTTTACAAGATCCACGTGGTAACTCATTCAATGGAGGAGTCAAGGAAAGAGGACCAATAACTGCACCCCAAGGCACAGGTTGAACCGCCATCCTTCTGAAAAGAGTGCGTACAAGGATCCGAGTATCAGATAAGAGTAGTGCACGACAAGTTGCAGATGCTTCCCGTTCTTCAGGGATCCGATTTCTCCGAACAGGCGAAGAACTTCTGGTTCGATTAGAAACAACGCTGTTGGGAGAAAGGCTGAAATTGTGCTGTTGCAGTAACTCGAAGAGTGGATCAATTTCACCCCGAGCTCGGCGAGACCGAGTGAAGATCTTCCTGGCCAGCTTGAACTGAAAGGAGATCTTATTAAAAATAAGGCAGATATGGAGTCGCCAGACACCGAGAGGATAAGCTTTATACTATTGATCCGTATGTCCCCAGCGGAGTCACCAAAAACTGTTGGTTGGATATTTTGTCAAACCAAAATATGAGGTTCAACCACAGTACATGGGATTAAATCCCTCCTCAAAGACAGGTGAGGCTGCCTGTTTATTGCTAATCTAAAACACAGTAAATAATATATACAATATTCACACTAATCTAACCATTGGGGGTTGGGATGAAATCCTGAAATCCACATTCACACGATTCAAGAATATTGCTTTCGTAAATGAAATAGGTTAGAAACTGTTATAGTGAAAGAAGCACGTTAGAAAGGAAATGGGAGAAATGTATTTTCTTTCGAGTAAACACAGAGCATGAAATAATCATACGAGTTTTAGATCACAGATGTAATGTATGAGATAATTATAAACACTGAGATTCTATGCAAAGAATAGCTTTAAGATCATGAACATAAGAACACTGTCTTAAATAAGATATATTTCACAACACAAAGTCTGTAAAACAATATCAACTCCTATTCTTCAAAATGATTGAAAGAAAACACAAAGTTTTTCTCCTTTCCAATAGCCTCTTAATGCTCCAAAAATTCTCGACCCTTTTGAATGCACAGGCATCCCTTATTTATAACAAAAGGAACTAGAGATAAAACAGGACAGATCCTAAAAAGTAGCACTTTAACTGAATTCAGTTTTGCATGACTCTCACGCAGGAGATCAAGTCAAAGTATGAATCAAAAATATGACAAAATGGAAATAAAAAAGACATGTCAATCTAAAAATAGAAATGACATGGGACGTTGGGACTTAATCCGAATCATCATCCTTTGTTTCTTCTTCTTTCTCTTCCTCCAGCTGAGACTGTTTGTTCCGAAACTCCTGGAATTTCTGAATAATGCCTTGCATTTCATTTTCATCAGGTGCAGTGGAATGATCATTCCACATTTCGCAGGTCTCATGAACATCACTGGCAGTGCCGGGAAGTTTCTTCAATCCTTTGCTGAGCTTTCTTAAGGCCTCCAAAGTATGCTCTATCCTTACAAACTGACCAATGACTTCAAGGTCAAATCCGTGTATAGGTTCATGCTGAACATATTCTTGGACTTGTTTGAAGAGATCATCTGCTGATAGGATACCTGAGTTCCCAACTGACACCTTTGGACAAATCTTCAGCAATTCTTCTTCCAGATCACTTTTCCCATCGATCAATTTATCCCTTGATTCTCTCAACTTGCTGTAGGCTTCGTTGAGGATCTTTACTCTGAACTTGATGGCCTTGGTCAGCTGGAAGTGTTTATCTGTATGTGGAAGAACGCCTTCTTCTACCAAGAGATGTGCTAGTATTTGCTTTAGCACTTGGAGAGCTTCACAAGTCAAATCAAGCTGTCCAATTTCTTCAGTGAATTCCTCATCCATCTTCTCTCCTTCCTTCTGAATCTCCCCCAAAGACTTATGAACCTTCACCACGTCTTGAATTACTTCCTTCCCCTGTTGGAGCAACTTTTGGATCCATTCATCAACCACCCTTCCTTTTTTAGCAATCTTCTCAATCGTAGGCACCGATGAGAAATCGAATCCGACAGATACAGAAGAAGATGGTATGGATTCTAGGGGTGTTGAGAGTTTAATCAAAACCTCTGTCAACTGTTCCACTTTTTCCTTAAGCTCATTTCTGCTGTCCTTTGTTTCTTTCAATTTTTGGCACAGCACGTCTATGGAAGCCCATGCATCTTGTTGCGCTCCTTCTGCTGTCACTTTCCCTAGAGCCACCTTGGTTATCTGATAATCAGCAACAGTTATATCATCTCTAGTTTTGTCAGCTGAGGGAGTGGCAATTTCTGTGAACTTATCTCCTGAAGCATCTACCAAAACCCTTGAAATTGTTTTGGGTTTCTTGGCTGATTTCGCAGTAGAAGCCTTGAGTGAGCTGAAATCAAAGGCTGGTAGGGGTACAATTACTTTCCTCTTCCTCGGAGTTTTCTCGAGTAGCCATTGTGGCGTATCAGAGGAAATTACCAATGTTGTAGTAACTGGTATTCTACTCTCAAGGGGAGAAGATTCTACTATTGGAGGGGGAACAGTAGCCAATGTGGTAGTAGATGCAACAACGAGAGGTACAGGTTGGGGCGTACTGGTGATCACTTGGGTTCCAGCAGAGAGGGGTGAAAGCCCAGAGAAAATACTGGCCATGGTTGTAGAAGTGGATGGAGAATGAGGAGGTAGAAGTGGCTGTGAGGGAGGAGGTGCAGATTCAGATTCCAAAGCCTTGAATGCAAGAGATAAGGTCTCTCCTGTTGAGCAATCAGCAAATGGTGAAGACAGAAGCTGGCTTCCTCCTTCCAAATTAATTTCTCCTATTTCTGGTGGTGTTGGTGATTCTGGCACAACCACCGTTTCAGCTGGAGAAACAATTGAAGAGATTTGTCTTTCTTTCCTCTTCTTGGGAATCCTGATTTTTACAGGCCCCCCAGGAGATTCTTTGTCCTTTTTCTTTTGGGAGGGCCCCACCTCCGAAGCAGCCAACTTGGGAAACTTGTCATCTTTAAAATTCATGCCCCAAGAGGAGAGCAATTTTTTGGTGCGAGCAAGAATGAGAGCCGACCTATCTGTGATAGAGGCTTTTTCGCTGGACGACCAATCAATAGGTGGAAAAACGTATCGATCTTCATTAAGTCCATCATAGGACATATCCAACACACTTTCATTTTCAGTCGTGCCATCTGGAAAATCAGAAAGCTCCAGCGTCTGAATCTCATTAATAGTCAACCTACTATTATCTTTTCTGCGAACCGCAACTTCGTTACGCAGATCAACCCATATATCCTCAATGTCGGGCCTGTGTAGATGTTGGGCTCCATAGGCTCTAAGCACTCCTCGGATGTCAAAACCATCCCGGGACTTCATATGCTTCTTTAATTTTTCCTGAAGTTCACATTCAACATTTTTGGCCTTTGCCACTGTCGAGCAAGTATATCTCCCAATAGAAATTGGGAAGGATACTGCTGCCTTATGCTTGCTTTGTTGGAATTTGTGAAAATCCAACAGCTGTCTGACCAATTCTATCAATATCAATCTATCCCCTGGATAGCAAGGCAAACGGAAAGGCTCTCCTGAGTATATGACTGTTCGAAGATATGTAAACTTCTTGAATTGCAAGAAGATACACCCCCATTTAGATACTTCAGTGCAAGCCTCGTCTGAGACTCTTGTCTTTCTTAGCCCTGGGTTCAGCCGGCAAATATTCTCGTAGAAAAAGGCATCATTTACCCTTCTAAAATGATCTTTGGACCCCTTCTTGGTCAATTGAGGGAAATATTTATAAACTGGGTTTGTCGTTCTGCTTCCCTTAGTATCCAGTCCGGGATAGTTCCTCATCCCGGCCGTTGCATAAGCCACATATGAAAACATATAAAACTTTCCGGTTGATAAGACCGTCGTCATCTGAGAATCAATTTCATCGCTGATAAGGGTCCCCCAGTCAATCCCTTGTTGATTCTTCTTGATGATTACCATAAATTGATACATCCATCCATGAAATAAATTTGATTCAGGTAAACCAAACACCCGGCTCAGCAGGGTGATAATATCATTGATTTCTTGTATGAAATCACATCTAGGGATAGTCCTTGGAAATCTAGATACTGCTGGTTTAGCCTTGACCAGGAACTTCTTGTTGACATCCTTAATGCAGTTTTCCTGGTTACTGTCCCAGGCCTTCTGAGCCGACTTGATGTTTAGGTCCCCATACTCCTCGAAATTAGGTAGTTTCAGGAGATCATCAAAATAAGCTCCATCTATTTTGATGACTACCTCACCAGCCTGATTCCTCATGGAACGAGAAGGCGAGTCGTAACTAGATGCACAAGCCAAAACCAATTCTGGACATTGGGCGGATATGGGAAAGCCTGCTGCAAGGGGCAAGCCACTGTCAGCTATAGCTTTCATCCATGGGGTTTGAGAGGAACTCTTCACCCTATTCCAGAAGTCATCCATATCTATATTGCCAAGTTCAGTGTCCCTGATATCATAATTGCAATCGATGTATGATGGGGATTCTGGCTTCTTGAACTTATACTTCATCCTGCTAGACTTCTCTTCCTTCTCGTGAGATGGACCAGGGTCCGACATGAAGAATGTTGGAGGAAGAAAGGCTTGAAACTTAGGAGATGTTGTCTATACTGAAAATCCCGATTGGCTGAATACGCTGGAAGAATAGAAAAGTTCGACAGGAACAGAAGAGGATGTCGGAAAACCCTGAGAAACCGACAAGTTTGATATGTCGGAACTTTGGCAAAGCCCGACACTTGCTTTTGATGACGGAAACTCAGAGATACCCGGCACTCACTGTCAATGGTGGAAACGGGAGGAAACCCGGCACCCACTTTTGACGTCAGAACTTTGAGGAACCCCGACACTTGCTTCCAATATACTTCGGACCTTTGAATCTGAAAAACAGTCTTCAAAATTCGAGAAGCAAAAACAGAGTCTTTCTTGAATTCCAAATATACAACTTCATTTTTATTTTTTGTTACCCATGCATCATGCATATAATTAGAATTTGGAAGAAACAACACCAATTGATAGTTCAGAAGAAAAACCCTAAAAACCCAAAACCCTTTCCAAAACAACACAGAAAGAAGAAGGAAAGAAAACCTTCAACAACTGGCAAGAAATTGGGAAGAAAATACGCGCAATCGATCCATAAAAATCAAGAATAAAGAAGGAAAGAAAAATACCTTCAATTCGAAAAATGTAAGATCGAAAACAAACGATCCAATCGGGCAATGCGAGTTTGCGGGTTTTGAAAACGGAAGAGCATGCGTGAATAATCCACGAATTAAAAATAAGAATGGTAAGAATGACGTGGAAATCCACGTATTTATAAGAAAATGGCAATTAATACACTTCAGCTCGGCACGTGCCAACTCACCGACCACTCGGCATGAATGTCATGTCAGCATGTTGGAGGGGTCCGAAAACCTGACACAAGGAGATTTAGTGCAATTCGGGTTTCGGGTTTCGGAAAACATGATGCATAAAGCATGAGGTGCTTAGATGCTACATAACCCCGAAAACCCAAATACAAAGGATTGAGCGGACTTCGGGAATTGGAAAGCATGGAGCATAAAACATGTTTTGGATCATGGATGTTCCGATGCTTTGGGGTTCCGAAAACCCGAATACAAAGGATTGTCTCAATACAAGGCGGGTTTTGGGTTTCGGAAGTCAGACGACACAAAGCAGGTTTTAACTTAGGTATGTTCCGATGCGTTGGATGTCCGAAAACCCGAATTTCACAATATGAGGTAGGTTTTGGGTTTCGGAAGATACAAGATATAAAGCATGTTAAAACTTATGTCAAACTGTTGGTAACACCCGAAAACCTGATTCTCTTTAAGAGAGGCCATAATGAAAAATCACTTCGAAAATTTCGTAGGGGTTATCCGATCGTTTTGTCGTGAACTCAAAACGGGGATAACAGGGTCGTGGGCCAGCCACGAGCAGTGCTTATAGGGCGGGACGTCGCTTATTACAGGCATTTATTAGAGGGCCAGATAGCGGCAGATATCGTATAGAGACCTTACAGAGGTCATCACCCACTTAGAGGAGCCCGATTACAGTTGCGCTTGATCCAGTACACTTTCTAGATAGCAGGACGGAGGCCGAGAGAGTATGAGAGGATACCCCTAGAGAGGGTACGCAGGCAGATGGGGCTACGACAGGACGAGCCACCTCCCTTCCCTCAGTACCGGAGGGATGATGTAGAGGCCCCACTGCCTGCACCACAACCCTTAGACCCAGATTGGGTTGTTGAGAGGCCAGCAGATGACACTGTAGATGATGTTGGTTATACGGGAGCATATATGGTTTGGTGGGCTGGTCAGAGAGCAGCGAGGATAGCACAGCCTACATAGCCAGACTTGAGCAGTGACAGCAGAGCAAGATCAGCTCAGGGGACAGGTACAGTTATTACAGGGGCAGTTTGTTTCTGCATAGGCACAGATAGGTGTTTTACAGGGGCAGCTAGCCCAGGCTCAGGTACAGGCATAGGCACCATTACCAGCAACGGCACAGCCACAGCCCCAGGCACAGGTACAGGTACCACCACATCCATAGGCACCACCAGCGGCACCAACACAGGCACAGGGGGCACTGGTAGTAGGTGTCAGGGGACTAGCCCCAGCATTTACGGTGGCTCGAGAGCGTTACATGGAGGCTAGAGTGGAGGCCCGATACTATCAGGATATTCTTGATGGTACCGGGGCTGATTATCAGCCCTATGTGGCACATAGAGCAGAGACATCTCGGAGCTAGAGGTCTCAGGGAGGTGCAGCCACAGCTGGTGGGTCCATCACAAGCAGGAGGTGAGAGGTAGGACATGGACCAGTAGGTAGACAGGCAGAGGGAGGTGGAGAGAGCTGAGGGGTCCCTGTACATTGTGTATATTGGACATGGGCACCGGTCTGCGAACTGGTTGTGTTGATAGAGGCCTGCGTGCCTATTTATTCATTTATTCATTCATTTATTTATATACCGGCCTGTGAGCTGAGTACAGGTTATACAGTTGATACCGGCCTGCGAGCCGAGTATGTTTTTGATATGAGAGACCGGCCTGTGAGCCGAGTATGTTTTTGATATGAGAGACCGGCCTGCGATCCGAGTCGAGATTATTGATAGTTATTGTGGCCTGCGTGCCGGCTTTGTTGGACCTACCCCACCATCTCAAACAATCAGAATACACTAACTATGATTAAAAAAATGGAGAATATAATCAGAAACCATCAACTACACTCCCTTGGGAGAAACATACGGCGTGATATTGGAAAAATTGCTCAAAGCAGGAGCCATTACCTTACCTCCTGTTAAACCTCATTCCGGGTTCGATTCCACTCGCGCCATACCTTCTTGGTACAAAGAAAATGACTTCTGTAACTTCCACCGCATAAAGGGACACAGTCATGAGAACTGCAAGATGTTGAAAAACATAGTGCAGGAAATGGTTGATGCAGGGGATATAGCCCTTGATAATCCTAACGCCCCTGCTAACCGAAATTTGAAAATATTCAACAAACCATTCCTGAATCATTCTTCTAACAGTAATCTAAACCAAGATATCTTAGCCAAGGAGAGTGTTCATGAGATCCATGCAGTCTTCGATTCCCAGCCAAAGACCTCTATCGAACAAATTTTGAATCAAGCCTCTTCACTAACGCAGGAAACCAAACCCCCTTCCTCGTCATCAAGACAAACTGAAATCCTTGCCGTTCCTTTACCCATCAAGGAATTAGCTGCCCAGAGTTCCCTTCTCACAAATGAGCCTTCTTACACCACATCCTTGAAAGACTGTGAGCGGATGTTATCTAATTTATCTATTTCCCAGACGTCTCCTTCTACCATTCTTGCTGTACAAGAGGAAGGCTCGCCACTTCTTTTGTCATCCTTAGACGAGAAACCTCTTGAACCGACATCACCACATTCTTTAAACATGACAGATCCTCTCAAACACGCCCTCCTACCTATTAGTCCTTCATCACCTAAATCTTTTCAGCAACCTATTGATCTCTTAACGCCCATTGATACAGTGCCTCATATACCCCTTGTATCACACCCACAGTGGACCGGAATCACAACCCACCTTTCTTCCATACAAAAGTTCCTATTCACACGTGAGGATTGTCATTCCATAGAAGATAGATAGGTTCTATGGGAACGTTTGAGTACGCCATATTCTACTCAAATGCAAATGACCGATCCTGATGTCTCCACCATATACCCAAAGTGTTTACAGAAGCTTAAAATTCCCATGTCCTCATCTTCACCCCCATCATCTCTACCAAATACCTCGTCCACTTTTATTAACTTAGCCAAATCTTCCCCTACGCTTGGGACCTCACCCATACCTAGTCTAACACACCCATCTAAGCAACTTGATTTATCTAAAAATAAAGCCATCCATCCCATTAGGAGGCAGACTCAATCTCCTCAACCTATGCCTCTATCACAACTAAAACCATCATCGTCACACCTACCTTCCATATTGGGACCCCATCCCTCTACCTTACATCAATATATCATACCTCCTGCGTTTTCTTTAAAGCGACCTATGCCTTCTGCACCCATACAAAAATCCAAGGGTATAGCAACATCGTCACCCCGCGTATCCTGTCCACCTATCAACCATAAACAAGTTCCACCATCAAAAGATTTGTTTTCTGTCACTCCTATTTCTCCGTGGTTGTTTTCTGATACCACATCATCTGTGGCCTCATCATCCAACCAGCTAAACATAGCCTCTACGTCAAAGAAACCACGGTTAGTTAAAACCCATTACCAAAACTCCTTGGCTAAACCACCCCCCATACAAACCAACCACACCATGTCATCACCAGAATCGACCCAGTCAATAGCCTCATTTTCCTCTGACTTTGACCCACTCAAAGGGTCTTATGCCAAAATCCTTGCTATGTTGGTGGAGAATGCGACCATTTCCCTACCCCCACTTAGACCTTATGATCCATCTAAACCTCGACCTATAGGTTACGATGAGTCTAAAATCTACGCTTACCACTACACACCAGGACATGACATAGAGGGATGCAAAGCATTGAAAGCCATACTTCTTCCGTCACCTCTCTCAGATAGAAAAGTTAAGAAAGACAACTTACGAAGAGAGAGACCTTTATCTTCAATTCCCTCTCCTATACCACCTGTCCCCGCCTCACCAAGATCTATCATTATTACAGCCCCACCTCTCGAAAACCATGACCTATCCCTACTGTCTTCCTCCTCTCGTGTTCATGAGATCAATATGATTAGTGTTGCCACTCGAGGGTAGAAAAATAATGGGTAAGCGAAAGAAAACACACCTGCGACATCTCTTTCTCTGTCCACCATCTCAATTGCACCACCACCTAAAGTGGTTATTCGCAGACCCGCCTATCCTGTCTCTAATGGCATTGCCCACTGAACTATGATCAAACAACTTCACCAATCTCTTGTAAAAATGACATTGTATGATCTCATTCAGACTTTTGAATCTCATCGACAAGCTCTCGTTGAGATCCTTCAAGGGATAGAGGTTTTACCTAATGAAACCTTGCCTGTTACCTCTATTCTAACACCCAATCATGTTGCTTCGATCACCAAACAATCTATCACCCCAACCATTTGGCCCGACCCAAGGCCGCAACCAACCTATTTGGCCTGACCCAAGGCCACAACCCAACCATTTGGCCCGACCCAAGGCCGCAACAATCAGACGCACGTTAAAAAATTGAGTCCTGACACACTTAGAAACAATTAGAATACACTAACTATGATTATGGAGTGTAAGGAAAGAAAATGGAGAATACGACCTCACATCTCAAAACATAAGTCAAGAACAAATCTAAGAAAAACATGTAATTCTACAAGTGAATTTAGTGTGTTTATTTTATGCTATTTAGGGACTGACTCATGAATTGAGAATAGAGTTTTTGGTTGGGAAGGCTTCCTACAAAGAGGGAATTCTAAAGGTGAGGTTTCAGGTTATGTTTTGGCAAGGGTGGGCCTTTCTTTGATGGGTGACTAGATAGAGATAACCAGTTGGGTGCCCATTATCAATCCTCTGATCGTGTGATCATTGAAAGATTCTTCCAGGTGGGATGTTGTTTAAGAAGATGTGTATATTCCAATTTGTGTAGTTTGGAAAAGAGAGAGAAAAGAGAATGTGCTTTCTATCATTCAATTATGTCAACCATGAGCTGGGCATGACTTACAGCGTATAGGTTGCCCTCAGTTTTAATGTGAGATATAATGCAACAAATCAGAATGCCATGCAAGTGTTTTAAACCCAAATCAAAATGTGATATTCTATGTAGCAAATGACGAACAAGAAGAGGGATGCTCTTTCACTAATGCAATGCTAATGAAAGAAAGACGCATTCTTTTTAAAGCATCAAAAACACGATTGATTTTAGAAAATAGAAAGAGGGGGAATATTCCAAAGAAGAAAATTAATGTGGAAGCTTTTCAAAAGGGAAAAAAACACACAAATTTCACCTAGGAATGAATAAAATGCAAAAGAACCCGAGATGGGTCACTGGGTGTGCTAAAAAAATTCACCACTTTCTTTATGGATTTGACGAAACAAATATGGTGATGGGTCAAGGAGGAATACTTGTTGTGATGGTTGGTTTAAAGGTTTGTGCACGAATTCTAACTTCTTGATCCAATGATAACTATGAGAGATTCCTTTTGGCTAGGTGGAACAACATGAAATACACAATAAGACCACAAAAGAGAGTTAAACAATATATGTCAGTGGGCTGCCTAACGTGTGCTAGATCTAGGAAGTGTGGTACTTCCTTGGTGGCAGTCAACCCAATGTTTTAATACAACTTAATGTAAGAAACGTCATAAATAAATAATGTTCCTATTGTAGTTGATATGATTTAGGCATCTCATCGAAATAAAATAAATGAATCTAATACAACATGCTAGGTTATGATTAGATATGGAAGTAGAGTAGGTAGTTAAGGTGTTGGAATAGGTCAGGGTCAGATTCAGGGTAGCTTGGGTTTCTCAGATGTAGGTTTTTTAGTTTTTGTTATTAGCAGAATTACCAAATACAAAGACCAACATCGGTGAGGTATGACTGATGACAGTTAAGAGGGAACCGACGACAGTTAAGGAGAGATGATAGAAATTCAATAAAATGGGTTTTAAATTTTTTTGAGGTAAGACAGTGGGTGTGAGGAAAATGGCTAGGTTTGCAACGGTGCTGGGGGGGTACTATGAGGTATTTAGGAACCAAGTGTAGGTGATTAAATGATCATGGGTGATGGAATAGTTGGATTCACTGGAAGGTAACAAGGGTGGGATGAAAAATACAAATAGATGCTGATAAACAAAGATGAAGAAACTTTGTAATCTGAATAAGTATGAAATGATGCAGGTTAGAGATACATTTACTAGTGCTTGCAGATTTGATGGTTGGATGATGGTGATGGTTGATATGTGGAATGGTGCTCAATGCCACAGTAGTGCTTCCCATAATGATACCGTGAATACAAATACCTTCAGATCCATCTTGGTGCTAGCTATGGTTGTGTGGATGTGTGAAAGGGCTCTGGTTCTTTCTTGCATGCAGATCTCCTTCATTCCAAAACTTGAGAATGTGGCTAACCTCTCAAACAAGGTTACCGAAATGAATATATGGTAACCGATAAAATTTTAGGGTGACTGAGCCGGTTTAGGGTTGACTAACATCGGTTAAGGCGGGAAATCCTAGGTTTACTAAAAATGACAGATCTTGGAAATCTCTTGGCTAGATCTGTCTATTCTCGTGGATCAAAATGGGATTTTTGCACTTAGATAACTGTGAATGTGGTTAGAGGAAGAATAGGCATGTGATTTTAGGGTTAGACTAAGTCTTGGTTAATTAAAGTAAGAAATGGTTGAGTCCTAGTTACTTAGGAAACATGCTAAGAATAGGTTCATGATGAGGTGTCTAGGTGAGGTGGAAATTAGTTTGAGTAAAGGTAATTAAATAATGAATGAAGTGAGGATGAGTATTACTTTAATTATAAATAATTAAACTAATATTAATGTGGGGTAAAAGGGTCATGGTTAGGTGAATATGTTTAAGTTGGCTATTTGAAAAGGGACCAAGGGGAGTGTGACCCAATTTTGGTGTCTACAACCATCTTTATTTTCCCTTTAAGGAATTCTATTTCAATATTCTAATCCTATCTTTTTGTGATCTCAAAGTCCACCTTCGTGGCCATACTTACTCCCACTTCGGGATTTTTTTTTCAATCTTACCCAATTTGTGTAAAAATTCCACCTCGTGGCCATACTCATCTTCCCCCTGGGGTATATTATTTCACTACTCACCTTTCCATCCTTTTCTCATGTCCTATACTGGGGCACCATTATTTTCATCCTCGTCCTTTGCGAATGCATAGTTTTTCGCTCGATTCCTCGTGACGAAGTATTTCACATAATTTTCGCATTTAGTTGTGCATACTTTGATGCTTTCCTATGACCTCGTGATCTATTTGTCTTGCATCCATTTGAGAGCTTTCATGTTGGATTCTCTCCATTTTTTAGTGATGCTCACCCACTCACTGACTTGTAGAGCATTGTCACCCATCTGCATTGAGACCACAATTTTCCCTCCACCAATGTGAGATTGGAGTCATCACCATGGTTTTCATTGTTATTGCAATCCTTTTTATTTGGGGCATCTTACCTTGATAATACTTTTACCCATTTTCTTTACCCACCTGCCCTTCACCATCTACCTTTTTTCAAACATGTCATCGATTTCCCCTGGTGTCATCAATCCCCTATTTGAGGGGGAGCTCACCATCAACCTTCTGTCAATTCTCATCATACTATTTGTCTCTCACTATTTTTGTCTCATGGCTTGCTAGCGCAAACCATTCAACAAAAATGGGTAAATGTAGACACCTAAAATAGGTATCCCTACCCTTGTTTGCCCATGTGCACCTATTTTATTAGGATCCTATTTAGGTCCCTTTTTAATTAAATACATCCCCTTAATTTAATTAAAATGACCATCCCATCACCATTAGTTAATTTAATTAATTAACTTCTATTAATTAATTAATTAATATCCACATCATATCATGCCCTAATCCACTTTTTATTTAGGATGATTTTATCCTAAATCCCTATCCTATGATTTTTCTTAGCTTTCTTCCTATCTATTTTTATGCCCTAACTACCCATGATTTATCCCCAAGCAATCTAATATCGCACCTAAGCTTTAAATCACCCTTCCAACTCTTAAAAACATGAAATCACACCAAAAACACAAAAAATATAGCCCATTGGGGAAACTTTCCCCGTGGTTGGCGGTGACCCAACCCAGCCGCCGCCGACCCTATAAAACTAAGCCTTTTATTTCCATAATTAAGAGATGCATGCAAATTTTGGACCTTTCTTGTGACTTGTGAATTGAATCTCGTGCCTGAGCATTCATGTAATAGTTACAAACCTCTCGGGCCTCTTTGGAATGTGATTGCATCACTCATGATAACCCTTTGTGAGCTTATTAGTTTATTTGTGTTTCTTTATTCATATTTTATAAAATTATCTTTGTATTGCTTGTGTCTAATATTTTACAAGTTTAGATCAACTTCTACAACACCCAGAGCTCCCTCAGCGACCTTATTTTCTAGCTTCTTTGCTTGCAATCCTCCCATTTCATCCTCTTGACCTTAGCCTTACCCAATTCTGCTATAGTCACCATCGACTAAACCTGGTTTCCATTGACCAAGGTCCTGATTGCCAATCAATCTTTCCTTACTACTATTTTCTGCCTCTAATAACATTCTGCAAGTCTTCTTCCAAAATCCATAGACCTCTGCTACCTTTCGGTTTACACTCAGAATCTTACAGGCCTGCATACTCATTCTACGTTCCATAGCTTCTCTCCCAAGTCATCATCAAACTACCTCTGCACAGTCAAGGTCATCGTTGACCCATACTAGGTAACATTTAATTTGTATTTATTTCAATCAAATCAACTCTTAGATAAGATCTTAATTATTCTTAGATTCATTACTACTTCTGTTTCTGCATGTTATCTGTTATTTCATCCATTATTTCGCTTATTCTTCAAAATGGGGGTTGACGTGCACTAAGGAAGTTAACGCTTCTTGGATCCTCTTTGTCAAGAAACTCCCACATATCCCATCTAATCAATCTCCTTTTCAGTTTGTCTTATTTGCAGGTCATTAGCTACAACAAGGATCAACTACCTGGTGCCTATTAATCCATCAAATTGTGTTAGATGTACTATAAACCCTCCATATTATGAGATGCTAGTTGATTTCATCACTAGTTCATTCACTTGATTAGGAATGAAGAAACTTGTCTAAAACATGCATCAAAAATACATATGGGAATAATATCTTCCCTTGGTTGAATTTTCCTATAACAACACTTACCTTCTTCACTGAAAATGTTACCATTTGAAGCGTTATATGGGAGGTGTAGAACTCTTATCACTTGGGATAATATGGAGGAAAAAGAGTTAGTAGGCACATAAATGTTAATAGAAATGGAAAATAACGTTAATCTCATTCGTGAGTGGTTGAAGGAAGCAACCAATAAGTAGAAAAGTTACACAGATTTGAATAAATTTGACAAGAAATTTGAGAAAGGAGATAAAGTCGTCCTGAGGGTAAAACCCAAAAATATCTCAATTACGTTTGACAAGTCATCTAGATTTGTGGGACCTTTCAAAATTTTGGAAGCTATAAGTCAGGTGGCATACCAACTAGCATTACCTCCCACATTGTCTAGAATGCATGATGTTTTTCATATTTCATTTCTTAAAAAGTATGTTTCAAATATAATACATGTCTTAAATTGTAACTCTTTACAAGTTTAGGACCCAAGAATTATCGTGGTGGAACTAATTAGAGTGCTGGAAACTCGCAGGTTGTACCTCAATAAAATAGAGATATTTCTCAATGCAAGATCCAATGGGACCAATATTATGAGGATAATGCAAATTGGGAGAATTTGGATGAACTAAAAATAATATTTCCTTCTCTATTTTAATGATAAAAAAATGTTATTGACTATCTATTATTGATATTTTATACAATACTTGATAACAACGTTGACTGCAATGGAAAATTGTTGCTATATTACTGAGTTTTTAAAAATACTTGCTATTTTGAGGCTATTACAACTAAGATTTATGATTTATAATTGACTGAAATCCTGGAAAATTTCTCAACTTTTTATGAAAATGCAAACTGTTTTTCATTTACAGTGATGTCCTAACTATTTTCAATTGATATGTTTGATTGCGTTAAGTAAAATCATTGGGATGCTGATTCTTTAAGGAGGGAAGTATGTCATACCCCACAAAGTTGAAGGTCTTGTAATGATAAATGTTTGATAATGACTAAATTAATGATGAACGTTAATTATTAAGTGTACATAGTTACACACACACATACAGAAACATATACATACCTTATAACGTTTGTTTAATTTTTATGACGATTGCCTTTTGTTTACTTACTGTATGTGGATATGGTTGCACATATATAAATGTGTACATATTCATATATACTCAGTTACCTTATAAGGTAATTTCTTGGTAGTATTGTTTAAATGTTTTAATCACAGTTGAATCTCATTGGCATTGATAATAATGGTCATGGACCATATGTAAGGTAATTATAAATGTTTAATTTCATTAAAAAGGTCTTAGATTATATTGCATTTTCAATGTTTGAAATTTGGAAGACTTGGTCATAGTTTATTTAATTTGTATGACGATTGCCTTTTGAAATTGGAGGGAAGTGGAAACGGTTTTTGAGGAAGCCACAAGTGGCTCTGATAGTTATTAAATGTGTTAAAATAAAAATTGAGAATTGGGAAGCTTGCTTGGCAAGCCAAAATACATGCAAGCCCACATTCTCACTCCCATAGTTGCATTTATTTACTGTATGTGGATATGGTTGCTTTACTATATATATATATATATATATATATATATATATATATATATATATATATATATATACATATACATACAAATATATACATACATACATACACAGAAACATACACATATATAAATGTGTACATATCCATATATACTCAGTTACCTTAAAACGTTTGTTTAAATTGTATGATGGCAGCCTTTCATTTGCTTTACTGTATGTGGATATGGTTGATTTGACTTCATCATTGATTGCATTAATTAGAAAGGTTGCGATAGTAAGGATACTTTGCATTGTTAAAGGTAATATTGTAAATTGATTAATGGTTATTGTTAATACTATCCTAACTTGGTCTTATACCACATTTCTTTGTTCAAGTTGATTGCATTGCTTGAAATGGTTTAAAATTGAATTTTATTTTGAATTGGTTTTAGACCACTCCGTAAGGTAATTTCTTGGTAGTATTGTTTAAATGTTTTAATCACGGTTGAATCTCATTGGCATTGATAATAATAGTCATGGACCATATGTAAGGTAATTATAAATGTTTAATTGCTTTAAAAAGGTCTTAGATCATATTGCATTAGCAATGGTTGAAATTTGGAAGACTTGGTCATAGATCATTGGGGAATAAGGATTTTTTATTAGTATTTATTGGTTATTATTCACAATGGTCATTGACCATAATAGTTTCCCATGGAGAAGGTAAAGTTATTGTTAATGTTTTTGAGTTTATGGATTATTGGCAAATGGAGAAGGTCACCAACCATAGTCCTCAGCAAATGTTAAACATAGAAATAATGGATTATTGTTATAATGGTCGATGATCACTTTGTAAAGGAAATGGATAAGTTTAAAAGTTTTAATGATTAAATGTTGGAATGGTCATGAACCATGGAATAGGTAATAATAATTTGGTTTATTGTTTATTTGCTAACATGGTCATAGACCGTATACATTGCATGCAAAGAAATAAGAAATTGGAGGGAAGTGGAATTGGTTTTTGAGGAAGCCACAAGTGGCTTTGATATTTATTAAATGCGTTAAAATAAAAATTGAGAATTGGGAAGCTTGCTTGACAAGCCAAAATACATGCAAGCCCACATTCTCACTCCCATAGTTGCATTTTTTGGTTTTATTGGTTATTTTGGTCAGTGGAAGTTTATTGAGGTTTTTGCTTAAGAAAATTATGGAAATCGGTTGAGTGAATTATTCACATGCATTAATGAAACTCTATTTTATGGCGAATTTGATTTTATTATTGTTGTTTATAAATTCTAGAGTTATTTTTTTGGGCATACACATTGGAAGTTTCAAGTTTTACAAGAAAATTTTGGAAAAGAAGCAAACATTACCAGGCATGGGTTCTATAACGCATTCTCTTGCTGTTTTTGAATGAAATACATATGCTACTTGGGTTATTATTTGATTTTTTTAGATCTAGGAAAGAATGCAGAAATAGGATGAAATCTTCTTTTCTTTTGCAAGGTTTAAATGGAAATATGGGTGTAAAAAATTTTAAGGGAAAAATAATTCTATGGAGCTTGATGAAAGATGTTTTGAAATGGAAATGGATACTTGGATTATTGTTTTAAATCTAGAATGTTCTCTTATCTTATTATGAAAACTTGATAATATAACAATAAGAAATGGATGAAAATAAAAAGGGGTCTTTGTTGTTGTAAAATTTGAATTCTTGGTTATTAAAACTTTTAGGTCTACTATTTTGAATGAATTTTTAAAGGAAATTGTTTTTATTTATTATCTTGATTTGATCTTATTGTATTCGAATTAGAAGTTGGGATTTTTTCTTGAGTTTTACAGTTTTAAAAATAGATTTTTTCCTTCTTTGAAAATATGTTTTGGGTCATATAAAACTTATAATTTTGTATGGAAGTAATAAGTTTTCATTTTCTGGGTTCTATACGAATTTGGGGATTCTTGTAAAATCTCACCTTTATTGGTTTAAAAACAAATTTTGTATAATGAGAGCTCACTTGGAGCTGGTTTGTTTTAATGTGTTGATTTTATGACCTCCTTTTGAATTACAAGATCGAATTGTAACGAGTTTATATGTGGCATGAATCTTATTTTGCAAACCTGGTTGTTTGGATTAAAACTCTGTTTCCTGTAAGATGTGTTAAGAATTGGAAACTTGTTCAATATGGTTGGTTGTATGATAATATTAACTTCTTTGTAGTTGTTACCTCCTCTTGAAATATAGATTATTAGGTTTGGATGCAAAGGAAATGTGAAGCAGGTACTCTACCTTTAGTGATTGTTGAGAATGATTATTTAGTGTATTCCTGGCTTGAATAAATTGTTGTTTGAATGATTCATGTGAACGGTAGATATCATGAGGTTCTTGGATGGAAGTATACTATATTAAAATCTACCGTAGAGTTTTCTACAACAATGATTATGTGTAAAAAATCATGACTGTTGAATTTTGATTTAAGTATGACAATGGGGCAATAATTGGAAATGAATGATTATTTATAAAATATGATTTTGTTTTACCTCCTTTTCAAACATTGTTTTGAAAATATTGATGAGATAGAGAATCCTTACAATATGCATGTTTAATATTCAATAAGTCAACTTTGTTAATTTCATTCTCATAAGATGATCTTAGAGAATCGATCGTTGCATGATCATGGTAATATTATCTTGCATTGAAGGTGATTTAAATAGTCCAGACAAATTAGATTCTTGGATTGATTGAGAACATAGCTTACTTTTGTAGTATCATTCTATTTAAGCAATGATATATAAGCGTGATTAATGATTATTACGAAATTAGTAAGTTATTAGTTAAGTTAATCTTAACATATTATTTTATTTTAATTAAATACAACAAGATTATGAGTTGGATAACTCATGCCAGTTCCTAGAACTGACCATGTATACATTCTCTCTCCTAAAGTGTGCAGGATGGAGTGACATTTATGAAGTGATTAATTGGATTATATACACTTGATTTCTTCTTGCATTAATCAAGTTTAAAAATATGTTTAGTATTATTATCTTTAATTGTAATGTGAAAGTGTTATTTCATAAAATGAATGTTGTACTATCGTTAATTATTGTATGTCATTATTTAAAAAAAAAGGATTTATCCTTGATAATTTTTAATAAATATACTTGTTGTTTCGTATCACATTTTGTGAGATATAAAGGTGATTTTAATGCTATTTTACAATAGAGTATGAATTCAATTTAATGATGCTATGCTACAAAAGTATATTTGATTTTATAGTTTCATTATGGATGAATAAATGCGTCATTAATGAACATAGTACGTTATGGAAAATGATACAACATAAACTATGTTACATTAATATTGAACCTTACTAAATAAGTTGTACAAATCATATCCAATGACGAACAAATGAGATCAAGTGTTTAGAAACACATCACAAGGTATGCATTTCCTGAGATGACCTCTTTCCTCAGTCACAAAGAGTCCTTCTCATAATGCTTATGATGACCATCCTTTTGATGAATTGAATTTTAATGAAGATCTTGATCCTCTTCAACTTCTTTTCTAGCCTTATAATGTCCTTGAATTTCACCTATTGTGCCTCGATATGCTCTATGTTGCTCCTTGACACAATTGTGATCAAAATGATGATCCATGATCCTTGTGGAGCGTGTATTTTATCGTTTGATCTATGATGCAACTTTAAAACCATGAAAGATGGAAAAAAACAATGATATAAGTGAAAATGGGGCCAACAAATTTCTACACTGAAAAACTGATTTTTATTTTATTTTTGGCAGGTGGAACTAGGAGCCGCTATTTTGAGAATTTTTAATTTTTTTTCAAATTTGGTCTTTTGAATCTCCTGGCACACTCAATTCACCTCCATTGATGATGTTTTACCATTTTAGGAAGTTTCTATTTTTAGCAGGTCACTTTTGTGAACCTGTTATTTTGGGAAAATTGTCTGTTTTGCTTTGTTTGTTGTTCCTCACTGTTTATTGATGTTCTAAGTGATCGGAGCTTGAAATTTTGGGACGTTTACTATTCTTATCATGTGAGTGTAAAAAGCATATTATATTTTTAGTAACTGGTCAAACTGGTGTTGGTTTGCTACAAAAACACCATTGTTGGATTTGACTCTGCATTGGGATCCCATACTCCAATTTTCATTATGATCCTTTCGCTAGAACTCTTGTAAATTAAAAAGGAAAATTTTAGAAAGGAGGGTTTCAGGTTTTTTCTGTGTGATTGAATCCATTAATGGATGCTTGAAGCTTCAATGATCATGAAGGCCCTTGATAATAGAGTCTTCAGTCAAAACCTTGGTGTAATTAGTTTTCTGGTTAGTAAGTTATGAGAAAATATTCATTTTTGTAGTCATGGCTAGTCTAGAACATGTTGGGAAGTATGGATGTTGTGATCAGATGTCATTTTAAGGTTTTGAAGGTACAAAAATGGAGTATGGATGAATATGGTAGAGGAGATAGCTCAAAAATAAGTTTACTTTATTTTATTTCCTTCCCAGCTAATTGCAATTCGATAATGGGTGAGAGAAAGCTGAGTATGGTTGAAACTAGGGTTTGATGGCTTACTCATGGGTGAATTTTTGTGTCCCCTCTATCCCCTTGGAAAAATGGACAATAGGGACACAAAAATGTGCTTTGAGGAAGATGCTAAAACTTGTCATCTTTTGGTGCGATGTGAGGAAGATTGGAAAAGTTGCTTGAGCACCTAGGAGATGAGTGACAGTCGTATGAAGAAACCCAAAAAAGGCTTGCTCATGGGTAAATTTTTGTGTCCCGTATATCCCCTTGGAAAAATGGACATGAAGGACAAGAAAATGTGCTTTGAGAAAGATGATGCCACTTGGCATGATTTGGTGTAGGCTTGGGAAAATGAGCTTAGCTAGTTAAGCATTTCGTCGGGTTGAGGAGGGTCACATGAGGAACTAGAGAGGGGGCTGCTCTTGGGTGCATTTTTGTGTCCCCTCTGTACCATTGGTAAAAGGAAAAGAGGGACACAAAAATGTACCATGGTGCAAGAAGTTGACATGTGGCACTACAAAATCTAGCCAAGTACGAGAAACACACCCTAGAGGAGAGATGACTAAAAACATGATTCCTGAAGCTTGGAGAGGTCTTTTGACATGAAATTTTATATGATTCTAACTCCCAAGACCATTTTAAGATCAATCGAATAGGTTTCAACACCTTATTTTTCTTCAGGACAATAGGGTGTGCTTGTAAAGATTGAGTTGCCTCAGGAAACTCTTAGGTCTTGGAACAAATGCGATGCTTCCACCATGTAGAGAATTCTTTCAGATTTTTAATTCCTATTTTATTTCCACATAAATCATTACGGAACTCCCGAAATCATCTGGTGAAGTTCAGGTTGATATTTTGACCACTCACTCCTTATACCTCAAAAACCCGCTTTTGCATAATCTACCCCTAAACCTCCAAATCTTCCCTAAATCTTCCTAAATCAAATCCAACACCTTCTTGATTCTCCAATACCATCTCCGATTTATTATGAGCCTTTGGAACCTTCTCGGAGGATGCACACTTGCCTTGAAATGGCCAAAATTGGCCTTTCTAGGTTTGGCGGAGAACTAGTCTTTAGTTGCTCTTCACTTAATGTAATTGTTGACCTTTTCACATAATTTCAAACACCTGCACATGCTTGTTCAACATATTGGGAGGAACTGCAAGATGGGGATCATTAAGATACAGACGACAAACTGACCCGGAGAGGGGTTTAGGAGGGTTTAGAAGCATGTTTTGCATTATGGGCTTAGTTGTCATGCTTGGAAGTTTGAATTTTTGGGCTTATAAAAACATATAACAACAAGAGTACAATTTGTTCACTCAATTTTTTTGTATGATTAACATGGATTTTTTGTATATATCAATATATTGGAGAAATTTTTCAATAAAAAAATTCCCCATCAAGTAAAACTGTGAATGACCCAACTTCTAATGGATTGGGTTAGAATTACTCCATTAAATACTTTTCTTGATATCTTCCATGATGGTTTCTTGGTTTATGGAGTTGAGGCTAAGTATTTGGAGAGACAAATGAAACCAATAGATGCGCTCTCGAGATGTACAACTACAATAATGTAATATTATTTGCTCCGGGGCTACCACAATTGGATTGTTAGATCAAGTGTTTGATTAACTTTTTGGGGTGATTTAAGATTAAAAAAATACAGGTTAATTGAGATCGGTGGTGCTAGTGGCTATAAGTTGAGGAAGTTTTAAATCGAATCTATTAAAATGCTTTTGAATTCCAAAATAAAAAATATTACGTAAGGAATGTTCTTGTTATCCAGTGGGAGATCTGACAAAGGTTTGTTTGCCTACAATTGTACTGCCAATGTCTAACAAACAAACATATCTTCCTTTATTCCAGAATGATAGATCACACTCCAATGCTTTGAACAATGCTCATGCAAACTCCATTTCCTCAGTAATCCACCAATAAGTTTATAACAGGCGTGGTTGGGTATCATAACATTCTCAAATGCATGAAGTGACCAGATACCCAAAAAGAAAAAGAAGCAAACAACACCCATAACATGAAGGCCTATATAAATCAGCAATACGAGGCTTCCTCAAATAAATAACTTGCAATCCTTCACCAAAGATTTATATGCACACTTTTTTCAGACCACACAGATGAAGCAGATGGGCAGGCGATTAAGAGAAACCATGGGAGGATTGAAGGAGTTCCATCTGACGCTGACTAAGAAAAGATGAGACAGAATTTAAGGAGGCCGATCTGGGGGGAAACTGGGGCAACCGGTTACCCATGTTATCATAAATTATAGCACCTGGAAAATTTGGAGGCGTGCATTTTTCACCCATCATGATTGTTCTCTGCCAAATCGAATTCCCCTGATTCTCTTCCTTTTCCTTCTCCCTCTCCTCTGCAGCCTGCAGCTTCTTTGTTTTCATGTTGAAGCTCACACTATTCAGAAATCCCTTGGGAGATTTGGGTATATAGCTCAAACTGTGCACATCAATGGCGGACTCCTTACTCTTTGTTTCCTCTATGCTTTTATTCTTCTGTGCACGTTTACGTGATTGAAAAGCGTAGAGGACAATTAACAGAGACAAAACAAATACAACCCCGGCGGCCATTAAAATCACATTTAATCTTCTTCTTATTTGTTCTTGTATTTCAGGCCACCCCGCCATTTTTCACTCACAGAACGAGCACTCTGACGCAGGATTATTCACAATATGGCATCTCATATTTTTGTGAACTTGCGAGAAACTCGTTCTTTTGTATAACATTAGGTGCCACATTTCTTTTAATCCGGAAACTGCAGGCCTTGTCGTATACAGTTTAGATTTTCCGAAAAAAACGTTGCATAAATAAAGAATGCTATGATTATCTTATTATCATGTTAACGGTCGGCTATAATCAATCAAAAACAAATTAAAATTTAATCTTGTGGAAAGGACCAATGGATACTTTTTAAATTTTTATATTAAATCTACTAGTGTCTTTTTCGGATAGACTTGTGTCGTAAAACTTGTTTTTTAATATAAAATTTATTTCATTAGGAAAAATATCAATTATTTCAATTGTCATAATAAATACTTTTTAGATTTTGATAAAAATGAATTATTTGAATGAGATAAAATACAAATGTTTATAGAATTAAGAAAAATGTAACGTGAAATAAGAAAAAGAGAGTACCCAAACATTTCTATTAAAAGAAAAAATAATTAAGAAAATATGTCAATGTTTTTGATATTTCATTAAATTTATGATATCTATAATTCTATTATGAGGTTGTTTCCTAGTTAATTTTGAAGAAAAATATGTTAAATAAAAAGATTAATTAGTTGGATATCAACTATTGAAGAAGTAGAGTCTCTAACCAAATGTTAGCAAAGATCAACACCCCACTTAAAAAGAGAGTCAAATATTTTAAAATTTTAGAAAGTATTATACAATCTCCAAAGAAACAAAAAAATTACACCATAATTTTATAATATGAAAAACATTTAAATATAAAATGATCCTCAATTTTCTTCTAAATAACAAATCTAATAAATACAAAATTCTTAAAGAATATAGTTGTCATTTTGATATAAAAATAATCCAAATCTTGTCATTTTGATATAAAGATAATCCAAATCTTACCAAAATTGAGATATTAATCTTTTTAAAACTAATTGTATGATATTGGAGGTTAAGTGTATCCAAAAGGTGTATATATGGTTCAAATATTTGTTCCATCCTACCAAGAAAAGTGGATGCTTATTCACACACAACTTATTTGTCATCATAATATATATGTGTCATTATATTATACAACTTACTTACGAGTGAAAATGTGGAATACAAAACAAACACAAATTATAAGTAGAGACCAACACATAAGTTATGTTACAATAAAAAGCACCACATAACACTATCTAGAATTGGTCAAGGAATACCACCAAAACAATCATCTTCGAGGTATTATGGGTATCCCTTTCATGGCCTTGATTGAGCATTTGACTATTCAAAGTTTATGTGCAATTTTTTTTCCCATCATGTAAATATCGAAAATATATCTCTCGGAGAAAGTTTAATTATGTTATTCAAAAAATTTAGTATTATTAAGTAGTTTGTGGTTTATTGGTGAGGATGATGGTGTAAAAGGTTTTTATCTAATCATTTACAAATGTATAAATTTTAGGGAATATTAATAAACAAAGATCAAGTTAGAATCGAGCCGGAAACACTATTAAACGTTAAAAAAAAAAGCTTGGCATCCCCTTTACTTTTCATGAATCATCTTCTAAGTTTTGATCACATGTGATTCAAATGGTCGAAAATATGATTACCTATTTTATCACCAAACTTCTTTCTTTGGAAATTAAATTCGTAGTTAGTTGTATAGTATGTGTTGCCACTCATATTTACTACTCTTCTTGTTCTGCTTCTTCCAAAGTTTCCTATGGTAAATTAGAAAAGTTATAAGAATATTATTTATGGGCCAACTTAGAAGGAAATAAAGGATTACACAAGGTATTTTGAGATTCTAATGTATACCAAAGGTAGCAGGGGGTCTTAGTCTCATTTAATCAAACTTCAAGGCCACTCCCTAAGTGTCAAATTGATGCGGGACCATCTAGGTTCACAGAAAATCATGTATCAACCAAAAATAGTTTGAGTTTGTTACTTGCATTTAATTTTGAATTTTGTGTTGTTGGTGGGCTGCATCATAAAAAATGTGTTGATGGTAGGCCACATTGTGATAAAATGTTCTTCATTTTTGTGGAGTGTGCAAGCTTATTACACAATGTTAGTATAGTGCACAATTATATTATACAATGTTTAGTCTATTGCATAGTTTGCACAAGTATGTGGATTCTTTGTGTAAGTCATGTAAATTGTTGGAACTTTGTATTTCAGCATTGACATCTATGCCTTGGAACACTAAGGAAACCACACAAGTCTATTGAAAACCACATAACACTAAGGAAATTGTGCTTTACTACAAAATTTAAAATTGAAGCTGTAAAGTATATTTTGGAGTCGTGAAGCACTACAAAGCTATTTAAAAAATACAAAGCATTGGAGAAATTACATTTGAAACCTCAAAATATTGGAAAGGATGATTGAGTTTGTAATGGGCCCTTCAAGCCATAATTTCATATTAGGTTTTGTTTCTTACGAGTGGTGACATATCATGTATTAGTAATTTGCCACATTTACAAGTGTGGGTGGAAAATAATTTTAAACATCTTCTAACATGTAACAAATGGGTAGGTGTTAGAGTAGGTATTTACCTTAGCTCATGTTCACCTAGGTACTTTATTTACCTTTATTGTATTTATCCTCACCCACTTATTGTGTGGATATTTATTTTTATTTATTTAGATATTAGGGGGATATTATCTAGTTGTTACGTATAGTTCTTTCCTTGATCTATGATATTAACTAGACCCTTGATGTCTAGTTCTTTCCTAAATCTATGGTCTTGACTAGTTCTTTGATGACTAGTTATTTCCTTGATTTATGGCTTGATCTACGACCTTGACTGATTCTTAGATTGTCATTCCTTGCCTATATAAACAAGAACCATTCTCGTTGTATTTAATTGAGTTCCATAATAATATATGATATTGTTATTTGTTTGTTTGCAAAGGTTTATGTAAAGTTATTCTGGTGAATTTATTTCATCTTATTAATCATGGTGTTTGATTAGCATCTGAGTTCTTGAATTGGTACAATCTAGTAATCATTCCTTTTATGGTATCAGAGCAAGATATTGTTGTTGACATCCATCTGTAAGTTTCATTTTGCAAACATTTTTTTGTATATTCATATCTTTGGGATTTGTCTATATTCTATTGTTACGTGCATTTTATGCAAAAAAGAGTCTTCGATTGGATCCGGAAGGTGGAAAAACCCTAAGATCGAATGTAAACTTGACCATTTTTTAGAGGCAGTCATTTTTTTGGTTTTGTTGTTGTAGAGAAACGTGTTGGTTTGCCTCAGGGTTCGTGTCAGCGAGAAGAAAACCAAGAAAATCAATTTTTGGATTTGTTTGGGTTTTCTGAGATCTTCACTGGGTATTTTTCTTGTGTGGTGTATCATTTTTGGGAGGTGCACAACAGACTGTTTCTGGTAGGATGTTTCTTTCCTTTTTTGGTAGGGGTCTGTGGGTTGTTGTGCACGGTTTGCTATTTCGGGAAAATCCGGAGACTGTTATTTTTTTTGATGAAAAATATCTTATATTATATTAATTCAATACGATACAAGATGACTTTCAACAAAAAAGTGGGTGGTATGAGAGCATGCCCTAAAACTATAAACAAAGCTAGACCGATCCTAAAGCACCGAGATTCTGAAAGGAACGATAGCCAAATCATACCAAGCCAAGAATATAGATGCTAATCAAACACCACGATCAATAAGATGAAAGAAATTTGATAGAATAGCTTTACTTAAAACCTTTACAAAAAAATGAGCAACAATATCAAATATTATTATGGAACTCAATGCAATACATTGAGAATGGGCCTTGCTTAAATATGCATGTAATAACAATCTAAGAACTAGTCAAGGTCGTAGATCAAGCCATAAATCAAGGAAATAACTAGTCATCAAAGAACTAGTCAAGACCATAGATTTAGGAGAGAACTAGACATCAAGGATCTAGTCAATACCATAGATAAAGGAAAATTCAATACCATAGATCAAGGAAAGAACTATACCTGACAACTAGATAATATCTCCTAATATCTAAATAAGATAAAAGAAATATCCACACACATAAGTGGGTGAGGATAAATACAATAAAGGTAAATAAAGTACCTAGGTGAACATGAGCTAAGGTAAATACCTACTCTAACACCCCCCCTCAAGTGAAGCTAAGGGCTAAAATAGAAGTGGCATGTCCACAGTATGAGTCCCGGTAACTAGGCTTGATGAGGTACTCATGTACAATAACTGGGAAAAAAGGACACTGCAAGGTACCCAAAACCAGTAACAACAAAGTAAAGAGAGTAAAACTCCGCTCCAAGGCATCCCAAGAAGCTCGGCTCAAAAAACTCGTATAATCCTGAAGAAATTTGGTGTGCATTGTGGTCTAAATCCACTACTCGATCATAGAAATAAAAAATAACTGACACTGGGCTTCACCAGAATAGCTCCATACAAGGAGACTGTCAATGGAGTGATGTTGAAAGTGTAAAAAAAAACCAATCATAATTTGATCAACTGCTGCAAATAGGTGTGCCGCGATCCAAGAATAAAAACTAAAGCAATAAGGTAAGGACACAAAATCCGGAGTGTCACGATCCAAGAAAAGCCAAAGTAACAAGGCAAGGCCATGAAACCCGAAGAAGCAGGATCAACACCAAACCCTCCCATACTACTAAATGGGTGGAGTGGCGCTACAAATCTGTATGAGTTGCCCAAAATCAACTACTCGAACACTAAAAAAATAACACTGGACTTCACAAGAATAGATCCCCCACAAGATATACTGTCAACATGCCAAAAGTGTTGAAAATACAGATACAAAATCTCTCAATAAATAAGAGAGATACACTACACCTGCTAAAGAAAAATGCTCAAAACAAGAAGTATCACAATGCAAAAGGTATAGAAAATGGAGCAAGAGGCCGAATGGTGGAGGATCCATGCTTGTAGAGTCCTCTAAACGAATGCCTATGTATCCTCCATGAGTGATCATATATCCACCCCAAATCAACACGGATGGATGAAGAAGATGCCTGCATATGACTTGGGTGCAAAATGCACAATGGGTGCATGCAAAAGAACATCAGAATGTGTGTCAGGTTGATCATGTCTGACAACTGAAATCTTAGGTTTCTCAAGCATGAGTGAAGATGTAGAACTCATGTGTTGCTCATGATCCTAAAAAATATTCGAGCGAACAAAAAAAGGAGCTTTGTTAATGTGTGATCCCAGTGAAGTATCTGCTTGAAAACCAATGTCATGACGAGAATTCCACTTAATATGTGGAATAGAGGAAATAATACCCTGTGAATTTCTGCCAATGACTCTGCTAGTGATACCCATAGAACAGAGCATGCGAGAATGGAATGTAGTGGTATGCTTCTCAAAAAAGCCATGTAGCTGAGCAGAAGTAGGATACACAACATGTGGTACTGTAATAGGCACAGATGTGGAAGAGTATGCAGTAACAAGATTCATAGGTGTATGAGCATCAAGAGCAGGAACAAACTCAAAGACTACAGATCAATGTCAGTGGGTTCAGGAGTAATATTTGTAAGTGGACTAGGAGCATGGATATGGTGGTCCACAATATGATGGTGATGCTATAGGCTAGCAAGTTTGTTCTGCAGGGAGTGTATTATTGTATCCTTATCATGAATGAGTGATTGTAGAAGAAAATTTCACTTCTTGAGTGATCTATTTTCTTCCACAAATTTTACAATATCCTCTTGAAGTCCACATACTTCATAGAAAAGTATATCATCCTCAGAATCCATGATAGGTACAAACTACAACTCCTAAAAGTTTAGGACGTCGAGCTCAGTTGAAATTGTGTCCACAATTGATTACAACACTCCTCCATATTTGGAACTTTATAATTATAGTGCAAGTCTCAAAATAAATATTTTCAATGGAAAAAGCACGAAAAAAATCACTTTTGTAAAAAACGACACTCAAAACTGAGTTACCGATCAATGCCTTCACCACACAAATAAAATTAAAGGGGGTTGAAGTTAAACACCTACCAGTAGGAATCACAAGCTTTAAGCCCTCATATGACCATACCATATGACCAAGGGCTAAGGATTTTATCATATATTATTATGGAACTCAATGCAATGCATTAAGAATGGGCCTTGCTTAAATAGGTAAGGAATAACAATCTAAGAACCAGTCAAGGTCGTAGATCAAGCCATAAATCAAGGAAATAACTAGTCATCAAAGAACTAGTCAAGACCATAGATTTAGAAGAGAACTAGACATCAAAGATCTAGTCAATACCATAGATCAAGGAAAGAACTAGTCAATACCATAGATTAAGGAAAGAACTATACCTAACAACTAGATAATATCTCCTAATATCTAAATAAGATAAAAGAAATATCCACACACATAAGTGGGCAAGGATGAATACAATAAAGGTAAATAAAGTACCTAGGTGAACATGAGCTAAGGTAAATACCTACTCTACCAGATTCAAACTAGGCCGATCCTAAGAGAGTACAAAAAGAAGGCATCACTTAAAAATAGAAAAAAAACACAGTCAAATGGAAGTAGAAAACATGCCTAAGGCGGGTGGATCCTGATCATCCGGCCACCTCGAACTAGGAAAGTCCTTTCTAGCATCAGGAAGCTCCCAACTAGTGGCAAGTCCTTCCTTTGGGTCCACTTCCCCACGAGTAGGAATGAAAAGGCTGAGGTGAGGGAATTTGTCTGATGGTGGCGGAGGTGGTGGAGGGTTCCAACCATCCCGGTGCAAAGCAACAACAGGGGGAGAGCCCCACCCATGTTGGTGAGGTGGAAAACCCCAACCTTGCTGATGAGCCAATGAATGTAGTGGAGAGCCCTGGCCACGACGGTAAGATGGTGAGTAACTGCATTGATGAAATGGCTCTGGGGAGTAGTGAGCATGAATTAAAGCATGACATTGAGACCGGCTGTGGATACCACCACAAGTGGATGGTGAAGAGCACTTGGCAGGAGATGGAGGCACTCTAGTAACATTACATGGGGCTTCGCCCCAATGGCGCAGTAGGGTCTGGAGTGATCCACCTCCAGTGCCACCTTGTTGGCTTGAACTTGAATCTATAGAATCACATTGTAGATCACCACAGATTTATTATAAGTTGAGAAAGATTGATCAACTGCAGAATTAATAAAGAAAAAAGCATTTCATTCTTTGCATATCCAAAATAGAATCTCCCCCCTGAAAACATGCCAAATCTAGGTGAACATAGGAAAAAGTTTGGGATTATCTCCCAAAAGGATACGCTGCCAAGTGAAGAGGTGAGAAAATGAAGAAAAGAAAAAAGAATAGATCTAGTTCCAGGAAATTTGATATTTGGGACAAAACCAGAAGATATGCAAGATCGTTTCCAGATGCCCACAAAAAGGGAAATTGGGAGCTAGAATCCCAATTTGAACAAGACGATCCCTAATAGAAATAACTTGGTGTAGAATACACCAAAGGAAATGAGAAATCTCGGTCTCAACACATATAGTCTAAATAGCTTCAAATCGCATACCCCAGGTAGCTAGAGTGGAATGAATTCCCCAACATGTATTAATCTTTCCCACCATGGGTAGATGGGGTGAGATCCAATGATAACCTTTTTTGGCTTTGTAATTACAGAATGGGGTATTGGCATACCACTTCCAGTCCGCCCACCATGGGCGAGAGGAATGCAAAAGAATCTTATGCAACATGTGGTCAGGAACCAAATTGATCACAATAGTAAAAGTATTTTGATCTTAGTTGGAAAGCTAAAACAGATCTTTAAAATATGGCCAAGAGGACTAGGATTGAGAATTTTTGTAGAAGAATTCCTCTATGGTACAAATTATGTGCTTAAAGAATTTGAGTGCGAAGATTCTAGGGACCTTTGCTAAGCATTTATCTTGGGCTTGAAAAATTGACAACCACTAGAGAGATTGCTGGTTGATAGAAATCCCATTACAAAAGCTACCCCCTTCTACAAAAGCTAGGGTTATACACATTCCCACGCTTTCCAAATACTCTTAAGCACAAAGGTGCCAAATTTTTTGACAGGAACAGGGGTGATGAGAAAATTGAAAAACTCTAATCCTTTCCACTTAGGGCACCCATAAGGAGAACCTTCCACAATACCGTGTCATATGAAAACTTTCCAAGCTTCTTGGCTGGTAATGCTTCTGATAATCCATTTAGTGCACAGAGCTTGTCCTTAGCATTGAATGTGAATAAGCCTGAGGCCTCCAGAGTTTTGAGGCAAACAACATATATCCTAGGGTACCCTATGAAAATATTTTTCTGTAGAAGCATTAACCCATAAGAAAGATTTGAGCAGTTTCTCCAACTTCTAAATAGAGGCTTTGGAAGGAACCCAACATGACGAGTAGTAAACATGTGTGGCTGCAAGAACTTTAGAGTAGATTTGGAATTTGTCAGCTAGGGATAAAGGCCTAGTGATCTAATATTCCAAATTTTTGGCCACCCGTTGAATGACATAATGCCATAGTTTAGCTAGGGAAGCTTGAAAAGCAAAAGCAATACCCAAAAAATTAAAAATATCATCATCTGTCATGATTTTCCAATCAAAAGTGGCAATCCAATCAGGTGCGGGAAGGAAAGATTGCCGATAACAGTCGGTTTTTCGCCATTAAATGGACAATGCGAATGCCATTTTTGGGTATGGTCATATGAGGGCTTAAATCTTGTGATTCCTACTAGTATGTGTTTAACTCCATCCCTCTTTCATTTTATTTGTGTTGTCAAGACAAGAGCATTTTATTTTGCTTTAGTGGCGACTAAAATAAATAGTAGAGCATAAACTTGTAAAGCTTGTATCTTTTGATCGACAACTCAGATTTGAGTGTCATTTTTTTGTAAAAGTGCTTGTTTTTTTGTGCTCTTTCTATTAGAAATATTTATTTTGAGAATCACACTATAATTATAAAGTGCCATACTGTAACACACACTCATTATAAAGTGCCAAAATTTGGGGGGGCTCTTGTTGCATTGCTTAGTTCTTGCATTTCTTTTGATGATTTATTGAGAATAGCGGCTACTTCTGCATTAGATCATGTTGAGCCATTAAAAAAACATAATTACCACAAATGGAAACCAAGAATGGAAACAATAATTAAGCGGAAAGGATTATGGGCTTTAAATTCTTCAGAACAACTAGTGTTCACTAGAGAATATGAGAAATTTCAGTACTAGTGCAAACTTGATGAGTGTATGGGTTTGATAAGAGCTTATGTAAGTGACAATATTTTGTTTCATTTGGAAAAATGTGACTCTCCTTTCAAAATATGGGGGAAATTAGAAGATTTATTTTGTAAGATGGATTATATAAGAGCCAAACAACTTGAAATTGAGATCACCTCTCTTAAACATGAAGATTTTCCAACAATTATAGACTATCTTACCAAGTTCAAGCATTTGTTGACATGATTGAAGGTGAGTGGAAGAGATAAGAAAGATGAAGTGTGTGTTTACTTGATTCTACCTAAGTCGAGAGGACCGTTCCAATTTTTTACTTCTACCTTTTTATCTAGCATGGATACTTTAGGTGACACATTCAAAATGCCCAACTTAGAAACATTTTGTGAAAGACTTACTAGGGAAGAATCCAAATTGTCTCACCTTGATTCTTCCACCTATCAAAAGGCATTAGTTGCATCTAATCCTAAGGGTAAGGGAAAACCAAAAAGTAAAACCAAATCCACCCCTTCTCCATCTCAAAGTGTTCCTAAACCCAAAGAAAACAACTCTAAACCCAATGAGTCTTCTAAATCGAAGAATAAGTCTAGCCTTGCATGGTCTTTTTGTGGGGATATTGGTCATGAAGAACATAGGTGTTACAAGTGAATGTAAGCCTTAGAGGATGCTGTCAAGAAACAAAAAATTTCCATCTCCACTCCACCTCCTTCTAATCAGCATGGAAAGGTACTTAATTTTGTTGGGAGATCTCAACCACCACTTGCAGCCAATTAGGTTATTGATTCTGGTGTTTCTCATCACATGACTTCTTTGAAGGAGTCTTTTGTTTCTCTAGGTTTGAGTTCTACTTCCAAAATTGAGGTTGGAGATTTTTCCTTTCTTATTGTTGAGGAAAAAGGTGATATACACCTTGATGGTGGTAGTATCCAAGATGCACTGTATGTTCCCAACATTACCACAAATTTTCTTTTTGTATATCAAACTTGTCATTCTGGTCAAGGAATAATAGTGACTTTTACACCACATGGGGCAGAAGTACGAATTTTTTTGGAGCCTCTTTCACTTTTTGCTAAAGGTAATGTTGATCATAGTTCTATACTATATCAATTTAAGGGTTTTGATGAAACTTCCTCTATAGGGACAAGATTGGTTTCTCATGCAAATTCAGAGAGTAAAATTTGGCATGAAATATTTGGACATCTCAATTACAGATATTTGAAGGAGTCGAGCACTCATGGTATGGTTGATGGTCTTCCTAGAGTTTCTTGTCTTGAGAGAGTTTTTCATGGATATGCATTAGGAAAACAACACCAAGATCCATTTCCTAAGAATTTGTCAAAGAGAGCTTCTTCACCACTTGAGCTTGCACATAGTGACTTGATGTTTTTTCCTATCCCCTCTTTCAATGGAACTAAGTATGCAATTACGTTTATTGATAATTTCTCTAAGTGTACTTGGGTTTATTTTCTCAAATAAAAAAGTGATGTTTTTTCACACTTCAAAGTCTTCAAGGCTTTGGTCGAGAAACAATCTTCTAGTTGCATAAATAACCTTCGTACTGATAATGGGGGGGAGTACTTCAACAATACATTTTCTGAATTTTTGGTAACTCAAGGCATTATTCACCTACATTATGTTCCTCATACTTAAAAAAAAAATGACTTAACATAATGGAAGAATAGAACTTTGAAGGAAATGGCTAACTGTATGATTCATTCTAGAGATTTACCTCCTATCTCATGGGCAGAAGCAGTTAATTGTTCTAACTACATTCAACATAACACACCACACATAACACTTGAGAATTCAACTCTAGAGGGAGCTTGGTCCAAGACTAAGCCATATGTCTCATTTTTTCAAGTATTTGGGAGCCATGCTTGGGCCTTTGTGCTAAATAAGAAAAGGAAATCCTTGGATAAGAAGAGAAAACCCTTGATAATTTTAAGGTATTGTGAGGACATGAGAGCTTATCAAAATTTAGATCCTGATACTCATGACGTTATTTTTTGAACACATGTTCAGTTTGATGAGTGATTCACTCCTCATGATTCTTCATCTCATCTTGAGGAGGTTAATGAGGAGGTTATAGATGATGTTGAGGATCATATTCCCACTGATGTTGTCACTATGCCTAAGTGAGCATAGTACTATAGTTTTTGAGGTAACACCTTCCATATAGTATATTCCACCCACTAGGCATCTGTTGATTAGGAAACCTCATTCTCGTGCGGGTGAAAGTTGATACTAGAAGCCACCAAAAAATTCAAATGATGGAGGGCTTAGGACCTTAGATGTGGATATGAATCTACGGGTGCAAAGAAGATAGATGTGTGATACAAAGAAGATATATTTGCAAAATTGAAACATATGTGGTTAGATAAAAATATGCGGGGGTTGCTTGGATAATCCCGGTTCTAAGAGGATGTTAACTCCCTTGGAGGATGTCAACCTCTTATCTAGAAAGATAACAATAAACAATGAACAGTAGATATCATGCAAAAATAATGAAATACAAAATGACAAGCAACTGAAATGACAAGAGGACTTAGCTTGTGCTTTGATATGGAGATGAAATGGGCATCAGGGTGGCAAGATGAAGAAAAATGGCAAAGATTTCTCCCACACTCCTAAAAACATAATTAAGCACTTTCTTCTCCTCTCCTCAAAACTTTAGTAAGCAGATATTTCATGTTGATTCTTCATCTTCTGGTTCTGGTCTAGGTCCAAGTTCAGCTTCAGGTTTTTGGTCCTAGGTCTCTCCTTAAAGGAGGGGGGAAAACCCATATTTATAACTTGGAGGTGAGGTTAGATTGGGGTTAACGAATAATCAGGGTTGGCTAAAGTAACCCTGGTTAAGAGACATGATGTGATCACGCGGGGTCCATGGTTTGACTTATTAGGTGGAGTGGGGAGCATGATTTGAATGGGTAGGTGAGATAATAGATTCTATTTTTGAAATTAAGAATGGAGTGTTGGATGGGTATATTATTACCTATGAATTGAATAAAATTGATATGTGAGATAATGACAAAATTTTAATTATCAAATGGGTTAACATGGAGTCCATTTGATATTTAATTAAATTTGGGTGAGTAAATGGATGGGATTTATTTAAATTTAAGAAAAATAAAAGTGAGAGGGAAAGTTGAATGAATAATAATGAAAGTGGGGTGAAGGAGAGGAGTTACACTGAAAATTGGTGTTTACATTTGCCACTGTTTGTTGAGTAGTTTGTGATAGCAAGCCACGAGACAAAAATAAAAGGATTGGATGAAGTTATGTGTCTGAGAATGGATAAAGACATGACCAAAGGAAAGATTCCCCATGCGAAAAAGGATCGCAATAACAATGAAAAATATGGTGGTGAATCCAATATCACATCAGTAGAGGACAATTGCGGTCTCAATAGAGACATGCCACAACATTCTATGGACCAGTGAGTGGGTGAACACCACTGTAGTATGGATGTAAACCATGATGACCAATGGGTCATAGGAAAACATCAAAATATGCGGAACTGAATGTGAAATGTATATGAAATCCTTCGTATGCGAGTAATCGAGATAAAAATCATGCATCCCTAAAAGGGACAAGCATGAAGATAATGATGCCCTAGCATAGGAAATGAGAAGGAAAAAAAGTGATTTATATATGTCGACAAGTACAAAGATGAAAACGTGCCTTAACATAGGACACAAAAATGACATAATGGGAGATGAATGTTGAAATAAGATAGCCCAGGGGGAAAGAACATTACCACGAATGTGGATATTAAGAACATATTGGATAAAATGCCCCAAGAAGGTGTTAAATAGGATGTTGAATACATGTTTATTAAGAAAGGTGTGCAGTTGAAGGAAGATGAATAATGGGGTGAAGAAGAAGGAAATCAGTCCCACTTCTTTGAAAAATAGGAAAAGTAGTCAAGATACTTTTTTGAAAAAGTAGAACAAACATTCATGGAAGAGAACAAGATTAGACAGGTGATGGCTGTTATAGTATCTTCCAAGATAAAAATGTTGAAGGAATATGGGAAGAGATTCTTAGAAATGGATATGATGATGCCCCTATGAGAGGACTGATGAAGATAAAGATGTGACAAGGTTCTAAAAAAGAGAAGAGGTCAATGTTATAGAGAGAAGAATGAGAATGGTATGCAATGGATTGACGGTGTTACATAAATGGAGAAACATTGGATTTGATTATGAATGGACGGGAGTAGTAGTTGATTATGAGAAGAGAAAGAATGGTTGAAGGTGAAGGCAACATGGTTATGGAATATAGGAACAGAGATAGAGGAGGACAAAAAAGACATGGTGAGGAAATACAAGGAAAAGAATATGACACTAACCGCATGGAGATGCAGGTGGATGGTGGGATGATAAAAAATATGGGACAACGCTGAAGAGTCAGGTTATCGATGGGGAAACAAGAAGGAAATGCGAGGTCAAATGAGCAGGAAAATGATATAGAGGAAGTGAAATAAGATGAGGATCAGAAAGGAGGAGAGGAAAACAAAGAAAATTATGCAGAAGAAAGGGAACCAAGAACAAAGATATTCGATAAAGAGTGAGAAGCATAAGGAACGTAAAGAGAAGCTTGAGGGGAGGAATGACATGGATTGGAAAATATGCAGAGATGCATGAGATGAGGATAAGTTGATGACAAGAAAATAGAGACAAGGTGTATGATGAAGACAATGAAGAAATTGTCAAGGAAGAATGAAATATGGAGAGATGGCGAAGAAAAAGAGAGGAAGGGATAGGAGAGGTAATGCCAGCGAAATGATGTTAGAATAAATCCACTGATAATTATCAATAGGAAAGGATGGGACAAAAGGTGAGAAGAGACGGAAATTAAATGAGGAATGGAAGGGGGAATGCAAATGAAGGGATGTTAGGAGAAGTCCCCTGATAATTATCAGAGGACATAGAGGAAGGAAGTATCGAAGATAGAATGGAGGGGGTCAAAGAAAAGGATCCAATCTGTGTAGAATGGGGATGAGTGGTTTTCATGATAAGTCCATTGATAGTTATTAGTGTGGAAATGGAAGATGATGATGAAAAAATGTTAGGATATGAACAATGAAAATGACGGGTAAGTATGGGGGTAGATATGTGGGAGAACTCTAGAAGATAGAGTAGAAAGAGTAGATAAATGAGGGATAGTGATATGTGCGAAGATGAAGGCGAGGAGAGGATGCAGTAGATGAGAATGAATGATAGAAAAATGAAGAAACAAGACATGAAATGAATGGGGAAGCAATGATTAAGTAAGATTACCAAGAAAGGGATGATGGAGATGAACATGAGGCAAGTAGGAAGTGGTTACGATAATGGAAGAGGAGGTGAAAGGATGTGATGATGGGGAATTCTGAGAAAATGTATATAGTGAGAATGTGGAGTGGTGGGCGAGTGTAGAATGACAGATCATCCTTAAGAGGGAATCTTAAGTAAGATCTCCATGCTGCAGGAGGAGTTAAGTAAGATCACCAAACTAGTAGTGATGATATGGAAGGAGAAAGACAACATTGTATTGGATACAGGTGTAGAATGGTTGGTTAGAGTGGACGAATATGATGAGAAGAAAGAGAAAGAAGATGAAGAAGATATGATGGGAGGTGGAAGGGTCAGATGGAAAACCATTCTTAAGAGGGACTCTTAAGTAGGATTTCCATGCGATGGGGATGGTTAAGTAGGATCGCCAAGCCGAAGAAGAAGAATGATGAAAAGATTGAGTAGTGTTTACTAAAATGGAACAAGAGATGAAAGGAGGTGATATCAAGATGATAACAAGGAAACAAAGGAGTGTGACATGAGTGGATGGAGGAACATATGAAGTGTAGATGGAGAGTGTAAGGGAAATATCCTTAATTGGAATGCCCACATGATGGGAGTGATGATGTAAGGGTGTTAAGTGAAAAAGGAGGAGCACAAAGACATTTGTGGTGGTGATTGTCGTTCAATGAAAGAGGAAATGGTGGAGAAGCTTCTATAGTGGGAGGATCAAAGGAAGAAGATAGATATAACTTAACTAAGATTATCTGGTTGTATGGATGGTTAAGTAATATTGTAAAACTGAAAGTGGAAGAATGAAAGGGAAACTCAAGAGGAAAGGTAAGTAAGATATCTAATGTGGTGAAAAGGGACAAAAAGGTGAAAAGGATTATGTGGAGATAAATGGTGATGAGTGGAAATGGGGAGTAAAGAGCAATGGATCAAATAAATTATTGAACATGTTGGGGGATAAGAATTTGTAGGATAATGAAATTTCCTTAAGAAGGATCCTCGAGTAGGATTCAAAAACTGAAAAGTATAATTGCAAGCACATTCATGGAGATTATGGATAGATATAGAATTCATAGTGTGAAATTTGATGTGATTTTGATAAAGATGACCTTGATGAGATGAACGAAACATAATCGTAGCAAGGGTGTACAGGGAAACTATGTTTCGAACTGGATTGGAGATAAACAAGAAAGGTTACCACTCAAGGCATTGCACTTATATCCAATATCGGGTGTTAACACATAACCAACGATAGTTAGTTATACCAAAATACCATGAGGAAATATGGATGAAAGATGATCGTAATCCTAATGTTGACATGACAAAGGGATTGGAGATGTAAATTGTATGCGGGAAGAGGGATATCTAAAGGTGGTGTTCCTTAAGTCTATGCCCCAGCTCTGGGAAAGGGTAAGAACAATAGAAGAAAGTTGAACATTGTGGGAGGCTTTTTAAGAATGCTAATAAAAGGAAGGTTGATCAATGCAGGAAACCCTCCAAATGCCATAAAAAAAGAGTAGCCATCCTTCGAGGTTATGGTCTACTATACATAATATGGATGGCAAGAATAATATATATGATAGCTGTCCTTCAAGGGATCGGTCTATTTCTTTTGATTTTGATTTGTATGATTTTCGTTTTATTTTATTTATTTATTTGCATGAACAACTATCCTTCAAGGGATCAGTTTGTTTTTGATAAATTTGATTTTTCCTTTTGCACAGATGAATTTTAGCTTTACATGGGGGAGAGATGGGAATAACGAAGTAGACAAATTAAGAGGGGATAATGAATGTATAAGAGACACCCCTTGACCCTTTGCATGGCTTAAATAGGAGAATGAGAAGGTGATGGATGTAATGGTTATGGGGTCATATCAAATTAGTGAATGCAGACCACATAACTCATATCATTACAATGAAAAATGGAAGGGACTAAGGATGGGGGAATGATCTAAGGATATAACTAAGTGATCATTGGTAGATATGCTAACAATAGACTGGTTGCGAGTGCAATACATTAAGAGGTTACGTCTCTGGTTTACCACCAAGAGAGGGAAGACAATAAGTTGTAACATGATGGGATGATAGACAAGCAGGAAATAAAACTATGTTTTTAAGGAAACAAAAATATGATTAGGACGATAAATTTGGATGAAAATAAATGATGCCCCAATGGAGACACAACTATGTCAAGACAAATATGGCCAAAAATGCGGTCTTGATGAAATATATGGAGCCTCAAAAGAGACACAAATATGGTCACAATGGTGGACTTCGGTAAACAAATAACAAAAAAGGTCCCTCACAGAAGGACAAAAATGACCACAATGGTGGACTTAGATGAGATGAGGATTTGGAAAGAATTAGTTTATATTGGATGAATGTGAATAAGGTAAACAAAAAAATGTCAAGGAGGAAATTCCCCTAGTGACAAGGGAGTTGTATGGATGATATACTCAAGGGCGAGGGAAGACCGCTCCCCCAATTAATTAAATGTGAAGGAGTTAAAGGATGTTGAAATATTTTAGATGAGATTGTTTTAGATTTGGATGGGATAAACGGTTGGAGACCACAAGTGTTCTTAGCAAGATAAGTGGTATTTGATGGACAACGAAGGAACTTCCTTAGGAGGAATATCGTGTGTAGGAGGGATGTCAGGGGATGATGTGGATGAAGGAATCGTGGGAAACCTGACAAATGTGATATGAATTGGATTAAATGTAGATGAAGAATAATCTTTCCACTGAATGAGGAAATTATCTTTCTCAATAAGGTTGTGGAAGATTGTCCGAAATTACTTACAATATTCAATGTCATGGCCCGAGGTATAATGATAAGTGAAAATAAAATTAGGGTTGAACCATGATGGATTTGGACCATAGGGATTAAAGGATTTAATGGGAGGAAGTATGATGGCAGATATTTGAGTTAAATGTTGAAGGATATCTACGTAAGACCCCATTGAAGTGTCATGTGGAAGGTAACTCCTTGTGGGTTTTATTAGGATATCCATCTTGGAGTTGGGAGAAAACATGGATGTAAATTGAACGGGTAAATTATGTCTTTTAGAAGAAAAATCAAACTTAGTCGAAGGATTGTATTGTTTGGAATCAAATTTAGGTGAGGATTTACATTGGATGGGTAGATTATATATCTTAGATGACAAATCGAATTGGATTGGAGTATTGAATTTTTGGCTATAAAATTTATCATTGCAAGATGTCATAGATGGAGCAAATGATCCTAAAATAGATGTTGTGGAATTGGATTGTTGAGAAGAGGGAAAATCTGAATGTTTTTTAGGATGTGCAGGGGATTGTTAGGGATGTTTTCCGCAAGCCTTAGACTTCACCCGAGAAGATTTACTCCTAGCAGGGATGATAATAATCTCAACCACAGGATTTGATAGTGGTGGTGTGGTTATTAATGGAGAAAATATCATAAAACAAGATGAGGATGTTAATGGAGAAATATGTGTTTGTATGATGCAATTAATGAGATCTATGTGAGATGTGGATTGTTTAAATTTTGACAAAGAAATAATTAATTTTGGATCATGCAAACCATATTTATTTTATTTAGGTGGATATTTTTGGTCAGTAGATGTTCCAAAGGGTATCTTCGATAGGGTTGCAGATCGAGAGGATTTGGTTGGTGTGATAGAAGGATTAGGTAAAGAACATTGGGATAAAATTGGTGATGTGACCATGGGCGAGGATATATGTACATATGTCAAGGTAGGGATAGGTGGATGTTTTGGTATGAGAGATATAGGGGTAGTTGGCATACATAGAGATGTAGGCATATTTGGGATATTTGGAGATGTGGGTGATGTGATAACCGATGGAGTAGACACTATGGGTAATGTAACAAATACAAGAGTATTTTCAGGTATAGAAGTAGGTGGGACTGGTTTTCCCATGAATGTTTTGAGGGGTAATAATGATATGTTTGCTAATGGGGTTGATTTCGGAGGTGGGGTTGTAAAGTTACATGTGGTAGAAATGAGTTTAGCTGGGATGGTTGTGAGTAATGTATGTGTAGTAATAGGTGTGTTTGAGGTAGATGTGGGTGAAGGAATAGGTGTGAGAGATGTAAGGATGTTTGTGGATATTATTGGGGCTGAAATAAGTACTAAGGATGACTCTAGTATGGTAGATTGGGGTGTGCTCGAAGTGGAGGAAGTAGATGGTATAGTCAAATTTGATGGATGTGATAAGAAGAGGAGAAGGTGGAGGTTTATGAAAAGTAGTAAAAGTTGACATAGGTATAATAGTTGTGGGTGTAACAAGTTCCACATAAGGAGTGGGCATAATGTTTAAGGTAGGAACATGCAGATTCTGTGATAAGATGAGATCTTGATTGATGATATCAATCATATAAGCATTTGATATTTGAGATGTAAAGGGCATGAATTTATTTTTTGGTGGTTGATTAGGTAAATTTTGAGTAGTGGAGCTATCGATTTGGATATCCCCTTGATTTATGAGTTGTTGGACATGATCTTTGAAGGAACGAAATTTCTCAATGTCGTGACCTTTGACTCGATGATATTTACAATAGTGGGATTCATGATACCAAACAGGCGTGGCTTGCAAATTTTCCACATGTCATATGGGAGGAAGTTGGATGAAGTTTACAGTCATCAATTTGTCAAACATGGAGTTATATGATTCTCCTAAGGGGGTATAGTTGAATGTTGGTTGAGGGGCTCGTTGTTGAGTTCATGTGTTGGAAATAGATGGGGATGAGGGTTTAATGGCCACAGTGTTGGCTGCACCCTTAAATTTTTTCATTATGTGTGAATTGTTTAGTAGATTCAACTTTAGGTTTGGCCGATCTGAGTTTAAGATGACCCTGCTCAATGGCACGATTTTTGAGTTTTTGAGCCCTTGTGAAAGCTTTGTCAAAGGTTCAGAATGATTGGATTTGAAAATTAGATGATATATTTTTTTCACATGAATGTGAGAATAGTATAATGAGTTCGGTTTGTAGAAGAGTGAAGGACAGTTGGTTTATAACACCACACCATCATGCAACGAAGTCATCGATGGGCTCATCTTCAAATTGTCAGATGATATATATGTCAGTGATAGTAGTTTTTTGTGTGATATTTATAGAAAAGTGTTCTAAGAATAATTGTGCAAGTTGGGTGAAAGAGAATATGGAATGTTGCGGGATACTATTGTACCAATCCAACGTGGGACCGGACAAGGAAATGGGCAAAGTGCGAAGCAGTAGATTATGATCATGCGTAATAAAACAACATGCATGTTTAAATATGAGGAAATACTGTTGGGGATCTTCCTTACTGTTGAAATTAATAAACTTAGGAAGTTTCTAATGAGGAGGATAGGGTTTTATTGGAACCGACAGATGAATCAGTTCGTTACAAATTTGTTCATAGGATAATGTATCCTTGGGTGCTAAGGAAACAACCTTTAAACTAGCCAACCAATTTATTAAGGCATGAATTGGATCACTCAATGTGTTGTTAGGTTGAGATTGGATTGGTTGTGTGGTTTGAAACATAGTTTGATAAGGAAAATTATGCGTTTTTGGATGTATGGGTATTTGGGGAATCGTTTGATAAGGTGGTTGATAAACTTGCAGGTGTGCAGGTGTGTAGGGAACCGTTTGGTAAGGATTAATATGTGTCATGGGTTGAGATTGTTGCATAGGCTGACTTCGAATAATAGGGACATGATGTGTTCGTTGAAGTTGGATAGGTTGTTGTGGTAGATAAGTGGGGATATGGGTGTTAAGAGGTTGAGACGGTTGGAGCATACGATGGGCAGGAATGTAAATGTGAAGAGGTTGATATAGTTGGAATAGACATATTAGTAATAGATGAAATAAAATCGACAAAAAGGGATGTGGGTGAAATGTGATCTACCAATTTAGGAGATTGGGAGGATTGGGGGATTGTGGGGGATTTTCGAAATACAAAATTATATATGGCGGTTAGGAGGCAGTCTTAGAGTGTCTCTAAAGGATCCCGGAGATGGTGGTGCGGTTGGTTTAGGAAGACTGGATTGGTAAGGGTTATGAGAATTAGTTTTAGGATAGGGACAAATCTAGGAATGACATGGTTTTCATGAAGCGAGGCCATAAAAGACTAGGAGGTTGGCGTTGACTGAAGGTGCTGGTTTTTGAGTTTAGAATCTTGTTGGGTGTGATATCATTAGGAGAAGTAATGTCATTGGGTGGAGGACATTGTTGTTTTTTTTCGAATTGAGAGAGACTGTCCATAGACATGAAATAAACAAAATATTTGTTTATGGAGTTTGTTGAACAAACAAATCAAGCAACATAAATTTTTCATCATGATGATTAATTTACGAGATGTGAAAAGAATAGTAAAATGTGGATAATGAAAGGTGCCTAGAGAAATGGAAGTCTAGGGCTAGTTTCTAGGTAGTTTTGGCTAGGGCAATTTCTGAAGCAGTTTCCTGTGTTGGGTGTTCAAGTCCTAATCAGTTAACCATGTGAGAGGCGTGTTTTGACGTGTCGATTATGTTTCGGGGAGTCTTTAGGATGTTTGTGATAATGTGACATGTAAAAGGTTAGACCGCCCTTATTTAAGTTATATGATCAGGTATGATGTAGAAAAGAAAGGTTCTGTTTTAGAGCCAAATTTGCAATGTGACAGTCGAATGTAGACAATCACCCAGGAAAGGGAAATTACAATGCATAAGCAGAGAAAATAGAGAAAACCGAGTAAAACCTGGAGAACGCTTTCACCCTGTTATTTGATTGCACTTGATGATGACGTACTTGGAAGCGTCGATCAATGGTCTTGGAACGTCTAGGTACCACTAGAAGTGCATCGTTTATGATTGTAGGCGGGGTATGATAAAAGAGAGTCCATGCATGTTTTCGTTTCAGTGTTTATCATCAATGGACGTGATTTCATGGTCGCAAGGTCGTAGATGTTACCATTAAAAATGCACCATTAAGAATTAAGAATTGTAGAAGGGGTTGACGAAAATGATTTGTGGTGTTTTTTTATGTTTTCGACAAATGATATTTGATGGCATAACTTAATGGTCATAGTATCGTAGATTCCACCTGCAAAAAGAAAAGAAATGCAATTAGCTGATGTGATTAAGAAAAATGACATAAGTGTCGTAAATATTGTTGTCTTAGAAATAATGTACATCCGTAGGAAATAAATATAAAAATAAAAATAAAAAATTTAATTGATTAATTAATCATTATAATGAAACGTTCCACAATCAATTGTAGTAATTGCGAAAATGAATTGATAAGACTAACTATAAACTACGAAATAGATGTATGAGATAAACTTATTAAATAAAATTATGAAAGCATATGATACAAATTATTAAGGATGAGGTGATATGAAATTATTAAATGAACTATGTTTTAATAGGAAAACCTATAAACGACAAAAAAATATTAATGTGTGCATTTGGATTGTTATAAATAGAAATAACTATAAAAATAAATGATAAAATGACTCGAATGTTGACTTTAGAAGGACAAAGACGAAAAGTGGGTGGGGGAGAATAGACTTTCGGTAGGACAGGAATATAGACTTTGAGAGGATAAGAGAAAAAAGTGGGTGGAGAGAGGCAGACTTTAAGGAAGATGATAAGCTGAAAAAATAAGAAAGTTTAATTCTACGTATATGATGACGATGTCCTAAGTGTTGATATCAGGAAAGGATGAAATCCAAGGTAAAAGATAGCCACGTGGAAAATATGCCAGATGTTTACCATGATATGACATCATTGACTAACGCGAGCGGAATGGTAATGGAATTTAAATGGAGGAAAATTCTATTTGACCATGCACGATTTCCACTATGTCTCGTAATATCTGATGGTGGGCTAGATCAGTTAGAGAAGAAGGGATGCCCATGAGATGTCTCCTGGTGGGTCAAACCCGATACATGGAAGTAGAATAGTTTTACTCATGTACGATGACATAGTCAGAATTACACGTTGATCAAATGGACATGGAAAAAATACTTAGACATGGATGCTACATGAGTGATTATAAATGGGTTTAAAAGATTCCTGGAGACAGCATAATGTGTTCTAATTTAAGTCTCCTTGTTACTAAGAGACTAATTGCCCATAGAGTGAATGAATTCAGGGATCTCTGAGCTGGTCATACGACTGCACACAAACGTGGCTTTTCACATGTACACATATTTTGAGAATTACAAAAATAGATGAACGAAATGTATAATTAGGCTATAGTGCCAAAAACACTGTTTGGAAATGTGTTCAAAAGAATTAGAAAGCCAATCGCTATAAGGAGACTGCACAGTAACTACCCACAAAGCTTGTGTGAATTTGACTAGTGAGCTGGAAACAGTTAGAAGCACCAAACATCTTGTAGGTTTCTGCATGGATTTATACTTTCTCCACATGATTCTAACCTCAAAAACACATATGTAATGGTTGACGGATACCAATTAGATAAGAAGACGACCAAGAAAGGGGTCAAGAGAACACTCACCATCCCTGATACACACAGAATAATTGTTGTTTGAAGAGGTAGAGTGGCTCAAACTAGGACGTACGTCTGCGTTGAGAGGAAGGGAGAGTGGTGGTAAGCCGATGTCAAAATTCACTGTAAAATATATATAACTTGTATTGTTCTATTGTTTTATTTTTTTTGTTCTCAGGCATGAGGTGGATTCGGCAACTAGATGCGTGGACCAGCGCCTTGCGTACGGAGAGAGAGGGAATTGAAGTTGGAAGAAGGTTCATCAGAATGTTTGGCATCTCGTGGAAATGGCGAATGAGTGAGCCGAGGATTAGCTGGCTAAGTGGATAGTGGAAAAGTGCATGTCCATAAATAAGGCAGCGAGGGTCATGGTGAGCTGAAGTCAGAGGAATGAGGTGCTATTGCTCGAGGATCAGGCTTGGGTGTAGAATAAAGGCAACTCAGTGGGCTGAGGGCGAGTGTGGGATGTTGGTAGCTCGATTGGGAATGAAGCTGTAGGAAGGGAATGTAGTGGAAGTTGTTTGGCCAAGTGAGCTGAGTCGGGAATGACGGGAGTTGGGAAGGGAGAAGAATCTGAGTGGTGAGTTGGAGGATTGTTGTGTCTTTGGCTGATGAAGGTAGGAGCTCGTAGGGATGGAGGTCTATGGGAGTTGATGGATAGATATGCTCGAGCTAGATGAAATGAGGGAGAGGGAGATGTGGTTAGAAGCGGAGAGGGTGATGGGGAGGTGGGAATGGAGATGGGATAAAGGGAAGAGGGAGTAAGTGTGTGATAATAACTCGGGTACGAGGCCGAAGGGAGTGGGCGAGTTGGAGTGGAAACGGGGATCGGCGTTGGGCAGTTAGAACATGGAGGAGTAAGGTGTGACCAAGATTAATGGTAGCTCGAGTGGGAGAGAGATGTGGTGAGATGAGATAGGTGATCCGATTTCGCGGGTGAGAGGGAGGTTGATACGAGTTGGGATGTTCGAGTTGAGATAAGTGGTTAGATGGGTAAGTATACTTTGGATCGGGAGTGAGAGTAATTAACAATAAATTTTTATGAGTGGACAATTGGGTCTCTCTACTTAGGTGGGAGTTATGTGGGTTGAAGTTGGGATGTGAACGGAAATGTACATACCGCACCGCACGAATTTATTACATATCGCTAAAACAAGATTTTTTAAACACTAATTTTTCGATCTTCTTTATTTATTTAAATATTAAAAATGATACTCAATACGATGACCAGTAAGATGATGGTTTTTAATTTAATAACACATAACAATAAGACTTGAAAACAGTATAACCAAGTCAATAAGATACCCTTTCAAATGAAAAATCTACTTACCAATGATGAACATAAATGACTACATGTACAGATCACAACACATGGACGGAGACAATACCAAATCTCCTGCAAATTCCGGGTGAGTCTACAAATGAAAAATGCTGTAACATATATCTAGATTGATAAGAACTATGAAACACAATAACTATTATACTTACGACACCTATACAAGGTGAGAAATAAGAAAAGTGACCAAAACTTGGGTCTGGTCCCACCAAGTGTGCCAAAATGTTGTACAGGAAACCTTGCGTTCTCAGCGCGGAGGTGAATGCCGATACTAACAAGCCACCAAACAACTTCGAATGATGGAGGGCTTAGAACCTTCAGATGCAGATATGGATCTATGCGGTGCAAAAGAAGATAGATGTTGTGATACAAAGAAGATAGATCTGCAAAACTAGAAACAGATGTGATTAGACAAAAATATGCGGGGGTTACCCGGACAATATCGGTTCCAAGAGGATGTTAACTCCCTTGGAGGATGTCAACCCCCGTGTCTAGAAATATAACAATAAATGATGAACAATAGATATCATGCAAAAAATAATGAAATACAAAATGACAAGTAATTGAAATGACCTGAGGGGGACTTAGCTTAGTGCTTTGATATGGAGATGAAATGGGCATCAGGATGGCAAGATGACAAACAATGGCAAAGATTTATCCCAAATCAAAAACTTCAGTAAGCAGAGATTTCATACATCGATTTTTCTTCCTCTTTTCTAGGTCTTCTTTTGGTTCTGGTCTAGGTCCAGGTCCAGGTTCAGGTTCTTGGTCATTGGTCAACCTTTTGGTCTCTCCTCCCAGCCCAGGTTTCTCCTTCCAGGTTCTCCTGATTGAAAGAGGGGGGAAGGCCCATATTTATAACTTGGAGGTGAGGTTAGATTGAGGTTAAACGAATAATTAGGGGTTGGGTAAAGTAACCTGGGTTAAGAGACATGATGTGATCACGCGGGGCCCACAATTTGACTTATTAGATGGAGTGGGGAGCATGATTGACATGGTAGGTGAGATAATAGATTCCATTTTTGAAATTAAGAAAGGGGTGTCAGATGGGTATATTATTACCCATGAATTGAATAAAATTGATATGGGAGATAATGCCCAAAGACTTTTAATCATCATATGGGTTTTATATGCGAGCCCATTTGATAATTAATTAAATTTGGGTGAGTAAATGGATGGGATTTATTTAAACTTAAGAAAAATAAAAGCAATAGGGAAATTCGAATGAAGAAGAATGAAAATGGGGTGAAGGAGAGGAGTTACACCAAAAACGGTTGTCTACAACCTCATCACATACACTCTACAGGTTCTAGACTTTTGGGATGATGTGATGGAAATTGAGTATTATTCTTTAATGAAGAATCATACTTGGGATTTGGCATCTCTTCCTAAAGGAAGAAATATAGTTAGGTGTAAGTGGATATACCAAACCAAATATGCATCTGATGGGTCCATTGAAAAGTATAAGTCTCATCTTGTTGCCAAGGTTTTTTCACAAGTTGAAGGTATTGATTACTCTGAGACTTTGCGCCCATTGCTAAGATGGATTCTGTACACCTTGTACTTGTTATTGCTACATCACAGGGGTGGCCCATATACTAGATGGATGTGAAGAGTGTCTTCTTACATGGATATTTATAAGAGGAAATATACATGAAGTAACTGACCAGATTTGTTCATGATTCTTATCTTGTTTTTAGGTTCCGAAGGTCTCTCTACGGTCTCAAACAAACCCCTCGGGCTTGGTATGAGAATATGTATTATTTTCTTCTATCTACTAGTTTTGTTCATTGCCACTCTGATCATACAATGTATCTCTAGCATGTTGGTGAGGATATTGTGATACTTGTATTGTATGTTGATGATCTGTTACTGACAACTCTTCTTCCCACATTCAGGCTATTTAGAGGGATATTTATACATAGTTTGACATGAAAAATCTTGGGTTATTACATTATTTCCTTGGTTTACAAATTTCTCATACAGATTCAAGGATTCATTTGAGTCAAAAAAATTACATGCATGATCTTCTTCAGTGCTTTGATATGGCTGATTGCAAGCCAAGTCCATCTCCTTTTTAGTCTGGGGTTACTCTTACTTCTACATGTACCACTCCACTTTGTGATCCTACTTTGTATAGGTCGTTGGTTAGAAGTCTCATGTACTTGAACCATAGTCACCTTGATATTTCATTTGCAGCAGGGCTTGTATTTTGGTTTGTACATTCTCTTCATAGTAGTCACTAGCAAGATGCTAAAAGGATATTCCACTATTTTCAGGGCACTTACCACTTTGGCCTACACTACACTAGTGGTTCTACGTAGTTGGTTGGATATACAGATTTAGATTGGGCAGGTTCTAATGATGATAGACATTCCACTTCTGGCTATGTTTTTTTTATCTTGGTTTGTTCTCCAGTTGCTTAAGTGTGTAAATAGTAACAAGCTATTGCACTTTCATATTCAGAGGTAGAGTACAGGGAAATAGTTAAAGTGGGTCAAAAAATTCTTTGGATTTGATATTTATTAAAAAAGTTTGGATTCCCATAAGATTCATAAATTGTAATTTGGTGTGACAACCAAAGTGCAATTCACATTTCTCGCAACCTTGCCGAGCACCAATGGACTAAGAATATTGAGATACACATATACTTCATTCGTCAACACATTCAGGATGGATTTATTTTCTTGGAGTACATTTTGACTTAGTAGTAGGTTGTATACATATTTACGAAGCCTTTTGCATCACCTCACCACCTTGAGTTGCGTCGAATGCTTAGGGTTTCAGAAGTTGTTCTTGGGCGGTGTTTGTGAGAACATCTTCCTTCTTATTCTTCTTTATCTTTTCTTCTAGAAGGATTCTTTCCTTCTTTTGATTTGAGATTTCTGTATGGATATATTGTACATGAGTACCTCCTTAGGCCTAGTTTTCGGGACTCATACTGTGAAGATGCCACTTCTATTTTGGCCCCTAGCTCATGTTCACCTAGGTAAATTATTTACCTTTATTGTATTTATCCTTACCCACTTATGTGTGTGGATATTTCTTTTTATTTATTTGGATATTAGGGGGATATTATCTAGTTGTTAGGTATAGTTCTTTCCTTGATCTATGGTATTGACTAGATCCTTGATGTCTAGTTCTTTCCTAAATATATGGTCTTGACTAGTTCTTTCCTTGATTTATGGCTTGATTTACGACCTTGACTAGTTCTTAGATTGACATTCCTTGCCTATATAAGTAAGGCTCATTCTCATTGTATTTTATTGAGTTCCATAATAATATATGATATTGCTACTCTTTTTTTTTTGTAAAGGTTTATGTAAAGTTATTCTAGAAAATTTCTTTCATCTTATTGATCATGGTGTTTGATTAGCATATGAGTTCTTGGCTTGATATTATCTAGTTATCTTTCCTTTTTGGTGTGAGGATTATATAACAAGTATTGGTGGTTTTCCACTTTTGCGAAGGTGGGTAGAAAACTATTGAAAACATATTCCAATGAGTAATTTATTGATATAAGGTGTGAAGGAGTGTTTAAGTCACACTCACTTGAGGAAACACAATGGAACATAGGAGGAGTCCTACAAGAGATCACCCAAATAAGGTAGCAAGATTTGAGGATTTTGTCAAATTAATATGGATTATGCAATCCCATGTGGAGGTTGTGGAGGTCACACAACAACGGTGTGTTATTTTTGAGTATCAAACTGATAATGAATGAGGATGTATGTAACAAGGAGTGAATGTCACAAATGAAAATGTAGACTAAGAATAAGATGTGTAACCTGACAGAATGGACTATGGGTTAATGCATTATTAGTAAGATGGGAAGTAGTCCTAAATTAGATACCTTGAATTATTTTAGTAGGTCATAACAAGTGGATCTCATTGATAGGATAATATAGTGCAAGATGTATTTTGAGTATAAAGACATGGAAAATCCTAGGCACGTGGGTTCACTTAGTAAAAGTATGGTATAACACATTCATTTGAAGGGTATTAATTAATACCCTTAATGTTAGTTTTTACCTCTAATTATTCAATTGATAATACCCCCTCCTGTTATATTATTAGAATGAAAATACCCCCTATTTTTTTCATGTACCTTACATACTCATTTTTCCATTTTAAATTTATTTACCCCTTTTTATTTCTACCATAATATATTAAATAGAACATATTTTTTATTTTTACCCTAACATATCAAATAGAAAATATATCATGTTTCCCACTCAATTATTATTTTCCTAATATGTCTTTCCTATAGACTATTTCAAATTCATTCAATATATATTATCAATTACGTTAATGTTAAAATTTAATCATTTATCAATAGTTATTCAAATAATTGAGATGGTGAAGTAATATCATTTACTTTGAAAAACATACTCAATCCTAGTTTTCTATAATATTATTATTTCTTGGTTAAGAGTCTCCTAATTGATATTTCCTTATTCAAAAATAGATTATAATTTAACTTCATGAAAACACTCCTTATGCAATATCAAGGTATTTATTTTTAAAAAATAGGAGTCAAATATTTTACTTTAATATTAAAATCAACCCCACCTCTCTTTAGGCCCACCTCTCTAACCTACCCCTAATACCGAATTAAAAATATTAGTAAATTAAACCCTTTCACCCCCTAATGTATACCTGTATATTGAATTTGATTTTATCAATTTTAATTACCTCAATATGAATGCACGTGATAGGATATTTCCAAGCTAACGAACCCCCCGTGATCGTATGAAATTAAAATTTTCATTCATGAAGTTGAAATTCCATGCATCTCTATGGCGAGAGCATATCCTGATAAACAAAGTACTAAGAGACAAACATAAAATTAAGACATAAGATAAGTCGGTTGTAAAATTGAAGTTGAAATTTTTTCCCATAGATTACTAGCTTGGTTTTTTTAAGTTGTAAAATTTGTGACAGAGGGATATCGATGTGAAGGAATACACAGAAGAGTTTTAACAACTCACTATTTGAGAGGTACACATGGAAGATGACATGGAGAAGATTTCCATGTCTATGAATAGATTATGAAATTTTATTTAGGATGAGTTTGAAATGATCTAAGTGTAGTTTGTTGAATAATCCTATCAGTATGTGTTGATCTAGATACTTAAATTTGGTAACTTATGCTTTGATAATGAGAAGTCTGGCTATGTTCCCTTGCTAAGACAAATGATCACATTCCAAGTCCAATCAATACATCTCTTTCATTCATTCAAGAATTATTAATCAACCAAAGCAGTAAAATTTTTTTGTGCATCATTCCAAAACTCTTGATTTTACACAATAAGAAGTGTGGGAAAAAACTATAGAGATTGGGCTATGAAAGGAATACAATCATGGCTGGCATATATAGTCATGCCCCCTTTATCTTTCAAATTTGCTTTCAATTTGAATATATTAAGTTCATGATTTCATGTTCTTAGGTCAAACCTTAACATAATATTTCACCTATAGAATGATAAAGAAGAAATCCAATGTCACTTTATTACTCACCTAACAATTTCATAAGCTCATATTGTAAATATCAATCCAAAATAACTCAAGGCTCTCCTAAATATTCCAAAGGTAATTGTGCATCATTTATAGAGTAGTTACTGTTGTAGGTTTGAAGCACTCAACCAAATAAAAGAATCTATATTCCTCTATTTTAGAGCATGTAAAGGTATTAGATCCATGTATTAATAAGAGAAAAATCATTCTAAACATTCGAAAAATGGTTTTGTCTAGAAATTGAAGCACACTACTATTGCATTTGGTACCTTTTGTACTTTATAACTAGACCACTATATTTATTTAAAGAGACACAAGGGAACCCATAGAGGGTTGGATTAGATCACACTCACACTTACACATGCATCTAGGAGAATTGCGTGAGGCTTGATCTTTCTCAAGTGAATTTAGTGCAACACTTGGATTAGTTGGGAAAGGGTTACCGGTAAATGGTAGTCCAACATCACCACACACTAATTTTCAATTTTGTTATCTAATGTTTTAATGAATGGTATTGTAGGTATATAGGGATTACATTTTTTTATCTAAGTCATTATAGGTTGTGTGAACAATATTGACATACAATGAAGTACATTCCTAAATAAGTGAAGAGCATAAAATGTACAAAAACTCACTATAAAAGGGTCCAAGACCGTGCAATAATAATCAAGACATATAGAATCATGAAAAGGTTGAAAAATATTTATACGATAATGAAACATAAAACATTCTAGTTCTAATCTCAGAAACAAAGCATCTTCAAGTTTATATCTACTTATTCCCCCAATATACACATCCATATCTCCTCTCTTCCACTATGTACAACGAAGTCTCCATCTCATCTTTTGTATTTAAGATATCATTTTATGGCTTATTTTTGTTTCAATTATTAATATGCTATTTTGATTATGCATGGTTGATTATAAATTAATTAATTTAGAATAACATCTTGTAATGAACCCTTACATCATATACATTTTTTTTACATTGAATTTACAATCCTATATATTTTAGGGTATACACATTTGGTGAAATAAATTTGTGTTTGAATCTATAAAACCTAGTTTCCCTAGGGTTTCTCCTTCCTCTTTGGTTTCATGTCTATAAATAGTATTAAATTTTTATTCAAATTCAGTTATGATTTCATCCTATCACATGAACCACAACTGATTTTCAAAATTTTCCTAGGATCTCATGGTTGGTTCTCATCTTTGGATCTTTTTCTAAGGTTTCATGTTGGCCAAAACACCTTCCATTGCATATGTACCAATCAAAAAAATGTATTTTAAAATCCCTTAAAGATTTCCTTCATTTATTAGATTAATGGAAAACCTTTTTTTATTTGGAATTATTTTTAGCACATTTTTCAGAATTAAAAAATTATTATTTTTTAGTAAAAGGGAATAATTTAAAAAATACACACTTATTTGAAAATATCATATAGGTTTTTGTTCATAATATTTATATCTTTAAAAATGTCTCTTGGTTTTGTAAAATTCATATTATGTGTTTAAAAACAGTCATTTTATTAATTTAACAATGGTCACGTTTTTGCTAAACATTACTATTTGGGTCCTATCCTTTATGGTCTCTTCACTATTTGCCTTCTATTTAGTGCCTCATCAATTATCAATTTTATTTCTACGGATAACTCTATGAAGCCTTTTTCTTATTCACATACCCATGTGTTATGTTCTAATGATAAAATTTCTAAAAGTGTAGATGATTGTCTTGATGATTGGGATCCTAATTCTCAAAACATATGCCACTAAGACCTAAAATTTTCACAGTTGACCCTGTTTCTAATAATTATTCTATGGATGATCCTAACCACATTGGTTTAATTCAAATAAAAAATGCAATATATACTTGTAATCCTTCTATGAACACTATTAATGGTAATAACATCTCTCATATATATAAGGCTATCCTAGAGTCTATTCAAACATTAAAATGTTAGTTTCAAGCATTAATTAAACTTGAGTATCGAGATAAAATCTCTCAAGGATGATATTACAAATGTAAATAAATCATTAACTTCACATGTCAATCATGTCTCTATGCATCATGATCAATCACCTTCATAGGATTGACAAGATTAAAGGTAAACTATTATAAAATTATCACATAATCAATAGGAATAATGGAAATGATTGTTAGCTTTACATTAGAAGATACAAAAACTTGAGAATACAAGTGTGATTTCATACATAATATTTTTATAGACCTCCTATACAATCATCTCAGGTCCCCAATTTCAAATGGGTACCCAAATTTCATACATATATTTCAAATGAGCATGATATAATACTAATTCACATAATTTTAGATATCAAAGTAAAAAATCATTGAGAAGAGCCAACCTCAACGAAATAATTACATCATACTATTTTTAAAATTGCAAAGGAAGCAATACAGTAATAACAAGAGAAAATTTCCAAGGAAACAATAGAAATTACACATGGCTAAAAAGAAATTAGAGAATAAACAATAACCATATTGGAGAAACACGAAGAAAATTTTTGTAGGTAATACCAATTTACCATTATAAATATCTTATGAAGAACAAGATTACTTTGATATTGATTACTATGAAAATGATGTTGAGAAATTTAATATGTTAGATGACTGGTTTAGAAGTTTAATATGTCATATGACATGTTGAGAAGTTTAATATGTCAGATGACCATTTTTGCACACTAAATTATAATCCCATAGATGATGATGATTATTTTATTATATATAGGGGAATTGGAAAATTTCACTTTGATGTTTTTAAGGAAAAATTTCAATAATCATCTCCTATTGCAGATGTTAATAAGAAAGGAACATAGATCCTAGCATAAGACATACACAACAATATTTTCAAGATAGGTTTCTTAATAACAAATTTACACAACATGATACACACATAGAGGATGTTGTTTTGATAGATAAACTAAATTATTCTTGATATATTTCCATAGAGAATCAAGTTGTAGAATATGATAAATATTTCATACAACCACTTATTACACCTAGTATTCTAATAAGAAAATAATCTATTATACCAAAAATAGTTAACACGAGTGCATATTCATAATTTGAAGAAGTAATGTGTCCTCTATTCAATTATATTATCCATCATGATACATAATTGGAATTATTCACACCTTCAATACCTAGGGGAATATGAGGACCTCCCTTCCTTCTTCCTTAAGAATAGGTTTCCTCGTTATAATGATGATTTCACTATTTTTTCTAATACTTCAAATTCTATCCATACTAATCACATGCTATATTATCACATCACTTCAATAATAATGAACATCATGTATGAATAAAAATCACTATCAATCGAATGCAATTTCATGAGATACATCAATTTAAGCACAAATATCTTGATTTTTAAAATACATACTACTTCTATTGATTCTAATATTCTTATGTTATCCCCATTTCTTATACATATTCATTTACACACAATCTAAGAACATTCAAAAAATCACATATTTGTAAAAATTATAAAATTATAACATGTTCATGGTTTTATGGATAACTTGTTACTTTATATTGGTTGTTAGTCATATGGTTTGTTGCATAACATATATATTTTATATATTCCTTACAAAAAATCATTCAAGAGGTATAATGAGCTTGATACAAGTCACACACCGATTGATACGTGATTACAAGTGTCATCTTAGTCTCATCTCACTAACACTAATCTTGAGGGGCACCTACTAAACTATACATGTGTTATTTCTTCATTTCAGTTACTTTACTCTTCCTCGTTATGTTTGATTGCATATATCCCATATATATGATATATTTTGAGCTACCATGGCTAACACATGTGTCTTATTCAAGGGTAACATATCTTACCATTTATGTTTTTTACTATCATTATTTTTTAATGCTTTCTTGTTATATTGTTTTCATTACTTTATTGTGTGGACTACTTGATTGATTCTTGTATGTAACATAAGTGTCTTGATTTTATTTTGACATTGTGTGTGTCACATTCTTGTGGCTCTATACCTATATTGTGTATGAAATTATATATTTTTATGAATCCTCAAGTTCCTTCCATTGTGATTATCTTATGCCACATGTGTGTCTTGTGTTTTTGGTTTTATGCCTTCACATGACTCTTTTATGCATTTATTACTTATGTTATCTTGATTGATTATATCTTCATTAAATTTTTTACTTCTATAAACATGTGCTATTCATATTCTTGTTTTTTTTGTGTTATATGTTTCTTTCTTTGTATGTCATGGTTTCCACCATGTGAAACCCAATTTTGTAGGTACAATTTACAAATAGTAGCCACCATTATAGCCTTTTATGTGATTAAACACATATTATCAAACTTATTCATCATGGGTACGCATAATTTATATTGATCCATGTTATAAATTTTTTTATTACACACACATTATAAAGGAGGAATTCATCGAGATATATTCTACATCTCAAATAATATAGGCATACTATAAAACACATGATTTTTTTACAGGGTTTAAATATCCTCAAAATAGGTACATATACTAAAAATTAGTATAAATAAATAATGGTCAAAACCATACACTTCAATTCTAGACCATAGTATGATCTTGACCATATTGGATGTTCTCAAATTGGGGGAAGATTCTCATAAATTTCTAATAGTCTTAAATTATTACAGTTATTTATTGAATTCTAGTACATATATAGTCATAGATGAAATAGTTCATAACATTATAAAGGGGGCATGCATACATCATTTCTTCTCCACTACACTACTTAGATATAGTTACAAAAATAGGGTTTGGGGGAATGAACCTTCTTCTCCACTACATTATTTCAGAATTATAGACTTGGTATTATCTATGCATTACATAGTGAGAGCATGGTGCATCCATTATTTTTTTACTACGTGTTTGATTTATAAAATTGGGCCTAGATACATTTGAATATGTGTGTTTCATGGGGCTATGGAAGGTATCAAAGTGACTAAGTTATTCAGAGGTAGTCTTTCCTCTCCTCTTTCAAAATTTTAGGGGATGATATCAGGATTACTAAAGATTCTAATACATGATCTTCTCTCAGAATAGGGTACTTTGATTCCTTTCTCTCCTCTTCATTATTTTTGTTGCATACACTGAACACTTAAGTTTATCCTTTGACACAATTGGGGAAAAATCACCTCCAATCCTTCTGATTAACAAAAATAAGGATTTCTTAGATGGCCAGAGGGGGTATCTAGGGTATTAATGTTAATCTAGTTAAGAGGACTAAAAAGATGTGTTATCCAATTTTGCACACCTGACAAGATTGGACAACGGGGTCCTATCACATTCAAAATAAAATAATAGTCCCAGGAACCCACCTTCGGTTATTATCGAGATGCAATAATTAAAAAATAATTCCTAAATTGCATATGAAGAGATCACCTAGCATCGAAAGGCACCCAGTTGATCTCGACTCAGTGAAGAGTTCAGGGTCGAGTTGATAAAGAACCCGGTGTCAAATTGATAGTCATCTCAGAAATCATCTCAGTGGAGACTCTCAGTTGTAAGAGCTCGACGATGGTCTTGTTAATGCAAAATATAGCTCGTTGAAAATTGACGAATGAAAGGAACTGTACAAGGATCTCGGTGGAGATCGATGCAAAAAGCTCTGAAGGCCAAGTCAGGGAGAGTCAAAGTCAACATGATGCCAGGTTTAATCCATTGAGACAGTGCTCGACCAACCACTTGGGAGAATTATCTTGTTTGACCGAGATGATATGAAATTATGCAGATATGGGAGGTTCAACATCATTGAATCTCGGGTTTGTAATTACATAATGGAAGGACTTCTATCAACCCAGGAAGAAAGTATAAGCACCATCGAATACCAATGTAAAATTGAGTCAAACCGACATCTTAAAAAAAGCTGTGAATTATAATGGTGTTCAGACCTTCCTCAGCCAAGCATTTGGTGCACAGGTAGTTGACATGTTGCAGTATAGCAGAAGCCTTTTTGAGCGCTTCCAACAAGCGGGTCATCCAACTATGTATTTATCTGATCAGCATCGAATGCATCCTCAAATTCGGGATTTTCCTTCAAGATATTTTTATGAAAATCGATTAAGTGACAGTGAGAGTGTTACCAGGAAACCTGAGGAAATTTATTACAAAAATTCTCTATCGAGATCTTACTCGTTTTACGATTTAGTTCATGGAAGCGGATCTCATAGAGGTATAACTGTTTCATATCAGAATATTCATGAGGCACAATTTGCTTTGCAATTATATGAGCATCTTCAACAAGTCACTAAGTTGGCAGGCATAAATGATTCTGTTGAAATTATCACACCTTACAAGCTACAACTTAAATGTTTGCAGTGAGAGTTAATGTTATCCTCAAATCTGATGAATCAAAACTCGGCAGGAGGAAAAATCGGGAGCACGATCATGGCAGACTGAGTAGGTAATCCCGCAAATGGGAAATATTTTACTATCTTGCCAAGGTTGCGTGGCAAAGCTAAGGCCGGGGCCCGTGAAGTAATTTGGCCGATTCCGGACGTGGGAAATAAGGAGCAGCACCGCCAAGTGGAAATTTCGGGATGGAGAGCCATGCTGTTCACTCCGCGTAGGGGAGAAATTGGATCAAACTGCCAAAAAAGGGGAGAAATCCGGTCAAACTGCCAAGCGTGGAAATATTGGTTTGGCAAACCATGATCAAACCTCCACGTAGGGGAGAAATCGGATCAATTGCCAAGCGGAAATATTACAATGGCAATCCGTCATGAGATTTCCGCACAGGCCGTTTAAACAGGTCCGAGTCTTTGTGCGGGTCGCCAGGAGGAACGAGTCAAATGCCGAGTGGAGCGGCGAGTGCATGGAGATCACAGGAAGCATGCATGTTACAATACAGTAGAAGCCGTTTTCAGCGCCTCCAGCGGGCAGTTGCAGGAAACAAACATTCACTGTCGTGTATGATAGATTGGAGTCACGCCATTCAAGGCTTCATAAAGTTTGCCCGAACCAGGAGATGAAGTTTTGAAACGGTGCAGAATGAAACGATTCATATTGCTCAGCATTCCTTCTCCTAGAAACGAAACGAATGCGAAGGTCAACTCTGAAATACCTGGTCGGCCGTTTTGTATGTCACGACTCACATCTCTGTCACTCGTAAATGGTCTCTTTGAGAAACTCTGTGTGCAGCAGGCAATATTTATACCCTTCCATTAGATACGTCCAATCAGACAATAAAAGTATTCTTTTACCAGATTCAGAGAAGCTTGTTTTTAAACAATGGACGATATACTGCAGTTTCAAGCTAGTTTTATCTAGCTTTATTTCTATTAGCTTTGATCCGCGACTAAGGAAGAATTCATATGGTTGTTACTGTACATTTTTTTTTAAGGTCCTCTTGGCTGCCCCAGTTGTTCAATGTATTTTTTGAAGAGCTTATTTCACGTGTTGCAAATTGTAACATAAAAGATCTTTTTAGTTTCTGAAAAAATGAGTATATTGTATAGCTCGCGGCTACCTATGCCATAGGTTCCAATAGTAGCATAATTGTCGATTGGAGCTGAGATTTCCGGGTGCACTGCCAAAATACCAAGGGGCTCTTTGGCCAAAAAATCAGTCTTAGGGTGTCTATCAGACATGTTATGGGCATGAGACTGTGTCATCATCATGGCAGCATTAGGTCTTTATTAATAATGGCATTTTCTCATCGTTTGGAAGGTACAAATTGTGCTTATTATGGCAAAGCTAAACATTCTTACTACAAGTGTTATATGATAAGGAAGAACCGTGAGCATTGTGGTAAAACCATTCTTAGAGGCGTGAAAATGTGAACATGATCGAACAAATCTTGATATTTCCCGCAGATACAAAGCACAGAATAGCTCAAGAGATCGACCGAATCAAAGAAGAGCTCAATGCATGAGCTAGTGCTTGAGTTTATAACCAATGAGCATAGACCCATTGTTGTTCAGGGAGTAAGGAAATCAGATGTGCAGGATGGTAAATATGAGCTCGGTACATAGACATGTGAGAGTCCGAGTTGAGACCGGGTGCTCGGGTTGATATGCAAAACAAAGCCAGGTCGAATCAGTTGGGAGCTCGTGGTGATGTTTCATGAAGTTTGAACGAGGAATGCATAAATGGTTTCGAGTTAGCAGAGCGAAATGATAAGAATCAAGTTTGATAGTCCACCATTCGGAGGACTCAATGCAAAAGGGCCCGATTGCCAAGACGAGGAAAGAGTTGGTGCGGGGTCAAAAATCGAGTGCAATACCGAGTTAGAGGATTCGAAGCTCATCAAATTTGGCTATGTGCAGATTCTATCCACATGGACCCCCCTCCTCTTCAAGTCAAACGGGTCAACGGGGGGTCCCAACATTATGTTAATTAAATTAATATTTTTATTTAAATATTTTAATAATAATATTTATTATTATTATTTAAATATTTTATTTAAATATTCTTTTAATTAATTGAGAAGACTTGGTCATCAGGCAATTAATGACCCATGATGGAACCTTCTCAGGTAGTTCAACTAACTGCAATAAATACATCATGGGCCTTCATTTTAGGAATGTAATTATGACCATTTCCTCTTCTTTCTCACATATTCTTCTATAAATGTAAGTTGGAAGCTCATTTCAAAGGGTTCCAACAGTTCAGACAAGTTGGACAGTTAGATATCTCAGGCAAGAGTGTATACTTTTCAAGGGTCCTCTCTCTTCTGCAAGTTGTTCTTGTGTGTTGAGAGAACTTTCAAGCCTCCTCTTTAAGACTGTAATGGCAACTATTGCCTCTTCTGAATGTATGATGCATTGTGCATGTTATTGAAGCAATAAAAGTGTGTGTTTTGTGACTAATCTTGGTCCTTTCATCCTTCTATGCTTCTTTGTGCCTTTCTCATACTTGCAGGTACACTGTGCAAGTTTAAGTTCTATTGCAGGTTCTTGGAGTTCTGTGCTTATCGAGTGGTGGAGTATTGCATGCAGTTGAGTTGTGGTGTCTATTCACCCTTCTTGAGTTCATCCTTCTTCGCTGGGAAACTGGTATATTTCTCAGTCTGATACAGTTTAACCAAGGGAACGCGTGTCTCTTAGCCTGTGGTATCTTGTACCCTCTCTAAGTTGCAGTAGGTGAAGTTGACCTGTGGTGCACACACCCTCTTCAAATTAACCCTTCCTGAATTTGAAGACACCCTTCATTCAGTGCATCACCATCCCTAGTATAGTTTCATTTCTGTAAATCTCTTTCCCTAAAACCCCATGAAAATGTTAGCATAGGACTAGATAATCATTTTTGTTACACTAGGAGTAGTACAGCACTTAGTTTAGGAAGAGGAAGCCGGCCTTCTCCGGAGGTTCATCTCGAGCCCAAGTCCCACAGCTTGAGAGGTGATCCCATGTGTCCCAATCGCACCGAACGTCCTATTCACATCCTGGCCATTCGGGGGGTGCAGTGATTTGGCGACAACAAGATGTAAATGAACTAACACAATAAAAAGTAAATATAAATGAACTATTCTAGATGAAATGAAACCCTAATGTGTAAAAGAAGAGTAAGGAAGAGACTCAATTGATAACAGAAGACTATCACACAGTGTCGCAGATCTGGAAATAAAATATGGGAGTGCAGACAAACCCTCAGAGACCCTACAAAGGGTAGATCTATATTGTCTGAGATGACACAGATGCTTGGGATTGTACTGGGGTGTCCCGAAGTGCCCAGGTCTGCAATCTAGGCACTCAAAACACTGTAAATCCTCATAATATGAATATGGTATGGTCGCTAAGTATCTTCAAGTACTTCCCATATGTCACACTGGATTTGACTCGAGAATGGACCGTAATTCAAGGAGAAGTATCTAACCCTGGAAAAATTAAGGATGCATATGAATGGGTCAGACTGACCTCAGCCTCCAAGCTAGTGGACTTATCACTGAGCATTGCACTACATTTTGGACCCCGATATAGTTATGGTGTGTGTGTGTGTGTTGTTCCCTAGGTGCTCTTGCATTAGTCACACTTTGTGAAGTAACGAGCAATAATAGCTATAGAAATGTAAGTAGCATGTGTGCATGGAATAGAATGGAATCCCTCCCCCTATGAAGTGTGTGTGATACAAATATCCTAGCTTGAATGCATGTCACTATGTGGATGTAAGTGATGCAATGGATGCAATCCTAGATAGAGTGATAGTAGTGATAAGATGAAATGACCTAGGACCTTCATTATGGTCTTTTAACTTTACATTTATAGGGCTCTTAAGCTTAATTTTGTAATTAAACCCAACAAGGCTAAATGAGAAGAAGATAAGGATGACCAACAACTAGAAGTGACCCAAAAATAAGAGGAAGAGGTTGTGCATAGACCGGGGTGCCTAGGGGCACCCCAGTATAGGCTGGGGTGCCCTGATTTCAAGCTAGAATGTTGGAACGTTCATGAAATGGGCTGATAGGTATCGGGAAATATGTGGCAAATATGAAATAAAATATAAGAAAAAGGTGGCCAAAAGGTGGGATTAATTAGTACTTTGTACACTTGAGAACCTTCTAAATAGTAGTATAAGGCCGGGCTAAATATTATCTAATGTGCAATATTTATGTCTATATTTTCCCCCACTTTATGTTGGTGAGCAGAAAGCTCGGTAACATAAAGTAGATAGAGATGTGTACATGATAACTATGTAGAGTGTAGAAGAAGATGTGTTTATGGACTAGACTCAAGCATGGAATGAAAAAAAGGAAAATATGGAGGGGCATGGATTCTAAAGATGAAAAATGTGCATAAAAAGAGATGAGAGCAAACCTAGGGTAGAACATGTGTGTAGCTGCTGATGTGTGTAGTGTACCTACATGGTTAGTAAAGAAAATGCCTATAGTGGTGTGCTGTTGTTTTCATTGTCATTATTGTTGTAGTTGTTGCCCCCAATTTGACTGTTTGTTTCTCATACGACGAACCTGCAAAGAGAAAATGATCTAGTCAAATATGTATATATGTAAAAATATTGTGTAAAATACACAAATGTAAAATACGATAGAATAGAAAGTGTAAATGGAAAAATGGAACATGTGTGCCTGATCCATGTCGAGAAAAAGGGTTTCGAAGGATATCTTGTAGTGTTGCAAGTTTCTCATGCGATCTCACGCCACCCTGGATTAAGAAGTATAGGAGGGAAACATGTTGTATCCTCCAAAAATTAACCACTTCTGCTGAAATGTTGGAAGAGATCTTTGTAGTGTCCTAATTTTTTGGAACATATTAAACCACTAGACAGAGAAGTGTAGAGAGACACACCCACTGTAACCTCTAAGCATGTAACCAGTTCATAGAATTCTTGAAGGATACCACATTCTGTTAAGGCTATTGTGTATGGAGTTTGTAGACTGGTAAGAACTTAGTCATTGTGTGCAAACTAGTGTAGATAGGATGTGTTAGTAGAAACACTCAATGATACCCCCCTCTTTGGGGGTGCATGTGATGAACTTGGAAGGAGAATGTGGCCCTAGAAGAGGACCAACCACACTTTGACCTATAGAACGCTACCCTATAGGGGGAAAGGGAAACACTTGGTAGATACCAAGGCATGTAAAAAAAGGGATGGCTAGCCAATATAAGTGTTAGTCTAAACACATGCATGTAAATAAGACAAGTGTAAAATACACAGACAACATAAAAAATACCAAGTAAAGTAGTGTAAACACATAAGAAAATAATCAAACAACACAAATTGGTTTTCAAACATGGGACATAACTCATGATGTTGCAATACATGCATGGCCATCATGGCTGCAAACAATAGTCAAGTGTACACACAAGCAAATGGAAAATCCTGCATACAATGGAAAACAACGTAGATAAGTAAAAAAAATGTAGTCATAGAAAAATGTAGTTCTAGAAAATAAGTGATGCACATGGAACACCTGTTAGCATGTCAGAGTGATAACCAATATGTCAAAGTTTGTATGAACATTTAGTATGAGATGCTAAGTATAAAATGAAATAATAAGACCTGTATGAGACAAATGTGGATGCCCCCAATGACCAATATAGTAAGGGTAGAAGGTGAGCATCCATGTCGCCTGTAAATTTCATGTATCTACTATCACACTAGATAAAGTTGTGAATGTGCATGTTTGTATGATAATGACATATAAGAAAGAAATCTAACATGTGTAGTAGAAAGTAAACATGTAAAACACTAGTATGCAAAATTAAATTCTACCAAGAAAATCCAATATGTTGTGGATGGATGGATTGGAATGAAAAATTGAATGATAATAGCATCATCCCTCTCGATTTAATGGAATTTATGCAGCGAGGTTCTTTTTCCCTCTCAACAATAAAGAATGAACCATAAACGAGTGTGCAATATCGGGAAATGTTTGAGTAGTGTTTTGTTGTGTCTAGCGTAATCTGATGAGTATTTATATGTAAGGGTGATGAAATGTGACATGGTGAAAAGATGAGTGTGAAACCTATAGCCAAAGCGTATATCACAACTTTTTTTATCAGAGTAGTTATGATCCAGACCTAAGCAGATACACTATAGAATGAGTGTATGAGAATGATATATATAAAAAGATGTGCATTGACCCTATAGCCTAAGCGTATACGAGGACTTGTTGAATGGGTGAGTGATGGTTTAGCCCTAAACATATATCACTACATGATGGAGGAATAAGGTGATGGTTTAGCCTATAACATATGTCACTATGATATGGGTGATGAAGGCATATGAAATATATATGAGTAGGAGGTGGGTAATAGAAGGTGGTGATTTTATCACTAAGAGTATACCACTATATGATGAATAAGGCGAGGGTGGTGATTTATCTTGAAGCGTATATCACTATGTGAGAAGTTGGATAAAGGATGATGTAATGGAAGGATAATATAATAGGTGATGATTGAACGTAAGAGGATAATGTAGAATGGGTAACGGTAGTGGTGAATTAACCTTAGGTGTATACCACTATAGGATGATGGAAGGTGTGATAATGTAATGGAATAATATGGAATTGAGAAAATCTAAGAGGAGAAGACAATAGTAGATGATAGGACATAATAGGATGATGTAAAAGTGATGAAAAGAGTGGCAATTTAACCTAAGGTGTATACCACTATGATATGTGATGATGCGTGTGGGTGATGATATAGTCTAGATCATTGGTCACCAGTCTGAGGAATGTGGTTTTATGACATGTCGTATGTAGGTAAGATCCATTTTATTGGTAAACCCTCGGCATTCAGGTATGGACCAAGGAACTACAGTGCGTCATAGGGTGGTTAGTACAATGCGTAGAAGACAACGGAGTATAAATGGCCAAGATATGTGAATGTGTAGTGTAGGAAATGCAATGTAGAGTGTGTAATGGGTATTAAATGTAATTTAATAAATGTGTAGGTAGAAATAGTATGTGTAATAATGATAGATAAAACTAGATTCAAGTATAAGGAAATCTAGTTTAGTATGTAAAATAAGTAAGAAGTATGAACTCAATGTGGGTTTCTACGATGTATATGTAGCATGGAAGATATGATGATAGGTGTAGGTATAGTATGTGATGGTAAAATATAAATATATAGTCATATACAACATGACCTAGTGTAAATGTAGAATGAGAGGATGGAATGGAAAACTAGGCTCATATACGATGCTGACTAGTATAGTGTATGCTATGGAGATATAATGTAGGATGATGGCATGTAAATGTATAGGTCATGTAATGCAGTGTGTGGGGTGAATTTTAATGGTAATCCATCAAACAGTCTAGTGTAAACTAAAGCACTAGGGTGCGTCATCGGGTATGATGGTGTGATACGCGGGAGATAAAAGGATGATGACCAAGAGAAAAAATTGTAATTGTAGGTTTTATAGGTATCTGAGACTATAAGATGGGGAGGATAATATAATGTGATGTACGTCCCCCCAAAGCATGCCAAGCATGCATATAATGTGATGTACGCTCCCCCCCCAAGCATGCTAAAAATAGAAATTAACTGAGAAGGTCGAAGGAAAACGGTCCTTCGACTGGTGCTTGAGATGATGTGAATGGAGGGCCGCGATCTACCAGTGGGGATACAATAGATATGGGTGAAGCGGGTGAGAAAAATTGATATGAGCATGAAGGACAACATAGAAATGAAGATTCTGGTGTGAAACCCGTGGGGGGAGATAGGGAATGTGGTATTAGAGTTTGGTGTTGAGATGATATGTGGGTAGGGTGTGTTTGATGCAAACGAATTGGGTGCACTCGAGGAGCTGTACATAGAATATGAGGAGGTTGGGTTGGGAAGGAAAGGAGGCATAATTATTGGATGTCTTTGATAACATGGGAATAATGTGTGACAAGAATCTTTATGATGTCCTTGAATGCGATGATAGTGATAAAATGGATGATCACGGGTGTGGATTAATCGTGAAGGAGGACATGAACCAGTAGGTACTAACATAAGGAGTTAGCGGTGAAGAAGGTGACCAAGAATGTGTTGTGGCATATTGTTAAAGAGAATAATAATGGATGAAGTGAAAGGTGGAACTAGTAGATGAGGGAGGGGACCAATAGGGGAGGTGGATGGAGTATGAGTGGTAGGAGGAGTAGAAGCATGCTGAATTTGCACAATCGTAGAATGAACAGATGTAATGGTGGATTCCATAGAATGACACTTAACTTGTAGTGCATAGATAGCCTCCCATAGGTGTGTATTAGAAGAAGGATTACGAGAATAATAATCATCAACTGTCTTAGAGGAGAAACAACATACTATAATAGGAGGTGAATTTTTGTTAACGTAAGAGGGTAAGGGAGAAGGAAGGTGTTCTAGATAATCATTAAGATAGGAATCAAAATCATAGTGTACATCACGAGATACTTGATAGGAAAGGGTATATGGTATGGGTTGTCTAGATAAACATGAACGTGCGTCAAATATGGATGACGATGACATATTGTCTCATCAGTGCAGGGAGGACAATGGGAAGCCCTAGGCATACAAACTAATGAAGTTTGGGTGAATAACAAAGAAAAAAAATGCTACAAATATGCACATCAATAAATGGCATGGGAATAGTGATATCAATGTGATCAGGATCGAGTGTCCCTATGATATAATCTATCCAAGATTGGCCAAGAGTGATCGGAAAAGTAGGAGGAGCATGTGAAAGATGAACAAAAAGGTGAAAAACATGTGGGCCATATGCAACATCAAGAATGACTAAACCATGATATATGTGGGGGTTGTATAGAGGAGTATGAAGTTCATTGAAGTCAAACACAAGCTAGAGGAGACCATCATGAGAACATACAATGGTTGTGCGGGATGTGTGAATTTGTATGTGTTCCCAATAAGAAGTATTTATGAATATAGTGAAATTAAAAGGTGAGTGTACAGAGGAGGATAATGTTAGCAAAGAGGTGGGGGGGAGATCCATGGATGATGAAGGGCCTTGGTATGGCATAATAGTGGTGGTAGGATCAAATGGTGGGGAAGATGAATGTACTAAGCTGGCCGATAATAGCCACGAATGACATCTCAAAAAGAAAGGGATATAGGGGAGGAATGGGAAAAAGAAACCGAGTATTGTGGGGTGGGTATAGTAGATGGGTCGAAGTAACATCAGAAGTAGAAGGGACTAGATCAGTCATGTAAACAACAAGGAATAGGGTAGGTGGATATTGGTTGAAGTGGATACATGATCATGTATAAAGAAGAAGGAGGTATATGGCTAGAGTCATTTGTGTCCAAGGTGGGAGAGAGAACGATAGGATCAGGAGGAAGATATTGGACTTTGGTGATGAGTTGAGATAAAGTATCAATATTAATAGTACATATGTAGGAGGTAAACACATCCAAAATAGCATGAGGATCCATCCTAGAAGATGGAAGTTCAATAAAGGAAGCAGAAGGCCTATAACAAGAAGAATCAATGGGAGAGTTGGTGAAAGCAGTGGCCACGAGTATCAAATTGTAAAGTAACTCGGAGGCTTATAAGAAGAAGACTTTCTATGATGTTTACCCATAGTGAAAAGTGTGGATTCGAGACCTTAAAAAGACGTAAGAAGAAACATTCGGGTTCACCAAAATGATTAACAAAAAACAATGATTTCCTCGATGACCTAAGGGGATATCTAGGGTATTAATGTTAATCTAGTTAGGAGGACTAAAACGATGTAAATGTACTAAAGAAATGAAGTAAATATAAATGAACTAGATGAACAAATCCTAATGTGTAAGATAAGTGTAAGGAAAATAATAAATAAGCTACACAGTGTCACATCTAGAAATAAAATGTGGAAGTGCAGACAAACCCTCATAGACCCTGCAAAGGGAAGATTTAGACTGTATGAGATGAAAAAGGTACCTGGGACTATACTGTGGCATACTGGGGTGCTCTCATATGTAATCTAGGTGCTCGAAACAATGTAACTGCTCAAAACCTCAATCTGGTATGGTCACTAAATATCTCTGAGTACTTCGCGTCTATCGTGTTGGATTTGTCAGATGAACTAGAGAATGACCCGTAATGCAAGGAGAAGTATCAAACCCTATAAAAATGAAATATGCATATGAATGGGTCAGACTGTCCTCAACTGCCAAGTTAGTGGACTTATCACTGAGCATTTTTTTACTACATTATATACCTTGATGCAGTTTTGGTGTGTGTGTGTGCATGTCGTGCCCTAGGTAATCTCGTGTGAGTTGCATTTTGTGAAGTAACGAACAATACTAGCTATATAAATGTAAGTAGCATGTGTGGATGGAATATAATGGAATCCCCCCCTATGAAGTGTGTGAGATGTAGATCTCCTAGCTTGAATGCATGACACTCTGTGGATGCAAGTGATGTAATGGATGCAGCCCTAGATGGAGTGATAGTAGTGATAAGATGCAATGACCTAGGACCCTTATTATTGTCTTATAAGTTTATATTTATAGGGATCACAAGCTTAATTTCGTAATTACTCCCAAGAAGGCTGACTGAGAAGAAGATAAGGATGACCAATAGCTACAAGTGACCCAAAAAGAAGAGGAAGAGGTTGTGCATAGACTAGGGCACCCTGAATGGGACCAGGGTGCCTACAGGGGCACCCTAGTACAGGGTCATGAAATGGGATGATAGGTATCTGAAATTTTAGGATAAGAATGTTGGAAATTAGTACTTTGTCACTTGAAATTCTAAATATTAGTATAAGGCCAGACTAAATATAGTCTCATAGGTACACCTTCAGGGAAATACCAAATCTTGAAGGTAAATATGAAATAAAAGATCTCCTCCCCCTACAGAACGAAAAAGGTGGCCAAAAGGTGGGATTAATTAGTACAAGCATTGTACACTTGAGAACCTTCTAAATATTAGTATAAGGCCAGGCTAAATATAGTCTAGTGTGCAATATTTGTGTCTACACCTTCAGCATTTCAATAATAAATCCAAATCTTGAAGGTACAACAATAATTAGATCTCCTCCCCCTACAGAATGAATATGTGTATTCCTTCCATATTCTACATCTCCTTGACTTTACTTTGGGAAAGTTTAATTTAAAAAGTTACAAGCATTATTTATACTTTGATTTAAAGTTTATTTTCTATCATAGATATCTCAACCATAGTTTATGTTTTAGGTTTCATTATGAAGCATGCCAATGCTAATACATCAAAATACAATCATCAAGTGAAGAAACAATTTTTGTACACACAATCAAGTATGTTTTTAATTCAATCATACAATTTTAATTTAAACACTTAAAGGGGGAAAGATAGACACTCAAATTTGGTGACTTATCTCTTAGCAATGAAATTTTTGACTATGTTCCACTGCTAAGACAATTTCTCAGATTTTAAGTCCAATCAATGCATCTCCCAAGATTTTTCTTGACTTTCTCATCCACACACTCTACTCTATCATTCATTAAATAATTATTTATTTTCCAAAGTAGTAAAATATCTTTGTGCATTATTCTAGAACTCTTGATTGTACATCACAGGCAATATGGGGGAAAACATATAGTTTGGTCTAGATTGGACAATAGTCTTGGCCAACATGTTTGGTCTTTCCCAATTTTATCTTTGAACTCTTCTTTCAATTTTAATATATTAAGTGTGTCATTTCATCTTCCTAGTGTTGGAATTATCATAATATTTCACCTATAAAAGGATAGATATAAGAAAGTTAATATCACTTTATTACTCACCTAACAATTTCATAAGCTCATATTTCAAATATGATGCAGCCTAGAATTCTTAGTTAACACCTAGTCACACTGGCACATCACTCAGCCTAGGTTGAGTGCTCACCTGAAGCACGCAAAGGTACCGGGTCCCTCTTAAGAGTTGCTGTAGAAGAATGTTAGCATGATAAAGCAGTAAACATATATTTTTAGAAACTAATCCATCTATTCATCATTATACTGAACTAGATCTATAAGCACTTAAATGTAAATCATCATGATAATAATAATATACATTGACAAAACATATCAGACACTGTTGTTTGGCCAATATTCTTTATATATTCATCGTACCGATAGTACAAAAGCTTTATACAATACCAGACATGCGTGCATGGATCTGTTACAATTATCCAGTGTCATGTACTCATGTATCTCTCATCCTTCAAAGCATGTGTCTCTGTATATATCTCTTACTAAGTAATTCATTACATTTATATATAGGGTGTGGAACTAGCCCTTCACCACTTAACTCTACTAGAAATAGGTTGCATGCTAATAAAAACCACGTGCCTTTTATAACTATAGCCATGCATGCAAGTATGCTATCTATAGATAGCTGATAGTTAACTATAGCGGTGGATCTATCCTTAGCTTATGCTCATGCAAGAGTGATTTGACATACTCTTTAAAATTCTCCATGGAGAGTGGCGTGCAAGTCTCGGCATCGCTTTGTGTGCTCCGCATGCCAATATCTAAGAATAGACCTGATCTCCAAAATCGGCTAAGTCCTGAAAGTCTGACTCTACACCACCGCGCGTGACACCTTCCTATACCTTTGTTCCTTTACTCATGTGTTATTCTTCTGCGCAGACTCTGTGTGCAAGTTCAACTAAGTGTTTTCTCTTATCAACATTACCCCACACTAATCTCATTGTTTCCCCAACAATGGTGATGTCCAAAACTTACACAAAGAATGGATAAAATAAAGAATGGTTGAATAAAGAATTTTGAATAAGGTATACACAACTAACAAAACTGTTCAAGCCTCAGGCCCCTCCGTTTCATCCTGAAGCAACAACTCTGGATATTCTTCTTTTATATCTGCTTCTAGGTTCTCCCACTCCATTAACACCACTCCTGCCATCTTAGGCACGTCTGCAATGATGGAATGCATCTCTTCCATAGTGAGATTTCCTTGCTCATTTTGTATCACAAACATTACGCTTGACATAGAGGTTTACATCCCCTCTAATACATCCATATTTTGAGAATTGAGCTTTCCAAGATCCTCTAACCTTTCATTATGTGGTGCCTTTTCCGCAGCTAGTGCATCACACTTCTACTTCACTAGGATTAACCATTCAGCGTGGCCTAGGGTAGCATCCTTCATAGCCTTGTGTACTTCATTTACCTCCTCCAATGTTTTCACCATGATGAGTGCATCTAGGGCTGTGAATATCATTAGCACATGATCAGATTTCTTTAGTTCGTCACGGGTGTCTTGCAGTAGGCCTTCAAAAGTAGCAATCTTCCTTGCTATTGCAGCCTGCGCTTTCTCTACCTGTTCCTCAGGGTCCTTGGGCTATATTGATACATGCACCTTTTCATCCTCCAACACTAATATTATCATTGTCTTTACATAGTACATTGCAGAAGGAACATCTTTTGGCACTTGGGATTCCATATACGGGCGTACCTTAAGGACATCATCTCCAATTTCCTCTGCCATATTAACAAAAGTGTCATATTTTCTCTTGATCAAATCCTTTTCCTATACTAGGCACGCTATCTCCACATCCTTGGCTTTCAATTTCTTTGTCAGCACCTTAATGGTAGCAGATTTATCAATGTTTCTTCTTGCTACTTCAGAAGATACCTTTACCAGAGCATTTCTCACCTGCTCATCTAGCATCACCATTGGCTTAATTGTCATGTGGCACGTTTCAGGTGCCTTCTTCAAACATCTTAACGTGCATGATTCTTCACCAACATCAAAGTTTGGCTCGCACATATGCATGTGCATAGACCATGAAAGTTGGTTCCTTGTGTGTAGAGTTGCCTTATCCTCATCCATGAGTGCCCATCCAAATAAATCCTTCTACTCGATGGTGCTCTAAAACTGAGTGCAAATAATCGTCTTTGGGTCTTCTGCGTACCCCATAGTATGTACCTTGGTGTCCTCCCCTGTTCGATGAGATCTAAGCCCTCTGGGAATGGTTGCATCAAGGTTAGGAATACTAGATGTATCACCACTGTTGTCCTATGTAGCCTTTGATTGTTCTTCTTCTTCTCCTTCTATTTTCTCCTCCTTGTGTTGAGGCTCTTCTTCTGTTGGAGATGAAGGTGCCTTCTCCTCAGATTCTTCTATTTCCTCACTTAGCCTGAGTTTTCTTCTTTCCTTCTCCTCTGGCTCCTTCAGCTACGGGGTTTCTCCTTGTGCCCTTGTGCACTTAAATACCTTCTTAAATATTTGGTCGCCCTACTTCTCCCCCGTAACTCCTTCTCCCTAGGAAGTTGTCGCGCACTCCTCTTCGCCAGATGGCTGCTTCCTCTTTCTCACCATGCCACCACTATCATCATGTTCTTCATCCTCTTCCTCATCATCTTACTTAGGTTCAGAGGGCCTAGGTGTAGTAATTTTCTCCATATTATGCTTCCCCTTTGGTGGCCCTCAAAGCACAAACTTGTTTTCCACATACTTGTTATTCTCCATTTTGGGCTTCAGTTGGAGATATATCAACATGGCCCTGATATCCGCAATCGCCAGTGTTTCCGGCTTAATGCTCAAAATCTCTGAGATATTATTCTCATTGTACGCATTCCTCCCTAGATATCCATACGTCTTCCGCAGGGTGTGGTATTTATAGTCCACCTTGTCTACATTAAACACTAACCTTCGTGTGTTGGTGAACCGATGAACTGTAGCTTGGAAGTATTGTGTGGGAAATGCCTAAGATAGTTTACACCAGGGGCTCCACAACCCATCTACCATTGGAAAGTGTGTAATACAAAAATGCTGGTAGACTACAAATTGTACCTGCTTCCCTATAACCGAAGGCAAATCCTTGGGTATATGCCATTCCTCTCCAAACGCCGCACGGAGCCTATCATACCACATCTCTACTCACTCCTTCACCTCATCCGTCATTGACCCCTTACAGAGATACTTGTTGAATCGTTCAGCTGGAGACTTTGATTCATGGGGTATTCCCATATATTCTCTTTTGGGCCATCGGGTACCCCAATCTCCATGAAGACTAAACTTAGTAATATACAACCAAAACTTATCTTATTTCCTACGCGCTTCCTCTACTATTTTCTCTGCAATGAAGCTGACAATGTTATAAGTGGTTCCTTTTGACATGTGTTTTGCCACATGCAGCCACATAGAGTTAACTTGTGACCAACATTCTTAATCATTCAATTTTGTAATTAGGTGTGATGCTATATGTACTACTGGACAATTTTTCAGTTTGTCAATGTCCATTCCACGCGGTCCTTTCTAATAGCCCAGTGATTTCTATGTCTCTAAGATGGCACTTTTGTCAGCTAGCTCAGTCTTAATATCTTCACATGTTGCCCTTAATCCGGTTACTATGGCAATAAGAATGGGTGTCAATCTTACCCTTTGTCCTACAAAATAGAAAAAGTCCTCATGGACTCGGCTCATCAGCCATCTATATAATGGTGTATACTTTCCAAAGTATGGGAGCTCATACATTTGGTAGACACCATTCCCTTTTAGCAGCCTTTCCCTGACATCATCATATATTGGCATGTCATCCTCAATTCACCTGTTCATTCGGGAAGTGAGCAGGTTGTCTAATTTCTTCTGGTTTTTGTTGGTCCGGTGATTATACTCACTTATCTTACTCTGTCGTATGTGGGTATCCCATTCTTGGCCCACAATAACCTCCTCAGGGTACTGCATTTCTAAAAAATTACTTTCCAGGACCATCTCTTCCTCTTCTTCCACCACCACCTTCTTATTTTCCTTTACTGGTGTTGCTTTCTTCTTTGGTGCCATTCTTCTCTTTGGGTTTTGTTTTCTAGACCGTTTGTTGTAAGTTTTTAGTATTTTGCTTCAAATCCTACCTCGATTCAACCATGCCCTAATTTATAATCGTGAAATCATGCACCCGAGCTCTGTTCTGTTACTCTACTTAGTTTAAACCCATTTCTTAGGGGATTCAAACCCTTCCAATAAATAGATCTATCTTCCGCGCCTGGTTTTCTTGCTTCATACCTTGAATCGCTTTACTTTAACACTTCGCGTGTAGCTCTTTATCGAATTATCCTATTCGCAAGGGTAAAAATGAAATCATATCTCATCCTTATATAGATTTCCATTTTTCACTGCATTAATTACTCCTCCACCTACCAAATTCTTCTCATTTATTACCCATTTTTATCATTTCCGTGTGGTATACCTTTGCACCAAATGCTATAACCTTCTAGCGCACCTTTTTACCCTTTGTTACAGACTTCTCTTCAGCGTGCACTCTAGTGCCCAAGTACCTCGTCACTACACCATCTCCTAGTAGTTACTATGGCTGCCGCTTACCTCGTGTTATACGTTCCCTCATTCCTCTTCATCCTTATTTATCTTGAGAAGCAATCTTTTGTCGATTACCCTTAGCAGCCTTCTTTCTCAGCACCCACAGCATGCAATCTTTGCAACATATACATGAGAGTCACCAATGATCCACCCCACATGAAAAGGATGTGCAGTCCTCTGCGCATCAACATGCTTCATATTGTAGTTAGCTTCATGCATGCAAGCGCACTTATTACACAAACAAGAGCTAAATTGACAAAGCATAGCGACGATGAAAGAAATACATTAAGGAAATGCATAAAGGGAAACCTGATTTATCTGGTAATACTACCTTATTACAAACACCAAGAAGACTAATTTATAGTAGGGCTTCAACCTACTCCCGTTAAAGTAATCGGGAAACCTTGTGCCATCAATTGTTTCTAACTGGAAAGCACCTAACTCAAGTAAATGAGTGATAACATATGTCCCCAACCAATGCACGTTGAGCTTCCCTGGATGGCGCAAAAACTTGGAGTCATACATAAGTACTATTTGTCCCACCGCAAGTTTCTTATCCCTAATGTGTCGATCATGCCATGCCTTTTGGCAGACTTTCTCCTATTTCTAACTTCAGCGTGCGATGGCTCGGTGCTCATCTAGTTGAACCATCTTCTCAATCCGTTCTTCCAAGGCTTTCTCATCAGCTAGACCTCCAACACGTGTAATGCACAAAGAAGGTAACATAAATTCTATGGGAAGAATAGCTTCTGCACCAAACACCAATTGAAAAGGTGTGGCTTTGTTCAATCTTTTGTATGTTGTTCTATAAGCCCAAAGAACAACAGATACTTTATCATCCCAATATTTCCTTCCAACATCACAAATCTTGGTCAATATGTGGCTCAAAATCTTGTTAAAAGCCTCAACAGCCCCATTTTCCTGAGGGTGATAGGGTGTAGTCTTATGGTGGACAACCATAAACTCATCTAAAAAATTATTATTGTCTCATTTAGTAAATGTGTGCCCCTATCACTTGTTAAACTTAAAGGACATCCATACCCTATAACAATATTTTCCCATAAGAACCTTACTGCTATAGCCATTGTATAGTCCTTTGTAGATGTTGCTTTTGCCCATCGGGTAAGATAATCTGTACAAGTGATGATGTAGCATGATCGAGTCCTGTGCGGGACTTGTGAAATAGGCCCGTCAAAGTCAATTTCCCATTTCTCAAAGGATTCTACACTTGTAATTGGGCGTAGAGGCATCTCATCCCTTTTTCCTGGTCTATCGAGACGTTGACAATGGTCACATGTCTTACAATACTCTTTACAATCCTTGTAAAATGTTTCCCACCACAAACCAGCAAGTAGGATCTTGTGCGTTGTTGCATCACCTGCATAGTGGCCACCTAAAATACCACCACGTGCTTCTTCCATTATATCCTTTCGTTCATGCTCGAATACACAACAGCATAACACCTCGTCTCTGCCTAACTTGTACAAATCATCACTGATTAACATGAATGGTGCCGCGCAAACAAGTTACTTCTTCTCTAAATCTTTCATACCTTCTGGTACCATACCAGTCCTTAGAAAGATAGTAATGTCCTCTAATTCTGATGGCACATGTTGTAACCTATATAAATATGCATCAAGCACGGTCCCTTCTGTTGTTTGTGCCTCTTCTCCTGATTGAATTCTAGACAAGTGATCCAGTCCAACATTGTTTTTTCCTAGTTTTACCACAATTGTAAAGTCAAACTCTTGAAATAAGAGTATCCATCGGCATATGCGCCCCTGTAAAATGGGCTTGTTCACCAAATTCTTTAATGCCATGTGATCTGTATAAAACAAAAATGGTGTAGCCAAAAAATATTGATGAAATTTGTGCAAGGCATAGATCATGGACAAGCCCTCGCGCTCTGTAGTGGTATAATTCTATTCTACAGGGGTCAGCTTCCTACTAGCAAAGAAAATGGGATGATCCACCATACCTTCTCCTAGTTGAGCTAAGACAACATGAATGGCTATGCTAGAGGCATCCACATGAACATGAAAAGGTTTATCCCATGAAGGAAAGTGCAAGATATTCACAATAGTAAGTTTCTCCTTCAATATCTCAAACGTGCGCTACTGCGACTCCCCCCAGTAGAATGTACCTTTTACCTTGAGCAATTCTTCTAAGGGTACCCTTTTATAAACTTCCTGTAATACCCTGTATGATCCAAAAATCCACACACCTTGCGCTGACTGGCAGGCACTTTCAAGCCTATGATGACTGCAACTTTAGCTGGATCAACCAACAACCCTTCCTTGCAGATAATGTGTCCTAAAAGTTTGCCAAAGGGAGTAGCAAAGATGCACTTCTTGATGTTCAATGAGATACTCAAATGTCAACATCTTTCAAACATTAAGCGCATATTGTCACAATGATCCTTAATTAGCCCATAGACGGTCCAATCATCAAGATAGACCTGTAAAAAGTTATGAATAAAATCCTTGAAGGATTGTACCACTATCCTTGAAAATACAATAGGTGCATTCTTCAATCCAAAGGGCATCACATTATAGGCAAAGCTTCCCCATTCAGTAGTGAAGGTGGTCTTCTCTTGATCTTCCAGGGCAATCCTAACCTGATGATACCCTGAAAACCCATCTGTAAATGAATATATCTCACACCCAACCACTCCTAATATTTCCTCCATGAATGGCGTAAGAAAGGGATCCGTAACACATGTTGCATTCAACTCTCTATAATCAACACAAATTCGAATCCTACCATCCTTTTTATGCTTATCACCATAGGACTAACCCATTCTGATTCATTCAATGGTCGAATGATCCCAGATTTCAACATCTTGTCAATCTCCTCCTTTACTTTCTCACGCAAATTGGGATTCATCTGATATGGTCTCTTCCTAAGAGGGCGTGCACCTTCCTTGAGCTTTATCTTCATTTTTATGAGTGATATATGCACGCCTTTAAGTTCATGGTATCCTCTTGGGAATAAGTCCTCATAGTCTCGAAGTAACTCTATGATATTTGCTACCTCTGATTCTGACCAGTAATCCCCAATTATCACCTCCTTAGGTTCAACTTTTGTGCCTATATTGACCTTTGTTGTCTTTATAGGTTCATGATATGCGCACATATCTACATCCGCACTGGCTAACACTTCACGTGTTCCATGTGAATGATCCAAATCCAAGTGCTCAACTTCTTCCTCATCAATTATGTAAACCATCTTCCCCTTATCTTTTTCCAGTGAAGCACACTCAAGTAATATGATATCATCTTCTTTATCTAAAAAACGCGCCCCTGTCCCTGTCTCACCAAATAATTCCTAAATAAGTTCTTCCGCATTCCCACTGTCTCCCATGGTTAAGCGCTTGATAAAGCTTAAACATGTGTTCATTGGTGGTGTAGATGAAAAGAAGTCAAAAGTTTAGATCATCCTTGCAGTCAAAGTTTGCCAATTGCTAGTGTTGCGATGTAATTCAGCGTATACATACCAAGCACATGCGTAACCTTGTAGAGTAGAATAAAACTGATGCACCCAAAGTGAGGGTGGCAATGCTTCCTGTCCTACTGTCTAGAGTCTCTCACACTACTAGATATGATGTTGAGTAGGATGATCACCATGATAAGGGAATTTTTTTGTAGGTGCATTACTTATTGAAAACCTAGTTAATAAGGCAGTCCCAATCATTCCCCATTCTAAGAGATTATCCCTATGGACCACCCACAAACATGTGATTGTCCTGCCAAAAGTATATGACAGCATATCTCGTCGTTTAAGCTGGTCAGCCCAATTTGTTTCCATGGCCTGTAAGAACCCAGCAAAATCTTCAAATCCAGTATAGCGGGGTATTGAGTGACCTATACACTGAACAGAATGAAAACCCTTTTTACAAGCAACCGTATGCTTAACTTTGTGCCCCACTAGTTCATAAGTGCCATGAGCCCAATTATCACAAGCAAAACTAGTAGTATCACTGATTAACTGAGAATCTTCCCAATGAAGGATTCCTTCCTTAGATGGATCATGGACCTCTGGGTCCTGAATAGCGCATATATAGATTCTGTTTAAGTCCTCTTCACTTAAAGGTTCCACATATGGCATGGATTTCCCATCGGTCAATGGTTTTATAACCATTTCCTCCTTATTCTTGAAGCTAATATACCCCTTGTTAAACCTCAAATCAGCATTGTTCGTATAACACCAAGGGCACCCAAGCAAAGCTGGGAAGCTATCTGCTTCCACAAGCGCTAGCACTTCAAAGTCTTCTGTGAACTTAGCCCCTTGTATAGTGATAGATGCATCCTTCAAAACTCCTATGGAAGTAGCTTTTTTTCTATTTTCCTTGAACAATACATTAGATGATGGCTGCAATGGGGGTCTCCCCATTTGTTCCCATGCATCCAATGTAAGTACATTTACTTCCGCACCCATGTCAATCAAAATATTGCTCAACAGCCACCCGTTCACAACAACATTCAAAGTGATCTCCTTGTCATAATCAATTCTAATGGGGGGAAGATTCGTATGAAGTATTTGTCTTTTAGTCTCAGTTCCCATGTGTGGAGTATTCCCCTTCAACCAATTTACTAATAAAGGAATAATATTCTCCTGGCGCAATGTTCTACATACCTCTCTGATGTCGTCAATATCCGATGGGGCCTATTCTATATCCTTGTGCTCCAATTTTTGAGTCAGCTCTATCAAACCTTTTAGCTCACCTTGAAGGCTTCTAAGGACCTCCATCGTTTCCTGATAGACTTCTTTTTGATGAGCTGGATCTGGATACCTAGCATGCAAAACCTCCTCCCTAGTGATTGTCGATTTCTGTTGCAACACCTCTCTTGCATGTGCTGCCTCAGCTCATGTGGTTATCTTGACTATTACTGCCTTAGGTTCTTGTGTTAACTTGGGCATCCACTGATTCTCTATCATGCACTGGATTCTATCCATCCCCCCGCCCTTGTTTTCTTGCTTGTGCTGCTTACTGAGATGCTCATATAAGTCTAGACACTCTTCATAACTATGCCCCTTTCCACAAAATGAATAGGAAATATTCTATGGGCATTCGCACCTATAATGGTCAGGTGAACCACATGTATAGCAAGTTCCTCGAGGGAATTCACTCCTTCCTCCACCTCGGCCTCATCCTCCATATCCACCTCGATATCCTCATCCTCTTTCACGAACCCCTTCAAACCTTCTATCATTCCTGTCATAGCGCATTTTATTATAATCCCTATCCTGATGCTCTTTCTTCCCTTTAGAATTATCAACCACACTCGCCTGTCTTACCCCAATATCAATGGCATTATGGATCTGGCCAATCAATCTACAGTCCTCAGTATCATGGGTCATGGACCTACAAATTTTACAAAAGGAGGGTACAGTCTTTCTGATCACACGTTGTAGTAGGGGGTAGTGACTAGCATCATGATTCAAATGGAAAATATCACAGTCCAACAACAATAAACGTACAGTTCTGCGGGGGAAACTATCCTTGGTGTGGCCTTCCACTTCATAATCTTTACACTAGATTCCTGAGCATGTTTCATGAGCTAAGTTTGCCGATAATTTATCTAACTGTTTTGCCATAGCTGTTATTTGAGCTTCCAAAAATGGACTAACTCCAGTGTTAATACTCCCAACTGCTTCAGCACGTAAAGTAGCCTCCAATGCTTCGTGTGGGTTGGTATAAGTTTTATGTGATAGTGCTCTTTGAAATGGGGTAATCAATCCCCTGACAAACCATTGTGCATGATGACTTGCATGAATGTCATATGAGAGTTTGGATAGAAGTGTTTTAAAATGGGCATCATACTCACGTACACTTTCAGTAGTTCCTTGCCTTATATCCTTGAGTGCGCCTATACTCTTCTGCTCAAACTCTGGGATATGGAAATCTTTCAAGAAAGCATCTTTCAATGCTGCATAGTCAATACAAGTTTGATTGGGATCAAACTTCCTATACTAGCTGTGCGCGCGCACCTGTAATGTAGTAGAAAATTGACTTGCCTTGCACTCAGAGGCCATACTACCTTTTGTGCACCACAATATTTCACACATATGAACATGTTCACCAACATCCTCGATACCTCTGTAGTCTAGGAGATGAAGGGACATCTCCATATAAATGTTTTGGGGTTGTTGCAGGCCTTGAACACCTGACATAGAACCTCCTTGGTTTCCTCTTCCTCCAAAACCACCCAAACCACTAGAACTAGTACTTCCTGAAAGAAGGTTTGAAAACCCAAAAGCAAGGATCACGAGGGATAACATGCACATCAACAGACGCGTAAACGACAATGTGAAGAGATCTTGAGAGGACTGAGCATCAACTGAACGTGCATGTAAAGATTTGAAACATAGGCAGAACCTGGTTAAGCCATAAAACTCTCCTCTATCTCATAGATCAAATGGGGTGTACATATAGGAGGTGCTGAGTAACCCCCAGTGCTGGAATCAACAACTTGAGTAGAGAGGGGGAGTTACATTCCTAGAATAGAAGTGTAACTCCCAATGATGCACTAACGCACTAATGCGTAAGGGAATCTCATAATGACCCCTAAATGACACATGGACCTACGATCTCACCTAAGTGAGATGACTCACCTAATGATGTGGAAAATAACACACACCAAAACCCCCCCTTCATCATAACTTAGGATGAGGAAGTAAGTCAGAAATGAGAAATAGGTCCCGGCACAAAGCCTGATGAGGTACCCACGTACAAGAAGAAGTCTGAAGTAGTGAAGGAAAACCCAATGGGAAAAACATCCACCGTAAGAGAACAAAACACTCTCTAATCTAAGAAAGATGTCAAATATGGGTCCTAGCTCTAGACGAGCTTGAAAAGGTACCCATGTACAAAGAGGAAATATCTCGGAAAGAAGAAGAAGAGAGAAGAAGAGGGAGATGAGAGGAATGCAGAAGATGCCATGGACGGATTTGAACTCTGTAGCTCTAGGAGGTCTCCTAAAAGAATGTCGATGATGAGATCCTCTACCTCTGGACTGAAGAAGAGCCACCCGCAACGAACTGTGTGCATGCCCTTAGGAAGGATAGAAATGGAGTGCTGGAATTCCACCCACTCTACAAAGGAAACCAAAGGCAGCAGCACGAAGAACTTTGAGTCTAGTGCACGGAAGTGTGACATAGGTCTAGCGAGTGAGTGCCAAGGAACCGAAGGTAATGCCACGTGCATAGAACTATCAGAGTGAAAAGGAACACCCGCAGAAAGGATGTCCAAGTGATGTGAAGGGAACAAAACATCCTCCACAATAGAAAAGGGATCCATAGCTGAGGGTGGATCAATGAAGGTCTCTAGAAATGTGGAAGTGACATGATTCCCTGTAGGGGAACTCCCAACAACAGAGATGATGAAATCCTCTGAAATACTTGTACATGGATGAGGGACCTGTAGTGCATCACAAGTAGACTCTACCAAACGATGACTAAGGTTAGGCAGATACTCATCCCAATGAGGGGGCTCAACAAACAGAAGAGCGATGTCAGATAGGTATGAGTCATCCAATGAAGGTAGAGGAGTGAAATGGGCCTCACACACTGGAAGTGGAAAGGAGGCTGGTGTAATGACAGTATGAGACTGAGTATGACACTGCTCGATATCTGATGAGATGTGGGATGTGGCAGCACTCTTTGGAATAGTGAGAGAAAGAGGAGAAGAGTCCTCTGTAGTACTCTCTGCATCAGAACTGGGTGCACAATCCTCGTCATCAGAAGTAGAATCAAGTGAGTCTATGTCAGTGGAACTATCATCACACGAAGAAGAGGAGATAACTAAATCAGTAGCAACAACAATGGTGGCAGTATGTGAAGGGTCTCCATAGAGGGACTGAAGAATGCTTCAGATACGGTGGGGTGGATCTGAATTTGCCACATAAAACTAGAGAGAATGAGAAACATGCATCATCATGTGACCAAAAACATGGTCACAAGTGTCGAGAAAGTCCTCTAGATGATGATGATCAATGGTTGCAGGAACTGGCCCAAGCAAGAAGGGTAAAAGACCCTCGTGGGCGAAGTAACGTTCCATAGAAGCACGCCAAGCTGAATAGTTCCCTCTCATGGTGAGAAGTGGTGTAGGCTGTAAAGTGATCCTATGACGCTCAAGTCTAGAAAGAGCACTCTCCATGATGTAGAATCAAAAGTGAAAGGTGTACAAAAGCAAGACGTCGGACTCGACCGATAACGCGTCTGCGTGTGAAAAACCCAAAAGCACAGTCAACCCCCCTAGAATGTGGCACTTTATAAAGGTAGTGTGTATACAAAACTAATAATCCCATCATGTAATGTGTAAAAAATCATGCAACTTTGACCAAGGAAGCGCTCAGAAACGAGCAGCGAGTCAAAAGTTATCGCATTAAAACGATTCCCGCAACTGATGGAAAAATACAGTAGATGCTGCAAACACATTAAAAAAGTGCATGAAATGGGTGCAAAGGGTATCGTGTGGGTACTCGTTGGAAATGGTACAAAATTTTAGGTAGAGTTTGTTTTGAATACGAGGGGGGATTAGCCTCCTACTAACCCCGGACCTCGCCCTCCGTCTTCGACACTCATAGGAGGGGATTAAATTACAAGCCAAAAATAGCCTTATAAATTAATACATGCCAAGAAATGAAATGTTTTTTATTTATCCACCTTAAAACATTAAAAAAGGAGGTGGAAAGAGGGCCCATGTTGGAAGAGTGGATGAATGCTGAGTTGGAGGGTCCACGTGTTGGGCTGTTTGGAGGGAAAACCACCAAAAAGAGTTATACAGGCTGCTGAGGGTGTTGCAGATAGATGAGAGGCTGCTGAGGGTGCTACAGACATGTGGGAGGCACTGGAGGCTGAGTGGCAGGTTTGCACAAGTAGGAGGATCCGTTTGAAGACCAAAAACGACCAAAAACGCCCAAAAAGGCCAAAAAATGCCCAAAAAACGTTTCAAGCAAAGACTGAGCCGTTGAATATGATGTTGCAGGTTACAGGTTGCTGGAGATGTGTAAAATGGTCACTGGAGGTGTTGGGAGCAGGTGTTGCAGGTCTGCACAAGCTGGAGGAGCCGTTTGAAGACCCAAAACACCCAAAAACGCCCAAAAATGGCTGATTGCAGTGTTGAAACATGCTAAGTTGTTGGAGGAGTGGTTGGAGATGCACCAAGTGCTAGGTTGGAAGGAGCTATGTGCCTGAGATGCTTGAGATGTGTGTAGGTGGCTGGAGAAAGGACTAATGACCTAGAGCAGAGTGTAAAAATGTTTTTCCAAAGCAAAAAAATGCATTTTGGCAGTTTGTTGGTGTTCCATGCAAGGATCCGTCCAGACATTCACAGCTAGCAAGAAGGGAGCTTTCTAACCAATGTGAGAACAAGGCAGGGCTGGGTATGAGCTCTTTATGTATGAAGCAAAGAGAGAGCAATTTCTGATGGTGAACTTGATGCACAAGGATGGAGTGAGGCCGAGTAAAGACCAAAACCAAACATCGAGTTACAAACAAGGCCCGAGGAGCTTGAAAAGATTAACCTTCGAAGATTCCATAGCATAACCTGATGTAGAGAATGCAAATAAGAGCATATGCAAGCAAGGAACTGATGAGCCCAAGAAGACACCAAACTCCAAAAACACCAAAAACTTGAACACAACCAAAAAAACTACGATCAAACCCAAACGGAAGTATAAACGCCTGAATCAATGCAAGAAGAGCACAACTGGAATATCCATTATGACACATGCTGAAAGAGATTTGTATATCATACCAGAAGCCAGAAAACACACACAGAAACACTGATGAGTGCACAGATCCACAAGATCCACTCTGATACCATGAAAGAGGGTTTGAAAACCCGAAAGCGAGGATCATGAGGGACAACGTGCACATCAACAGACGTGTGAACAACAGCGTGAAAAGATCTCGAGAGGAGTGAGCATCAACTGAATGTGCATGCAAATATTTGAAACACGGGCAGAACCTGGTTAAGCCATAAAAATCTCCTCTATCTCATAGATCAAATGGAGTGTATATATAGGAGGTGCTAAGTAACCCTCAGCGCTGCAATCATGACAACTTGAGTAGAGAGGGGAAGTTACATTCCTAGAATAGAAGTGTAACTCCCAATGACGTACTGATGCACTGACATGTAAGGGAATCTCATAATGACCCCTAAATGACATATGGACCTATGATCTCACCTACGTGAGATGACTCACCTAATGATGTGGAAAATAACACACACCAACACTGCCCATACCACCCGATCCTCCTCTAGGATTTGGAATAGGGCCCATGGATGCACTCCCCTGTGTCCCTATAGTGGTACTATACGGGACCCCTATAGTTTTTGAGGTATTCCCCGTTCCAGAGGTGAATCCCATACTCAGCGCGATCATATTCTTTGCAGATGATGGGCCTAAAAATGTACCCCCAAAGAATAATGAAGCTGTCTATGTTGCCATTGATTTACTTGTTGTCTGACCTATTTCTGTGCTTTCACTCCCTAAATTAAAATTATTTTTACTTGTTGTACTAGATACTAGAAAACCAAGTGTAAGGGCTAGGTCAGCAGGTTGGCTTAGATGCGCGCCCATGGCCTAGGTCATATCTACTGGTGTGCTTCCATGTCAGGCTGAAGAGGGTTCTTTGTCATGCTTTCCTAGATGGGGGAGTTCCTAATGCTCTTGTTCTTCTTCCTCCCCATGAGCCTCAAATCCTTCACGAGCCATCTCTCTCCACAACACCATCTGTTCTACAATTTCTTGTTTCTTGCATCAATTCCCTCACACACACCTCATCATACTTCAGTCGCCTCTCTTCCCTTTTCCGTGGTGTCATTAGGTCTGCCATCTTTCACCAATCTTGTTCCTTCCCTTGCGCATGGAGATTATTTTAGTTTTCCATGGGTTTAGCTTCCAAGCTCAACGTTACCATTAGTATTTTGATTTCCAGTGGAATATCTTGCAAATACCTCCCTCTAGGATACCATAGGAACTAGAACTATGCTACCTCCGGGCACGAATAAGTCGAAATTGAATACTCCAAAATATAGCTATTTAGGACACCATGAAACCAGGTATCTACCATGTGAGTCCAACTCAGGTCATCATCATACAATGTTTGAAATTTATCCTGTGTCCAAAGAAGTGTGTGATACCTCCAATTCCACTTAGATGCATATGTAGTCAACCATTCGTATAATTCTACTGGAAAGATAGCAAAGAAGCTTTCGTACAAACTGTCATACAGATTCTGCTCTACCCAAGTGCGTGAGCTAAATCCAGATCCAGTGTCAAACCTCTGTGTGTATTCTTCCTCCAGATCGTGAATCCATTATTCAATGCTCGCCAAAGTTATCTGGTATGTCTTCATCGCGAACCATTCTGAAATAAGTGAAAAAGAGGTCCCGGCAATAGAACCAATGATGCAACCTAGAATTCTTAGTTAACACCTAGTCACACTGGCACATCACTCATCCTAGGTTGAGTGCTCACCCAAAGCATGGAAAGGTATCGGGTCCCTCCTAAGAGTTGCTATAGAAGAATGATAGCATGATAAAGTAGTAAACATATATTTTTAGAAACTAATCCATTTATTCATCATTATACTAAACTAGATCTATAAGCGCTTAAATGTAAATCGTCATGATAATAATAATATACATTGAAAAAACATATCAGACACTATTGTTCAGCCAATATTATTTATATATTCATCATACCAATAGTACAAAAGCTTCATATAATACCAGACATGTGTGCATGGATCTGTTACAATTATCCAGTCTCATGCACTCATGTATCTATCATCCTTCAAAGCATGTGTCTTTGTATATATCTCTTACTAAGTAATTCATTACATTTATATATAGGGTGGGGAACTATCCCTTCACCACTTAACTCTACCAGAAATAGGTCACATGCTAATAAAAACCACGCACCTTTTACAACTATAGCCATGCATGCAAGTATGCTTTCTATAGATAGTTGATAGTTAACTATAGCGGTGGATCTATCCTTAGCTTATGCTCATGCAAGAGTGATTTGACATACTATTTAAAATTCTCCATGAACAATGGCATGCAAGTCTCAGGATCGCTTTGTGTGCTCCGCATGCTAATATCTAAGAATAGACCTGATCTCCAAAATCGGCTAAGTCCTGAAAGTATAACTCTACACCTCCACACGTGACGCCTTCCTATACCTTCATGCCTTTTCTCCTGTGTTGTTCTTCCGTGTGGACTCTATGTGCAAGTTAAACTAAGTGTTTTCTCTTATCAACATTACCCCACACTAATCTCATTGTTTCCCTGACAATGGCGATGTCCAAAACTTACACAAAGAATGGATAAATAAAGAATGGTTGAATAAAGAATTTTGAATAAGGTATACATAGCTAACAAAACTATTCAAGCCTCAGGCCCCTCCATTTCATCCTGAAGCAGTAACTCTAGATATTATTCTTTTATATCTGCTTCTAGGTTCTCCCACTCTGTTAACAACACTCATGCCATCTTAGGCACATCTGCAATGATGGAATACATCTCTTCCATAGTGAGCTTTCCTTGCTCATTTTGTATCACAAGCATTACGCTTGACATAGAGGTTTACATCTCCTCCAATACATCCATCTTTTGAGAAATGAGCTTTCCAAGATCCTCTAACCTTTCATTATGTGGTGCTAGTGCCATAGCTAGTGCCTTATGCTTCTGCTTCACCTTTATTAACCGTTCAGTGTGGCCTAGGGTAGCATCCTTCATAGCCTTGTGTACTTCATTTTCCTCCTCCAATGTTTTCACCGTGATGAGTGCATCTGGGGCTGTGCATATCATTAGCACATGATCAGCTTTCTTTAGTTCGTTGTGGGTGGCTTGCAGCTGGCCTTCAAAAGTAACAATCTTCCTTGTTACTACAACCTGCGCTTTCTCTACCTATTCCCCGAGGTCCTTGGGCTGTATTGATACATGCACCTTTTCATCCTCCAACACTAATATTATCATTGTCTTTACATAGTGCATTGTAGAAGGAACTTCTTTTGGCACTTGGGATTCCATATGCAGGTGTACCTTGTGGACATCATCTCCAATTTCCTTCGCCATATTAACAAAAGTGCCATATTTTCTCTTGATCAAATGCTTTTCCTATACTAGGTGTGCTATGTCCACATCCTTGGCTTTCAATTTCTCTGTCAGTGCCTTAATGGTAGTAGATTTATCAATGTTTCTTATTGCTACTTCAGAAGATACCTTTACCAGAGCATTGCTCACTTGCTCATCTGACATCACCATTGGCTTAATTGTCATGTGGCATGTTTCAGGTGCCTTCTTCAACTGTCTTAATGCGCATGATTCTTAACCAACATCAAATGTTGGCTCATCCATATGCGTGTGCATAGACCATGAAAGTTGCTTCCTTGTGTGTAGATTCACCTTTTCCTCATCCATGAGTTCTCATCCGAATAAATTCTTCTACTCGATGGTGCTCTGAAATCGAGGGCGAATAATCGAATTTGGGTCTTCTGCATACCCCATGGTATGAACCTTGGTGTCCTCCCCTATTCACAGGATCTAGGCCCTCTAGGAATGGCTGCATCAAGGTTAGGAACACTAGATGTATCCCCACCCTTGTCCTGTGTAGCCTCTAATTTTTTCCCTTCTTCTCCTTCTATTTTCTCCTCCTTGTGTTGAGGCTCTTCTTCTGTTGGAGATGAAGGCGCCTTCTCCTCAAATTCTTTTGTTTCCTCAATTAGCCTAATTTTTCTTCTTTCCTTCTCCTCTAGCTCCTTCAGTTGCGGGGTTTCTCCTTATGCCCTTGTGTGCTTAAATACCTTCTTAAATATTTGGTCACCCTGCTCCTCCCCCGTAACTCCTTCTCCATGGGAAGTTGTCACCCGCTCCTTCTCTTGGCCAGATGGCTGCTTCCTCCTTCGTACTAAGCCACCACTATCCTTGTGTTCTTCATCCTCTTTCTCATCATCTTGTTTAGGTTCAGAGGGCCTAGGTGCCGGAATGTTCTCCATAGTATGCTTCCCCTTTGGTGGCCCTCAAAGCGCAAACTTGTTTTCCACATACTTGTTATTCTCCATTTTGAGCTTCAGGTGGAGATATATCAATGCGGCCTCGATATCCGTAATCACTAGTGTTTCTAGCTTAATGCTCAAAATCTCTGAGATATTATTCTCATTGTATGCATTCCCCCCTGGATATCCATACGTCTTCCACAAGGTGTGGTATTCTTAGTCCACCTTGTCTACATTAAACACTAACCTCCGTGTGTTGGTGAACCAATGAACTACAGCTTGGAAGTATTGCGTGGGAAATGCGTAAGGCAGTTTTCACCAGGGGCTCCATGACCCATCTACCATTAGAAAGCGTGCAATACAGAAATGTTGGTAGACTGCAAACTATACCTGTTTCCCTAGAATCGAAGGAAAATCCTTGGGTATACGCCATTCCTCTCCAAATGCCGCGCGGAGCCTATCATACCACATCTCTGCTCACTCCTTCACCTCATTCGTCATTGACCCCTTGTAAAGATACTTGTTGAATTGCTCAACTGGAGACTTTTGATTCATGGGGTATTCCCATATATTCTCTTTTCGACCATCGGGTACCCCAATCTCCATGAAGACTAAACTTAGTAATATACAACCAAAACTTATCTTATTTCTTGCGCGCGCTTCCTCTACTATTTGCTCTGCAATGAAGCTAACAATGTTACAAGTGGTTCCTTTTGACATGCATTTTTCCACATGCAACCACATAGAGTTAACTTGTGACCAACATTCTTGATCAATCAATTTTGTAACTAGGTTTGCTGTTATCTGTACTACTGGACAATTTTTCAGTTTGTCAATGTCCATTCCGCGTGGTACTTTCTGATATCCCAGTGCTTTCTGTGTCTCTAAGATGACACTTTTGTCAGCTAGGTCAATCTTAATATCTTCACATGTTTTCCTTAATCCAGTTACTATGGAAATAATGCTGGGTGTTAATCTTACCCTCCGTCCTGCAAAATAGAAAAAGTCCTCATGGACTCAGCTCATTAACCATCTATATAATGTTGCATACTTTCCAAAGTATGGGAGCTCATACATCTGGTAGACACCATTCCCTTTTAGTATCCTTTCCCCGGCATCATCATATATTGGCATGCCATCCTCAGTTCACCTGTTCATTCAGGAAGTGAGCAAGTCATCTAATTTCTTTTGGTTTTTGTTGGTCCGGTGATTATACTCACTTATCTTACTCTGTCATATGTGGGTATCCCATTCTTAGCCCACAATAACCTCCTCAGGGTACTACATTTCTGAAAAATTACTTTCTGAGACCATCTCTTCCTCTTCTTCCACCACCACTTTCTTATTTTCCTTTACTGGTGTTGCTTTCTTCTTTGGTGCCATTCTTCTCTTTGGGTTTTGTTTTCTAGACCATTTGCTGTAAGTTTTTAGTCTTTTACTTCAAACCCTACCTCGATTCAACTGTTCCCTAATTTGTAATCATGAAATCATGCACCCTAGCTCTGTTATGTTACTCTGCTTTGTTCAAACCCATTTCCAAGGGGATTCAAACCCTTCCAATAAATAGATCTATCTTCTGCACCTGGTTCACTTGCTTCATATCTTGAATTGCTTTACTTTAGCACTTCGCGTGTAGCTCTTTGTCGAATTATCCTAGTCGCAAGGGTAAAATGAAATCACATCCAGTCCTTATATAGATTTCCACTTTTCACTGCATTAATTACTACTCCACCTACCAAATTCTTCTCATTTATTACCCATTTTTATCATTTCCACGCGGTATACCTTCGCGCCAAATGCTATAACCTTCTAGCGCACCTTGTTACCCTTTTTTACAAACTTCTCTTCAGCGTGTGCTCTAGTTCCTGAGTACCTCGTCACTGCACCATCTCCTGGTAGTTACTATGGCCGCTACTTACCTCGCATTATACGTTCCCTCATTCCTCTTCATCCTTACTTATCTTGAGAAGCAATCTTTTGTCGGTTACCCTTAGCAGCCTTCTTTGTCATCACCCGCAACATATAATCTTTGCAGCATATATCTGAGAGTCATTAACAATCCACCCCACATGAAAAGGATGTGCAGTCCTCTGCGCATCAACATGCTTCATATTGTAGTTAGCTTCATGCATGCAAGCATGCTTATTACACAAACAAGAGCTAAATTGACAAAGCATAGCGACGATGAAAGAAATACATTAAGGAAATGAATAAAGGGAAACCTGATTTATCTGGCAATACTACCTTATTATAAACACCAAGAAGACTTATTTATAGTAGGGCTTCAACCTACTCCCGTTAAAGTAACCAGGCAACCTTGTGCCATCAATTGTTTCTAACTGGAAAGCACCTAACTCAAGTAAATGAGTGATAACATATGGCCCCAACCAATGCACCTTTACATTTACATCAAATTTACATTTAAATCATTTTTTGTACATCAAATTTACATTTATATATATTTTAGGGTGTGAAAAATTAAATAAAAAGGATAATTTGTTTCACAAAATTAGATAGCTTCCCATAGAAAAGGAAAATTTGTGGATAAGGTGGTGACAGATAAAAATATGAGCATCATAAAGGTGAGGTGAGTTCAATTCCATATAGTGAAGGCATAGGTAGAGGAAGAGGAAATGCTATAAGGGAAAGAGGATCCTTTGGTCATGGAAGAGGTCACATATTCAATGACACATATTACAGGTGTGGAGAAAAAATTTATAAAAATTTTAAGTGCTCATATGTCTAGAATAACGGGAAGAGGTTAATACAAGTGTGTATATTATGAAAGATGATGGATATGATCTATCAAGTTGTGGAGAAGACCCAAATATGGACATAACATTTATGTTTGAACATATGTTGTTAAAACTAGAAAAAGGGGAGCTCGGTACTGAGGAAAGGAAGATTTTTTTGATAACAACATGTAATTCAGGAGGAAAAGTATACATATTTATTATAGGTACTAGGAATAATATAAATTTGGTTGTGAAAGATATAGTGGAAGACTTAAGGTTTAAGATGCTTGATCATCCTAATCCCTATAATGTCTCATAGTTACATAAGGGTCATCACTTGTTAGTGACTAATTAATTTTTGGTGAACTTCCATATTAGAAGGTATGAGGATGAATTCCAATGTAATATATTGTTTATGGATGCGTGTCATGTGATGTCTAGAAGGTTGTGTTATTTTTATCTGAAGGTGCAACATGATGGATATGTAAACACCTATAGAGAAGTGAAGGATGATAAATAATACAATATAAATCTAATAAAGGATAAGGATGACCGAAAAGAGGAGGTACCTAAGGTTATTTAACTATCATGTAAGAAATTCTTGAATGAGGTGAAGAAATATAGTGTATGTTTTACACTGATTATGAAGGCTACACAAAGAGGGTGCAATGAGGAAGAATAAGATCAGGTTAAATAAATTCCACAAGAGGTGAAGGATATGTTTGGAGAGTTTGGAGATATTTATTCTATAAATTTTCTAGTATGGTTGTCACCTATAAGAGACACTAGTCACCACTTGAATTTGGTTACAAGTTTAATTTTTCTAAAAAAGGAATCTTACAAGATGACACCACAAGAGAATGTGGAGATACAATGATGGGTTGAGGAGATGTTGAGTAGAGGATTGATCAAAGAGAGATATTGTAAATGGTACCATAGGTTATAGTTATGAAGAATTGTGGTGATTGGAGGATGATTACACATTCAACATCCATCAGTAACATAACCAAGTATAATTTTTTATTTCCACATATGGATGAAATCATGAATTTTCTAAGTGGAACAAAGTAATGAAATAATATTGATCTAAATAGAGGATACCATGATTTTAACATTAAATTAATAGATGAGTGGAATAATGCATTAAATGAATATGAAATATTGTATGAGTGGTTAGGTAGGTTGTTTATATTAAGAAATACATTGAGTTCCTTTATTAAGTTGATGAATGAATCCCTAGAGCCATTTTCGGGGAAAAATTGATCATGTACAAGTTTGATGATACATTGATACTCATTAAGATGCATGAAGATCATTTTTTGATTATAAGAAAAATTTTGTAATAGTTGTATGAGGAGAAGCTGATGATTAATGTGAAGAAATGCAATTTTATGTTAGAAGAGTTTGTATATCAGATATTTGCATTTTCCAGTGAGGGTTTGAAGATGGATCCAAAGAAGGTCCACATAGTTTTGAATTGTCTATTACCACATAGTACTTTTGAAGTAATATTTTTTCATGATTTGTCTATAATTTACCAAAAATTTGTAAGGGACTAAAGTGGAATGTGCATCTATAACAACTATCACGCTAGAAGATAAGAAGAGTTTTTCCTGGAGCTAGATTTTCAAGAGATAAAGTGGAAGGTGAAAAAACACCCATTGTTGGAATTTTTTTTTTTTTTTGAAGGTGTTCTAGGTAGATTTTGATGTTAGTGGATTAGCCATTAGTGAAATGTTCACTCAGAAAGGGATACAAGTAGCATTTTTTAGTGAGAAGTTGAATGATTAAAAGAGAAATTCAAATATGTCTGGTCATGAGTAATATATAACTGTACAATTTATCAAGAACTTGATGCACTACTCGTGTATGAAGGAAGTGTTTTCTATCTACTGAACATCAAACATTACAATTTAATAATGGTTAGGGGAAGTTAAACAAAAGGCATATGAAGTAGGTTAAGTACCTATATGGATACAATTTTATGTTAAATCACATAAACAACAAGTCTAATAGAGTTTTGATATGTGGAGTACGTGTTTTATATTTTTTATTTAGATGAGAAATAAAGTAGTGGGTTTGGAATCCATGAAAGAGTTGCACACATGATATGGATAATGTAGTGCCCACTTCCCTTTAACACTGTTTAGATACTGATCATGACTCTATTGATCATATTTTGGATATTATTATATTTTGATGTAACAAGATGTGTATATACTAGCTCATGGATCATTATGGACATTATCATGTTTTGATTAGCATGATGGTTAGATGTTAGAATATGGATTAATACTGATCTGGATTTAGTTATTGTGCTTGAGGATCATTGAGACATTTTTATTATTATGTGGATAATGATATACTAGTTGACATGGACAGGTTATTGATGTTAATTTTAGACATGTGACATTGATTATTATGAATAGCTCTAGTATAGAAATCTATTGGATGATGATATAATTACAAATTGAATTTTAATGATAAATATTGAATCCTTGATATTGTTGTGATTTAAAATTAATAATTTTATGTTGCTTATGTCATTTGGATGTTCTAATGTGGCCACGAGGCCGAAGGAGGTGTTTTGCATTTTGCAGGTTAAAATCACAACAATGTTGGGGGACTGGAGACTAACCATATTGGAATTTAGTGTGAAATCAACAAGGTCACCATGACAACTGTGTTTGATTGTGTGTTTAGTTGTTAGGATTTCCCATGGGGGGGATTTCCATTATTGTGACCATAGGGGCATATATGTGTTTTTATTATGTGTTCCCTTTTTAATTATTGTTGTGTGTATTTTATTTGTAATGTGATTTTGTTTTAATTATTTAAAAGTGATAGTATGATGTGAGAGTCATATAGTTAAAATTTAATTAAATTAAATAGGATGTGGAAGGTGAAATTAAATGTTATTGTCTTGGTTGAAAATGAAATTATTTATATATTTTATAACCATATGGTAATTAAATATATAGTTGTGTCTAAAGTTTGTAATAAATAAATGTCATAGAAATAAATACATTTTAAAAGAGTGTGTAAGTTACCAAGTATGGGTTGTGTAAGTGAAGTGATAGATTGTGTAAGAAATTGTAAGAGGTTGTAAGAAGATTTTGGAAGGTCAAACACTCCATCTCTCTTGAAATTCGAATTTGAGCTTGGAGGACAAATTTGGAGGCTTATGGGACAAGTTAAACTTGTCCCACACCTCTCAAAATCCTTCACCAACCTTGTTTATTAATTTGGAGTCAAAATCAACTTATTTTATTACATTTTGACATGATTTATTATAAGTATTGATTGCACTTATCTTACAATTTTGAAATGCATTCCTTTTGGGGTATGGGCTACATTGTGTATGTAAGTAAATTTGTCATTTTTTTTAATGGTGATTTGTTGTTGATGTGGATTGCACTCTTGGGGAAGGAAGAAAAATGATGTGGCATCCCACTTGGAATCCACATCATCCTCTTCCACCCTCTCCTTTAAAATTTGAATTCCTCCTCATTTTGTGGTTGTTGAAGGTTGGAAATTTCATTCTTGGGTCAAATTTCTCTTGCATTTTGGAGCTTGCTTGGCGGAAGAAGAGGATTTGATTTGCATACATTTACCTTGTTGTTTTGGGACTGTGTTTTGAGCATCAAAAGAACTGCTGTTTGGAAACAAGTCTCCATCATGGAGAGGTAGGATCTCACTTTTTAAAATTGCTGTTGTTCCCTCTTTTAGCATGAAATTTGAATGTATTTGTGTTTGCAATTCTTAGAGGGATGGATAGAATGCTTAGGGCATGGTGTGGAGAGAAGACTATGAGGTTTATCAGAGGAGGGATAAGGGATTTATCATTGGCACTTGTCTTGTGGAGGGAGTTTTGGTTGGGATCCACCTAGGGAAAAGAATATGCTTGCATTTCTTACTTTGGGGAGGTATAAGGGATAAATTTGGAGGAGGGATAAGGAGGGGTTGAGGAGGGATAAGGCTTATGGGATGGTTATGTTTTAGCGGTTTGTTTTAGGTGGATGCCCAATTTCAACATGGGAGGCATAAGGAGACCTCCATAGTTCTTGCTCTTGCTTGGCTTGCTTGCTTGGAGAAGGAGCCTTTGTTTTGATTGGAATTGTTGTTGTAGTTGAGAACTACATCTTTTTGTTTGTGTATTTCCTTGTGCATGTGAATGTATGTTATATGTGAAAGAAGCTATGTTGCCATGTGTTGTTTTATCATACTCCATTTCAATATGGTTGGGGCTCGGGGGCCAATGGGGAAAGATGGCTTCTATTTTCCCATTGGGTATCTTGGTTTGGTGGAGAGTGTTGCCTTTCCCCCTTCCTTGTTGTGATTCAAGTTACAAGAATGAAGAAATCAGTGAGCTGCTATTTGGAGAAAGAAGAATACAGTTTGACAGTCATCTCTTTGAGAAAATTTTTGTAATCCCTTCCCACTTCGCGTGGATGAGTTATATAATTTTGTAATGTGAAGCCATTGTATGGTAAATGGAAGTCTGAAATTTAATTGAAATGTAAAGATGAAACATTCTATTCTCTGTATTGGAAAAGACTGTCATACAGTTGTATATTTAACATTGAAATTCAAATGTAGAAATGAATTGCATCTTTCTACTTAGTTTGAAAAGAAAATGGGAAGAACATTTCATACTTGTATTTGAAATTTGAAATCAGATCAAATTGGAAAAGAGATCAGTTGTAATGTTATTTGATTTTCAATAGAATTATGGCATTGGTTCTTATAAAATTGTATTGCTGTCAAAGGATAAAGTTCCATTTTGAAAAGAATAAGAATCTCTGTTTTTTTTTAATGTTGAGAAGATGCATATGAAATGAAATTAAATGTTATTCTTTCTTACAAAATTGTATATCAAAACTAGAAACTCAGAGATGCTTTTATTTTGAATTACATGGATGTTTGATAAGAAACTACATTGGATTAAGTTTGGGAATCATTGCTGTTTGAATTTTTTTTAAAAAAAGACAAACCAAATTTAAAGCAACAACTTGTTGTTTTAAAGTTAAATCTGGTAATGTACATTTAAAAAAAAAGAAGAACAGTTCACTTTTATACTTCCCAATCAATTTAAAAATACTATGAATTAACATGCTGAGACTATCTTGAACCCAGCTTGACAAGGAAAATTCGAGAAAACAATTCAATCAATCCAATTTTGAATCAATCCCCTTCCTAAATCATTTTCTGTTCCTTGTTGGATAAAAACGCAACTTCAATAAATTGATCAAATTTACACCTTTAAAACATTCTAATTCTTCCCTAAGTTGATCCTCCATGTTTGTTTGACATGTTGAGTGAAGGAAGAGTCCAATTTTTATAAAATTTGTAAGTTGAAAATTGCTAGTTTTAAAATTATAAACCCTGCAGATAGATTGCTTAAAATTGAACCTTGAAACATTACCAAATTCTAAAATTGATGTTTTTTGTGCAAAGAGGACTCTGAGAGATTTTCGGAAAGTCCAAGTTTTCCAAAAATGGAGCTTCCTATCAAAAGTTATGGCCATTTGAAGTTTTACTTCAAAATGGCCATCCCAAACCAAAAACGAAATAATTTGACCTTAGAAAAATTTAAATTTTGAACTTTAGAAAAATTTCCAAAAAAATTCCGCGGCCCCCAACCAATCACGTGATGACACATGGTAGGGGGGTGCACTGATCAAATTGGAACACTTAAATTTTTGCCCCTTTTGGAAAAATTTCACTTTTTCCTCTGCCTGCCCGCGGCCAATCACAAAGCGCCACGTGGCCATTTGAGCAAGTGCGGAGGCATGGAGGAAAATTTTCCTTTGGAAAATTGAGACTTTTATTTTGGGAAAAATTTCAAATTTTTTCCCTTGACCCTCTCACCCGCACCAATCACGTGATGACACGTGGCATTGGGAAAATTTTCCCAATTTTCTCCCGATCCCCGCGGACCTCCAAGGGAAAATTTTCCCATAAAACTCCGCCCAGCCATAACTCGAGTTTTACAAGGAGTTAGGAGGACTTCTTTATATGGTTTGAAAGGTGAGGAAATTTCCTATCCAATGAGCCTAGTTTAGGAAAGTTTTGATAACTTTAAGTAGTTGAAAAATATAGTTGAATTTCAGGGCTTGATAGAGAGCAGGCCTGGCGATAAATTTCTCCCTGAACCTTAGTAAAAGTTCTAACCTTCAGATTGGAGCCTTGTAAGCTTATTATAAGATAAAGATGGAAATATTGTGTTTGGTTAATCAGAATTTGTTCCGGAACCTATTTAGTTTCAAACTAGTGTCTTGCGACTTGGTTGAAGACTCTTCCTATAAAAAAAATTATTCCATAATTTTCCTAGTTTGTTTCTTGGTCTCAAGTGGTAGTTGAAGCAGACATTTCAGATAATTTGGTGAAGCATGCATAGCATGTACAATGCATACAAGTTTTTATAGGACACTATAGATAGATTATTTAGTGCAAGAATTCCTTTTTTAGGGAAATTGGTTATACATTCCCAAAGGATCAATGTGGGAGAAATTGATGAGATAAAACAATAATGATAGAATAGTAGATAAGTTTAGTTTGGATAATATATTATCATAGATAGTGCATATTTAATTTTGTATGTGGATGTCTATAAATTTGTACACTATTTGAAATAATGAAATATGTGTCAATTGGCTGAGTGGATATCTTAAAAATGCAAGGTTTTATCAGCATTTTTAAATTATTAATAATCCATGGGAGGATATTAGTATCAACTATGTTTTGGGTTTTCATAGAATAAAAAGGGGATTCAATTCCATCATTGTTTCGTGGATATATTCTCTTATATGTAAGTTTTATTTCTATCAAAAGGACTAGTGATGTGAATAACATCACAAGTGTTTTCTTCAAAGACATTATGATATTGCATGGATTTCTATTTAGTATTATGTTACACAAGGACACTAAGTTTTTTCGAATTTCTTGGTGGAGTTTATGGAAGAAGGTGAATAAAATTTGTAATTCATTTTGTTGTATAACCAAAGAGTGATATAAAGATAGAGGTTGTGAACACGAGTCTTAGATACTTGCTAATATGTTTGGTTGAAGATAATCTAAGATCTTGGGACTTGATAATTATATAATATGATTTAGTATAATTAAATATTAATCATAGGATTGATATCAAATCGATATAATAGTCAAAAGAAATATCCATCATGTAAGACAAAAGAAAGTGTAAACAATAGTGAGATAATAGTGAATTAGTTTGTATTCGAAGATCTGGGTTGGTTCTGATATGGAAACTAGGTGTAACATTATGGATTTTTATTGAATAATCTTTGTTTGGAAAATTGTAACCTGAAACTCCTTTGGTAAAAACCATCCGAATAAGGACAAGACTATCTAAGATCTAGTGTCCAAACTGGGTGCTAATGTCCTAGAAAATTCTCTTCTTCTGATCTTCTCAGGGTCTGATCTTGTCTTCTTCTTTTATATATTTGTTTGATCCACTTCATTGTAGTGTTTCACTATCATACCCAAATCTATAAAATAAACCCTGACTACATGTACAAGGCTCAATAAAACATTAGATGAAACAAATAATTCATATGCTTGAGCTGTAATGACCTCGACGGTCACCCCAATGTGATTTTCACCGAGTGCTACATTACATTTCAAATTCTTTATAGTTCTAGTGTGTATGTGTGTGATTGAAACATGTCCCTCGAAACTATGTTTCCCTTGTGTCAGTCGCACCAAGATAAAAATCTACAAATAATTTACCCCAAGATGAATGTGTGATATGGAATTCAAAAATATCCCCTCCTATGTAGTGAATAATGTTTCCCAAATGTAGTCCTTGAAGGTTTCTCTTTTCCCAAGTAGTAGATGATAAGTAATAGCCAAAAGTTGTCCAGCCCCTCATAATAGTGAGTAGGTTGTGTATACATATGAATTCCTTGTTTAATTTTGATACCTAGTGACACCAAAGGTTGACCCATAGAATTAGAAAAGACCCAAATTTAAGTACCAAATTCTAATTTAAAAAATTAAAGAGAATATAGAAAAAATCTCCTGGAAGGGACACCAGTTACCGAGAGGTGATGTCCTTATTGGGTGGTAATGTACCAAAAGCAAAGAAACAAAAACAAGACCAAGAACGGGGACATGGATCCTTGTGAATCAACCAAAAGATATAAATCCAATTAGTATAAGTAAATGTCACAACTAAAACTAATAAAAAATAATAGGACTAGAAAAAGGTGTCACCAATATCTAATCTTCATTCTTAGAAATCATGTATACAAAACATATTAGATGCAAAGTGTAATAGTAATAAGTGCATAATTTTGTGTCTACACAAGTAGAAGTTACATATAATAATTGAGTTGATTATAGAATGGGAAAGAAACCATTCCAAATTATATACGGGAGTGACCTGTGAGGTTTAGAGTTGAGAGTATTACCATGAAAAGAAGGAAGAAACGTTAAAGAAAAAAATGTTGTGAAACATAGGGAGGAAGTGCACCCACCAGTGCGTAGTTAGATGGAGAAGATGAATGTGTAGTAAAAAAACATGCAAATGAGAAAATAAGAGAAGCATCATATTATATTTGAGATATTGTCTTATCTCAGAAGGAAAGGTTCCCTATGATGAAAAACAAAAAACTTGAATGGAATAAAATTGAACCATGCAAGGTGTTGAGGAAACTTGTGTAGAACACTCATGACATTGAGTTGTCAAAAGGAATTGATATCTCAAACATGTGTAATGGTGTGGATATATACACTTATCATGTAGTGCAAGGAAGGTTTGAGCATTAATTTTGAATATAGTAGGGTGGATTGTGGAAATCAAATGCCAAAAAGAGTGCACAAGGAAGTGGAGGGATTTGTAAACACTGAGATAGAGAAAATTCATAGGAAGGAGTATAATGAGTATTGGTCAAACTAGAAAGGGAAGAACATTGAATATGTAATTTGGTTGAATCTTACTAATTTTTAAAACATGGAATTCAAATTCCTTGAGTAGGATATCAATTTTTTCAAAATTACCTGAGGTGTATGATGAAAGAGCATGCAGTTTCACAAGAATTCATGTTTCATCCAAACATATTTTGAAATTTTTAAGTTTTTTGTTTAAATTTTGTGTTGTTAGTAGGATTTTTCATGAAGAATGTGTTGTTTGTGATCTAAAAAGTATTATTTTTCATTTTTTTAGAGTGTGCAATGTTAGTATTATGCACAATCTCATTGTGTAATGTTTATTATTTTACATAATCCATGTAAGTTTTTGGAGTATTTTTGTGAGCTACATAATATTTTGGAAGTATGTCTTACACACATTGGTAGATGACACAAAACAATAACGAAACTAAATGATATTAAATTTTTTGATTTGAATCCATTAAGAACTTTTTGTATCTATGGAGATCTACAAATAACTGTGAAACCTTTGAGAAGAAACGTTTGAAGCCATGAAAGCATATAAAGGTAGACCAAGTCTATAATGGGTCTTTCAAACCATAATTTCATATTAGTTTTAGGAGTTAAGTTGTGGTATTAATCGGCTATACAAACAAATCCCAATTTCCTTAGAAGTTAATTTGGAGGGAACTGATATAGTGATGCGAGATTAAAGCTTTAAGTCGAAGTAAATGAAATTATAAGTGAGTTAAGTATTATTTGTTAGGAATTTATTATTAGCAATATTCATTCTAAGTGTGTTATTCCTCGTTGAGTATATGAATAAATCATGTTGGTCTGTGTTATTATGTTATTGAATTTAATTCTATGTTATTTTATGCATTTTTGTATGTTTTCCACGTGTGATTCTTAGGGTTGTGCGGTCTAAGCCAACTCTTCATTAAGCACCCTAATCATTTATATGCCACAAATAGATTATTAGAGAATTGGAAATTTTTGAGTCATGCAGACATTTTTTGATATATTTTATATCCCAGGAGATCCTATTGATAGAAATATTGGCATGGTTTCATGTCTCATATTCTTCTTCTCACTCCAATCTTAGTTAAAATTGGTGGTACTTTTATTTCCAAAATTAATCGAAAGGGTTGGGAAATTATCAAACCCAACCTCATTTAGATTAGAAATGGTTTTAGGAATGTAATTTCACAAAAATCATATTCTTTATGGTGGTATACAATTTTTACCTTTCATAATATCCTCTTTGCAATGATCCCCTAAATTAAGAGCATTGGGATTTTTAAGAAGGGAATCAAAATTATTTGTAACATTTTTTCAAGGATTCTCATATTTGGTTTCCTTAGGATGTCAATAAATATAAATTTTGGCTTAAGAATGGGGATACTAAATTATTTTATGAGATTCAAAATTCCATACATGATGAATATATCCATGTAGTTGGTATCTATTTCAAATTCCCTTAGTGGAGATAATGACATTTTCCTATTTCTATTCCATTTTCTACTATTGTTTATGTATTTATTTTCCATATAATATTATATGATTTGTAATATTGTTATCCTGTAAAATTGACAAGGGCAATTTTATAGGTAACCATACCAAAATTTTGTTTTGGTCCCCTGAAGAGGTCTGATAACGTTCTAAATGGCCTAAAACTCCCTTCTGGAAATCATGTTTTTAGAAGTTAGCAATTTTTAGCTTCTTTAGAGCCGACACAGTTTTTGGGGTGTCAACATTCCAAAAATTGCGCCTTTTTGAAATGGGTGCAAGAAATGGTGTGTCGACATCATAAAATGTGTGCCCCTTAGAAAATCCTTTGGCGCCCAAGTTAACATGTCAACATCAATGAAGTTGCGCCCCTTTGGCACAGGAAATGACATGCCAACATCATTAACCATGCGCCTAAAAAGTGTGCTAAGGCGCTGAAAGTGTTATGTCAACACTAATGAACTTGTGCCAAGGTGCATTTAAACCTGTGTCGACACTCTAGAATGTGTGCCAAAGAAATTTGGTGGGATAATAAATGCCAAGTTTTCTATAAATAGGCGCTCAACACCTATCATTTTCACGAATTGAAAATTGTGAAAAGTATTTCTCTGCGCCTGTCAGCTATCCTTGTCACCCTCGCATGCCATTTTTCAAGTTTGTGGACCCCAACGTTGTCCTTCATCCTTTATAAAACCGGGTAAGTGGCTTTTATCATTCTTATTATTGTTTATGGTTTTTGTTTCTTGGTTATCGTTAGGTTTTAGGGTTGTTATAAACCAAGAGATCAAACCTAAAATGGAAAACCTAACAATCCATAAACCATATGGAAGCCCCTTTTCCTCTCATTCCAGATCTACAAATCTGGAAGGCCCCTGCCTTTCAAAAAACCTAAAGCCTTTTCCCTACTTATTATCACGTTGCAAAACCTCTCTTTACCATTTGAAAAAACCAAAAAAGAGAGAAAAAATATAGCAAATTGCAAAGAAATCACTAAAAAAAACCTCGGCGCACTATTTTTACATGTTGCAACCCTCATAGTTGTGCCTTGGTGCATTGTCACCGCTTGCAACATATCCCTAGCCTGTGCCTAGTATAAAAACACTTAGCAACTTTGTAATGGTGTAGGCTCATCTTGCACAACATCAACATTTGATGTTGCGTGCTTCGAACCCATGCCAAGATCTTTCCCCTTTGGCACATTGATTTCCTTTGCAACATACTCCAAAATTGTGCCTTGGGCACACTTAGCAGCCATGCAATGCCATCCTTTTCATTGCCCAGATAAAGAAAATTACCTAAGGCGCAGGCGCATGATCCTTGACATCAACATGCCATATTGTGTGTTGCAAATCCACGCCCCACACCTTTCTCTTTGCTGCTAAAACCTTTTGTACAATAATCCTCAAAAGTGTGCCCTTTATAACCTTGGTGCATCTTTTCTCTTGTCAACACAGGCACATCTTTTTACATGTTGACATCCTCAAAAGTGCGCCCAGAATTTTTAAGCCTCTATAACATGCTGTGAACTTGCGCCTTGCACCCTAGGACTTATAATTGCTCATTCTTCTTTCTGCAAGATTTTATTATGGATAACATGACGGTTGACATGGCTCTCCTGTATTGGACCTCCTTGATTCTCCTTGTAGAACAACAACAGCCATCCTTGAGCTCACACATGTCTTCATCAAGCAAAAAGCCAACAAATTCTAAAGGAAAAACAAAGTTGACAGAACAAGAAATGAAGTACAAATATTTGAAGGTTAGGATGCCTGACTCATACACAAAGAGTGATCTCGAGATCAGAGACTCCAAGCTTGGGTACATTGATATGGATGACTTTTGGGCAAGGACCAATCAGCCAACTAGTGGTCCCTAGATGAACAAACTGGTGGGAAGTGGGTTGCACTTTGCAGTTGGGCTGCCAGTAAGTGCTGTGAACAATGAATTTATCATGTTGGTTGCCCATTGCTACAACAAAGACACAAGATGTGTCGAAGATAAGGAGGAAAAGATGATCATCGACCTCACAACTCATCATTTTGAAATAACCCTGGGCATTCCTCATCACAAGCAGTACGTCGCCATAAGTCTAGAAGACTGTAAGAAGGCCTGGGACGACAATGAGAATAAATGTATGCAAATGATGAACAAACTATATCTGAAAAACAAGAAGCTGGTTAGCAGATGGCCACAGACCATCCACCGCAGTGACTTTAATGAGGAACTGAGTGATATAATCACCTTCCTTAATAGAGTATTTGGGCTTCCTAATGCCCACTTTTTCCATAAATGGATGCTAAGGTACTTAGAGACCATGAGAAAGAATGTTCCTGATCAACGTTTGGCTAGGGGGAAATCATCAGTGACACCATCTCCTAGCAGCTTCAACAGGTCCTAACAATTGGGAAGTTCTATATGAATTCCTACGTTGTATACAAAAAAACATCACTGAGAGATTTCACAGGCCTGGCTTGGAATGGGGTATGGCCCCAGGTCAAAATATATGAATACTACCCAGAGCTCAAGCTTAAGAACAACATCCCCCAGTTCTCAAAAATTAATGACGCCTTCTTCTATGAGGTGATCTGCCTATTAAGACCAAATATGAGACATGGTTGAACTAGCACGAGTGTGATCACTGTCACAAATAAGTGGGGAGCATTGTTCACGCAGTTTCCAACATTCACATATCTTAGGGCGGTGAATTTCGAAGGTGAACCAACCAAGCTACCAAGGTATGCAGGGCCCAAGCTGATTCTCTTGGAGTTGTCAAGGTAACTAATCACATACCACGAGAGGTGCATGAAGAGAAAGAAAGGAGGAACCCCATTCCCCCTTACAGTTGGATGATACACCTGCACCACACTTGCCAAATCTTAGGAAATGTATGTTGAGCTTGAATTTCTGAATCTAAAGCACAACTTCCTAGCAAGACCCACCTTCAATTGCCGGAGTTTCCTTCGAAAGGAAAAACTTGATCCCATTCATGTTTCTGAGATTGAGGACATCTACATTGACGTGACACATGAAATAGATATTAGGTGAAAGGATCACTCCCGGTTGGCTCTGGTAGAGATCATCCATTATGGTGCAGCTATCCTTCCAAAAGGATTCCAAGAGCCTAAATGAGAAATTGATCAAGTTTACCTTGATATAGATGGGGATGATTGGCTGTTCGCATTGGTCGATAGAGCCAAAGCACCAAAGACCATTCAGGAAAGGGTTAAACCCATGTTGTAGTGCACCGAGCATTGGTGCAAATAGAATTTTATCACCTATCTCGGAGTAAATTTATTTACTTCTCCTTTAGGTAGAGCACCTCCAACACCAGCCTAGGCACCAGAAAGGAAAAGGAAAGGATAAGGAGTGAGAACCAAGAAAACATGAAGAAACTCTTGAAAGCCCTCCTACTACTTTTGTGAAAGCAAGTGGTCAACCTGGTGTCTCTAGGTAAAGAAGAAGATACTATCTGAAGTTTCAACAGATAAATCCACTAAGGATGTTATCAGCAGCTACAACTACTGAGGTACCCCACCATTCCTTCTTCCATGCTCCTTCTCCTCCCCCTGTCATTCAAGCATATGTTCTTATGGATGTGTCTTCTCCCCTTCCTTCTTCCCTTCCATCTCCCACCTCTCCCTATCTTATCCTCTCTTATGGATCTATTTCCTAGTGTTCCCTCTATCCCATTATAGATCCCTTCCACCTCCATGACCTTTTCTTCTCCTGTAGTAACTCTGGGCCCCACAAGTAGCAGCACATTAGAATTCATGTCGATGCCACCACAAAGTGTCTCAACGTTCTTCCCTTTGCAGCCTCTTCATTTGCTTCCCATTTCACTCCCATTTATTCTTCTTTTACTCCCTCTAATCCCTCTCCCATTATTCCAAGTTGGATCTCTGACCATCTGAGCCAACATAATAGAAGGGTTCCCATCACACCCATGGACTTCTCTATCATTTCGAAGAAGGGACCCAAGAAGCATAAAGCTATAACTCGCTTCTCTAAGATTATTTCAGGGGAGAGATTCATGGAGATTGCTTACCTAGATCCCACCAAAGAAAAGAAAGATCTGTCTCCTATAGAATTTCATAGTGACTCAAGTCACGATGGGAACCTCATTTAAAATCCTACAAGGAGAGGCCTTATCTGCAGTAGACACCCTCCGTTGCAAGAATCTTCAGGAAGCAAAAGAGGAGAAGATAATACTCAAGGAGACAGAATAAACACCTTCTCTAAGCATTGTAGAGAATGGGAAATGTTCCACTTGTGACTACTGCCAAACCTGCTAAAGTTCTTAGTTAGGATAAGATTAATGAATACTGCTAAGATTTGTGAACAAGGCATGGCGAGTATCATCCTGGATTGAGTGAATCCTCAGAGATAGTGAGGAAATGATCAAGAAATTCATAGTGCTCTACTAAGATGTTGATCAAGCAAATAAAGAGCTACAAGTAGTAGCAATTTTCCTCTCTGAGGAGTTAGACAATGCCAGGTTGCAACATGAAACATTTCAAGCAATGGTTAACTCTTCCGCTAATGACCTATTGAAGTTCGACATCATCGATCACCCGTGAGTACATAATAAAGCTCTCGTATCGCTTTTAGATTATCGGGTTGATCAAATGGAATATATCTTAGAGAGGATAGATAAAATCAAGGATGAAGCCCTGGATGCACGATTCAACATGGAGCAGACAGTTACAAAGATGTCTCCAGGGAGTGCTCAGTGAATCATTCATCTTGAGCAAAGCAAATGACACATTTCAATGCTTCAAAGACCATAGTCACTCAAGGTTTAACGCCAGAGGTCACTTTCAACCGAGAATCAATAAATAACCTCTTAGCCTACTACAATTTCATGTAGGCTTCTTGATCGATGCCTTCGAGGAATTCGCCAGAGTTACTTGACAAGATCAAGACTGAAAAATAAACTTGTGAATGTCATCAGAAACCATTTCAAGGGTCCAGATCATAGTCAACTTCAGACGATGATCAGCAAGTTCATGGAATACTGAGCTAAGTGTCACATAGCCTCTCCTGATCAGAAGCAAGACACTCCGTTTAAGCAACGAGATGACGAGGAGTAGTTTCTCCTCTTGTGTACGCTTTTGATCATTTTTGTAAAAATATTTTAACAAGCACGTTGGCATTTATGATGACATCATTCATGTTGCATCATGGGGATGTTGCCATCCAAAAACTTTCCCAAAGTCAACTTTCGACTTTTTGGATAGTTTGTAAATATCTTGTAAGATATTTTGTAAATACTGGTTGGTTGTTTTTGTCTTCTTCCTTCTTCTCCTTCTATAAATATTTGAATACTTGTTGTATTCCAGGTGGACATTTTTTGTATGAAAAGAGAAATGAAGAAAGGAATAACTTTGTACTTTCTTGTAACAGAATAAATATTAATACATATATTAAGAACTTTGCACTTAATATGTGTTTTATTTGCATTAGATCTCTCTTAAGTTGGATCTATGTTTTTATTCTAATAGATTCATTCTTTTTATCGTCATATGTTCATCAGTCTTGGTTTATTTGTTTATGCAAGTAAGTTTGGCGTCATGTTTACTACCAACCTAAAGCATAAACCCTCTGACCTTTCTGTCTTTGGAATTCATTTCTTTTCTTCCTTTAGATCTATCCTTCCTTCATTCTTTCTCTTCCTACCTTTTCTATTTTTTGTTGGAACTGCCTCTACTAGGATGAGAACCCAAACCCCCTAAAGTTAGAATAGTGTATATTTACACAGATTCCTACTTGATAGATTAGCAATAAACCAGTTTCGCTTTGTTGTCTCAATGAGGGGCTATGCCCTGCACACTATTGGTCTTGTTTCCCCGCGACTTGCCTAACCGAAAATATTTTCAAACCAATAATTTGTCACGACTTCGTTAGGGAAGGAACTAAGGAAATAATTTAAAATAACTCTCAAAAGTCACTATTAGATTGTAAATTTTAACCCTTTGTTAAAAATCAAAATTTTTGTACAGAAGTGATTAAAACTGAAAATTTCCTTATACAAATCTATAGATCTGGACCAAATAGGAGCTTTAAGTTCACTGAGTTTGTACAAAAACATGTACATTTCCGTAGATCTGATATTTTGACATTTTATGAATATTTTCAAAACCCTTACAAAATTCAGATCAAATATTTGAAAATCAACTTTCTAAAATTGAATCCAGTTTTTATCCTTACTAATCTTTGTCAAAAAACCGCAATTGGTTATTATTAAAAGAGGATAAAATTTAAATATTAAAAAGACTACATGTTGCTGACTTTTTGCTAGAAAAATCAAAAAATCCAGCAAGTACAAGATGAAAAGATTGTTGTAAATTTACTCTTAATTGTTGCAGATCCAAATGAGCTACACTGGCGGGTGAACAATTTACTCGTGTAACAAGAGAGCTCATGGAGAAGTTGATCCAATTTTTGATCTAATTCAAAGGCACAATTTCGGTATCAATCTAGCATGACTTGACATCACTATGTTCGAGCGGATTGATCAACAAGAAGTGCTTTGCCTCCACGAAGGGATCCGAATTTCATAGGGTACCTCGACATCGACTTATAGTGCTCTTTTGCTAAGCGGAACCCCACCCCCTACTCATGTTCTTTTTCTCACTTTTTAAAATGGAAATAAATATTCCTGTACCATGGAGAAATGCCATGGGCCCTTTAGCACTGCCGGCATCCAATCACATCCCCTTCCTCAGTGGAAATCGTAAGGAATTTCTTGAAATTCGATGGGAGCATAAATCAAAGCTCAGATGCGCACAGCGCTACATTTATTATGTCATGCAAGTATTCTGGATGTGACTCATGAAGATGTGTCAGATACATTTCTTTCTTAAGACCTTGCAGGGGCTTACATCAAAATGGTTCCAACATTTACCAGTCAGATCCATCACCAGTTAGGCCACGTTGCAAATTGCATTTGAAGAAAGATACAAGCCTTCAGAAGATGCATTCACATTATTATTCGTGAATCACTCACATGAAGAAGGGGGCCATTGAAAATATGCGTGTGTTTGATCACCTTTTTTAATTTCATTGATCAACCATGTGCCACCCACCATGTTTCCAACATTAGAAAATCAAAAGTGTTTTCTTTGTTGAATGCAATGAGTTCGAAGAGTAAGCTTCTTACTTTTACAGGAAGAGATGCCCACCTTGGGTTCTCGCTCAGGCTATGGCTATTTGGATAGAAGGACAACCTCCTTATATCTAGTAAGTTATGATGGGAGTCATCAAAATCAAAGGCTTCAACTTCTTCTCTAGGCTACCTCATCAGATCCAGCATTCCAGAAGATGGAAAATGATTTTCTCTTATTAAAGAAGCAATTGGCTCAAACATCATCTACTACTCCATACCGGGATATCCTCAGGGAGGAACTTCACTCCCAACAACGTCCCTCGAAAGTGCTGTGTTTGCTTACTGCTTCTCCAAGGTTAGCGATTGAAGCCCCCCCTAGTTAATGCCATGGTTGAAATCGAAGAAGATGATAACAAATTATGAAGAACCTTTGTCACCAAGACGAAGATGATCAAGATGTCGGTGAACTAAATGGTGACTCTACTATTGGGTACATGGAATTTGAAGATGAGGAATCTGATGAAGAAGAGGGTACCCAAGGGTATGTGAGCAGAAAAATCATATGTAGTTATTCACTCGCTCGCAAGGAAAAGAAGCAAAGATTGTTGCTAAAAAAACAAAAGGAAAAGGTTATGGTAACTCACAACACCAACGATCGCTAAAAGAGGTAAACCCCTTCCTACTCAACCTCCTCGTTGAACCTTTTGTAAAGGAAGTCTTTTCCTCCTGTTTCTCCTTCAAACCACCCTTCTTCCAATTCCATAAAGACCAGTAATCCTCCCCCAAAAACATGAAATGAAGGACTCATTCCTTCATTAGCGACAACCCTTGGTTGCATTCGATATAATTGATCATGCTAAAAATACCAAGATTTAGATGTCTGAAGTTGAATACCTTTAGTTTAACCTAGAACAACTTGTGAGATTAAATAAGTATATCCAAAGTCAAGGTTACCATCCTTCCTCCCATTTCCCCAAAAGGAATTATTCCCATGCCTCCTATGTCTCATGTAAACGTTGGCCTAAACTTCTACGTTGGGGAAAAATAGAACCTTTTTACCTATCTCTCCTGATCAATGGTCATAAACTAAGTAATTGTATAATTTATTATGGAGCTTTTGATAATGTTCATGCTAATGAAGGGTCATCCACATGCTTTGGGCCTCACACTTACTAAACCTTTTGGCAGATGCTACTCCATGGAAACCAAGCAAGTACCATTGATTGGTCAGATCAAGGATGTGTAGTTTGCATTCGCGACATTTCCTGAGAAAAGGGTAAAAATGACTATTCTCGTAGCCGATATTCCAGCAGCATATGAGATATTGCTAGGGAGGAGCTTCTGTAAAGAAGTTGGTGGGGAAATTCATATGGACTGGTCCAAAGCTAAGGATTCCTGTCAAAGGAGTGATGCAGACATTAGAACCAGAGACAAAAGAAATATCTAGTCACCAACTCTATGACCCCAATGCTCATATTCTCTTCGAATCGTCAGGGATGGGAAACTACTTCCTGTCCACCGACTCAGATAAAATGGATGTTCTTTCATCCAAAAAGAGGATCTCAACAAAGTGTGGACATTACAGTTTGATGGCAGTTGTGCAACAAGTGGATGTGGTGCTGGAGCCGTTCTAATATCTCTTGAAGAGGAGATTTTCCCTTTTTTCTTTCAAGTTGTAGTTCTTCAATAAAAATAATACTGCTGAGTATGAATCCTTGTTACTTGGCATGCAAGTTGCAAAAGAGAAAGGAATCAAGAATCTAAAAGTACAAGGTGATGCTGAGCTGATTGTCAATCAGGTAAAAGGGATATATCAAGTAAAGAATGACCGGCTCAGACACTACCGCAATTCCGTATGGGATAACATCGAGGAATTTGACGCTTTCTCAATCAAAGAAGTTCTGCGAACTCAAAATGACATGGCTGATTCATTGGCCATCTCAGCCTCTCTCATGCTTCCTCACCCAGGGTTGAAAATAGATACATATACCATTGAGGTGGTTTTTTCTGCCCAAGTGTGTCAGATAATTCACAACACTGGCAAGTGTTCAATGATGAAAACCAACTTATCACTTTTTCTGGAGAAAGCTGACAATTTCAAAGAACTTCATTTCGATGGATCAACTTGTATGTGTTGTGAGTCTCTCACCAGTCAAGCACATGAATCTGAAAAAGAAACAGTGATACAACTCAAAGGAAATAAGATTATGAAAGGTTTGGTCTCCTTAGAATGATTATTTGATAATCATGACCATTTTGTAAAGAAAAAGCAGATAGGATGATCCTTCCTCTTCTCCGGAAACTGAATCCGTCAATCTGGGTACTGCATGGAACATCCTCGTTTTGTGAACATCAGGAAGTGTTGTACACCCGAAGGAAAAGTGAAAATTCATTAAGTTGCTGAAAAAGTACATGGATGTATTAGCATGGTCTTATGCTGATCTGAAGTCTTTCAAGCCAAAGGACATTCGGCATGACATTCCGCTCAAGGACGATGTCAAGCCTTTTCATCAAAAGCAAAGGCACTACAACCCCAAAATCTTAGGTACCATCCAGGCTGAAATACAGAAGATGCTGGATGCAAGAATTATTTTTCCAATTCATCACAGTACCTGGGTTGCAAATATTGTACCTGTGTAGAAGAATAATGGCGAGATACGCATATGCGTAGACTTTTGCAACTTGAACTAGTCATCCTTAAAGGATAACTATCCACTGCCAATAATGGATCAAGTGCTACAAGCAGTAACCAGCTCAGAAACACAATCTATGCTAGACAGTTTTTCAAGTTACAATCAAATTTAATTCGTGCCTGAAGATCAGTTCAAAACAACATTCACCACTCCTTGGGGTACCTTCACCTATGAGCAGAATGACGTTCAGGTTTAATCAACACCGGTGCCACCTTCCAATGAGCAATGGACTTTGCATTCAAAGGTATGATGGGAAAAGTCATCGTAGTTTACCTAGATGACTTGACCATGTTCTCCAAGAAATGAAGTGATCATTGCGATCATTTGGAACAAGTCTTGATCAGATGCCGAGAGCACGGGATTTCACTAAATCCTAAGAAGTCAGTTTTTGGGGTCACCGAAGGGAAAGTTGCTAGGACATGTCATCAGCAGAGAGGGAACTAAGATAGATGTCGAAAGAGTCAAGGCTATTCAGAGCCTTACTTTTCCTACAAGAAAGACTGGTGTTCACTCTTTCTTTGGAAAGGTAAATTTTCTTAGATGCTTTGTTCCTGATTTTGCTGAGAAGACTCGTCATATATCTAATATGATGAAAGGGTCCCAAAAATTCCAATGGAGTGAGGAAGGAAGGACATCATTCGAAGACATAAAAACCTCCGTCACTCACGCCCTCTATGTCCTAGTGTGTCCTGACTTCAGCAAAGACTTCATCATGTACAGTTATGTTTACGCATACGGTATCAACTATCTTGATGCAAAAGAACTCCGAGGATATTGAATCCCTGATTGCTTTCATGAGTTCTCCTCTTAAGCCTCATGAACTGAAGATGTCACAGTTGGAAAAACATGCCTTCGCCATGGTAAAATCAGTCAAAAGTTTCCGCTACTACATTCTGAATTCTCATACAGTAGTACTAGGTTCCAGACATAGCTGTTAAGTCTATCTTGACTCAACAAGAGTTAGGGAGCTTATGAGGGAATTGGATCACAAAGGTCCAAGAATATGATCTAGACATCAGACCAACCAAGTTGGTAAGGGGTAAGGGCCTGTGTGTCAGCTAATGGCTGAAAATAAAGACTCAGAGGTACCTGAAAAAAAGTTGATCACGTTGATGGAGAACAAAATGAGTTAGAGAAAGCAGATTCTTTACCCATGGTTCTGTTTGTTCGCATGACCAATGACGAATGGTATTGTGACATCGTGCATTCTTTCTCACCTATGGAGAATGCCCAACTCACCTAACCACAAAGGAAAATAATAGTGGTAAAGCTCAGAGCCGCGAGATATGTCATTTGGGATGATGGATTGTACAAACGTGGAATTGACAACATGTTTTCCTACGATGTGTTGATAAGCCGTAGCAATAAGATTGTTAAATAGTTTTCACGAATTCAACCTGCGGTGGTCACTTCTCCTCATCAGTGATAGCACATAAAATCATTTGGGCCAAGTACTATTGGCCGACACTATTTCAGGATGCAGCTACTTGGGTAGCAAAATGTGAACTTTGCCAACAGTTCATTGGCAAACCAAAGCTGGGCTGCATTTCCCCTTAGGCCCGTCATCATCGACGAACCATTCAGATAATGGGTAATTGATTTCATTGGAGCACTCAATCCTCAATCAAGTGTTGGACATAGTTACATCCTAACATCAACGGACTACTTCACGAAATGGGTGGAGGCCATACCTGTCAAACATGCCACTTCTGAAGTTGTTTGCAACTTCATCAAGGAAAATATTATTGTGAGATTTGGCATTCCACACAAAATCGTTGCTGACAACGCTTCCAACTTCTCTTCATGGGAGGTAATTGGTTTTTGTTATGGATACGGAATAACCTTGGCTCATGCTTCTGATTATTATCCTCAAGGAAATGGTCAGGCAGAATCCAACAACAAGAACCTGGTGACTATCATACGGAAGCTAGTTGATGAAAACCAGCGGTCCTGGCACAAGTCATTGTACGATGCTTTGTGGGTCATATCATATCACTCCAAAGAGGTCTCTCAGCATGTCACCTTTCGCAGGTGTTGTATGGGATCGATGCTGAAATCCCTATCTTCCTCTGTATAACTTCCTGCTCTGCGCTTAGCTCGAGTAATTGAAGATGAAACTTTTTAGAATTCTCTTGAAAAGAGGATTATGTACCTGACATATAACTTGAAGAAAAGTGAGTGAAAGTGGTCAACAAGATCACTGAACATCAGAATCAAGTTAAGAGGTTGTTTGACAAGAAAGTAATGCAGAGAGATTTCAAAGTGGGAGATCTTGTTCTTATATGGGACAAACGAAGAGAACCGAAAGGTATGCACGGACAATTTTGACTCTCTTTGGAGAGGGCCATACAAGATCAAGCAACTCAATGGAGAGAATAGTTTCTATCTCTCATATCTGGACAGAACTGAGCTCCCGCTTCCCTATAGCATGCAGCACCTGAAGATCTTTAGGAAGTAGAGCTTGCTCTCTTCTTTGTACAGTTTACTTTCGTTGTGTGTTTGCTTTCATTGTGTGTTTGCTTCCTATTTGTTGTGTGTTTCCTTTCCTTCCCTTTTTGGTCGCCCTTGTTTTTGACTCTCTATAACCCAATGGATAGGCACGTGAAATCTAGGATTCTCTACCCTTAAGTTTCACTTAAAGATAGTCCCCAGAAAGAGCCACCTGTTATCCTAGCAAAATTGACAAGGGCAATTTTGCAGGTAACCATACCCAAAATTTCTGTTTTGGTCCCTAAGGAAGTCTGTTAACGTTTGAAAATGGCCTAATACTCCCTTCCGAAAATCAAGTTTTTCATAACTTAGCCATTTTCAGCTTTTTTCAACTGGGCATAAGAAATGTTATCTCGACATCCATGAGAAATGTTCACCCCTTTGAAAACCCTTTGGCTGCCCAAAATGACATGACAACATCAACGAAGTCGCCCCTTTAATGTCAACATTATTAAACATGCGCCAAAATATGCTTTAAGGCGCTAAAAGTATCATGTCAACATCAAAGGCACAGGAAATGGTGTGTTGACATCAAGAAATGCATGCTAAGGCACTGAAAGTATTATGTCAACGTTAATAAACTTGTGCCAATGCGCATTTAAACCCGTGTCGACACTCTAGAATGTGTGCCAAAGAAAGTTGGTGAAATAATAAAATGCCAGGTTTTTCTATAAATAGGCATGCTCAACACTTGTCATTTTCACGAATTGAAAATTGTTAAAAAGTGTTTTCTCTGCACCTGTCAGTTGTCCTTGTCACCCCAGCATGCCATTTTTTGAGCTTGTGGACCCCAATGTCATCCTTCGTCCTTTATAAATCCAGGGTAAGTGGTTTCTATCATTCTTGTTGTTGTTGTTGTTTTTGTTGTAGGTTTTAGGGTTGTTATAAATAAAAAAGGATCAAATCTAAAAAAGAAAACCTAACAACCCATAACCAACTAGAAACCCCTTTTTCCTCTCCTTCCAGATCTGTAAATCTGGAAGGCCCCTACCTCTTGAAAAAACCCAAGGCCTTTTTCCTTGCTTATTATCTTGTTAAAAACCCTCTCTTTACCATTTGAAGAAACCAAAAGAGAGAAGAATCAGAGGAAATTGCAAAGAAATCATGGAAAACCTTGGCGCACTATTTTTCCATGTTGCAACCCTCACAGTTACGTGCCTTGGCGCACTACCCTTGCTTGTAACAATATCCCTAACCCACGCCCAACTTATTAATAAACACTTAGCAACTTTTGTAAGGGTGCGGGTGCATCCTGCACAACATCAACATTGGATGTTGTGTGCTCCAAATCTGTGCCAAGCATTTTTTCTTTGGCGCATTGATTTCCTTTGCAACATCTTCTAAGATTGAGCCTTGGGTACACTTAAAACCCATGCAAACATAGACATTTTCCTATGCCCCACTAAAGCAAACTTTCCTAAGGCGCAGGTGCATATTCCCTAACATCAACATGGCATGTTGTATGTTGTAAACCTGCATCAAGCACTTTTTCCCTTGGCGCTACCTTCTGTCATGCAACACTCCTTAAAAGTGCACCCTTTATAACCTGGAGCGCAACTTTTCTCCTATCAACACTGGTGCACCTTTTTTCATGTCGACATCCTCAAAAGTGCACCCAGCCTTTTTAAGCATCTGCAGACATGCTATGAACTTACGCCTTGTGCCATGAGCCTTATAATTGATAATTCTTCATTCTGCAAGCTTTCATTATGAATGACATGATGGTTGACATGGCTCTTCTGTGTTGGAACCTCCTTAATCCTTCTTACAGAATAACAACAACCATCCTCGAGCTCACACATGTCTTCATCAAGCAAAAAGTCAACAAAGTCTAAAGGAAAAGAAAAGCTGACAGAACAAGAGATGAAGTACAAATATCAGAAAGTCAGGATGCCTAACTCATATGCAGAGATTGATCTTGACACCTCAGAGACTCTGAGCTTGGGAATATTGATATGGATGAATTTTGGACAAGAACCAACCATATAACTAGTGGCCCATGGATGAACAAACTAGTGGGCAATGGATTGCACTTCGCAGTTAGGCTACTAGTAAGTGTTGTGAATAATGAATTCATCATGTTGGTTTCCCATTGCTACAACAAGGACACTAGATGTGTCGAAGACAAGACAAGGAAGGAAATATGATCTTCGACCTTACAACCCATCACTTCAAAATAACCCTGGGCATTCCTCATCATAAACACTATATCACCATAAGCCTAGAAGACTCTAAGAAGGCATGGGACGACAATGACGATAAATGCATGCAAATGATGAACGAACTGTATCTGAAGAACAAAAAATCAGTGAGTAGATGGCCATAGAACCATCCACCGCAGTGACTTTAATAAGGAACTGAGTGATATAATCACCTTCTTGAATAGAGTATATAGGATTCTTGATGCATCCATTATTTCCACAAATGGATGCTGAGGTACTTGGAGACTATGAGCAAGAATGTGCCTGATCAGCGTTTTGGATGGGGTGAAAATCATCAATGACAACATCTCCCAGCATCTCCAATAGGTCCTCACAACTGAGAAGTTCAACATGAACTCCTACGTTGTATACTTTGCAGCATCAGCCGAGATATTTTGTAGGCCTAGCTCAAAATGAGGGTATGGCACCCAGGTCAAAATATATGAATTCTGCCTAGAGCTAAGGCTCCATAACATCATCACCCAATTTTCAAAAATAAATGAAACCTTCTTTTATGAGATGATATGCCTATGCTGAGGCCGAACATGAGACACGGTCGGACCAACCCAAGCGTAATTGCCGCCACATGAACAAGTGGGGAGTGTTGTTCACATAATTCCCCACATTTACATATCTCAAGGCATGTAAATTTCAAGGGTGAACCGACAAAGCTACTAAGTTATGTAGGGCCTAAGTTGATCCTCTTGGATTTTTCAAGGAAAACTTATCACTTACCAAGAGAAGTGCGTGAAGAGAAAGAAAGGAAGAACTCCATTCCCCCATACAGTTAGTCGATACACTTACACCATACATGCCGAAGCATGGGAAATGTATGCTGAACTTGGAATCACTTAATCTGAAGCACAAACTTCCCAGCAAGGCCCACCTTCGATTGCCAGAGTTGCCTCCCAAAGGCAAAAATTGATCCCATCCATGTACCTAAGATAGAGGACATCTACATCGACCTGACACATGAAATAGATATCAGGCAAAAGGATCACTGCTAGAATGGCTCTGGCAGAGATCGTCCATTATGGCATAGCCATCGTTCCAAAGGGATTCCAAGAGACTGATCAAGAAATTGACTAGGTTTACCTTGATACAGATGGGGACGATTGGCCATTCACAGAGGTCAATAGAGCCAAAGCTCCAAAGACCATTCAAGAAAGGGTTAAGCCCATGCTGCAACGCACGGAGCATTGGTGCAAACAGAATGGTCTCACCTACCTTAGAGTATATTTCTCTACTTCTCCTTCCGGTAGAGCACCTCCAAGGCTAGCCTAGGCACCAAAAGGAAAAGGAAAGGATAAGGAGGGAGAACCAAGCAAACAAGAAGAAACTTTTGAAAGCCCTCCTACTACTTCTGAGAAGCAAGTGGTTGACTTAGTGTCTCCAAGTAAAGAAGAAGAGACCACTAAAGTTTTGATAGATACATCCACTCAGGATGTGGTCACAACTACGACTACTGAGGTACCCACCATTCCTTCTTCCGCTCCTTCTCCTCCCCCTGTCATTGAAGCATCTATTCCTATGGATGTGTCTTCTTCTCTACCTTCCAGCCTTCCATCTCCCACCTCTTCCATTTTCTCCTTTCTCATGGATCTTTCACCCAGTGTTCCCTCCATCCCATTACAGATCTCTTCTGCCTGCATGACCTTTTATTCTCCTGTAGTAACTCTAGGCCCTATAAGCAGCAATGCATTGGACTCCTTGTTGATGCCACCACCAAGTGTCTCAATGTTCTTCCCTGCAGCCTCTTCAGTTGCTTCCCATTTCACCCTTGTTTCGTTGTCTATTCCCTCTACTCCCACTCCCATAAGTCCAACCTGGATTTCTGACCATCTGGCTCAACACAAGAGAAAGGTTCCCATAACACCCATGGACTTCTCTATCATTCCGAAGAAGGGACCCAAGAAGCAGAAAGCTATAACTCACTTCTCTAAGAGCGCTTCGGGAGAGAGAGTCATGGAGATTGCATATCTAGATCCCACCAAAGAGAAGAAAGATATGTCTCCTACAGACTTTACAGTGACCCAAGTCATGATGGGAACCTCATCTGAGAGCCTACAAGGAGAGGCCTTATCTACCGTAGATGCTCTCTATAAGAAGCTAAAAGAAGCAAAAGAGGAGAAGAGAATAATCTAGGAGAAAAACAAACATCTCCTCCAAGCTTTGCAGAGAATGGGCAACGCTCCGCCTATCACTGCCGTTGAACCTACTGAAATTCTCAGTCAGGATAAGATAAATGAATACGCCAAGATTGGCGAACAAGGTACAGTAGTATCCTCCTGAATAGAGTGAGTCCTCAGAGATAGTGAGGAAATGATGAAGAAATTCACAAGGCTCTACCAGGATATAGATCAGGCAAATAAGGAGCTACAAGTAGTAGTAGGTTCCCTCTCCGAGGAGTTAGATAACAACAGATTGCAACACGAAACATTCCAAGCAATGGCTATCTATTCAGCTGATGACCTATTAAAGGTCGGTGTCATCGATCACCCATGAGCACATAAAAAATCTCTCTTCACTTTAGATTATCAGGTTGATCAAATGGAATATATCCTAGAGAGGATAGATAAAATCAAGGACGAAGCCCTGGATGCAAAATACAACATGGAGCAGATGATTACAAAGATGGCTCCAGAGATACTTAGTGAATCATTCACCTTGATGGAGGTAGATGATACAATCTAGCTCTTTAAGGATATCGTAACCCAAGAATTGGTGCCAGAGGTCAATTTTGATCGAGAGTCTATCAATAACCTTTTGGCTTGCCAAAATTTCATTGGGTTCTTGATCGAAGCATGTGAAGAGTACACTGGATTACCATACAAGCTCAAAAATGAAAAGGAAAATTACAAAGTTATTGGTGACCATTTCAAGGGTCCAGACCATAATCAACTTCAGATAATGATCGGCAAGTTTATGGAATACCGAGCTCAGTGTCACATTGCCTCTCCTGATCAGAAGCAAGACACTCTGTTCAAGAAACGAGATGATGAGGAGTAGTTCCTACTCATATGTATGCTTTGATAAATTTTGTAAAAGAATTATCTAAAAAGTATGTTGGCATTTATGATGACATCATCCATGTTGCATCATGGGATGTTGCCATCCAAAAACTTGCCCAAAGTCAACTTTTGACTTTTTAGATATTTTGAAAATATCTTGTAAGATATTTTGTAAATAGTGGTTGGTTTGTTTTTGTCTTCTTCATTCTTCTCCTTCTATAAATACTAGAATACTTTTTGTATTCCAGGTGGAAATTTTTGTATGAAAAAAGAAGTGAGGATGGAAAGACTTTGTGCTTTCTTGTAATAGAAGAAATATTAATATATATGTTCAGACTTTGTGCTCAATATATGTGTTATTTGCATCAGATCTTTCTTAAGTTAGATCTATGTTTTTATTCTGTTGGATTCATTCCTATTATCATCATATGTTCATCAGTATTGCTTTATTTGTTTATGCAAGTAAGTTCGGCTCTGTTTACCACCAGCCCAAAGCATAAGCCTTCTGACATTTATGTACTGGAATTCTTTTCTTTTCTTCCTTTAGATCTACCCTCCTCCATTCCTTACTTCCTAAATTTCTATTTTTAGTTGGAACTACCTCTACTGGGATGAGATCCCAAACCCCCTGAAGTTAGAATAGTGTAGATTTGCACATATCACTACTCGATAGAATAGCAATAAACCAGTTTCGCTTTGTTGTCTCAAAGAGGGGCTACGCCGTTCACACTGTTGGCCTATTTCCCCACGACCTATCTAACCGATAGATTTTCAAACCAAAAAATATACATGGGGATAATTTACCCATCGATGCATAATTATCAACATCTACTAATAAAGAATAGTGTTAATCAAGTTATATACTTGATTGTCTTTTTCTATTAAAAGTATTTTCTAAGAATTGATTTGCAAGCAACTACTCTATAATCCATAAACCTACCCTTTGAAAATTTATTTATAAGAGAATAGAAATAGTGTGTGAGAATACTACTATTCCTTCAAGTATGTGATGCAACCATATCACTTTGCATATAAACACTTATTTCACTAAATCTATACATATTATAGTAAATCTGGACTCCAGTATTTCAAGTATTGGAAGAAATTGTTAGAAATTTTTCATTGTAATATATGTTTTTATTGATATACAACTACATTGATGGAAAAAGTATTTAATGTCAAGTAGCAATGATGGAAAAACGGTGAATTAGTAGAGTGAGAAAGAAAGATGAAGGTTGATTGGTAGCGTCGTCTCACAGAGGCTTTAGAATGATCAAAGATAAGTTCTAAGGGACTTAATCATGTTTTTTACAAGCCACATACATAAGGAGATAGCCTCTAACGTCTTGAAGTAGCCACTGAAGTCTTTAGGGAGCCACAAAACTCTTGAAAATTCCACGAAACATTAGAAGGAGCCGAGGAAGCTTAATGAAGGCCGTGGGTAAAGGAATGAAGTTTCCTAAGTAAAAGGAGCTAAAGGAGGAGTCGCGGGTAAGAAAATTGAAGCAACGGATGTGAAGAAATAACAACGTAAGCGAGGGTGGATTGAAGGAAAATATGTAGAAGAAAGGTAAGTTCAGAGGAAGCCACACATACAAGAAAATAGTTGCGGACATGGAACAAAGGTGCGAGAAGACAACAGATAAGAGGGAAAGCCATGAAACATAGTAAAATCCATGAAAAGCAAAGTAAAGTTACAGATTACTAAAAAGCTACCAAGAAAGGAGAAAAGTCGTAGGTCAAAGGATAGATCTGCGATACAAAGGAAAATATCAAAGTAGCTAAGGAAAATCTCAAATTAAGCAAATATGGATTGGGCATGGCTCGAGGAGAATTAAATGATTCAAACATGGACAAGTGAGATTTTTTTCTCCAAAATCGATGGTGATTCGATCATCTGGTGATTGCGTCTAAGTATACGACTAGAGATCCATGAAGAATGAAGAAATCTATTGTTCCAATTGTCAATATTTATTGCTCTTTGACTTTAAGGAAATGTGATTACATTCTCTATGAAATTCTTGATCTCAAGGTGAAATAAAATATTATAGAAGAAAATGGCTAGATAAAATTGGAAATCCTAGGAAAATGAAACATCTATTTTTAGGCATCGACTAATTAATGTTTTTTGGTTAAAGGCGAAATCAAGCTAAAAATAGAATAAGGAAATCTGGAGATAGGTGCATGCATTAATAAACCAAATCCTTAGTCAACAAAGCAGGAAAGGTGCATGAAAAAAAATTGAAGTAAGGAAATGGGTCGTATGTTAATATAGAATAAATGTGAAGGATGTTTTTGGCGTGAGGTAGCATAGAAATGAAATGATACTATCAAACTGAGAGAGAGTGACATAAGTTAAGCTATTAAAGTAAGAAGATGATGTAATCAAGATAAGGAAGAGCGATAAAAAGAAAGAAGAGGAAGAGGAGAGCAGACATATGAGGCAGTGAAGAATCAGATGAGAAGAGCTTCCGTGTGGCAGATTTTTTGAGGTAAAATTGATCAAATCAGATGGACAGAAGAGAGTGAAAGAAATAACATAGACATATGCAGAAGGGTGATCATAATCAATTGTGAAAGAAATATTGTAACTATATGATCAAATATTTTTATGTAAAAAAAAGTCTAAGTTGTAGCTTAGCATTGTTTTTCCAGGAGGTTGTAGCCTCCTTATGGGTGGGTGCCTACAAAAGATCAGCTATAGCTGATTAAATTAGGGGTTGGTGCTCCTTGCAAGTTAGTACTTGTTAAAATTCACTGATTGGGTGCTTAGAAAATCTTCGAGTGGGTGCTTGAAGTTGTGAAGTGGGTGTTTCACAGGTTGAGTGGGTGCTCAATCAAAACTAGTGTAAGATTTGGAATTTTTTTCCTAATAAAGTCCTGGTTTCGAGTGTGTTTTTCTCCCAAAAGGGTTTCCCACTATAAATTATGTGTTCAATGTTCTTCTATCTTGCATGTGCATGTTTGAATGCTTATGATATATTGTTTCATTTTAAAGTAATTTTGAATCACCATTATTAAAGTGGAAATTTTAATCTACACTGATTTACCCCCCCTTTTAGTGCTTGCGAATATCTAACAATTGGTATCAAAGCGATTCCTTAAAAAAAAATCTTAACATCTTTAACAAGATACTCATTTCACAAGCATGATAGAAAATCAGGCACATGGCAGTTTATCAGTCTCAAGATCAACGTTCTTCACTGGAACAAACTATGCATTCTAGAGAATAAGGATGAATACATATTTGATGTCACTTGATTTTGACATCTGGTAATGCATGTACAAAGGATACAATCCTCCAACCACACGAATCACTTCTTCATCAGATAAAGTAAAATATGAAAGAAACTCAAGAGCCATGAATGTCATCCTTTGCAACCTAATCGATTTTTTTTTGTTAAAGTTATGCAATGCAAAACAACAAAGGAGATATGGACCAAACTTCAAAATATTTATGAAGGAGATGAAAAATTCAAGCTAACAAAGTTGCATACCTATAGAGCTCAGTTTGAAAATATGAAGATGTAAGATGATGAAAGTATAACACTCTACATACAGAGAATAAATGAAGTTATAAATATGATCAGAGGCCTAGGTGAGAAGTTAGAATAATCTGTCATTGTCCAAAATATTCTTAGATATTTGACTACCAAATTCGATGCAAAGGTTTCAGCAATAGAGGAAGCCAAAGACATGAAGACACTCACAATGGATGAATTGCAAAGAATTCTTTCAGCATACAATATGAGGATGATTGGAACCAAGACTACCAAGAAAGAGGTAGCATTTAAGGTCAAGAAAGAAACCCAGTCCAAGCAAGAAGATGAAGAAGAATCAGATTCAGAGGATGAGTTAGATGATGAAAATATTGAATCAATGTTTGTAAGAAGACTGAAAATAGGTTCAGATAAGTATAAAGGAAAACTCTCTTTCAAATGCTTTGCATGCAGACAAGTAGGTCATTTTTCTATTAAATTTCCAAATAAAAATAAAGAAGCTCAGTATTAACATGAGGAGGATAATAAAAAAATAGCAAGATAGAAACTCGATATAAAAAGATAAATAGCAAGAATAAGTTCTTCAAGAACAAAAAGAACTTCTATTCTAAAGAAGAGTCAAGTGAATCTGCTTCAAGAAAATTTGACATCTCTAAAATGAAAATGATGAATATCAGTTTGAATGTTTGTTTATGGCCATGGATGCATATAACCTCTAGACAATAAGGCACCCTCTAGGTAAGTCAAAAGAGATCATCCAACAAATAAGGTGACACCATCACAAGAAGAAGACTAAGAGAGCAGAAAATTCATGAAGACATAGCACTCCTGTCCATGGTAGAACCTAAAAATGTTGCAGAAGCAAGTAAAGATCAACATTGGGTAGATGCGATGAATGAGGAACTTGACCAAATTGAAAAGAATGAAACCTGGAAGCTGGTACCTAGACTACATGACAAGCATGTAATTAGAACTAAATGGGTTTTCATAAATAAGTTGAATGAGAAAGGAGAAGTAACAAGAAACAAGGCCAAACTTGTATACAAAGGATACACACAAATGGAAGGATTTGACTTCGATGAAACATTTGCACTAGTAGCAAGAATGGAAGAAATAAAACTATTCCTCGCATACGTGGTTTACAAGAAGATTAAAGTGTTCCAAATGGGTGTGAAATCAACCTTCCTAAATGGTTTTCTGAATGAAGAGGTATACATTGAACAATTAGATGGATTTTCACCAACTGAAGATAAAGATTATGTGTGCAGGTTAAAAAAGGCTTTGTATGGACTGAAACAAGCTCCAAGTGCTTGTTATAGAAAATTTGATTCATACCTCATTAATCAAGGTTTTAGAAAAAGGAGTAGTTGACATCAATCTATATATCAAGCAAGAATATGACCATCTGCTCATTGTCATTGTATATGTGGATGACATTACTTTTGGAGGATATTATGATAAAATGACTTATGAATTTGTGGATATGATGAAAGAATAATTTTAAATGTCTATGCTTGGGGACCTCTCATTATTTTTGGGATTATAAATTAGTCAATCTAGCCAAGACATTTTCATATCCCAAACCAATTATATCAAGGAGATGTTGAAAATATTCAGGATGGAATAATGCAGACCTATAGGGACACCAATGGAAGTAGGATGCAAGCTGAGAAAAGATGATAACTCACCAAAAGTAGATAAAACATTTTATAGATCTATGATTGACGGTCTACTTTACTCCATGGCATTGAGACTAGATATTATGCATGTGGTAGGCCTTTTTGGAAGATTTCAAGAAGACACAAGGTAAACACACCTCAATCCGGTCAAGAGAAGTCTAAGATATCTCATGGGCACAGTTGAATATGGACTATGGTACCCCAAAATCAATGACTTCAGCATAAAATCATATACAAATGTTGGTTGGGCAGGAAGTGTTGATGACAAAAAGAGTGCACATGGAAGAACATTATTTTTTGGAAATTATTTAGTCTCCTGGTTGAGCAAGAAGCAATCATCAGCGGCACTCTCAACATGTTAAGTAGAATATATAACGGCTACGATGTGTTTTGCTCAATTTATCTAGATGAAATAGACATTGGAAGATTACAAGGTAAAATATAATAGTCTAATTCCCTTACATTGGGATAGCACAAGTGCAATAAGTGTCTTTAAGAATCCTATGTTCCACTCAAACACCAAACATATCCCAATCATATATCATTTCTTGAGGGAACAAGTGAACGACAAGAAAATCATTCTAGAATATGTGAGCACAAATGAAGAGATTGCATACATTATGACTAATCCATTTCCAAAGGCCACATTTGAGCATTTAAGAAATGAATTGGGGGTCATTCCTGATCCTGCCAATAATTAGAAGATATGCAGAAAAGTAAATGGAACACTCTCATGAAATATCAATTCCTAATCACTGCAAAACAATATGTGTACAAGGGGGAGATAGTGTGTTAGCTTATCTTAATAATTGATATCATCAGCTCAAGGGGAGCATTTTCATAGACACATCAAGACATATGGATCAGAAGAATGAGCTCATGGGAAGATTATTGAGGTAAGAACATGAAATATCTAGCTTACCAGTATTTTCAACTTTATGCGACATAGTTGGCCCTTTGTCATTGTTGTCAAAGGTGGAGAGAAACTGAAGTCAGAAACCGACTAATTATACAAAAAAAGGGGGAGAGACATTGAACCCATCTAAGAAATATCCATAGTAGAGAGAAGCTAAAAACATAAATATTCCGAAGAGCTAAAAAGTGTTTTAGAAAACCACGTATGCAAACAAGTATTATTTTTCCATCAAAAGGGTGTAGGTTTCTGCGGTATTGAAGTGTTGAGGTGTTCCCATCAATGAAAAAGAGGTAGATTGTTGGAACTTTTTCATTATCATATATTTTTTCATTGATGGAAAAAATATTTAATGTCAAGTAGTAGTGATGGAAAAATGGTGAATTGGTAGAGTGAGCAAGTAAGAAAGATAAAGGATGATTGGTAGTGTTAGCTCATAGAGGCTTCAGGATGATCAAGGATAAGTTCTAAGGGACTTAATCATCTTTTGTGTAAGCTTCTAACATAAGGAGATAGCCTCCAAAGTCTTTAAGTATCCACCAAATTCTATAGGGAGCCGCAAAACTCTTGAAAATGTTGCAGAACTCTAAAAGGAGTCGCGAAAGCTTAGTGAAGGTAGTTGGTAAAGTAATGAAGTTTCCTAAGTAAAAGGACCTAAAGGATGAGTTGTGGGTGAGAAACGTGAAGAAACAGATGTGAAGAAAGAACTACCCATGTGAGGATGGACTAAAGGAAAAGTTGTGGAAGAAAGGTAAGTTCAAAGGAAGCCACACAAAAAATAAAATTGTCGTGAACATGGAATAAATCCGTGGGAAGACAACGGACAAGAGGGAAAGCCGTGAAACATATTAAAATCTTTGAAAATCAAATTAAAGCTATGAATTACTAAAAATATGTTAAGAAAGGAGAAAATACGCAGGTCAAAGGATAGAGCCGTGATAAAAAGGAAAATATCAAAGTAGATAAGGAAAGCCAAGGATTCAGAAAATATGGACTGGACAAGGCTCAAGGAGAATTAAATTATTCAAACATGGACAAGTGAGATTTTTTTCTCCAAAATCAATGGTGATTCGATCATTTGGTGATTGCAGCTGAGTATATGACTTAAGCTCCACAAAGAACGAAGAAATCACCTATTCCAACTATCAATATTTAATACTCTTTGAATTTAAGGATATGTCGTTACACTCTCTATGAAATTCTTGATCTAAAGGTGAAATAAAACATTAGAGAAGAAAATGTCCAGATCATGTTTAAATCCAAGGAAAATGAAACATCTATTTTTAGGCATTAGCTAATTATTGTTTTCTAGTGAAAGGTGAAATCAAGCTAAAAATAGAAGAAGGAAATATGAAGATAGGGGCATGCAATTAATAAACCAAATACTTAAACAACTAAGCAAGAAAGGTGCACGACACAAAAATCGAAGTAAGGAAATGGGTCATATGTTAATATAGAAGAAATGTGAAGGAGTTTTTTGGTGTGAGGTAGCATAGAAATGAAATGAGACTATCTAGTTGAGAGAGAGTGATAGAAGTTAAGATGCTCAAGTAAGAAAATGATGCAATCGAGCTAAGGAAGAGTGATCGAAAGAAAGAAGAGGAAGAGGAGAGCAAACAGATGAGAAGAGCATCAATGTGGCAGATTTTTTGAAGTAAAATTAATCAACTCAGATGAATAGAAGAGAGTGAAAGAAAGAACACAAATATATGCAGAAAGGTGATCATAGTCAATTGTACAAGCAATATTGTAACTAGATGATCAAATATTTTTATGTAAAAACAAGTATAATTTGTAGCTTAGACTTTTTTTTCAGGGGGTTGTAGCCTCCTTGTGGGTGGGTACCTACAAAAGATAAGTTATAGCTGATTAAATTAGGGGTTGGTGCTTCTTAAAAGTTGGTGCTTGCTAAAATCCGCTGAGTGGGTGCTTGAAGTTGTGAAGTGGGTGCTTCATAGGTTGAGTGGGTGTTCAACTGAAACGAGTGTAAGCTTTGGGATTTGTGTTCCTAATAAATTCATGGTTTTAAGTGGGCTTTTCTCCCAAAAGGGTTTCCCACTATAAATTTTGTGCTCAACATTCTTCTATCTTGCATGTGCATGTTTAAATGCTTATGATATATTGCTGCATTTTTAAGAAATTACGAATCACCATTATTAAAGTGGAAATTTTAATCTACACTGATTCACCCCCATCTCAGTGCTTTTGAATCTCTAACAGAAATCCATCTCGATTTTTGTGTATAATGGATTACATTTTTGTCTATACTGGATCCCATTATTATTATTATTGGAATCCATTAGTAGAAATATTGGATTCTAATATTGTCATTATTGGACTTATCCTAGTTTCAATTTCACTATTAATGGATTCCAATCTCACCATTATTGGATTCTAATATCGTTATTATTGGATTCCAATTTGGCTAATATTGGATTACAATAGTGTTATTATTGAATTCCAATTTCACCACTATTGTAATCCAATTTATAAATCCCAATTTTTGGATTTTTGTTTCACTATTGTAGGATTTCTATTTTACTATTATTTGAACCCCCCACATAAGCCAAGCATCCACTATCTTACATAATCCTTATCTTACATAAGCCTAGTGGTTGCTAAATTACATGATGAAAGTGCATGCTAGGTGAAATAAGCCTAGTAGTGCCAAAGTTACATCTTCCTTGCGGCCACTAAGTTACATTTTCCTAGCGGCCACTAAGCTACATAAGCCTTACAACCTCTAAGTTACATAAAAGGATGATAATCCTAGTGGCCGCTATCTTACATAAGCGTATAGCCTGTTAAATTACATAATCCTAGAGGATGTTATCTTACATAAGCGTATAGGTTGTTAACTTACATAAGCCTAGTGGCCGATAATTTACACAAGAGTAGATTCATCTAGGTGAAATAATCTTAGTAGCTAGAAAGTTACACCATCCTACCAGTAGAGAGTTTCATAAGCCTACCCACCACTAAGCTACATAAGCCTAGCAATTGCTAAGGCCAAAAAGTTACATCAAGCCCAGGGTTAAATTTGATGTCCACCTATGCCTGTCAAACAATTTTTAGATGATGGTAATTTTGCAATATTTCCCTTTAAAAAATACAAAATAGTAGTTATTTAAATACTTCAAATTTATATTTATTTAATATTTTATGTATATTATATATTGATATAATTTTTATATAAATCTATATAAAAATGACGATGATATTATAAATATGAAAGTTACGTGTGATAAAGTCAACTACTTTTATGTTTTTTCATTTTGTAAATCATAAAGAACAACAAAGAATTAAGAATTACATTAAACAAGTTGTTTTAAGGAAATGGATTTGAAAATGTATATCCATAGGAAATCAATTCCTTTGAGAAAATTACCTTGAAAATTACATAAGAATTGATCCCTTGCAAGGGTATTAATTATTGTTCTTGAATTTGTGCAAGGTATTGTTGGATAACATCATGACCCCGATTCGGTATTTTAATTTTATCTCCTTTCCATCTTTTTCTTGGACTCCATTCCCAGATGACGTTGTCTATATCAATATCTGATGTGTCCCTTGATTTTTTCCACCATTACTTTTTCTTTAAGCATTCTATGTACCTTTATTTTTTTGTATTTCCTTTTTCTGTGGGTTCTCACTAGTATACCCTTATCTTTTGAGCGTTTTTGTGATCATCATGTATTAGTTTTAGTTCTGCCTTGCCCATCCATAAAGATACATTATCATCATCTGGTCTTACTAGTATCATCTACCCAACATTCACATCCACTATTGGGTTGAATTCCTCTTGAGGTCTATCACAAATAGGCCCAACATATATATCCTTATTTGAAAGGACATTTTGACTATCATAGTTATCCATGTCAAGACGTGGTGTACCCACTATCTGATCATACATTGTGTTATATTGAATTGTTTTTGGCCAAAAAAATATCTCCTCATCATGCTACAATTGAAAAAGGGATTCTCTAGGGAATGTAGAGTTTTTTTCCAATATGCAATCTTTGGAACCAAATATGCTTCTCCACCATCAGTTGAACTCTTTTCCCAGTGTGTAAGGTATGCCTAAATTCATCTCCGCATGTTTGTCATCTCTTTTAGTTATTTGAAGGGTGCCAATGGAGGATCCCCTTCAGAAAAGAAAGGTTTCTTATCCAAGGTATTCCATATCTTAATTGAGCATGACAAATCATACTCCATGATTTGTAACATCCCCATTTTAAAGCTTTAGAAACAAGGGAATTTTTTATTTTTTTGAATAATTTAGAAAACACGTTTCAAGTTTTTAAATAATGTTCTTTGTATTAAATGATCATGATTTATAACACACATTCCATGCCAATCAATCTCATAATAGATAACCATATACATCTGTAATGCCTCAATGAACTGCCGATCTCTCATTTCATGACTCTGAGTTTCATCAATCTCTCATTTCATGACTCGGTTTCTTACCGATCCTTCATATTAATTCAATGTATTGTATACTAAGTATACTTGGTTATTTTACACTTTTCTAGGTATTGAAGTGTTTCGTTTAAGAGGCCTATCTGAATATTTGTTACCAATATTCATCTAAAATCTTGCTTCTTAAACTAGGTGATATAGGACAACACAACCAATAGCTTGCGATACTTTGGCAAAATATTTTCACATGCTTTCCATGATCATATTCCTAGATGGAATATTCGTTAATGGAATATGTCCTTCACCCCCACTTCATCTGTTATCTAGAATGGTCTTCATTGACTCTTGTCAGTTCTCTTGTCCAAGGTTTAACCATAACTCATGTTAGCAACATAGATTGGTATAGAGGGCCACTCACAATAACTAAGGGTACATAGATATACTCAATCGACCTAGGTTGATTGCATGTGTCTAGTTACCTTCAGTCATTGGGAGTCCTTCCCTATACCAAATCATGTCCCTAAACTGACCTAGAGTGCAACCAAGTCAAGTCTGAGTTTATGTAAACCTAGATGATTTGATTCGAACGGGTGTTGTGACATGTTAGCTACAACATTGTGTCCTTATGAAATCCCATCTTCATGATGACACATTATTGTAGTTGGTGTGTACTAACATCCTATGGAACCACCTCATCTAGAAGTACATATCCAGACAAGAAGTTAAATACTTTCTTATCCTTTTAATTTAAGATTTAGTTTCAACAACCCTACTAAATTTCTAACCTCTTTGATCAATACGGTTGCTAACCATTAATGAATTATAATTTACATGTAGATTAATCTGCAACCAATCCCTCTTCCTAAAGATTTGTGTTTCATTCTTTAGTTTCTTAACTTAAGTTCAAGATTACAGTCCAAATCAGCTTAACCAAGTTTATTTATGACTGAATTTAAATCCAGATTCCTTAATAATGGACTTCATTAAAATCAAGTCTATTTCTTATACATATGTATTCATTTATTTTCAATTACCTTACCTTAGTTAAGGTTTTCTAAGAATAGGTATAATTTCCTCTTTCCAAATGTCCGTTGGGTATAATACCCGAAAGAGTCACAACGAAATATTTATCCCAAAGACTAATTATCTTCCCTTTAACATATACTAGTTAGGGTCCATTGCCAGTTGTTTTCTTATACAAGGGTCCATATGTATTTTAATCTTCTATTAATGTCAATTAATAATCCATATTGACCTAGTTGAGTGTTCATCTATGTATGTCAACTTAGAAGTTGCATTTAAGAGGAGAATAGAGTATCAATACTCTTTTTCTCTATTTTATTAGAGTACAACTGAAATAATCCAAAACATATATGTTTACAAGAGAATAAGAATAAGTTTACAATCCCCTTGCAGTAAGCTCAAAAGATAATGGGTCAATCATTTCTCATTGATAAAACAAAATACATATTTTACGGGTCTAAACATTTCAAACATTTTTCATGTCATTCTTCATTGATAAAATCAAGTAAAATTTACAAATTTTTCCCTTTTTTAATTACATCTCAATAATAATAATATATCCTCGTTAAAAATGCAGCCTTTAAGTAAACATAGGAAGCACCATAAAGGAACTTGTCTTCTTTTGTCACTTCCAAAATCCATCTACAAAAATTGCTAGCACGGGTTAGTTGGTTGAATTGCGCATGATAAGCACTAATCATTAAATTGATGTGCTTTTGACTAACTGTCTTATAAAAAAGAACTCTACTCTTATCAAACATTAAGCAATACAGACATATACCTAGTAAAGAATTAAGTACCACTAAAAGAAGAACATAGTGAGCAACTTTGTCACATTAAATAAGTATCAAGATTAAACAACAATCTTCGTTCAACAATTTCATAAGAAAAGCTACAAAAAAAAAGTAATATTACATCCCAATTACTTATCTGTTCCGTATTATAGTGTCTTTGAATCATTCCAATTTTAGTTAACTCTAGCCAAACCGTTTTGTTCAACATCAACAGATTTTACAAGGTTTAAATTCCATGTACTTCTCCTAAAGATAGTCACACATTGAATCATTACCTTCTTAACAATCAATTGAGAAGGAAAGAAAAAGGAAAGAAAGTGATTCATCCAACTATCTACTTTGCAATCCCCTTCAACTAACCTAACCAAAACGGTCAGCTTCAAGCAAGATGTAATAATGACAAATAACATTCAGAGAGAGAGAGAGAGATAACAATCAAATACCTTTTGAGCACAAGAGTAACAGTAACAAAATCCATAACTCAGAAAGGAGAGAGAGAGAATGAGATGGAAGTCAATAATCAAGATGAGAGAGAGATTCTCATCATTTCTTCCCAACACTAAACCGAATTATATAAACTATAACATGCAAATCAGTTAATAAGCAATGTACTTCCCTCAACGCAAAACAAGGAGAGTTTGAATAGCTTACTAGTTACCACTAAAGGAAATATTCAAAGAATTCATGCTACAATTGTACTAGAAGTATCAAGCAACAATTAGGTCTTCTAAATTCATCAACATTGATATCTTTGCACACTAGAAATAAAGCTTAATCATCCCAAATAGAAAGTGACTAAGAGATTACAGTCAAGTAAAAACATGTTTCCTATTCCACAAGAAGGAAAGAAGTTGGTTTTCAAATACAATGAAAAGAAGTCAAACCTGATTCAAATATAATTGGGATTAGCGAAAGGATTACAATTCCCTAGCACATGTGTTCATCATTGGGCATAAAAGGGAGAAGGATAAAATTTACGCTCCAACTGAATTTTTGGCTAAGATGAAAGCAATGAAAGGAAATTAAAGACCAAATTGGTTCTTAAAATCGAATAAAAGAGAGGAGAATAAAATATAATGTTCCAACTCTTTCCTCTCAGATAACCAAAATCGAACTAATTCTATGTTCCACTACAATAGTTGATTTTCACATCAACATCTATAGATGTAAATCAAAAGGTCTTCTACAAACCATTTCATACATACATGTAAGAGAATAGCAAGAACTTCTATTAATTGTTTCAAACGAATACACAAGAATCCACATAATTTATTCATACCAAGTATAGTAAGACTTCCTTACTGTTATTTTTAAAAAGTTTGATTCCATAAAATAGAGGCTACCAACAACCATGACATCAAAGGGTCAAACAGGAGTGACATAGACTGAAACTACTTCAATAGAGCTTAGGTTGTCTTCCTTCAAAGTATACTAACAGAGATTCACAACTTAAGTGTGTAAGGTTTAGAAGTAATAAACTCATTTTCTATTACATCTAACAAATTTGAATCTACCCAATGCAGAATCCAAACCGACTATTCCATTATAAATCAAAATGAATGAAAAGTTTCGAAGCAACTCAAGCTTCCGTAAAAGACACAACATTTTATACTTTCCTTTAACAAAGGAAACAAGCCATATCAAATCTTTGCCCAACAAGTTTTCATAATCCATTTTACATAGGAAGTCAGAGGTCCACGTGACTTAAGTAACAATCTAGTTTCAAATAAGATAAACTATGATTTACTCAAACATGCATCCCAAGAAAATACCCATATTGCATCCTTTCAAATCAACAAACTCAAATAAAAGATCACAACCAAAATACACCAAAACATTTCCACAAAGCCATTCATTTCAAAGAGCAGAGTTGTTCTAATGAAGATGCTTAATAAAAAGCAAAATTGTTTAATAAGAAGAGCCTATCATGCCTGATGAAATTTCTTGTTGATTTGTAGAAGATCTCCAGCCAATCTTCTCAAGAATCTCTTCTTTTCAAACAACGTCAACAACCAACTCTCCCAACTACCTCCATGTTTCCACAGGTTCAGAAATAGTTTGAGGATGCTCAAGATCACTATGGGTCAAAAAATAGACTTTCTGGTTCGAAGAACCAAAACCACATGCAGAGCAAAAACCAGAAAGACCAGAATGACCAACAACTTCCACAAAACACCCTTCTCCTCTTTCCTAGGCGGTCTCTTCGGCTGAAATCAATGCCATTGAATGCATTGAATGCAAATTCCCTCTCTTTTCTTGCGCCACCGCCACTTCAAATTTGGCGAAGTTGATTTCAAGATTTAACATGCATTTTTAAATTTAGCAATGATGTCAGCTAGGCATCTTACCTACCTTCCTTGCCTCTACCAAAATTGGAAAATTAAGATGTAAGGACTGAGATTTAATTCTCATTAATACTTTAGAAACCACCACCACCAACCTTCCATTTGTCCACATAACCCATAGGTCCCCTTTCACCTTAGTAATAGTTTAGGTCACCTTAGCATTAGTTAGGTTTCCATCTTAGTTCTTAGGTCTTTAAAATTTATCTTAGGTTAGTTCAAACCCCATAACTATATCACATACCATCTTAGGTTAGGCCATAACCCCCCCCCCCTTAGATTAGAATCCATACAGGGTAGGGCATTGCAACATAGTTTTAGGTGTCAACCCAAAATAGTTCGGTAATAGATCCTAGGTAAGTATTATCACCTTAGGTCAAAAATCCAATAGGGTAAACATTACAGTTTGCAGCATGGGTGCCGAGTAAGGACACCTGAACCCAACTCCTTCACAATTTATGCCAAAACACTGCTCAGTTCCATAATATGTTTCATTCAGCATGTCAATTAACAAGATGACAGCAAAGAAGAACAAAACCATACCTTGGATCAATGGAATTGATTCAAGGTGTGTTGTTATCATATAGAAATGTGAAAACAACAGTACAAATTTACGACTTATTATTCACAAAATAGAATGGCCTTCACTTCCAAGTAAACAAAATTACAGCAAGCAAAAATTCTAGCAGTAATAACTCATCCATTGCAAACATGATTTTCAATGTCAAAAGAATACACCTTCCTAAGACAAATCACATGTCAACGTTTGCAATGTCAAAAGTGGAAGTCATCATAGTAACAGTCATGACCAAGACGTTACATACCTTCCTCCTTAAAAGAATCATCATCCCGATGATTAACTTAATCAAACCATTATAGTTTAGGACAAAATTTAATTATAGTCCTTCCATTCATATGTTCATAACAAAACTAAATTTAAAAATTCAAGTTTTCAAAATAGTATCAAAATAGCTGTCAAATAGTTTAGTAACTACCCAAGTTTGGCAGATTTAACATCAAAATATGAATAAATGTTTTTAGATTTTATCAACCTTCAGAATCAATTATGATCAAACAAGTATGGAAAAGCAGATCTCATATCTTCGAGATTTTCCCATGTTGCACTTTCTTCGTTAAACTGGTCCCATTGGACCTTACATTGACTTATTTCACGATTTCTTAAGTGCAACTAGTGAGTTTCCAACACTCGAATGGGTTTAACCATGATTATTCCTGGGTCTTGGACCTACAAGGAATTCCAATTCAACACATGTGATAAATCTGAAACGTATTTCTTAAGCAAAGAAATATGGAAAACATAATGCATTCGTGATAAAGCAGGAGGTAGAGCTAAATGATAAGCTACAGGGTTGATTACTTCAACAATTTCAAAGGGTCCCACATAACGAGGTGATAACTTGGCAGCCTTGCCAAAAGTTATAGAACTCTTTTTCGGCTTAACCCAAAGAAAGACCTTCTCACCAAGTTCAAATTTCCTATTCTACCCACTTTAAGTCTGCATAACTTTTCTGCCTATCTGCAGCTTCCTTCAAGCGTTCACGAATCATTTTAACTTGTTACATTTTTATAATGATTTCAGGCCCTATCACCTCTCTATCTTCAATGTTGTCCCAACTAATAGGGGTTCTACATTTCCTTCTATATAGTGCTTCGAAAGGTTGCCATTTTTAGATAGGTGTGATAAGTATTATTATAAGCAAACTCAACTAATGGAAGGTACTCCTCCCATTTATAATGTTGATCCATATAATACATTCTTATCATATCCTTCTAAAACTTGATTAACTCTTTCAGTTTTTCCATCCACTTCCGGGTGATACACAAAACTGAAATTTTGTTTAGTTCCCAGAGATGCATTAAGCGTATACCAAAATATTTATGTCATTCTCGGATCTCTATCTAACATGATTAATTCAGATCATTCCATGTAACTTGAAAATCTCATGCATAAATCTTCTTGCTAACACAGGTGAATCATCCTTTAGATTACTAGCAATAAAGTCTTGCTACTTTTGTTAGTTTATTAACAACAACCAGAATAACATCATATTTATTCTTGTGACATATGAAAACTCTTGAACAAAAATACATAGTTATCACTTGCCATTTTTATTGTGGAATGTTGTGAGGGTACAGTAAAACGACTGGATGCATATGTTCCGCTTTAACTCATTGACATTCTAAACAATGCGTCACAATTTCCATCACATCCTTTTTCATTTCTTTCCATAAATATTGTTATTTTATATCAGCCAGCATCTTTATAATGCAAGGGTGTCCAAAAAAAAGGTGAGTTGCGAAATTCAACCAACAATTTCTTTCTTAAATCATTTGCCAAAGGTATGTATACCTAGTTTTCAAACCGTAAAATTCCTTCATTGTCGAAATGAAAACTCTTTTATCTCGCAACAATTGGATTTACAGAAAGTGTTGTCCTTACTTGCTGAAAATAACAATAAGATTCCATGAAACTTTTCACCTCGTCTTTAAACTAAGTTCTTAATGTTATAAGAGCAGAAATGTGTTTCCTACGAACTTAGAGCATCAGCTACTCTATTTTCCTTGCCTTTGATGTAGATTTTATCAAAATCATACTAAGATAGAAATTTCAACCATCTTCGTTGTCTTGCATTTAGGTTTGGCTGAGTGAAAATATAATTCAACCCAAGATGGTCATTTTTTAGTTCAAAAGGCCTGACCAATAAGATAATGCCTCTATATTTGAAGAGGAATGAACAATGGCAGCAAGCTCTAGGTCATGTGGAGCATAATTCCATTCATGTAACTTGATTTTTCTACTTTCATAATCTATGACATGGTCATCCTGTAGCAGAATACCTATGAGGCCCTCTCCAGATGCATCCGTTACAACAATAAAATCCCCATTTGGATCAGGTATAGTCAGAATAAGTGTTGTAGTTAACTGATTCTTTAGAATTTTAAAAGTAAGATTCACATTTGTCATTCCAAACAAATTTCTTGTCTTTCTTTTGTAATGAAGTTATTGGTGCACCAATCTTAGAAAATTATTTAACAAATTTTATATAGTAACCAACAAGACCCATGAAGCTTCTAACTTCATGAACATTTTTGGGTACAAGACACTCAATTATAGCTATGATCTTCAAAGGATCTACAGCTATTCCATTTTTACTTATTACATGTCTCAAATAGTGTTTTTTTCTGTGTCATAAAAGGAACATTTAGACAAATTACCATACAACTTTATCTTTCTTGAGATTTCTAAAACTATCTTCAAATGATCATGATGTTTCTTAAATGCTTTTAGAGTATATGACAATATTGTCGAAGAATAAAAGCAAAAACTTGTCCAAGTATTCTTGAAAAATATTATTCATCAATTTTATAAAAGTGACAAGTGCATTTGTCAACCCAAAAGCTAAAACTGTGAATTCATAATATATACCATGTGTCAACCCAAAAGGTAAAACTGTGAATTCGTAATACCCATACCTTGTTCTAACAGTTGTTTAATGTATGTCTTCATCCTTTATTCTCAACTGATGATTATCTCAATCGAAGATCTATTTTAGAAGACACTGATTCTCCACGCATCTGATCAAATATATAATCAATTCTAGGAAGCAAATATTAGTTCCCTAATAGTTTCCTTTTTCAAAATTCTGTAATCAATACACAATCTAAGTGTGTCTATCCTTCTTTTTCACAAAGATTACCAGATGCTCCCCAAGATGATACACTCAATCTTATCAATCCTTTTGACAAAATTTCCTGTAACTGAGCCTTAAGCTCTACCAATTCAATGGTAGTCATTCTATAAAGTGCCTTGGATATATGCTAGGTTCTTGGTTTGATCTCTATTGTGAAGTCATACTGCCCATTTGGGTTGACAGACTTGGTAACTCTTCTGGAAGATACATCTCTGAAATTTCATAACAAAGGATATTTTTCCATAAAATATTTACCTTCTTTTGCAGTCTTAGAAACCTTTACTACATACAAGGTACAACCTTTGTTTTTGGCCTTTTTAAGTTGCATTGCTAACAACTTCCTAACTAAAATCTCATGTTTTACACCCTGAATGACCACTGATTTCTGCAGATCATCTAAACAACTCATATGTTTTTCAAAAAAATCAACCTTTACTTTATGCTCAGCTAGCCAGTTAACACCTAGGATTACGTAATAAGACCCCAAATGAGCAACATAAAGGTCAAATTCTATGGAAAAACTAGGCAAGTCGAGGACTGCTCCAAAAAGACACATACTAACCGTATGAGTAGCATTATTTCTATAATGCACAGTCCACAATTTTTCCATTTTCTCAGCTTTTATTTTTAATTTTGAAGCTAACTTAGTCGAAATAAAATATTCAGTAGCTCCAGTATCAAAAAGTATAGTCACAGGTATACCTAATAACTTACCCCAAACTTCTATGGGTGTGACTTGTTTTTCAACTTGCTTATCAGCTACCGCAGCGTGTATCCTATGCTGTTGATTGCGGTCATCCTTCTTCAAAGGATAGTGACTCGTATAATGGTCCTTGCCACAATTAAAACAGCCTATAACATGCCCCTTCCTAGGATCAAATTTATTTCCATCCTTGAAGTTATCATTCTAGCTTCCGTAGGACTTCTACCCATTATTATTGTTCTTGACAAAGTTGTTCTGTATACTAGAAAAAAGATTGTTTATTGTTGTTCTCTTATTATTATCAGTGGAAAAAAAAAAATTCATGCTAAACCTCTTCCAGGGTCCCTTTTTAGGTGCAAGAGACGAAGAAGAGTTTGGAATCTTCTTTCTAATTTCCTCTCTATGAGCAGACATTGCTCTTAATTTCTATTCTTGTCTTATGGATTTTTCAACAACCCCTTCCATAGTGGTTGGACTGTGAACATCCACCTCACCTCCTATAATGGGATTTAATCCCATAATAAATTTCCATATCCTAAACTTCTCGTCAGTTTGATACTGAGGCACGTACTTAAGGAGTTTAGTAAACCTTTCTTAATACTCTATCACAGTTAACTTTCCTTGAGATAAGTTTTGAAATTCAGTAATTTTATGATCATAGAAAATTTGAGGCAACCATCATTTCCTAAAGTAACTTTTAAATTGATCCCAAGTTATGTCTGCTTCGACCATATTCAACTCGGCCTTATGGTTGTCCCACCACGAAGATGCCTCATGAGAAAGTTGATACGCTCCCCATATTGCTTTTGTTTCCTCAGAGAAGTTTCTTATAGCAAAGTACTTTTCCATTTCACTAAGCCAGTTCTCAGCCCCATCCCCAAGTGTAGTTTCATCAAACTTAGGAGGACTTATTCTTTTTATATCATTGGTGAGTTCCACTGCTAATCTTGCCTTTTTATTTTCAGGCTGATTAGGTATGTTTACATTACTATTATCAACACTTGGATTTCCCCCATTAGTGTTGTCCACAAGAGGTGGTTGATCATCATTATCAGTGTCATCTTTCTCCTCCTCATTTCCCATTACTTGTTGTTCCATTACAGCTAGACAATCTCATGTGTCCAACAGGGCAACAAGGATCTCATCAAATTTTTGGGTAGTAGCTACTTCTCCACCTGGTGGCGGGTTTTTTGTAGCATTTCCTCTTGTTTTAACCATTTTCTGTTTTAACAAGAAAATGTAAGTTTTATCAGATTATGGACATAATAGGTCCAAGAGATACAACCTTCAGCTCTGATACCAATATGTAACATCCCCATTTTAAAGCTTTAAAAACAAGGGTTTTTTTTAATAGCATTCTCTATTCTAAATTATCATAATTTAGAACATATGTTTAAAGTTTTTAAATAATGTTCTCTATTCTAAATGATCATGATTTATAACACACATTCCATGCCAATTAAGCTCATAACAGATAACCATATGCAACTATAATGACTCGATGAACTGCCATCTCTCATTTCATGACTTGGAGTTTCATCTATTTCTCATTTCATAACTCGGTTTCTTACCGATCCTTCATGTTAATGAAATGTATTGTATACTAAGTATACTTGGTTCTTTTACCCTTTTATGGGTATTGAAATGTTCCGTTTAATAGGCCTATCTGAATATTTTTTACCAATATTCATCTGAAATCCTGCTTCTTAAACTAGGTGATATAGGACAACGTAACCAGCAACTTGTGATACTTTGGCCAAATATTTTCACATGATTTGTATGATCATATTCCTAGATGACATACTCGTCAACAGAATACGTCCTTCACCCCCACTTCATATATTATCTATAATGGTCTTCACTAACTCCTGTCAGTTCTCTTGTCCAAGGTTTAACCATAACTCAGGTTAGCAACATAGATTGGTATAGAGGGCCACTCACGGTGACTAAGGGTACATAGACATACTTAATCGACCTAGTTCGATTGTGTGTGTCTAGTTACCTTCAGTCATTGGGATTCATTTCATATACCAAATCATGTCCCTAAACTGACCTAGAGTGCAACCAAGTCAAGTTTGAGTTTATGTAAACCTAGATGATCTGATTCAGAAGGGTGTTGCGACATGTCAGTTGCAACATTGTGTCCTCATGAAAGCCCATCTTCATGATGACACGTTATTACAGTTGATGTGTTCCAACATCCTATAGAACCACCTCATCTAGAAGTACATATCTAGCTAAGAAGTTAAATGCTTTCTTATCCTTTTAATTTAAGATTTAGTTTTAGTAACCCTGTTGAATTTCTAACCTCTTTGATCGTTACGGTTGCTAACCATCAATGACTTATAATTACCATGTAGATTAATCTGCAACCAATCCTTCTTCCTGGAGATTTTTGTTTCATTATTTAGTTTCTTAACTTAAGTTCAGGATTACAGTCCAAATCATCATAACGTGCACTAAGATTTAACTTACTAAGCTTAATCAAGTTTATTCATGACTGAATTTAAATCTAGACTCCTTAATAATGGACTTCATTAAAATGAAGTCTATTTCTTATACATATGTATTCATTTATTTTCAATTACCTTACCTCAGTTAAGGTTTTCTAAGAAGAGGTATAATTTCCTCTTTCCAAATGTCCTTTGGGTATAATACCCGAAAGAGTCACAATAAAATATTTATCCCGAAGAGTAATTGTCTTCCCTTTAACATATACTAGTTAGGGTCCATTGCCAATTATTTTCTTATACAAGGGTCCATATGTATTTTACTCTTCTATTAATGTCAATTAATTATCCATATTCACCTGGTCTCCTGTCTCATATCTCCTGTCTCCTGTTCGCGCCGGTCTGCCCTAGCCGGGCCCTAGCCGTGCCCTAACCACGGTTGTTACGTGGGCGCCCAGATCTTCAAACTCTGTTCAATGCGCAGATCGGCCAGAACACGGGGCTTTTGGAGGCACGATCAGCGAATCAAAACGGGATGCCCTTCTCCTTGGCGACGGCTATGGGAACCTGTCCCTAGCGTCCAAAACTGTTGGCGGCACTTGTAACATGGAAAATACAAAGCCAACCTCTTGGATTGACATGGATTTTGATGCTAATCAAGACCCCCCCTTCACAGAAAATTTGGGATAAAGTTTCTCCAACCTGTCAAGAAACAGGGGATCTCTCTATTGGGATAGGTAAAGTTGGCTCGGTCTCTCCTACAAATCTCAACAATGGTAATGAATCATTTAAAAATGACGGATCTTCTTTCAAGAGCAGGGAGAGATCCAACTCACTTTAGAAAACCTCTGGTGGAGATAAATCCACTTCCTATGCTTCAGCGGTCTCCAAACAAAAGGAGAATACCATAAATGAGCTCTTGAAACCCTCACTGGAGGTCCCGATGTTGAAGATTGAGGAGGATCTACTTAAAAAGATTCTTAAGGAGGAGGAAAATATCTCCCAGTTGGGTCTCATATGCAGATTTCATAAAATTTTGGCCTAAGCTTTCTCAGCTCCATGAATGGATAGCCCAGAGATGGAGAGAAAAAATTCAAGGTAAGATTGAGCTTTATCCCTGTGCTAAAGCTTACTTCATTGCGGTCTTTGAAACCCCTGCTGATAGGGATTTAATTCTTAGCCAGCATTGGGTTTGGGGGGAACATGGACTTATGTCCAAACCATGGTATCCGTCCTTTGATCCGTTAAAGGAGTCTTTTGATACCTACCCAATTTGGGTTCGTTTACCAGGACTTCCGTTACAACTTTGGAACAGATCTTGTCTCATTGCTATAGGTGATACTCTTGGCTCATGTGTGGCAGTTGATGGTAAAGACCTCCATTCAAACACATACTACGTTTGCTGGAATCCTGGTGGATATTGATACCTCCAAACTCTTACCAGCAGAAATCAATCTTCAGATTGGAGAAATGCTCTGGGTACAGAGGATTGACTATGAGAGACTTGCCTTCAGATGTCGGCGTTGCTTCCAAACCGGTCATGTTACAAATGATTGTGAACATTCCAAATGAAAGACCAAAACTGCCTGGTGGAAGGATTCTCTTCCTGAACATCTCACAATCATCTCAGATCCGGCTGGGGATTCTAGTGCCTCCTTGCAAGTTGACTCACCCGTCGTGACTGATTCACAGGACAACTTTGAGAAACTACCAACAGACTATGCTCCGCAAATTGCTGATTCAGTGCTTAAGGAAGTTTCGGCCCCCCTTTCTGGGGGTCACATTCACATCAAATCCATTGCAGATACTTCGATTACATTGGATGCTGGAAATTCAGATTGGACAGTGGTGGATCGGAAAAAGAAGGGTAATGTCAAATCTAAATCCCCCATCTATCCGGACAAGGTTTGATTCTTGTTTTTTTAGTGCTATTATTGTTACATTTGGGTAAATGGCCATCTGCACAGTTGCTGGGCAGCTATGTTGTTGTTTTGTTGTTGTTTTTTAGCTGCTTTTGAAGCAACTGTTTTGTTTTTGCTGGTTCTTGGCGGTTTTTTGCTGTTCGGGCTATCTGGGGTTAAATTTTGCTTTTGAGCACTGTTGTTAAAGGGTATAGTCCCTTTCAAAAAACTATTTGCCATTAATAAAAAAAAATTATCCATATTCACCTAGTTGAGTGTTCATCTATGTATGCCAACTTAGAAGTTGCATTTAAGAGGAGAATAGAGTATCAATACTCTTTTTCTCTATTTCATTTGAGTCCAACTGAAATAATCCAAAACATATATGTTTACAAGAGAATAAGAATAAGTTTACAATCCCCTTACACTAAGCTCAAAATATAATGGCACGTCAAATATCAATAACACTCAATCCTTTCTCATTGATCAAACAAAATATATATTTTACGGGTCTAAACATTTAAGACATTTTTCATGTCATTCTTCATTGATAAAATCAAGTAAAATTTACAAATTTTTCCATTTTTCAATTACATCTCAATAATAATAATAAATCCTCATTAAAAATGCAGCCTTTAAGTAAACACAGGAAGCATCATAAAGGAACTTGTCTTCTTTTTTCACTTACAAAATCCATCTGTAAAAATTGCTAGCACGGGTCAGTTCATTGAACTGAGCATGATAAGCATTAATCATTAAAGCAATGTGCTTTTGAATAACTGTCTCATAAAAAGAACTCTACTCTTATGAAACATTAAGCAATACAGACAGATACCTAGTAAAGAATTAAGTACCACTAAAAGAAGAACATAGTGAGAAACCTTGTCACATTAAATAAGTATCAAGATTAAATAACAATCTTCGTTCAACAATTTCATAAGAAAAGCTACAACAAACAAGTAATATTGCATCCCAATTACTTATTTATTTCATACTATAGTGTCTTTGAATCATTCCAATTTAAGCCAACTCTATCCTAACCTTTTTGTTCAACCTCAACAAATTTTACAAGGTTTAAATTCCATGTACTTCTCCTGAAGATAGTCACACATCGATCCATTACCTTCTTATCAATCAATTGAGAAGAAAAGAAAAAGGAAAGAAACTGATTCATCCAACTATCTACTCTGAAATCCCCTTCATCTAACCTAACCAAAATGGCCATCTCTCTCTGACTGTTATTTCTCATTATTATTACATCTTCACGCAAGATGTAATAATAACGAGAAATAACAGTCAGAGAGAGATAAAAATCAACTACCTTTTGAGAAAAAGAGTGACAGTAATGAAATACACAACTCAGAAAGGAGAGAGAATGAGATGGAAGTCAATAATAAATATGAGAGAGATATTCTCATTATTTCTTCCCAATATTGAGCCAAATTATATAAAATGTAACATACAAATCAGTTAACAGAAATGTACTTCCCTTAATCTAAAACAAGGACAGTTTTAGTAGCTTACTAGCTACCACGAAAGGAAATATTCAAATAATTCATTCTACAACCATACCAGAAGTATCAAGAAACAACTGATCTTCTAATTTCATCTACGTTGATAGCTTCTCACACTACAAACAAAGCTTAATCATCCCAAATAGAAAGTGATTAAGAGATTAAAGTCAAGTGAAAACATGTTTCCTATTCCACAGGAAGGAAATAATTTGTTTTCAGATACAATGAAAAGAAGTCCAACGAGATTCAAATACAATTGGGATCAATGAAAGGATTGTAATTCACCAAAACATGTGTTCATCATTGATCCTAAAAGGAGGAGAAACTTTACGCTCCAACTGAATTTTGACTAAGATGAAAGAAATCAAAGGAAATGAAACTCCAAATTGGTTCCTAAAATTAAACAAAAGAGAGGATAATAAAATAGAACGTTCCAATTCTTTCCCCTCAGATAACCAAAATCGAACTAATTACACATTCCACTACAGTAGTCATTTTTCACATCCACATCTATAGACGTAAATCAAAAGGTTTTCCACAAACCATTTCATACATATATGTAAGAGAACAGAAAGAACTTCTATTAATTGTTTCAAATGGATATACAAGAATCCAAAAAATTTATTCATACCAAGCACAGTAAGAATTCCTTATTGTTATTTTCAATAAGTTTGATTCCATAACACAGAGGCTACCAACAACCATGGCAGCGAAGGGTCAAACTGGAGTGACATAGACCGAAACTACTTCAAGAGAGCTAAGGTTATCTTCCTTCAAAGCATTCTAACAAAGATTCAAAACTCAAGCGTGCAAGGTTCAGAAGTAATAAACTCATTTTCTATTACATATAACAAATGTGAATCTACCCAATACAGAATCCAAACCACTGTTCCATTATAAATTAACAGGAACGATAAGATTTGAAGCAACTCAATCTTCATCAAAAGACACAACATTTTGTACTTTCCTTTAACAGAGGAAACAAACCGTATCAAATCTTTTCCCAACAATTTTTCTTAATCAATTTTTCATAGGAAGTCAGAAGTCCATGCGACTTAAGCAACGGTCCAATTTCAAATAAGATAAACACGATTTACTCAAACATGCATCAAGAAAATAATCATATTATAGCCTTTCAAATCAACAAACTCAAACATAAGATCACAACCAAAATACACCAAAACATTTCCACAAAGCCATTCATTTCAAAGAACAGAGTTGTTCTAATGAATACGCTTAATAAAAAGAAAAACTAATTAATAAGAAGAGCCTATCATGCCTGATGAAATTTCTTGTTGATTTGTAGAAGATCTCCAACCGAGCTTCTCAAGAATCTCTTCTTTTCAAACAACATCAACAACCAACTCTCCCAACTACCTCCATGTTTCCACAGGTTCAGAAATAGTTCAAGGATGCTCAAGATTTCTATGGGTTGAAAGAAATAGACTTACTGGTTTGAAGAATCAAAACCACATGCAAAGCAAAAACCAGAAAGACCAAAATGATCAACAAATTCCATAAAAAACCCTTCTCCTCTTTCCTAGGTGGTCTCTTCACTGAAATCAATACCATTGAATGCATTGAATGCAAATTCCCTCTCTTTTCTTGTGCCACCGCCACTTCAAATTTGGCGAAGTAGATTTCAAAATTTAACATGCATTTTAAATTTAGCAATGATGCTAGCTAGGCATCCTACCTACCTTCCTTTCCTCCACCAAAATTGGCAAATTAGGATGTAAGGAATGAGATTTAATTCTCATTAATACCTTAAAAACCACTGCCACCAACCTTCCAATTTCCACGTAACCCATAGGTCCCCTTTCACCTTAGTAATAGTTTAGGTCACCTTAGCATTAGCTAGGTTTCCATCTTAGTTCTTAGGTCTTTGAAATTTATCTTAGGTTAGTTCAAACCCCATAACTATATCACATACCATCTTAGGTTAGGTCATATCCCCTTAGGCTAGAATTCATATAGGGTAGGGCACTACAACATAGTTGTATGCTTCAACCCAAAATAGTTTCGTAATAGATCCTAGGTAAGTATTATCACCTTAGGTAAAAAACCCAATAGGGTAAACATTATAGTTTGCAGCATGGTTCCGAGTAATGACACCTGAACCCGCTCCTTCACAATTTACACCAAAACACTGCTCAGTTCCATAACATGTTTCATTCAGCATGTTAATTAACAAGATGACAACAAAGAATAAAAAAATCATACCTTGGATCAACAAAATTGATTCAAGGTGTGTTATCATATAGAAATGTGAAAAAAACAGTACAAATTTACAACTTATTATTCACAAAATAGAATGGCCTTGCTTCCAAGTAAACAGAATTACAACAAGCACAAATTTTGAAAATTAATAACTCATCCATTGCAAACATGATTTTTAACGTCAAAAGAATACACCTTCCTAAGAGAAATCACATGTCAACATTTGCAATGTCAAAATTGGAAGTCATCATAGTAACAGTCATGACCAAGACGTTACATGATTGATGCTTTGAACTCCATGACGGGAATGTTGTCTTTGACATGGAATTTAAACATCTTTGTTTTTTTTATACGCATGATATTGTGGTTACCATACAGCAGGTGTGGTTCCAAAAAGGCCTTAAATTAGTAGACTTCCTTGATAAGGTACATAGTGAATGTGTTGGAATCCTCTTGGCATGTTCTATAAGTGTCCATTATTTGTGGAAAAGAGAATGTATCCAATTTGCACAATGTTATTGATAATTGACAGAATGTCCCATCTATGTCTTCATGTGTGTGACCAACTGGAAGGAAAATCACATAAACTATGTTGAAAACCATTCTAGTTGTTAGCATAGATGCAAATGCAAACAATGTGCGATTTTTGTTGTCACTTGCAACATTATCTAGTTGGAAGTAGAGAATTGGTGGTTGTTTTCTAAATGAACTTGAACATCTGCTTACAGTATTAGTTGTATGAGCACCCTCATTTTTCTACTTGTATTCCTTAAAATTTTCATATGCATCATTTTGCAACAGTGCATCATGTAATGGGTGTTTTGACGTCCCACTACTATCTAAAAAATCACCATGCTGATCTGTAAGTGGTTCTTCTAGCTTCCGAATACATAGTTCCAATGATGTTATTGTGAAGTTTTCTTCTTGCTCAACAAAAGGGAGACCAAAATGCCTGAAACCCCCCATTTTGTGCCCATGTGTCAGCATACCAGTTAAGGTGATGAGGATATTAATAGCATTTCTTATTGATTTCACTTTTTTTCCCGTCATTGGTATTGCAGTTTTCATCTTGTCCATTTTGTCATGCACAATACTCAAATAGCTATTAAGATTTTTTTTGTGATTGCACTCTATGTGCATAGTAAGTTGCATGATAAATTTAAATGTAATCATTGTGAAATTTATGGCGTTGATCTTTTTTGCCAGTGTTTCTAGATATGAGGTCATTGCATGTTTTTTTAAGCTCTGTGCACTCATCACATTTGGTGAAGAAGTTTTTCTTGGTGATTGAAATACGGGAGAATTTTTCTTGCCATATTTTACCGACATTTGACTGTGATGTTGGAGGAAGGTCCAATAGTGAAAGGCCCTTATTACACTTTTGTAGCATGTAAGAAAAACTATAACATGTAAGCAACAAGCTTTGTTACTTTAGTGCCATCTTGTCCCACTGAACAAGACATGTGTGGGGATATATAAGAATTTTTCTCCACCATTTTGGATATAAATGCAACAGTTGCGATAGTGTTTGGCATTTATTTTTTATTTTCTTGTATTTCCATTTACTTCCCTCTTCTTATCATTAATCCAAGATTTTATGTTTCCGTAATAGGTGCTTTTCAGGATTCCATGACATCTATACCATGCATTCTAACATACATCCCTTCCACATAACTTTAATTTATCTATAGTATTTTCTAAATTTTTACCTTGATCACAATTGCTAGCATTTTCAGTGAATTTATTAAGTACAATTTTTTTTATGGAAGGTTCATTCATACCTAGAGTTGAATTCCAACTGTGATTAAAAGTTCTTAGAGATAGATTGGAGAGACATCCTTCCTTGCAGCAAGGTTTTTTCTCAACTTTAGACAAAAATTGTTCTCTTTATATTTCATCATTTTCCCTTTCCTTTGGTGTACTAGATCGAGTAGAATTTACCTTTTGGAATTTTTAGGTGTTGTAAGGTTTTTTTATCAAGTTTTCATTGCTACCACATATGGAGGATTCATATGAATTTGGGTATACCAGTTGAAGTAGTAGATCTTCAAATGCACTCCACATTTTTACTAGGAAACACTAATAAATTTTCTTTTAGCCTTACTGCCATAATGGAACCATGTTGATGGGCCAACTAGTTGAAATTCCGTTGGATAAGAGATCCTTTTGATATGGATCAAACCTTGCAAAAAGGTGTAATTAATTTATCAACATGCAGCCCAAATGTATTTCCGTCTAATATTTTATAAGTGCACCATGTATCCTTTATAGACATTTGCAATTGTTTCTTGTCCAACAAATTTGTGTTCTATTGAACAAAAACGTATCGACTTGGAAGTAACCACCTTGAACTTTTAATTTAATTCAAAGTTTTATGTCATGGTTGTGTCTTGGAGTTTAAAATTTCCATTCACACAAAGTGTCAATTATTATTTCTAAATAAACTAAGTTTTTGATTGGACAAGAAACTTTGTTGTTGCATTATAGACTTGGACAACAATCATTGTATGTAGTTATAATACTCTCCATAAAAAAACCAAAATGTATGGGTAACAACACTACTTCGGAAATCAAATGTTGTTCTTTTACTAGGGATATAAACCCTTCATCTATGTCACCTTGTTTTTTAACGACACTTATGATTTAGCACCACCTAGATTTTAGTAAATTCATCCATATCTTTAGGTGTTATGAAACAATGGTTATCACTGTTAGAATTCAAAACCTCATCCTAATTAAATGTATCATATGAGTCACAGTCTCATGATTTTTTGAATACCATCACCTACCACATGGGAAACATTTGAAATCAAATGCTTAATCATTTTCTTACCTTTCTCATGGGATAAAGTATCCCTTGCTTTCAATTTCTACCAAGGATTCACAATCATTAATTGTGTATGGTAGTCTCTCTCTTCCATTGAATAAAATACTTATTTTGATAAAGAATAAGCTATACCTTATGTCTTTATAATGGAGTGTTTCTTTGGATGGATAAACAAGTCCTTCCACAAATATAAAACATTTAGATAGTAAATCCACATGTGCTCCATCTTCAAAAATACAATAAAAATTTCAACTATATCCACAAGTAAAAAGAGAGAAAGTAGTACTAAAGATAGTTAAATCTTTATCATTATTATAGATAATTGAAATCAAAGTGAAAAAATTAAAAAATGCATCTTATATGAATATCTTTAAATCCTCATTTAATCCAAATATCTTTAACATATAACAAAATTGTATTACAACCTTAAATCCCACTGCTGCTGTGCGTATAATTTTTTTCATAAAACACATAGTGTAGGGGAAAGGAGCCAATGATCGTGAATCTGAATGTAGGATATTGTTAGACTTACTTAACTATCATATATTTTTTTTTATAAAAATACCCTTTAAAGGCTTAAGATTTTTATAATTCACACATTTTCTTTTGTGCATTTAAATTTTCTTGAAAAATTATTTCCAAGGGATTTACAATAAGTATTTCTTTAGTACAAATAAAATTAATATTGTTCATTTATTATGAATAAAATCAGCTTTTCGGGACAGTTGATGTGTCACCTTTTTATTGGATGATTTGTGCACGTGACTTGATTTTAATTATGTTATTAGCTACCTTTTATCTAAATTTTTAGTATAAAATTTATAGATGTTGACTTCAATTTTTAAAATTAGTGGTACTAGACTTCACATTATCCACTCACATTCATTCACTTATACACAATCATTGGCTTATTTCCCATATGGCTTTCAAAAGTTGTATATCCTAGATGGCTAAAGCGATGTAATTTTTGTTTCTTACACACTAAAATGTAAAGATTGACTACAATGGGAGGACCAAAAATTGGTTATTGCACTTCAATGTGCAAACAAGCACAATTCCACAGTTAAAAAACTCACACTTTGACATGATAGTGATATTTCATCGTAGTGTGAGAGAGTTCATGGCCTCATACATATACGAAGTGCTATTCCTCGCATGACAATGTTTGATCCTTCACACATTGAAGTGTGATCACTCGTAGGTCAAGGTGTGATCCCTTGCATGTCAAAGTATGATCCCTTACACATGTAAAAGTTTTATCCCTCAAACATTGAAGTGATGATCCCTCATATGACAAAGTAATGAAAAATTTCAAGATGATGTGCGAGAATTTACACTTGGAATTAGCGATCACTCGCATATGAAAGGGCATATTTTCACCTGCCATTGTAGTCAGACAATTATCTATCCTAACGGCCTTTTGGACTTAAATTTTTTTTCATTAATATTTTGTTGAAGTAAATTGTTCATATATTTAATTATCTAAATGTATAACTATGTTTATTTTGTTGTATAGATTTTGAGTTTAGTCTTTATTTGATTAACGATGGTGGTATATGATTTGATTTAATTATGTGTAGTAATTGTTTCTAAGACTTTTTACATCTTACGTAATATCTTAACAATATAATTTTACTTTTAATAATTGTATGTAATATTGAGTAGAAGTAACGCATGTTATGTAGTTTTTTATTAATAATTGTCAATATTAAAGACTTAATTTCAATTAAATGTATGTATGTAAAATTTAAGTTTCAAACAATGTCAAATTTCAGTTTTCATAAATTAAAAATTATGTTATAAAAAATGTCACCTTAATTCTTTGCAATAACAATTACACTTTTTTGCAAGGTCAAATGCTACCTAATTAGCATTGTGCATTTTTCTAAACATTAAATGACCATCAAACTGTACAATGTAAAATTTACCACTTGAGAGTATGTTTTTTATTTTTTTGTATTGCATTTAATGTTAAGTGGTGCTATATTAAGTTTTAATCAACACAATCTTTGGTAACATCTTTATTTAATGTAACAAAATGTAAAACTTGTATACTCATTTAGAAGGCAACAACACGCAAAAAAAGGAACACATATACAAATGGGGGAAGATCAGAGTTATAGAAAATGCTAAAAGAGGTAAAGCATCGTTGTTTTATTTCGAAGAATTTCATTTTATTCACCCATTTCACTAATGATTGTAAACATTTCATTTTTAGTAGGTAATTAACCAATTTTAAATGTTTCTCCACATGTTTTGATTTAGTGAATTTACAGAGTGCATGACCCATTGTATATTTGTTATTATAAAATGTAAAATTGAAATTAATTTTTAGATAAAAGATGAAGTATGTAAATTGTTTCATTTGTGAATGTTTATAGTAACTAATAAATTTGTAGGACATGGAATTATTACCATTTTCCTTGTTTTCATGTTTTTAGTTGCAAGGTTTTCAAATCAAATCCATGAAACTATGCATAAAATATGGTTTTTTGCAACATAATGAAGACAACTGTTATGTAAAGGAATTATGCGTGAAAAACTTAGATGGAAAAAGTGTCTCAAATTTGACAAGAGAATACAAGTGTCACAAAAAAATTGGGTCTTTGCATTCTACATTAAGAAATTGATCTTAAATTCTCCATATATTGTTGATGATTGATGATTAAAAATTAGAAGATAAACATTTTCAATAACCCATGTATATGAAAGAGATATAAATAATGAGGAGCTGATGAAAGAATGCAAAAAAGATTTGTGGTCAAAATTTGATGTGAAAACATTTATTTCAAAATTTGAAGAGGTGTATGATCATTTGAACCATGGAAAAATTGACAAGACAACACTGGGATAGTATAATAGATGTTCTAAATAAAGTTTGTGAGAACAATATTTACAAGGATGTAATACAAATACAAGATGAATAGGTTAAAGAAACCCCTTAAGAAGGAGAAACAATCGGAAAACACAACATTGGAAATACATTCAACATGGACTTTATATGAAGATATGTATCGCCTTACACATAAAATAGATAAGGTTATTGGTTTTGTTAGAAAAGAGAGGGTTGATATAACCTCCTCTACTGCTGAAAAAAAAAAAAAAAAACATGAGAGGGAAATTAGAAATCCCTTATATCAACATTGAAAATTTGGAAGGAGCAAAGATATAAACTGCTTGATTAAAAATGGAATTGAGTGAAAAGGTGTGAAGATAAAAATAAACTCTTATGGAGATTTGAAAGAGGTAACAGAAAATAACATCCATCTATTCAATTAGACATTGTTTAGAAATTGAGCAGGGAAGGCTTCAACTTGAGCGTGAAACAATGGAACAACATAGAAAACAAATGAAGAAAATATTGGATGTACAAGTTTAAGTCGCAATTCCTTTTTACCCTCAGGTAAATTACAATCTTTTTTAACCATAGTAATATAGTATTACATCATTTATACCATTATAAAATATGGTAATATACTGTTTAAGAAAAAAGATTATCCATTAGCGTTAGCTAATACTTCTCTATTTTACATTCTTCCTTTTTATTTCAAAACAATTCCAATTATCAACATCATGGGCGCCATCAAGATCATTGATACACAACATCCAAAGATACTGTTTTTGTAACAAAATTAATTTTAAAATGATGTTAGTAAAATATGTATATTTTGTTAAGGATAATATGATGAGATTCAATATGCGAGGCATCAATTAAACCACATATCATTAGTAGTATAGTCAAAGTATGGAATATTTATATACTCTATGTGTAATCTATAGACGTTAGTATTGTCAATGAGCATGGTGTTCTTTTGTTTGATAATGTTGATAATTTTTATAATATTTGTGTGTGGCATATATGGCTTAATATTTACGTGTTCCATTAAACCGAACAATGTAAATTTCGTGTGATATTCAGAAATATGATGATTCAATATGTGATACATCAATTAAATCACATATCATTGGTAGTATAGTCAAATTATGGAATACTTCTATACGCACTATGTAATTTAAAGATGATAATATTGACAATGAGCATGGTGTTCTTTTGATGATATTGTTGTTAATATTGATAATTTTTACATGTGGCATATATGGTTAATATTGTGGTTCTCCCAACATTAAATCAAAAAATGTAAAGTTCGCGCGTGACAGCCATTAACGGAAGATGCATGTATTTTGTAATTCATGCACCAAAGAAAGTGGCGGGTTGGAAGTGTCATATATATGTAATTATAGATTGCCATTTATTAGTATATTTTAAGGAAACTTAAATTTGTGAAGTTTCTGGAGGGAACATTGCCGTTAGGGAAAAACTCTGTAAGCATAATAATTCATTGGAAAATCTGATCACGGTTTGACTGCCAAAATTATGACCACGGTTTGTTTTCATGAAGGCATCAAAACTCGGTATGCATTCTCACCTTTTCTCCATCCAAAATTTGAAATTATATGAATGTAGAATTTTTTGTAGCCTTTTCAACTAAACCCTATTTTTTTCTTCTTCTCAGTAGTCAAATCTATCTATTCTTTAACGCTCTTTGACAAACACTTCTCAATTGATTGGTTTTGACATTGTTTTCTCCTTCTATTTTTTGATCCCTAAATGATTTTATAAATATGTGTGTACCCCACTTACGAATAATGTAAAACATGTTATGGGTATTTTTTCGCAAGAGGATAAAGAAATGATTCGTAAAATACTTGACATAGACATCAATGATTATTGGAAGAGAACAAAATGGGTATTGTTGAAAAGAATGAGAAAAATAGATTTTTTTTAGCCACAGTTGTTATTCATTTAGGGATTTTGGACAGCTAATGGCCAGTTTCTATAGAAATTTCATTATAAATTAAATTGCAGTAACAAAATAGTTATAGTAACTTCCATTAGATGAAATAGTAATAGTAACACAAATAATTATTTTCTTGTTTATAGTAATTGTTTGATTATATAAGGAAATTTTTGGAAACAAAATATTATAAAAAAATATATGTGACTGCCAAAGTAAAAATGAAAAGAGTTCCGTCTATGTAGGTTCCTCTTTGAAAAACAATGAATCAGGGAATTATAAGACATACTATTTGAGAATTTAGGCCAAATAATATTTTGAATAATGTTTCACTTAATTGATATTTTTAGAAAGACATATACAACATTTAGAGATTAAAATTACAGGCTCAGGTTGTTTTAGTTAAATAAGCTAATGATATATAAACACTAAAAAATATAAGACGTCACGACTTTTCTTTCTTAATGTGACAATAAGCATATGGAAATAGGGAGATGTGATATCATGGGAAATTATGATGTTTAATGAAAAGAGAGATTATAAATAGGTTCGGAGTCTGTATGTTCATACTAACAATACAAAGAGTGTGTTCATTATATTTATTAAAATTATACCATGGCCTTTGAGACTTCATTTACTAACTAATTATAGATCACCATCGCTTTTGATATTTCATTTATAATTAAAATGTGGAATTTTTTATATTCCTTTCAATAATTTATAGTAAATAGTATGAGAACTACATAAGGCTTGATCCCTCTCGAGGATATGTAGTGAATCACTTGGCTCAAACAAATTCATGGAACAAAATAATGAGAGCTAATCAAAGCGTGACTATACAGATGAAAATCAACATGTGACCTTCAACCGCACTAAACTCCCCAAGGTCCTGCCGAGGCAGCCGATGTGGAAATGTGGAGGTAAGTTATCAAGGAAATACAATGTCTTCAACTTGCAATAATGTGTTCTTCTTGTCAAGTGTAATGAAATCCTCTCTAACCTAGATGGGTCTGAGAGATGGATATGAAAGGATAGCTACATGAAGACTCTAGTAAATTTCAAGCTCCACGGAGATCCTTTCTACCGGTTGCAAAAGTCAAGGGAAACCAATGGGAGCCTCATAAATATGTCTAGACAGGGTCATGGAACAAGTGAAAGGAGGCTTAGTTTCATGAAATAAGATCCAATTGGTGAAAGAAGTCCAAAATGTGAGGGCTTGGTGAGCTTCCTCATTCAGAACGTTCAATTGTGATATGATGTCAGGTGGTAGCGGTGATGTATGGAAAACCAACATGTGCAAACTTGTGTCGATATCGGTGAGTAATTTAGGTGTGTTTGGTTGTGGGACTCTAGGGATCGCTACCATATATTCTTGGTTATTGGGGTCCTTGTATGGTCATGTGAATGTCTAAACCCTATTTACTAGGAGCAGTCCAAAACTTGTAGGCCTTATCAATGTGATGTTTAGGATGTTTAACTGTTGAATCTTCTCGGCGTATTGAGCTCGGTGTTCTAAGGACAAGAAGATGGAGTCCCATATCTATGTCCATGAGTAACTTGGGACTATTCGGTTGTGGTACCCGTGGATCACTTCCATATGTATGTTCTTATTTGGGACCGTTGATGGTCATGAATTACAAAATATATAATTAATTAAGAAAAACAACTAATCTAATTGAATTGAAACTATTCTATGTTTTTTAGTATTTTGAAATATATAAGTGTAATAAAACAATTAAAATTGCTTAATCTAATGAAATAAATATTTTTATTCTTTTCTGGATTTTAAGAAGAAATTGAGGAAATAAAAGCTTCCAATCTAATTTAACAAATCTAAAACAAATAAACAACCAGATGTAGTTGTTTATCTGTGCAAAAGAAATCTATTCTATTTTAAATGATGAAAGATTTACTTTAAACTATGGATGAAAATATAACTTCCCACTTTACCTCAGAAGCAGGGGAAGAAATCAAAGCTTCTCAGAAGCTTTTCTTCCCTGCAACTTCCCCAAACAATAGTAAATAAGACTTCTATTGAGGATTTCCTATATGAATTGATCTACTGTGATTATTGAATAATTATAACAATGGAAATGCTTCTTTTATACTCTATTTGATATAAATGTATGCGTATCAATTCAGAAATAACAAATTTGAAGCAATGAGAAAACCAATATCAAATCCAACCTGGAAGCATAGAGTAATGGAAAATCCAGTTGTTTTGTTCTTTTTCCCCTCATCTTGTCTTTTCGATTCTCTTGTGTTCACATGAGTCCAAGGGATTGGGAATGTAGAGAAGCAAGTAGTGAGAAGGTGCTAGAGAAATGGTAGCTTGGATGGCCATCTGGTAACAATGTGCAAGTGGAAGAGGGATAACACAAGTGAACAAAGCTTGGCTATGTAATTTCTAGTAAAGAATGAGGCAACTCAACAATGCAAGAATACTCAAATGATCTCTGGCCATTTTCTTGAGAACAAGCGATCAATTTATAGAAGGTTGGATGGGTTGTGCAATACAACACTTGGCAAACATATGGAGTGCCACATAAAAATGAAGGGGTGGTTTGAATAATCAACAAATCAATTACAAATTACAAGTGAAGAAGAGAATGCCACAAGGTAGTCAGGCTTGAAATCAGCTAAAACAAGGTAAGAAACAGTGTGTTCAAAGTGAAGTTAAGTGAAAGAAGATGCGTCTTAAATCACGTTGGAAGATTCTAGAAATTTCACACAGGACCGTCGCCTTGTGCAGAGTGGAAATTACAAGACCACCTCCCTGCTCAGGGCGACACTTACAAAACCACCGTTCTACCTGGGAAACGGTTACAAAATTGCCACCTAGGCATGGCATCATTAGGGTGGAAGTTTTGACACTAAAGGTCAAAACAAGGGCTAAAATGAAGTGGGAAGCTGCAGAAAAAGTGGTAAATGGCTAAGTAAGGAAAACTAGGCTACAAATATAAGTTACAAGGAGGTTTAGGAGCTTGAACACCTTTGGAAAAGACATGAATCATCATTAAGGACCTTTTGTAACCGTTTTCTCGACAATGTAGCATGTGAAAACTTGGGTGCGTACATATTTCCCCCTCGGAGAAGCATTTTTAGCCATGAAGAGGCGTAAAACGTAGAGTCTAAGTATGGTGTTCCTAAAATGGGGAGTTAGAAGCTATACCTGACATGCCAGTGTGCCGAAATGTCATCGTGTCCAAAACTCCCGCTACCTGTGCAAAATGAAAACAAGACTCAAGTGCAAATAGATATGATATTGAAAAATAAACACTAAATTAAAATGACAAGAAGACTTACCATTTGCACGTGGGGATAGAAGATATACTTGCACCAATGCTCCAGCCCTGAGGACACATACACTCAAAAAAATTAAAACCAAGCCTATATATATCATAACAACTCATTTTCCAATTCATTTACACATATCCTATTGGTGATTTTTGAGCTCTGGGCCCACGGTGACCATTTTGAATGAGAGTGTAGTCAAAATGATCAGTGCGACAAGGTGATCATGGCTTCACGAGTTAGAGATCCAGTGGCGTGGACAAAGGTTAGTTTTTCTCAGTTATTTGTTTTGTAACCTAAAATGTAAAATGTCAAAAATATTCACCTAGGGGGGGTATTTTTGAATTTTCTTATTTTAGAATGGTCCCTAGGGGGTAACACAAGTGGTTCAGTCTTTTATTTTGTCAAAAATGAGCTATTTTTGCATTTTTTCAAGTTTTTAGGTAAAAATGGATGGCCTGTCGATTTTGGACAGGACCGCCACCCTACGCAGGGGTGGTGGTTACAGGATCGCCACCCTGTCAAGGTGTCGGTTACAAAACCACCACCCTAGAAAGGCGGTGGTTACAAAATTACTACTCTGCATAGGGTGGCGGTTTTGCCATTTTTGGGGCAGAGAGTAGATTTGACCCGTTTAGCCCAATTTTTTGGATTTTATATTGTTTTGTAATGTTTTTTATGAGCTTTCCTATGTTACTGACTCACTCTTTTGTTGTTTTATGAATGCAGAAGGAGGAATAAATCTACTGGAGCCAAGTGGAGAGAGTGTGACTGGCTACCAACTATACTTGATCAGCTGACTCAGGCTGAGACAAACTTACTGCACTGAGCAGGGATATGGAGGATCACACGGGTGCCACACATTGCACCTGCTAGCCATATATTGTGTGACCTCTTTTCTTATTGGGATGTAGACTAGAACACTTTCTAGTTTCCAGGTGTTAGAGGAGAGTGGACCATCACTCTCGAAGGATGTGTACAAGATACTTGGTGTTCCTATACTTGGCAGACACTTGACTCTTGAGACTGCAAGGTCTACAGACAGAGCTAGGCATTGGGCCACTTACATGGGGGATGATGGGGTGTCACCAAGCACCAAGCAGAGTATGAGGCTCCTTTCTATATCCACCGTTCTTATCCCCCCTCTACAAGGCCATCATGGGTATTTTGGCTTCACGATTGATAGGGGATAAGGGTGGGGATAAGTTATTGTATTGTTGGGCCCCGATTGTGATGCAAATTGAGAAGTATGGGTGGACTTACACCTAGGGGGAAATATTTTAGGACCACATACCACAATTTATACCATGTGGTGAGGCTATAAGGGACAGTCATTGAGCCATCCCACACTTTTGATGAGTTGGGTATATGAGAGGATCACCCCCTATCAGAGGGGAGTAGGGGTACAAGACCTAGGGGTTGTCAGGGCCATGAGATGGACTGACATGTTAGTGCTGAGAGTACCACATCAGCTAGTGGCTACCTTGACTACAACTTATTTTGTTGCTACACCCTACTAGAATATGGTAGGAGTATGGGGATAAGACAAGACTACTACGGTTTACTTGTGCTACCACTGGGTAGTTAGTGGATAGATCGGGGAAGGTGGAGATTCACCAATTTGATAGAGTTCCCCAGTAGTTTGGTTTTCCCTATATTGATATCCTTCCTCCCATTGTACACTTTTTTATAGGAGCATTAGGGAGTCTCTAGGTGGCCCTACGAGTGACCATGGTTGGACTATTGTGACTCCAGGGGTTCTCATCATCGTGAGATGGTTTTCCATGCTCGACAAGCACCTATAGGCCCACACCACTCCTTCTGATTGAGGTCGTACACCCACTCATAGTGGGGAGGAGGAGCAGGAGGTACCATTGATGTGGATACTGAGACTGAGGTAGAGATGGGGGAGGAGATTGATGAGGAGGAAGGTGAGGAGACTCACAAGTAGAGGGGTGGTGATGATGAGGAGGATAGTGATGTGAAGTGGCATGATACTCAAGAGAGATCCATGGATGAGAGAGAGGAGGCAGAGGTAGAGATGGAGACATTGGTTTCTGAGGAGCCACTTCCTCATGAGGGAGGTGGAGATGAGGAGTTTGTCATGGGGAAGCATGATGCTTTAAGAGTGGGGGAGGCATAATAGGTGCCTACAACAGGTGCACCCATGAGCCTACATGGATGCCTATAGATCCGAGTATGTGAACACTCTTTTTTCAACCTTGTTAGCTAGAAATGTTAATAACTACGCATGGTACTTCTATTTTTTTCTTGGTTTTCTAACTCATCGTCTTTTTCTTATCTTAGAGCCACTACTGATGGTTGGAGAGATCTTATTCATTGGATTTGCATTAATACATTTCTCATCCCTATGGGGAAGACTCAAGAGGATCTCCTAGCATACGTGGGACAACCATTGCATGTTGGTTGACATACTGACATTTTTGTGCCTCTTTAGAAGGTAGGGGAGATCTTAGTTGCGCAGGACAAGAAGATCGCCACATATGAGATGGAAAAGAGATTGGCAAGGTAGAGTCATTCACGTAGTGAGGCCATGGCTAGTGGCCATTCTCATGGTCACTCACATCACTTAGTGCATTCATGCCACCATATCCATAACAGGAGCCCTGACCGCAGCCGCACACCATCTTCAGGTTTTCCCAGAGAGAGACTAGGTCATTGAGCCTTTATTGCTTCGTTTCCATTTTTTGAGGCATATATGATGTTTTTTTATTTTTGTGCTCATTGCGAGTGTTTTTGACCACACCTAGTGTGTGATGGAATTGTACAAAAACTTGACTTATTATGATATATACAAATATCTCATATTTTGGTTTGGTTTTCCTTTGCATTAGAGTTGACTTCATTTGTGGTTTTCTTCTCATGTGTACTCTAGATGTTTAGAATTTCCAATTTTTTATGCTTTTCAGAATGTATGCAGTGGATAATGAATGTTGACAGAATGATTCTTTTTTGTTGTTTTTGTAATGCTAATATGTGATGATTATGCAGACACAATGTAATACTAAACTTTATCTTTTCAAGCAATGTTTGGTACTTCTTTTTTGTATTGGAAATGTGTGATGAATAATGACATGATAATAAAATGAAATCACTCCACTCCTAACCCCATGCAACTAGTAAGATGCAAGGGCTCAACACTGAGAGTCAGGAGGGATGTGAATTATATGGTTTTGACAGAGATGGAAATGGTGAGAGAAAGACAAAGATTTTGACATAAACCCAATTAGGAACCTACAACTTAACTCTGGATATAATTCACTACATAGCCTAGAATGTGATTGTTTGCAATAAAATTATCTAGACTTAGATCCATAGATGGCCTCTTGATTGAAAAAATATGGTTTTAATGTTTTAACCTTCTTGGAACATACACACCTAATTCACTTTTCTTGGGATTTTAAGATTTTCAAAGAAATTTTATTGAATGAAATTACTTTTACTTATTAATTTATTTGCTGATACCCCCTACACCTTGCCCCATGCTACCAGTAGGAAGCATGGGCTCATCACCAAGGACAAAGCATAGGTGAGTAAGGGACACTTCCCTCCTTTCCCAACCTCACACCACTTGTAAGAGGCACGGGCTCAACACCGAAGGTTGGTCAGGAAAAGAAGTGTGTAAATGAAAATTTTGATTGATTTTGACTTGAGATTTGTAATTTTTTATTAATTTTTAAGTTTCTAAGTTGTGCTTTTGGGAAGGAGAGTTTTCCCCTAGCCTCAACCCCACGCAACCAGTAAGATGTGAGGGCTCAACACCAAAGGTTGAGATAGGTGAACAAGTGTCCCGAGTGAAATTTTTTAGAATGATTTTGCTACCAAAAAGGTTTTTCTAGGGAAATATATGACATCATGAAGCTTCTAGAACAAACTATGGGCAAAGACAACTATACTAGAAGGAAGCTACAGGTAGAACCAAGTATGCAGGCCTTGGTAGGATTAGTGTTAAAACTTTGTCTTGTCTTGTTGAACTTGATGAAGTGATAAGAAATATTGATGATAATATTATGAATGTTTGGAGAGATGTGATTTGAATAATTGCCAACATTTTCAGAAGTTTTTGAGCATTTACTTGAAAATAAGTTCCTTGATTACAAATTTCACAGAATGAGCTAGCAGATGATAATGCAATGAGAATGTAGTAGTATACATATGGAGATGTAGATGGATCATATGTAGTATCTTTTAAGGTGAAGAGAATTGATGGATTCACCAAATTCCTCACCTTCTAGTGTACACAGGTGATACACCCCATTCTTATAGTCCTCTATGACTCAATATGGGCCCAACCACTTGGGCCTGAACTTCCTTCCTTTTCCAATTTTCTTGTCTATCCGGTTGTCAAGTCTTAATACCAAGTCTCCCTCACATATTTTGCGTTCGTATAATTTCTTGTTATACTACCGAAACATCTGGTCAGTATAAGATTTATGTCTCTACTCATCATTAAGTTGAGCTTCATCGAGGCTTTCCAACTAAGAGAGTCATGCCTCCCAATAAGCTTCTTCTCCTAGAATTCCTTGTAGTGAAATCCAAAGACTAGGTATTTCAACCTCAAGCAGGTAAAACCACTTCCAAACCAAATACCAAATAATAGGGGGTTGCCCCATTGGCATTCTTACTGATGTCCTGTAGGCCCACAAGGCTAGGAATAACTTTAAGTGTTAGTCACACTTATTCTCCTTTACAGTTTTCAGGAGAATGGACTTCAATGTCTTGTTTGTTGCCTCAACCTATCCATTGGCCTGAGGGTAATAGAGAGAAGCTGTATGGTGATTTATTTTGAACTTTTCACATAATTCACACACTTCCTCATTCTTGAAAGATGTACCATTATTAGATATAATGACTTGTGGGACCCCATACCTATAGATAATTTGGTTTAAAATGAACTTTGTAATTACACATCCTAGTATGGTGGTAAGAGGCATTGCCTCTACCCACTTGGTGAAGTATTTAGTGGCCATGATTATGAAATTATGGCCATATTTCCATGAGGGAGAGAATTTCCCTATCAGATCTAGGCCCCACATGGAAAAGGGCCATGGTATAGCAATTGGTTGCAGAGCCTTGGCAGGTATGTGGATCTTGTGAGATAGAACTCTTGACACTTGTGACACTTGTGCACATACTCTACTGCATCATGTTCTAATGTAGGAAAAAAATATCCCATTCAATGTATCTTTCTGGTGGTGGCATGACCTTTGAAGTGACCTCCACAAACTCCGGTATGGGATTCATAGAGGATATTTTCAGATTCTTCCTCATCAACACATCTTAGCAACATTCCGTCGAAGGCTCTGTGGTAGAGCACTTGTTCTATGATTACGTATTTGGCTGCTATGACACATAGCCATCTTCTTTGTTGTGAGGTTTCCCCTTCAGGATACGCATGGTCCACAATAAAGTTAATGATATCAGAATACCATGGGCACGTAGAAATGGGAGGCTTGGTTTCGACATAGTATATGCATTCGATAGGGAAATCTAAGTTAACTAGATCACCTCCATCCAATGGGTTTTTAGATAACCAGTCTGTGATGATTTTTCCTTTAATGAAATTCTAGTTAACAAACCTCAGTTCAAACTCACCCATTAGAGTCATGAAACATCCAACTTTCTTAGATAAGGACCCTTATGTAAGAAACATTCATAAGTGATCTGTCTTGAAAATGACCCTCATTTCTTTGTTAAGCATGTAGTGTCTTAACCACTTTGTTGTGAATACTATAGCAAGGAATTATTTCTCTTCCTACATATAGTGTGTCTCATAGTTCGAGCAACGTTTGACTAATGAAGTAGATTGTACAATCTCATTTTTCATCATCTTCTTGAGCCAATATGTAGGCTAATGAGACATATGTAGCTCCATGAATAAAAAATGAGAGGGCAATCTGATTTGGGAGGTATGAGCATGGGAGTGATAGTAGGAATCATTTGATCAACTCAAATGCCTCATGACACTCTTCCATCCAGATGTTGCAACAATCCTTCTTAAATAAATTATTTATAGGATGAATAGAAAAGGTCAAATCAAGAATGAACCTTTGGATTTCACTGAGTTTTCTGAGAAAGGACCTAATGCCCAACTCATCTAATGGTGGAATCATTTCCAGAACTGCTTATATTTTGGATGGATATACATCAATCCCTCGTGAAGAGATGATGTATCCCAGTAAATTCCCTCCCATCACAATTACGCATTTTTCTAGATTCAGTGTAACACCGTATTTGATTAGACGAGAGAGGATGATGTGAAGTACCTCAGGATGATCGCAGTGCTTTCTAGCCTTAGCTATAAGGTCATCAACATAGGATTCCATAATATTATGAATGAGATCATGGAATATGTAAGTCATTACCCGTTGGTAAGTGGCACTAAGCGTTCTTGAGATCGAACAACATGATTGCGTAATAATAGGTTCCCCAAGGAGTGATAAAGGTTGTCTTTGATTGGTCTTCCTTAGAGATCCTGATTTGATTGTACCTAGAGAACCCATCCATAAGGGACAACAAAATCATAACTAACTGTTGTGCATCAATGATGACATTAATGGATGGCAGTGGGAAATCATCCTTGGGACATGCTTTGTTGATATCCTAAAATTCAATGTAGATATGAATTTTCCCATTCGGGGATGATGTTGGACACCCACATTGAGTAAGCAATAGGTTAAATGAACCTCACCTATAGGATTTTCATAACTTCCTCTTTGACTATTAGCGCCACCTTTGGTTTCATTAGTCTATATTTTTACTAGATGGGCTTAGTTTCAAACTTGGTCACTAGGTTGTGAACTGCCACGTAAGGAGCATATCATGTCATTTCTTTGAAGTTAAAAAAAAAGATTTCAAAATCTCTTTAAGGATTTTCGTATGTATGTCCACCTCTTTAGAAGTTAGCAAGGAACTTAACTTTAGTATTTTTCGGGTCTTCCTCTATCCCAATGTTAATGTTGATCATCCCTTTGATTAAAGAGGAATTTCCCTCTTCAAACTCAGGTGGGGCTAGAGGTCATTATAATTCCCCTTCCTCTTCTATTTTGCAAATCTCAAGATCCTTTGAGGATGAAGGATCCATCGTGTGATCTCCAAAATAGGAGAAAAAGTGAGGAATGAGAGTGAAGCCTCTCTTATGATGTTAGGGATGTAAATCCATGTAGGCATTAAGATAACCAAGGATAGCTTCATCATTTTGTGCATAGTCTAGGGTAGAAGGATCGTTCTCAGCCTCAACATATGCCAAGATAGGATTTGTTGGCACTTTTGTGCACTAAGGGTTCAACATGAATTGATACTGTGAAGTTGGTATCTTTTAATTCTTTTCTCAGATAGAAGCATGAAGTAGAAGTAGCTATGGAATCAGGTGAGAAGGTTTTTCTCACGTGGAATCAATTCAATTGAGATAAATTCAAAACATTTTTTCAAATTGAGAACAATGCAGTTTTTATAGAGCTATAGGTGTTCCACCCTAGTCTCATATACTTCTGAAACTTGATTAATGACTAGTTGTGAATCATCCAACACTCTAATGTTACAAGAACCAATCCTTTTGGCCACTATGAGACCAAGAAGGAGAGCCTTGTATTCTACACCATTATTTGTACATTTGAAATCCAATTTTAAGGAAAAAGGAATGAATAAAACTTTAGGAGAAGTGAGGACCACACCTGCCCCAACATCAAAATGGCACTTTTCTTTGTCGAAGTGAAGATTCCAACAATTTCTTAGGAAGATTGATGTTGGATCATTCTTTGTATCTTTTTCCTTTTCTTCTAACACTTCAACCATGAAAATCCCATCAGTTGGAAGAGATCCATGAGTCCCAAAGCATGTCCTATGCCCATGGAATCAAATGGAAGGAGAATAGGTAAATCATTCTCCAAATGCTTAAAGATATTTTCTATGGTTTCTATTGACACTATGTTCATGACAATAGTTTCATCCTTGACCATAGGAATCCCCTCAATCAAGTCAGTAGTTTCTAATTCCATTGTAGGAATTAATTTCATCTCTAGTGTTGAGCTAGTTGGTTTGTTTAACTAGTTTGTAGGGAACTCAAACTCAGAATGCACCCCCCCGGTTTGTTCTTTAGGTCATCTAGGTGTATGTCAAATGGTTTTGGGTCACCTTGTGCAATGAAGACCATCTCCAAGTGTAGGAACATTAATTCCTGAAACAAAGTGGAGGGAATCACCTTCATGCGATGTATCTAAGGATGACCAAGAATCATATTATAGTTGGTTTCCTGGTCTATAATATATAACTCCATGAGGACCATCTTGGGTTATAGGGTAACTGAAAACACTATGGTTCTAATTGACGCATTGCCTTGAGGCTATTATAACCTCTCAGCATGTTTCTCATTGAAGAGTTGTTGGTTTCTCCATAACCTATTTTTTGGAGAAAAGAAAAGGTGACAATGTTGACTGTTACCCGAACTGTCGTCGATCATTGCATGCTTTACATAGTTATTGTAAATCCATTAGGGTCTACCTTACCATTGTCGGGACGTGTTCGGAGGGGATCATTAAAGATTATAAGTGGTGTATTTTGGGAGGACACATGCCCCATGAAAGTATTTTGAGTTGGTGCCATAGGATTTTCCGAAAAACATGTCAACAAAGAGCTATCTTTGGTCTTGGGGTCATGTAAGCGTTGTAAGAACTTATTAAAATCCTGACAAGTTCTTGCATTGTGTCCTTAGACCTTATGAAAGTTGCAATATAGGTTGGGATCATATTCCCTGAGGCCTTTGGTTTGTATTTTTTTGTGGTCCAAAGTTCCAATTTTCATTCAACTCTTGGTTAGTGTAGTTGTACTTTGGAGGCCATTTCCCTTGATTTTGGTTTGGGTACCCTCTTGGGTACAAGTTGGGGCCTTGATCTTGAACTTACTATTTTTTTTGTAGAGAACGATTGAATTCCACCACATTGATCATGGGAGAAAAATTTTTACTTCTTTGATTGTTACCATTATTTCTATTGTTAGAGTTATTTATACTCGAAGTATTATCAATGTTGGGTTTCTTTGTTTGATCGGTAACACCGTCGGTTGTAACACCACCAATTTTTTAGGACCTTAGGTCCTTGGTTGTTTGTATTATTTTAGTAACTTGAATTACCTTGATTGGGGGTGATAAGTTTCCCATTTGAACCATAGGACTTGCGACCATTGTCTATTTTGGCTTGATCTATACGGAGAGCACCCTCTAACACCTCTTCATAGCTCCTAAGTGGGAACTTTTGGACTTCCTCATTCATTTCCCGGTTAAGAGAGTGAAGATATATATCATAGAGCTCTTTCTGATCCATGTTAAGAGAAATTTCTTAAGAATAGAGGACTTGCCACCATCTCTAGATGAACTGCTAGTGGACTTGTTGTACTCTTGTTTTATGTGCAGGAATTCCCTGATTCTTGCCCTTAGCAATTTGTCATGTCAAAATCTTTAATAAAATCATAAATGAGTTGTTTAAAAGAGTGTATCGAATCCTTGGGCATATTATAATACCAATCGAGAGAAATACCTTCTAAAGTCTTAAGGAAGATATTTGTAATGACTGCATCCCATGGGAGTATCTCTCTGATGGTAGTTGCATATGCCTTGATGTGCGCATTTGGATATCCCTCCCCTTTAAATTTTGGAAGGTCTGACAGATGCATTAGAAGCATGATACTCCATATGGAGAGCTCAAGGGGCTCCTCAAGATATTCAAAGTAGGTCTCTACTACTTAAAACTCAACCATTGATGATCCTTGTTGGGGAGGTGGAGGTGGAATTCACTATTGATATGGTGCAACATATACATTTGTTGGGGCATCAAGTCATCCCTTGTGGCTCACCATATGGGCCAAGCCAAGAGTACATGTCCTTAGGCGATGACTTAGAATACATGTATATGTATGGGGGAGCATTACTTTGGTATGGAGTCAGAGGCACAAAGTAAGGGAACATTGCATTTCTAGTTGGGATGGCATTTGAGAACATAATTTCAGATGGTGCCTATTGTGGGTACCCATACACAACATGAGGAGACATACCCAAGGTTCCCATCCCAGTGAGAAGATCCCAAGGGCTGATAAAAACTGTGTAAACCGAAGGATTCATAACAGTATGTATTTGGCCATAGTTCTCCGAACGATGGAGAATATCCCCTTGCCCAGCAATGGATGAACCATGAGTAGTTTGGGCAATTTATAATTCTCTAACCCTATCCACCAACATTGAGATGACCTCGCTGATTATGGCATGGTGTTTCTCTTTAGCGTACGTTGTTGAACCTTGGTAGGTGGCAAAGGTGTGTGATATCCTATTATAAATTATTCATTATTTTTCCACTGCTCATTGCAATGTTTTCTGCTATAGGAGGGGTAGTGGTGTTGTTTTTAAGTAGGACATCTACATGTCCTTGCACCTTATCTAAAGGTTGACTCATGTTTTGGAAGTGTTTCTCACTACTAGCGTAACACACTAGGTACTCCTCATCTAACAATGGGAGTTGATCAAACTGCATACTGATTTGCGGTCTAAAAAAACCCTGAGGATATGAACCTGACTCTCTGTTGAAAGTCATATTATTAGAGCTTGAAACTTTAGGTTGTTGCATTTTCCTAATTTGATCGATTTCTTCAATCTTAACCAAGGAGCCATTGTTCGTCCCCTAAGGAGGATGAGATTGAGAGGCATGAATATGGGTTGAGTAGTTGTTTGCCCACGTAGAAAGTGAGGGTGACTGTTGTTACCTACCCATTTGATAATAATGTACATCGAGACCCAAAATTAGTCATGCATATCCATCTTGTCCTGACATATTTGGGGGGCATATGGATACCCACAGAATAATGGGAGTGAGAGAAGGTGAATGAGAAAATTGGAAATGAAAAGAGACTATCTCTTCATGTCCGGTTCACTAATTTATACAGATGAAAATTGACACGTGACCCTCAACCACACTTGACTACCCAAGGTCATGTTGAGGAAAATGATGTAGAAATGTGGATGTCTAAATGATAGTGAAATGTGGAAGTGGAAGAAAGTGTATGTAAATGGTATGGATAAGTTATCAAGGAAATACAATGTCTTCAACTTGAAATAATCATATTTTCTAGTCAAGCGCAATGAAAGCCTCTCTAGCTTGGATGGGTCTAATATATGGATCTAAAAGGATAGCTACATGGAGACTCTAATCAATATCAAACTCCATGGAGATACTTTCTACAAATTGTGGAATTCATGGGGTCCTTGTAAAATGAGTGGGAGCCTCGTAAATATGTCTAGACAAGGTCATGGAATAAAAAAAGGAGGCTTAATTTCATGAAATCAGATCTAGTTGGTGGGAGTGGTCCAAAATACAAGGGCTCAATGAGCTTCCTCATTCAAAACGTTCAATTATGATATGATGTCAAGTGGTAGTGGTGATGTACGGGAAACCAACATGCACAAACTTTTGTCAATATCAGTGAGTAATTCAGGTGCATTTGGATGTGGGAGTCTAGGATAGCTACCATATATTCTTGGACCTGAGTGTTGGGGAAATCCTTGTATGGTCATGTGAATGTCTAAACCCTATTTCTAGGGGTAATCCAGAACTCATAGGCCTTATTAGCTATGATGTTTAGGACGTTTAACTATAGCTAGAATCTTTGATACATCATTTCCTATGCCTATTTACCCAAGCTAACAGATTCCTTACAGTATTTCTACAGAGCTTCGTCCATCTATCTCCTCCTTTCTTACTTCTACATGCACTTGTATATATAGCCTTCTTGACTCATTCTTCTGTGACCTCAGATCTTCCGTGTCTAAAAGTGGTCCTCTATGTTTCTCCTCCAGGCCTGAGCTAACTCATTGTCATGATGTCCTTCTAGAAGCTTCTAGCGCAGGGCATAATTCTTCCAGGACACCCTATCACCAGGTTGGCACCTTATCCACCTGGGTCACTTTTTTCTCGTGTCCTGCCCAAAATTACCAATATAGCTAAGTCCTGAAACCTTGGATCTGTCCATGCACATGCCATGGGTTTTCTTAAACCCCGTATCTATGTTTGTGAGTAAATCAGGATCATTTGGTTTCTAAGTGGTACCTATGGAGTAAATCACTTCCATATGTACGTTCTTGTTAAAACCCTATCTTGGACTACTGATGGTCATGAATTGCAAAAGATCTAATTATTTAAGCAAAACAACTAATCTAATTGAATTGAAACTATTCTATGTTTTTGGTATTTTGCAAGATATAAGTGCAATAAAATAATTAAAATATGCTAATCTAATGAAATAAATATTTTTGTTATTTTATGGATTTTAAGAAGAAATTGGAAAATAAAATCTTCTAATCTAATTTAAAAAAAAATAAAAAAATAAACAACCAGATGTATTTATTTATCTGTGCAAAAGAAATCTATTCTATTTTAAATGATGAAATCTTTACTTTAAACTATGGATGCAAATCTAACTTCCCACTTTTCCTCAGAAGCAGTGGAAAGAAACTAGAGCTTCTTATAAAATCTTTTCATCCATGCAACTTCTTCGGACAATAGTAAAGTAGACTTATATTGAGGATTTCGTATATAAATTGATCTATTGTGGTTATTGAATAATTTCAACAATGGAAATTCTTCTTTTATACTCTATTTGATATAAATATATGCATATGATTCAGAAATAACAATTTGAAGAAATGATAAAACCAATATCAAATCCAACCTTGAAGCATAGAGCAATGACAAATCTAGTTGTTTTGTTCTTTTTCTGCTCAACTTGTCTTTTTTATTCTCCTATGTTGACATGAGTCCAAGGGATTGAGAATGCAAAGAAGCATTAGTGAGAAGGTGCACTAGAGTAATGACAACTTGGATGGCCATCTAGTAACAATGCAATTGGAAGAGGGATAACACAAGTGATAAAGAGATTGGCTATGCAATTTTTAACAAGAATGAGGTAACTCAACAATACAAGAATACTCATATGATCTTTAGGCCATTTTCTTGAGAACAAGCGATCAATTTATAGAAGATTGGATGGGCTTGCGCAATACAACACTTGGCAGCCATGGAGTGCCACGTCAACAATTAAGGGGTTAGTTTGAATAATCAATCACAATCAATTACAAATTAAAAGTGAAGAAGAGGATGCCACAAGGCAATCATGCTTGGAATCAGCTAAAACAGGTAAGAAACATGCGTTCAAAGTGAAGATAAGGGAAGCAAGATGCATCTTAAATCACGTAGGAAGATTATAGAAATCACGCATAAGACCGCCACCTTATTCAAAATGGCAATTACAGGACTGTTGCTCTGCTCAAGGTGGTGGTTAAAAAACTGCCTCCTTGCCTGGGTAGCGGTTACAAAACTACCGCCCAGAAAAGGCAGTGGTTTTGACACTAAAGGTCAAAATAGGGCTAAAATGAAGAAGAAAGATACAAAAAATCAGTAAATGGCTAAGGAAAACTAGGCTACAAATACAAGTTGCAATGAGGTTTAGGAGCTCAAACACCTTTGGAAAAGACATAAATCATCATTAGGAACCTTTTGTAACTATTTTCCTATAATGTAGCACATGCAAATTTGGGTGCACGCAGTGACCCTTGAAGAAAACATGTAATGAAAATCTTTTCTCAGTTCAATAATAGATGTCTAGTGAAAGATGTCTGAGGAACACTAAGCTTAAAATATTTTGTCGATGTTGATCATAGTGACCACTAAGCTTGTAAATGTTTTGTTTTGGTTGACATTAGAGACTGTTAGGAATAGAATTTCGTATGTGTTGACTCCTCATTGTGATATTTAATGACCTAGGAGATTATAAAATTATAACTAATCAGAGAGACGTCCATTGAATGGTGTTTAAAAAACACTAAGTTTGAAATATTTTTTCAAGGCGGATGCTATTGACCACTGAGATTTATATATTTTCTTGTTATTGCATTAGTAGTTTTCCTGTTAATGATGCCTAGAGACCACTAAGTTATAGGTTTATCCTTTTGGCTGATTGTAGTACCAACAAGGATAAGAAGCACATATTTATTTGTTAATGATTCTTATACACCCTTAAGCTCTAAAAAATATGTTGCTTCTGACCCTAGCGACCACTAGGATAAGAAATACTTATGTTTTTACCCCTCAATAGTGTAAGGATTGGCATTCTTTTGCTCATTGCAATAACAATTGTGCTTTGAAATAATCCTAGGCACAAAGAAGGTCTAAATAGCTCGTTGTGGTTGAACTTAGCGACTGCTAAGATCAATGCTACGTATATCATGACCCCCCACCAATTCAAATATTGTAGAAATTTTACTCATTATAATAATAGTTATCTTGTGAATAATCCTAAATATGGCCCATCTCTAAATATTTCATTGTTGATAAACTAAGCGACTACTAAGATCTGAACTATGTAAGCCTTGAAGCCTCAAGAGTGTTTGTATTGATAGAATTTTCTCATTGCATTAATATTTTTACTGGAGTGATGCCTAACGAATGCCATGGTTAAAACTATGCATATCCTGACCTCTTAGTGGTGCATGTACAACAATGCTTCACTCATTCCATAAGTAGTAAGTTTGAGAATGATGGCTAGCAACGAAACGTATTCATGCTCCTACAACAAACTAATCAGACTTAACTAAAGGTTGATCCCTTATGAATACATGTATTAAAACAATTTTATTAAGTCCATAATAGATGTTCATTGAATGGTTTTTAGCTAACACTAAGTTCAAAAAAAAAAAATTGAGTCGGATGTTATTGACCTAAAGACCTTCAAGAATCCAGAATGATTAGTCAGAGTAGAAAATAGTGAAAATGATCACTTACTAAAAATAGTAAGTCCCTTATATAGGTTCTTACTAAAAATTGTAATTCACCCCAAGAAGTGGTCAAAGTAAAGGTAGTGTGCACAAGATTGAATGAGGTAGTTCATCACATAACGATGGTCGAAAAGAGGTAAAAATCACTCTCACTAAAAATAGTAAGCCTTCCATCTGGACACTTACTATTAATAGCAAGTTGTTCTCAAAGGGAAAGTTTGACACAATGAGACATAGAGGGGTGATCATCTCAGGGAACTGGACAATGTTTTTTGACACTCACTACATAGTTCAGGTCATAGGTATATCATACGCAGGCTAGGAGTTGCAGTCATCATCAAAATAGTTCACTCAACTTGGTGAGTGTTCATCAGATAATTTGAAGGAGTTTCACAGTGTGCAAGGAGTTTGAAGATTTATATTTTCACTGCATTTGGAGCTTTCCATCAACGAGGAGCAATAAAATTCATCAAGAATGACATCTCCTCTTCTTCTTATTCTTCTCTTTCTCTCTCCTCTTCCCCCCAACTTTCTCTCACTTTCCAATATTCTAATTTCATGTTGGGGTTTCACTTTTTTATATGTTATAATGTTCCTAATGTAATAAGTCACCTTTATGTTATAAAAAGGGACTTAATATTCTCCTAGGAACTCAGGAAGTTTTAAGTTACACAAGGACATATGAAAAGCCATTGGGGGGTAGATGATAAGTCACCTCTCATTCTTTAGATTGTAACTCCATTCCCATTTCAAAGGGTTGGCCATTAATTTTGTAATCTCAAGAGTGCATTCTACCTTGAAAGAACAAAGGAGATAGCCAAATTCTTCCTTTCCCCCACTCTCAATTTTTCCTCCATTCTCATACTATGTACAACTTGGTTTAAGTAATCAATATAAGGAGTTTAAATCCTTTTTTGACTAAGGGGTTTATTAATAATTTGTAATCATAAATTCCATTTGGTCTTGTTGCTACGCGTAGATTGGTTTCCTCCTAATTTTAATGCATGTGATAAAACTTCTAATTGATGTGTGCAGGAATATGATTTTCTACCTGCAACATTAGTTATCCTATCTAATTTATCACTCCCATTTCCCTATCTACAGATAAATTCCTCTCTTGCAGGTATCTGTAAGCTTTTCCACAGGTTCAGTGGAGTGTCCTTGTTGGATCCCCGATTGAAAGGCCACCACAGAAATACACATTTTCATGTGCATGCATATATGGTAGTTGCACCGGTTAAGTAGAGGGAATTAGATTCCCATAGCGTTGGCAAGAAATCCACAAGTTTTTCTACCTAAAAAATTTTCTCGCCAACATGTCCTTCACCATTTTACACTCTTGAGCAAATGGTGAATTGGTTTGTGGGATAAATGGTGATTTATCATTCTCATTATTACTTAGAATTATTTTTGAAGGTGTCATCACTTTTCTTCGTATGTTCGATACCTTCTTATCATTGTTAGTGACTGTAGAGGATAGGAGAGCCAATTTTTTCACCATTGCATTGATTTGATCAAACAAGGATTTGTTGGGATTAGAGGACAAAGCATTATATTTTCATTTATTATTGAAATTTATTTTACTTGTTCCTTCATCATCATGTTTATTTGACTCAGGGGGTGTACCCTTAGGGGATTTAGGTTGTCATTTTAAGGCTTTCAATTCATCCTCATCAAATTCTAAGGGAAATATGTCTCCCATTGTAAGGAGACGAAGAAGGAATTGGTATTTTTTTGTAATAAAGTGGGTCTATGCAGATATTTTTATGTTGGTCTTGATCTTCTCCATTAGAGCTGATATGGAAAGGATTTCTTTCCTTCCATTGAAAAGGGATATAATTGTGATATCTTGTTCACACCATTTCTGAAAGAGGGGAGGAACAAGAAGAGGTGTGATAGAAAACTCAACCCTTAAAAAATTGAATGTTAAGATGGAAGAGAGAAGAAGATGAAAGAGCTCGACCCTAGGAAAATGAGAGCTAAGAGGGAGGAGGAGAAATAGGGTTAGTTGATTTCCCGACTCTTAATAAAAATGAATGTTAAATGTTAAATGTGCTCTAATTGTTAACAAAAATGAATGTTAATCGAGAAGATATGTGATAAGGTGAATGTTGTCAACTCTTAACGATGTGAGTGAGAAGAGTGACGAAAAGAGGCAAAAAAGGGAACTCTTAACAAGATGAGGGTTAAGAGGTATGAAGAAGGGGGATCTTTCACGACACTTAATAAAATGAGTGATGTTAAGGTGGAAGAGGGACTGAAATGTTATTTAGTGGACTCTTAGCAACATGAGTGCTAAGAAAGATGAAGAGGTTTGAATGACTTCATGACCCTTTACAAAAGTGAACGTAAAGAGGGAAGAGACGAGAGAATTTAGTGTGCTCAACTTGTGAAAAAGTGAGTGCGACAAGAGGATACTTAAAAAATGATGAAAGATACCCAATTCTTAACAAAATTGTGTTAAGGGAAGGGACTTAGGAAATGTGATGATTTTTCTCAAATTTTAACAAGATGGATGTTTAAAAGAGGAAACTTAGGATGATGATAACTGTCAAATTTTAACAAAAGTGTGTTAAAAGAGGAGACACAACAAAGAAATTGGAGTACTAAAAGAATGAAAAAGAGAATTTCATAAAAAAATGTGAAGAAATGGCGATGAAAAAGGTCCAAATCTCACGAAAGTGGAGATAAGAGATAAAGGGTAAGTGATCGATTAATGATCTCAAATTAAAGAAAAGTGAATGCTTTAAATAAATAAGTGAAGAAAATGTTGAGGATGTTGACAATGTGAAAAATTTAATGCAAAGTATGATGACACACGATGATGGGGGAGAGAAACCAAGGATTTCATCAATTCAACAAAGTGAATGTGAGATGCGACAACGTAAGATGATGAAATTTTTAGAGTTCAAAAAGGTAATGTGAAAAATAATACTTATTAAAATGAATGATCAAGGTGATTAAAGACTTAGATGAAAAGGATGAAAGTACTCAAGTGTGGATATGGATTCCCGTGACCTAATACTTAGACACATTTACAAAGTGAAAAGGTGGATGAGAGAGAAAATATGAATGTCAAAATTGAAACATAAGTGTGTAACACATGAGAAAAATGAAAAATGATGTTTTTGAAAGTTGGCCTCTACCTTAGATTCGCTTGGACAAGGCATGGCTTCCTAGGTGGTTCACTCAACTAGGTGTTAGCAGTATACCTGAGTGAGCGCAATGATATTGCTAGCTTTTGGCTTTACTTTACCTCCTTTAAAATAATGAGCAAACATATTTCTCAAATGAATCACATGAATCTAATCTCACAAGGCGTATTAGATAGTAGGGATGGGGGTGCATGTTTTGTCATCCAATTACCTTAATGTGTTGACTAATTTGGGGTTCATGTGGTACTCCTCAAGTGATTTTTATGGCTTAAGAAAAAGAATTTCTCATAGTTATGGAAATTGGGCAATATCCTCGTCAACTGCACCTATAAATACAATGTGTAGTGTTAATTTTCTCTTGATTAACAATATTCCCTTCACACAATGAATTCGTAGTTTACATAGCTGGCAAGTGAGGTAACCTACAGTTCGTAGTTTTGAGTGGTCTTCACAATGCAGTTCTAAAAACAATTGTTAGTAGTTTTCTTGAGGCGAAAAAAGAGAAAACAATGAAAGAACAACATAATCATGTTTCTGATTCTTAAGATCGCTTGTAATAAGCACAAGAGACAAGAATATGCATGAAGTGTGTTGTGAATAACTTCATAAAAATGAAAAACACAAGGGAAACACATGAAAAATATGTTACAAAGTGTTCGTGACATTGTAAAAAATCAAGAAAAATGATTAAATACCAACTAAAAGGAAAAAAATGACCAAAAAAGTGGATCAAAACGTCTTATAACCCTAGATTACAAACCTTCATAGTTAGTGTGGTTTGTGAAAATGACAAAAATAACAATGAATAGGGGGTGAAATGATTATACAGTGATAAAAACTCTCAACAAGAAAAAATAAATTTGATTTGAAGTGCCCGATAGCCCTGCAAAACCAAGTTTCTCAATTAGTCCATGTAGGAAAATGGATGAAAAATAAGAAAATTAAAAAATCAAATTAAAATTACTTGAAGGAAATAATTAATAGTAAACAATATTTAAAAAACACTAAGGAAATAGGCTAAGTAATGAATAATTACCTAAGGAATAACTACCTAAGGAAGGATACCTAATGAATTAACTTATAGATAAACCTGATCTATAGTATAATTGAAAAGTAATAACCAAACTTAAATTTTCCTACACTAAACTTTAGCTCGTGAAAAATAAGATTAAAAATGTTAAAATAAATACATTAATTATACAAGGAAAACATATAAAGCTATGGTGTCGAGGGCTTCGCTATGTTGGGCTTGGTTTGTGTGTTTGTTGTTTATTTTGTAAGCTTTGTGTAGGTATGGTGATGAGCGGTGATGGGATTCACAACCTATTTTTGGTGGGGATCTTTGGTGCATGTTCTTAACATGAGGGTGGCCACGAGAGCATGGTGGGGGAGTGTGTTGTGCAAAGCACACAAGCTCGAGGGTAGAGAGGGAAGAGTAGGCAGTGAGGAAGAGCCAAGGAATTAGTCTGATGCATTCTTGGGAAGTGTGAGAGTTAGGTTTCGAGTATGAGTTGGGTGGTTGGTGTCACTCAAGAAGGGAGGGATCAACAGCAAGGGGGTTGTGGGGGAGTTGGCTTGTCGAGAAAACTCACTGAACTGGGGAGGGGGGAGCTAGATCCAAGTCGGGGGGATCTTCTGGGTAGGTTACTAGGGTGTCGAGGTTACGGGATGAGTTGTGAGGATGAAGAGAGATTTTTGAGGTAGGTAGTAAAAAGAGTTACGAGCTCAAGTGTGGCTCACTAGGGAGGGATCGGGGGCTGGGTGAGGGTAGGGGCTATAGGTTTAGCCAACAAGAGTTGGGTGGGATGGTTAGGTTTAGGGAGTTGGGGAACTAGCCAGCTTGACAAAGGAGATCACCAAGTTGTAGGGAGGGGTGGGTGGGCAAGGGGGGAAGGGTAGGTCCAGGTTCTTAACTATATATATATATATATATATATATTAATATTTTTTGATAACTTTTTGCTAGGATAAAATCCTAATTTTTTTCCTAAGGCTTTGAAATATGATAATTTTTTTGTGATGTGTAGGATTTAACATGGTGCAGTAGTTAGAGGATTTTTTTTAGATACAAATAAAAAATAGCTAAACTTGGAGGAAAATAAGCTACAAAAACACATGGGGTCCGATGTTAACATTGATTTTTTTACACTCAGAAATTATAGCAAAGGAAGGAAATCAGTATAAAATTGTAAAACAACAACACTAATAATATGTTATATATTTTTTGATCTTGTAAACTACTTTTTCTTCTAAATTCTCCCATGAGCCTCCACGAACTTGCACAAACATGCACAAAAACACACAGAAATATAAACAATAGAATAAAACACCCCAAAAGAAAATTTAATCAATTAAAACCACATATGGATGTTAGCAAAGATTAAAAAAATTGAAAGGGAAACTGAAACAAAAATGAAAGAAGATGGGGATGTGGGTCCCATTGGGTGTGCCAAAACGAAGACTATGAAAAACAACAGTAAAAATGGAGATAAACAAACTAAGTGAAAATATCCCTGTGTTTTCCAATGCGACCTTGAATAAGGTTGTGTGAAGCATTTAAACCTGTGTAACCTTGTTAGAAACTGATTGTGTGTGCTTTTGGAAATGACCTCCAAAATAGGGATGTAATTTCTACAAACACAGTTTTTGGAAGCTTCCAATATGTAGATATTGGAGAAAATTTGACACATTAATTGTACTGTAAATCCAAAAGGATTTGTAAGAGAATGAACCTACATTTCATAGAGGAAAAAGTGGTTGGAAGTTGGTTACAAATGGATGAAAGCACACGTTATTTCTAGCACTTAAGGAAGTTGCAGCGAATCCAAGAGGTTAAATGCCATTTAGGTGTAGTAAAAGTGATTTAATTATTGAATTTTCATCTAGAAAGGTGGTTGTACGTGTAAATGAATTGCTCCCATCTTTCTAGGATTCTAGAACCCGAGTTAACTGAACTGGTGAAGTGGAGTCCATATGAATTTTGACTGGGATGAGGAACTAGAATCCAAGTGGACTACATGTGGGGTCCAAAGTGGCTGTTATAATGTGCACACTTAATTAATTAATAATTTAATTAATAAATTATAATTAAACTTAGCTAGTAGGGGTACTAAGGACTAATTTAATTAATCCAAAGGGTGCAATGTGTATGATTTAATTGATTTAATAAATCAATCACAAAGGGGTTAATAACATAATGTACTGGGAAAATAATGGGAATGTGTGAGTTATTTTCGGTTGTCTACATGTGGTGGAAGGGTTGACATCGGTTCAAAAATTGGGAGATGAAGTGATGGATAGAGTGAAGCTTCCCTTGGATACTACATAGTTGTTTAAGATTAGATGGAGGAGGCATTTTTATTATGGATTTAACTTTGGTAGGGTCAAATTTAATTCCCTTGATAGATACTATAAATCCCAATAATTTTCCTATGATGACCTTGAATACACATTTAGTAGGGTTGAGTCAAAGGAAAATCTATATAACATGGGAAAATATTATATCAAGGAAAACAAGATGGTATTTTCAGTGTTTAGAATTACCTAAGAGATCATATACATAGTCTTCTACAATTTTTTGAATAAGGTCATGCAATATGTATGTCACGGTATGTTGATAAGTCACTCCTGCATTTATTAGACCAAAGGGAATTATTATATAGCAGAAAGTTCCCCACAGATTGATAAAATATGTCTTATGTTGATATTCTAGTGTAATTAGGATTTTATTATAACCAGAGAAACCATCCATAAGAGACAAGATCTCATCCCCTGTCATTAAATCAACAAGTTTTTCAATGTTAGGTAGGGGAAAGCATCTTTCAGATAAGTGAGGTTAAGATTTAGAAATTCTATACAAATACGATATTTCCTAGAGGTTTGGTTACTGGTACAATGTTATAATTCCATTGGGTATGATTGATGGGTAGTATGAAATTGGCTGAAAGAAGACATTAAATTTATTCTTTGACTAACAGGGTTACGTGGGATGCATTCTACAAAAAAAAATCTTCACTTTCTTAGGATTTGGGATGGTGACGATGTTATGATGGATACCATACATGTCACAGTAATACCATACAAAGGCTTGATTGTGATTAGATAAAAATGTGTTAAAATCACAGAGTTCCTTTAGGTCAAAAACTTGATAGATTTTGGCTATGTGTAGTTCTTATGGTGTGCCCATATTAATGTTGATGGCAGATTCATTGAGTTGTGTAAATGTGTCAAGACGTAGGGATTTTTAGAGGTAGTGATCTTCAACACCCATATAGTTTAGGATGGCCTTGTCATCATGACAATGGAGAATATTGATGGTGGGAGAATCTTGTTCTATCATATTAGGTAATGTTAACGGGGGATTTGGTCTTGTTATTATCTTGGTAAGTCAGCTCTCGTGGTGTGATTACATTGATTAAAAAAATTGGGAGGGATAGATATGGTGTCATTGGTATCATAGGGTATATCTGATGATGATGAAGAGGATAGTTAAAATTCTAGTAGTTGTGGATTTGAAGAGGAGACTTTGAAGCCCATTACATTTTTTTCATAAGTTTTCTTCATATTTTTAAAGGGTAACTCGTGTGGGCCTTCTTTATATCTACCCAAACCAAAAACTTTCCATGTGCAATGGTGAAGTTAAGTTTAGGAAAACTGAGGTTTATATAAGCTTGAAAAATATGAAGTGAATGGTTCAGCATATGGATGATTTTTGAGATGAGAAGAGGGGTGGTTAATGCCTCCGTAAACGAGTTATGTTCAAATAAAAGGGGTTTCGAAGGAAATAATATTTCCAATGTTAGGTTTATAGAGGGGATATTTTTTGGGTCTCCCATAGGTTTTTGTGTAGGGAGTGTATTAAGAGCTAGGAGTCGATACTTCCCCAACGAGAGGCATTGCAGTATGTTTTCAAATGATTAACCATATGGTAATTTATATGTGAGGATAGATGAAATTGTGGAAGATTTATTTAAAGAGGTGGTGTTTCATAATGAAACAACACGTTATTTAGCTTATAGGTCATATGACAAGCTTTAAATGGATTGGGATTAGCGGGAACCATAAATGTTTTACCTTTATGTTCGTATTTCAAGCACCAATGTAAGGTGGAAGTGACATATCACACAACATAGATCTAAGGATTTCCTAATAGCATATTGTATTGAAATTATCCTTTCATAAGGTAACCAATTTAATGGAGGAATTTCACACCTATTTTGATATGCAAGATTAATGTGCCTAGGAGTGACAGTATGATTAAAAGCATGTAGGATAGCAGGTTACTGATCCACAATATTATTAGGTAGTTGAAGTTGTTTGAAAGTATGGGATGATATTATGTTGATGTTGGTGTCATTATTAGTCATAAATCTTCTAGCAAGAGTATCATTGATTTGGGTGTGACAAACAGGGGGAGGTCATGGTCCTCGGGTTCTAATGATGGGATCTTAGAATCGTCAAATGCAATGGCTATAGATATTTTTAAGGCACCAACGAGTTGTGTGAATGGATAGGGATCTTATGATGATACTGAGATTACTTCAAGGGATTTTATCATAGATTTTCGATGTTGAGGGGAGTTTTGAATGAGTTCATAAAGGGAATTCTTTATAGGTGCTTGATGTAAATGTTTTAGAACAATATTTTGTATAGATGTCATAGATTGAATCTGAGGGTATGCAAGGATGGATATCTTGGTTTTAGGGTATGATGGATTAAGTGATTCAAGAAGATCCATGGAGATGGAAATTTTAGGCCTATTTTGGTTCTGGGATTTCCAATCCTATGCACAAGATCTTCTGGTTATATGGAATGTATTAATATAGAAGAAAGGGGATTCATTAGAGGAGGTTGCACTTTTACTAGATAGGTCAGCAGGTGATGTTTCAATATTTTCAAGATCAAGGCCTTTAGGGGTAGGCTTGACCTGGTGTTTTGATTTTGCTACTTTGGGATTGATAGGTGGACTACGATGGTCTTTGTTCATTACAAGGAGACCCTTCTTAGAAAGATTTTGTATTACATCTTGGAGGGATTTATAGTTCTCAGTGTGATGCCTTGGTGTCCTATAATAAACTAAAACTACATAATATTTATACCAAGTAGGTTTCCATCTATGGGGATTGTTAGTGCAAAATTATATCACCCCCCGAATAACTGAGTTGGGAATGGGGCATTCGGTGTAATTTGCTAACATGGAACAATATCTCAAGTTTTGGGACCTAAAAACTTGAAATGGTCCTCCGGAGAAGGCTGGATTCCTCCACCTAAACCTAACTACACATATCCTAAAAATTCCAAGGAAATAGGGAGAGAAAAAGTGCATAAAAGGGAAATCCTACACTAAAGGGGGTGATAACACCAGAAAAGGAGGTGAGATACTTTGCTGAGGGAGGAAGAAGAGAAAAAATAGAGTTGGGCGAGGTTAGAATAGTAGTGACATAGACCCATGATCCATTTTCCATCTACACTCCATGAAACACAACATCTTACACCTGTAAGTGAGAAATCATGCATAAAATAAAACAATAATAATGGAGAAGAAAACAAATACAATAAAACATAAAAAGGGGTTCAGAAACACCATAAAAACATGTTTTATTACTCTATAAGGTACACATACCATTTACATTGATGCACCGAGGCAAAAATACACTTTTCACGTGCAGGGGAAGGCTCACAGCTCAAATGGGGTTAAGGGAAAATATTGCAAGAGTTTCCCCAGCTCCCAAAATGTCTCTCCTCAACATGAGGCTAATTTTACAATATATAGAAGAAGAGCCTTGAAATTTCCTCACCAATCAACATATTTCATTAAAGAGGTATGGGAGGCCATGTAAATTGGTACTTTTCTTACATGGGTGGTCATGGGTGCCATACCTCATTAAACTGGTGGTTGAAACACTTTGTACTACTTCCATTAATGCCTAGTTCATTCCTACACTCAGTCGATTGCATGCATTTTCCTGCTCCCAGACGGCAGCATCCGTACAATGCCACCGATGTCTTTTTATCACCTGACCACTTATGTATGAAATCCTTGTGCAACTGGTTGGTAGCACCAAAAATGCTACTAACCAGTAGAATTCTTGCACTGTCGCCGAGATGTTGACCTGCTGATCCTACTACTGGCCAGTAGCATTTTAAAATGCTACTGACAACTCCTTATCTATCATTTTTTCCTTTTCATTTCAGACCTTCACCGTGGCAAGACCAACTCATGAGCTATCCTCCATTTAATTTCTCTTTTGACCTCTAGGGATAAATTTGACGGTCGTCTACTTGTCCCATACTTTGAGTGGCTAATTCCATTTATAATGAATTATCCAAATTAACCCAGGGGGAAATTTTGGGAAAACAACGGTGACCTCTCGGGGACATCTGCATACTTGATGAAGAGACCAGTAGCCTTGAAGCATCCATTGGGAATGGAGTGAAGTATGATCATACAAATTTGATCGGTAATTTTGAAAATATATCTCCCGGATCACATGAACTTACCATCGTACTGAACCATCCTATCTAACTCTGAAAGTTGATTTTAGGATCTTGGATAAAACCTTGTAAATTGTTCCCAAAACTGGAAATTTAACCAAGGAAAAGGAACGGAAGGTTCTGGACCTACAACTAATCTGTTGGGGCTGCTAAATGAAATTTTGAAGGATTCCCCAAAATCATATTTTCCTCGTGGACACACCCTGGCCAAAATGCCGAAGATAGAAATTCCCCTGCAATTGATTTTATCATGCAACAAGAGGCATAGGAGATAAACTATGACTGATCTAGAGAGACATGAGAGATAAAAACATTCAAAATTTTCCCTCAATCTGATTTAGTTGCTTTGGATTTGGGATTACTTGAAGATGGAAACTGTTTCTAGCAACTTTGAACCCCTTACGACAACATTACCTCCTGAAAACATGGTGAACTATGCAAGAGAAACCACCACACAAAAACTATGTACAAAGGAGGAAATCATACATATCCCAAGTGGGATATGCAAAGTGTACACAAGGACTTGTTCTACTAAAATAAAACTTACCTACCCTACTCTAACCAGATGAAAAGGGAACTCAAACAAATCTTGCAACTGAAAGGGAGAATTAGCTTCCCTTTCTCACAATCTTGGACCATGCAATTGATTTGGAAATGTGCATGGTCATGTATGAGGGTAAAAAACTGAACAAAGTCCAATCTTCCACCCAAATAACCAAAGTATCAACATCAATAGAAAATACCTCCTCAAGCTGATTGGCATTGGACTCCTGGAGGTGTTGATGGCGACTTTTGGTGATTTGAATATCATCCTCATGACTTGAAATGGACATGACTGGTTTTGGATTCTCCCTTGGCTCCAATGAATCCAAGTACCTGATTGGGCATGGTATGACCCACAAATTTTTCCCATCGCTCTAAAATTCAACTCTCATAGTGGAGTATTCTTGTGGACCTTCCTGAAAGAAGTGGTTGTCCGTGGGCTGATTTTCCCTTCGTTGCTGATCTATAGACAACTAAATTTTTGTCCTAATGAATGGTGTGTAATGGTTATCATCCTCATTTTCCTTCTCTTCCAGTGTTTGTATTGGAAGATTCAATTCCTCTAATCTTAGCTCCAGATGGTTGTTGTGAAATTCAAGTTTTTGCACTTAAATGCACTCCTTGATGACACCAAGTTCATGTGCTTAGAAGGTGGATGATGGAGGAAAAAATGATGTGATCTCTATGGGTTCCTCTCCTTTGTAGAAATATTCCAAGTTGAATAGATAATCTACCTCCTTGTTATCATGTTGCACTGGTTTGACCTCCTCCATGGGGTTCTCCTAATCTGTAACTTACTCACCATGGTTCCCCTCATCCTCGAACATGAATTTTGAAAAATTTAACTCCTTTTCGACATTAGAGCTCAAAGGGAATGATGTAGATAGAATAACTAAAGGTTCTTGTATAGATTGTTCTATAATCCATGCTGTTGAAACTAAATGGTTGTCCTCCATAGCTAGAATGTACTCCTCTTCTTATGTTGATTATGTAGTTGATGGTTGATAAAAGATCTCTGCAAATAGAGTGCCCTCATGGAAACTACACTTTGAACACTCTGATTCTTGATCTTCTTAAACTTGTTCCTATTTTTATTTTGCTACAACTAAATCATCTTTTACCACCTGTTCTTTTCCAACCTTGGCCTCCTCTGGAGGCTTAACCACCAAAGTAATTATGTTCATTCCATACTTTGAAGCCTAATTCCCTACAAAACTTATCATTTCTTATTTATTGGGTCGTCTTGTTTGTTGTTCCTCCTGACTATTTTGTTGAGTCTCTCCCTGACATGAGTTAGGGAATGCAAGAGGAGGTGTGGGTTGGGGATCTACCAATTTTTTTCATTTTTGATGGTGGAGGCAATGGAAGGGGTTTTATACTTTTCCCTTATGGAGGGGACTTGGATTTGGAAGGGAAAAGGGCATAAAAAATGAGATGGGACGAAAGACTAGGGGATGGAGAAGGGAATTCCATACTAGGGGCGGTAGGCAAGAATCTCATAAATTGAGGCTCAGACTAAGATGGTGTTGCTTGGGGAATAGAGAGAAAATTGTTATATGATGATGTAGGACTTATCCATTGACAAGACTCCCTGACACCAAGTTCATAGACTTCTATCTCCTTGTTGCACTGTGTAAGCTGGGGAAGTATCTCAACCATGAAATCAAGCTTCTATTGTGGGCTGAAATGTCCTGAGATAGGGCCGACCCATGGAAAAGGTGCCCTATAGCCAATTTTGAATGATTTCATCTAAGTTATGGACCTTAAATACACCATGTCTACCTCCATTTTTGAATCTTCTCTTGTAAATCATCATTCTCTATATAATTGATGTCATTACATGCATATCCCTCTTCTTGACAGGTTCCATAGTTGAACTGATCCTAGTACTGCTCATAGTGGTAGGCATAGTGATTATGGCTTTTCTCATAACACTGATCTGGGGGAGTTGAGAAATACATTGGAGGTGGACTGCACTATTGCAGCTATAAGTGTGAATTTTAAGATGGGAATGAAGCCATGACTGCACAACTTCATGAATGGAAGAAGATGAAGGATGTGGAAAGAAGAATGGATGCAAATGGATGGAAATAAAGTCTACAACTCAAAGAATGGGTTGTTGACCAGATTGAGTTGCCAGATGTGCTTTGCATGTGCCTCCAAAGGTGAATCTCACCAAGAACATGTCAACTTAATGAAAATAAGTGGTAATGTGCTTCAAACCTATCCTACCATGCACTCCAAAACTATTAGTGCAAAATTACAGCACCCCCCCGAATGACCAAGTTGGGAATAGGGCATCCGGTGTAATTTTCTAACATGGGGTTATCTCTCAAGATGTGGGACTTTTGAACTTGAGATAACCCTCTGGAGAAGGCTTAATTCTTCTACCTAATCCTAATGCTAAACTACTCATAATGCAGAAAATACACCTGTCTAAACCTACCCTAAGAATGTCAAGAGGGCAGGGAGAGAGAAAGTGCATAAAAAGGGAAATCCTACACTAAGGGGGGTGGTGATAGCACCAAGAAAAGGGGGCGATATACTCTAATAAGGGAGGAAAAAGAGGGGAAAACAGAGCTAGGTGAGGTCAGAATAGTAGTGACACAAACCCAAACTCCATTTACCATCTGTACTCCATGAAGCACAACCTCATAAACCTACAAGTGGGAAAAGCATACAAAAAATACAACAACATAATGGAGATGAAATAAAACCACAATAAAAATGAGCTATGGTTGAAGAAACACAACAAAACATGATTTTTATTGCTTAAAAACATGCACAGACCATTACATATGATGCACAAGGGCATAATAACATTACAGACCCAAGAGAAGGCTCGTAACTCAAATGGAGTTGAGGGAAATTTTACAAGAGTTTCTCTAGATCCCAGAATGTATCCCCTCAAAATGAGGTGGATTTTACAATATATAGAATAAGATCCTCAAAATTGCCTCACCAACTGACCGATTTCATTAACGAGGTATGGGAGGCCATATAAATATGGTACTTTGCTTGCACGGGTATTCATGGGTGACATACCTCATTAAGCCGGTAGTTGAACCACTTTGTACTACTTTTATTAATTCATTTTTTGTTCATGCTCTTGGTCAATTACACGTATGTTCTTCTCTCAAACGGTAGCATAATCATCTCTGGTGTCACTTGCTAGCATAAATGCGACTAGATGGTAACATGCTTTACCCACTCCCAGCTAGTATCTTACAATCTGTTGTAGGCTGGTAGCATCCGTAAAAATACTATCAGTGACCCTTTTTGTGGATTGACAGCTCCATCATCATCTTTTTGTAACCAATCAGTAGCATCTGAATATTTTATCGATGCCTTTGCTCCATTTCTTCACCTATGACCTGTTGATCCTACTATCGGATAGTAGCATAAAAAATGCTACTAGTCGATAGCATCCATACCTGCTACTGACCGGTAGAATATAAAATACTACCAACCAGTAGCATATAAAATACTACTAGCTAGTAGCATCTTCAAATGCTATTGACAACTATTCATCTACTGCTTTTTCCCACTAGCCGGCCCGAACCTTCATCGCAGCGAGCCGAGTCTCGATTCTAACTCTAGCGAACCATCCTGAGCTGCCTTTATCTCTTAAAACCCAGGTTCAAATTTGACGGTCATTTGCACATCTCTGAAATATGAATGTCTAAGTCCATTTATGATGATTTATCTAAATTAACCCGGGGGTGGATTTGGTATAACACAATTAGAGAGATCAATCGGTGATAGTGATATGATTGATGATTGAACAATATTTTCAAGAATTGTGTTATAGTATCCTGATGGAGCTCATTGAAATGATGATGAGGTTATAGGACTTTGAGTGTCATTGGATGGTTTAGGAATGTGAGACACAGGGAACATATCTTGTACCACATGTTTAGGAATATTTTTGTCTTTGGATTCTAAAATAGTGATTGGAAGTTTCAATGAAGAATGTGGCCCCATGACGGAGGGTAGTAACGATTATCTTATGATTATATTGTGAGGGTTCCAATTTATTATGTGGGTGACTTGTAAATTTATGTACATGATTACCAAGGTCTTTGATTTGTTGTTGAGGGATCTTATCTTTGGAAGGGATGTTTACAATTTTCACAATGGATTTTTTGTCTTGTGATCCCCAAGAGATAATATTAGGGATACTTGTGGGAGTAGGTACAATGGGGGTTGTAGATTGTGATATACTTAGAATTGGGGTATCTCGAGTAAGGAGATAAAAATGGTCTATTTTTTATCAATTTTTCAGTCATAGAATTGTATGGTGGGTTAGATGTAGGATTACCTAAAGGTGAAAGTTGATTGGTGGTATTGATAATGTGAATGGTGAAATTTTTAGACCCTACAACATTTATCTGAGTTGTGTTATCATTCGGGGGATGGTTTGGAAAAAGGTTGCTTAAATACATTTATGGTGGTATTATGAGGTTCATTAGGATTTTCTAATTGTAAATCACCTCAGTCAATGATATATTGACGGACATTTCTAAAAGAGCGTCATCTATCAATATCATTTCCTTGAACTTGGTGGTATTTTCAATAATTATTTTCTCTATACCATGATGGCTTATGACCAAATTCATTGACAAGTTGAATAGGATGGAGTTTTATCATGTGAGAAAACATGAGTTTTTTAAAAATAAAACTACTACACTCCCCCATAGGTGTGTATTTTCAAGGAGGTCGGGATTGTTCAGAGTTTGAGTGACTTTTAGATGCATTTTCCAAAATGACTGCATTTTCTGAACCTTTAGATTTGTCATTGTTGGAAAAAATCTTAGAAGAGTTAGGTTTGAACTTTTTAGATCATATTTTCACTTTACCATCTTCGAGGGAACAAAGTTCCAATTTCTTAGCCATGGTAAAGGCTTCATCAAATGTTTGAAATGGTTGGATTTTAAGGGTGGATGATACATTTTTTTTGTAAGACCAATCAAATAACTCGATCAATTCATTCTAGGGTAAAGATAAGGATAACTAATTGATGATTCATCACCATCTTGTGAAAAATTCAACTAGAGATTCATCCTCAAACTGTTTGATAGAATATAAGTTGGTGATGGATATCTTGCATGCAATTTTGGCAGAATATTTTAAAAGAAAATTTATGCTAACTTTGCAAATGAATAAAGAGAGTGTTGAGGGATGATATTATAATAATCAAGAGAGGGCCCAGTTAATGACATTGGGAATGTCCTTAACATGAGGTCTTGATCGTGAGTTATGAGGTAATAAGAATGTAATAAGGTTGTGAGATGTTGTAGCAAATCTTCCTTGCTATAGAATTTGATAAATTTCATAAGCTCCCAATGTGGAGAGTATGGTTTGAGAGGTACAAATGGGTTGATGGGCTCATTACAAATCTATTTATAAGAAAACATGTTTTTGGGTTCCATAATATCTTCTTCCAAGTTGGGGATTCTACTCATTAAGGATTGCATGGGGTCATTCAGAGGAGGTTACATGTTGTTTTAGGAGGGATTATCCTATCCAAAGATAAGGGGATTTTAATTTTTTGTTACTTATATGGTAAATGAGGATTTTGAAAATGAGGAAATATTCCTAATATGTTGTAAGTTTGATGAGAAACTAACAGTTGTGAGGAAGAGTTGATATAATAGTAAGGTTGGGGAATATAATTGTTGATAAGGGGTTGTGAAGGTTGTCGATTATGTTGAGAGGATATATAGCCATACTAAGGGACACCAGTCATAGAGGCTGGATGTGAGAGGGGATGATCACTAGTGATAGCACTCGTATTGACATGTGTAAAGAGGTAGGAATAGTTACAAATAAGTTTTGAATTGAGGATATGGATTGCTATGAGATAATGGGTTGAGATGTGACAAGAGGAATTGTATAATAAGGCATAAAAAAATATCTTGTCGAGGGAGGAGGAGAAGTAGAAGGGGTGTGACCAACTTTAGCTGATGAGGTAGAAGTATGAGTTTGGGTACCCTAGGGACTAGCTGAAGACGCATACGGAAAGGGTATTTATTGACTAACTATGTTTTGTGATGAGATAGTCTTGAGTTCAAAGCTAGCTATGGGAGAAGATAAGATAGGTGTGGATGTTTCCATATAGTTAGGGGTAGGATAATGAGTGATTTTTTTGATAAATGGCTTATAGGAGTAGTCAATGAGCTGTAAGTGATTGTAGATGAAAATAATAACAGATGGTTGGGGTTATGGAATATAATGAGGAATTCATATGGATCATAAAGTGAGGTAGCTGCTAAGAGTGGAAGGGTTGGTGTCTAGGAGTTCCTCTAATATTGGGTCACCATTATCAAATAACTATGGAATGGGTGGATGGGGAATTTTTTGTGTCTGACTTAATGTTGGGAGAGCGTGGGGGCTCTTGGGTTGTTTTTATGGGTTGTTTTAATAGGTTTTACATGTCTATGATATTTTGGATATGAGACTATTGTCTAGTTAAAACTATGAAACAAGAAGACAATTAAAAGAAGATAGTTATTTAGAAATGAATACACAATCAACAAGAGGTTTTTTATTATCTTGATTAATTAAAAAATATGTGAAAAGAAAATATGGCTTGTAAGAGGTACTAAGAATTTGGCTTTCTAATGTTGGTTTCAAGTGTGTTAAAGTTAGATTCCTCAATATACCTAAGGGTATTAGAGGCCCTAATTTGTTTTGGTGTCAGTAGGAGGCATGATATTGGGGTCTACCCTCTCACTTTAGGTCTCGTAGCGATAAGGGTGTCAGGTGCTTAGCCGATATATTTCCCATCAATTATTTCCAGTCGTCTATAACATTGAATCGACTTCCCTCTTGGTGATGAAATCCAAGTAGGTAGACCTAGAAGGGAGTGTTAGCAATGCAAGTTTGATTGTACGTGATTTTTTTATGTGAGGGGAAACAATGAATTCATAATTTAACCACTACTTAAACTAGATGATCAGGTAAGGATTAAAAATGTGTGTTCATTTTAAAACCCAAAAGAAATTTTTTATTTTTTATGAGGAAAATACACCAATTGCAATGGTGAAAAGTTACTAAAAGGAATAAACAAATACATACCTTTATTCGCAAAGCAATTCCTTTTTATTTTACACATTTTTTTAAAAGTCGCCAAGAAACACTAGGATGCATGGTTAGAGAATTTTGCAAGAACTAAACAATAAATATGGATTCTATTATGAAAATGCAAAATTCAATCAAAAAATGGACTTGGTCCCACTAGGCATGCAAGAATGTTTTAGTAGATTTTAGGATTCATTTTTATCAAGTGAAAAAAACCACTAAAACTTGTAAATGAAATGGTTTAACTTTACCTATGTGAATGATGATGGAAAAAGGTGGATCTAAACATATGCATGAATCTTCTTTTCCAAAGATTTGTGAACCTACAAATTAAAGACAACTTGATAAGAAATATATTAGATAATAAAGAGATGAGTTTCTCGGCAAATTCCAATCCCAAGAACCAAAGGGCTTCCTTTGTTATAAACAATTATAACAATATAGATAATATCAAATGATTCGAATGACAAATGATATATGTGTAACACATGGATGTTGGGAATCAATCAACGTCCTCAATGATAGGTTGGGGAGGGTTGAAAATATTTTCCCAGTAGAGATTGTCCTTGTCACTTTTCTCAAGGATAAATTCTAACTGCTTAGTGATGTCATCTAGGTTAGGTGTGAAGGCGATGATGTAGAGACTTAGCTCATAGTCGATATCATATTGCTCCCACATAAACGGTTGATGATCAATTGGTAGATCGAAGATAGTGTCAAATTCATAGGATGATCTTAGAAGGGCCATCTAATAAAAATAGGGGCTTACAAGAAACAAATTATTAGACATGATTATAGTATTTTAATAAAATACACCAAGATGTATGAAAAATATAAAATAGGAGAATTTCAATAGGAATTGATGTTGATCTAGTAGATCCATGCCGATCTTTGCAATCGATATCAATCACTGTCAAACATGGTTTGATTAAACAATATTTTACAAAGTCTATGTGTAGACACTGAAATCGTGTCGTAATCACCTTGGTCCCCTAGCTGCAACCCTATAATCACTTCCTTATCCTCAATACCTTAGCACCTACCTCTTGCACCCCACACAAGTTAATTTAATTACTTTAATTAAATTAATGCCATTTACCTCCATACATATTAATTTAATTATTTTAATTAAGTTATTAACCTTTTACCCACACACACATTGATTTAATTATTCACATTAAATTAATTCACTTCCCTCACACATCTATTTAATAAAATTTCCTTTATTAAATGCACCTCACCTAACCACCCCCATCATTTGACCCATTAACCTAAACCCTAAACCAATGACCTACATATAACCTAACATTAGACCCATCCCCTCACTTCACATTTAAAATCCTCATAAGGTTGGTTTTTGCACCTGAGAAAAAGAAGGGATCGTTATTAAATGGTGAAACAACTTCCTAGGTAATTTTTGAATAACCCAAGATATCTCACCCAAACCAACATCGGTTTCACCCTAAACCGACACTGTTGTTTCACCCTAAACTGACACTGGTTATACCAAAATGGACCAAATAGCCTATATAGCCCCATCTAAAACGTTTGTAATACAGGTTATTGGTGAACCTTCAGCATTGGAACTAGCCTTATCTAGGAATTTGATCTTTTGAGATGCACGACAATAAAAGCAAGGATTAATCTGGTGATCATCCAAGATAACCCAATTCACTGGCACAACAGTGAAGCCTTCTTCTCAACATTCTTCTAACATAACCAATTATTCCACTATTCCTTCAGATCAGTAGCCTCACCAGAAAAAAGTAAGTGTCCTCCTTCTCATCTATTTCAGTTTTCTTATTAACAGCTGGTATTACTCTGTGACAAAGGATCTTAGTCCTTTTACCATTTCTGTCCATTCCTCCTATCTTCAGTTGCAACCACCCTCCTTACCTAACCATATATTATACCTTGGTCCAATTTCACCTACTTTGATCTCCTCAGTAACCTCTAGATCTTTGCAACGTACCTATACCTCATCTGTGATCAATTCCAACATGTCTGCTACTAACCACTCCACTTCTCACCCCAAAGAGCCTTTAAAGCCCAGATTGTGTAACTTCCACTAATCTCCAAATTAACCGTCGTCCAGTTCTCTATAACCATCACCTGATTATAGTAAAAATGTGGTCGGTCTCTAGTAAGACCTTGGGTTATCTACCAAAACAACAACCTATTTGTGACTCACATTCAATCTGACCTCATGTGTTCCCAGCCTATACCTACTTAAACACCTATTTGACCTTCAGATCTATATCTAACCTAGCCTGTTAGCTCAGATTCACCTATAACCAGACCTGCTTGACCTCTGGATCTCCTTCTAGCATATCCTGTTAGATTAGATCTAGGCTATTGCATTTGTATGAGATGCTTAAATCATATTAAACTATAGTAGGACAATATTTACTTTATTTCAGTATTAAATTATTTTAAATAGTGGAATGATAGCCATCTAGGGAGTATCACACTTCTAGGATCTAGCACATGCTAGGTCGTCCATTGCATCTATCGTTTAACTCTCTTTGGTGGTCTTGTTTTGATTCTTATATAGATAATTAATCCTAGCCAAAAGGAATGCCTCACAATCAGTTTGATTCAGAATTTAGATACACATGCGCATACAACCTACAACCATCCCAAAAACAGGTATTCCTCTTACTATCTTTACCTTATCTGTTTTGTCAAGTACTTCTTAGAAAAACTAAGAAACCAGGTGAAAGATTTTGGTATGCCCGACAGGACCCATTCAGGGTTCCTTGCATCTTTCTTCATGCCTAGGTGAAAAATTATGTGTGTTTGTTTCCCTTCTAATAGCATTCACATTAATACTTTCTCCTTGGTAACATTCTCTTCTTTCTACTTGCTCCGGAAGACACATTTGTTTTGGTGTATTTAAAAAGAACCTTCTTGTTCTTGTTTTATACATTTTAGTGAAAGAGCATCGCATCTTCCTGTTCATCTATTGTTGTTGTCAAATATCATACTATCAATTTGGGTTTAAAACAACTGCACTACATTCTAATTTAACTCATTAGCTCACATTAAGCGAGGGCAACCTATATGCTAGAAGTCATGACCAGATGATGGCTGGCAAACAAATTGTAGAAAAGCACTTATATCCTTTTCTCTTTCTCTAAGTCTTACCAAACCACACAAAAATTCAAAATACATACATTATTAAACAACATCCTACCTGGAAGAAGAGGTAGGTGATCATATAACCACGGTAAAGTGGGCACCCAGCTTGCATTGCTATGTCGAGTCATAATTTAAAGTGAAGCTTGCCCACGCCATAACTTTCCTAAAACCTCACCCTTTAGAATCCTTTCTTCATAGGAAGCCCTCCTCACCAAGAAATTCTATTGTTTTGTTCGTAATAGTTGGTCCATACAAATAGCATATACTGAACAAACGTAGTAGAATAGGCAATCTAAGAATTTTCTTTCTTAGTGTTCTGCTTGATTCGCATTTTGAGGTGAGAGCTTTCGATCAATATTTTTTGTTTTTCCTTGCATACTCCCATTCATGGTCAGTGTATTATGAATTCGTCTGAGTGTTCCTGGATCACATCTACATCATTCTTAGGCTTCTGGGTTTGATTCAATACCATAATTTTAAGTTACAACCACTTTTATTATTCTCTATTTCAATTTCACAGTAATTGGCTATAGTTATCTTTAACTGACATCGGTTTAACCCAACTGGCGTCAGTCTAAAATCTTCTTGGATACCTATCCAAAAGACACCTATTTCACTTTTTGAGTTGTAAAAGTCTCCTATCACCTTGCATATTATCATTACCCTCAATCACAGTCACCTTGTGTCTCATCCTGTGTGAAAATTATCACTTTGGGACTATCATTTAACAGACTATTGGTTTTTCACAGTAACCGGCACCGGTTAAGCCTAACTGACATTAGTTTACATGAACCATCATCGATCACCCTATGCTATTTTACAACTCACTAGCTGACCTAATTCATTTACTGTTGATTGTTATCCTAGTTCTATTGCTTTCTATGCCATTCAGACATAATACTGTCTCACCAAATCAGTTCCTATCCACATGGTGCTAACCCGTAGTCAGGAAATCATCCTTGTATTTCACACTATGTAACAAACCGTTACACCAAAACCTCGAGGCATTAGTGAAATCCACATATGAGGATCATGACATCCCACCACACTTTTGTAGCCCAGACCTTGGGCTAGATTTGTGCCCGTATAGCGGGACCACACCCAGCCCTATATGAGCCCTGGGTGAACACTGCAATGCCAACATAGCTACCCAGGCTAGGACTCAAACCTGGGTGGTTGCTCTGATACCAAATGTAACAAACCGTTACACCAAAACCTCAAGGCATTAGTGAAATCCATGCATGAGGATCTTGACACACTTGTCGACTACCACTCCCACCTAGCCCTTCATAACCTAGTTATTCCCCACCTTCCATCTCATTAACCATGGATCCCAATCAACCTATCACCATTCCTATAGGTGACATGGAGTTTGTACGACTCTTGGATCAGAATCCCACTGCTTTGAGCCACTACCTCACCCATGCTCTTCACTCGAGATACCTCAGATCAATTGATCTATGGCATGCCTGTATACTTATCTCCATCTCTAATGATCGCTTCCACCTCAACTCTACCTCCTACCACGGTGACCTCACATGTTTTATTCCCATTTATGTCATAACTAGGTCCCATTCCAACTTTGAATGCCACATCCACGACCTCTATTGCACCCGCAATATCCACCATACCTTCATCCACTACCTAAAACATAGCATCATCTGCACCTATTGTCTCATATATACCAGTTGCAATGCTACCACCCTTAGTGTTGGTAACCTTTACCCCATTTCAAAATTTTATCCTTTCTATTCCCCAATCTCTACCTCCCATGTCTACTAGGGTCACTACGAGTGTCCCAACCTCACATACCTACTACCAACCACCTCCTATTTTATCGATTCATTCAGTATGGATATATATCCTCTATGTCTGTCTCTCAATTCCTGCCTCCTTATTCAACACCACCATACTTCTGGAATGTCATATTCTTCATATGTCCCACAAAAACCTCCTTTCTCTCCTAGGGGGGTACCTAATCTTCACAACTTAACAATGAATTTATCAAGTTAATGATGGACAAGATATAGAAATTAGAAGCATCTATTTCTGGCTCCCATAATTCTCTCACTTATGATGAGATTTGTAATGAGCCTATTCACCCATCCATCCCCATTCACCCATATCCCCGTACATTGGGAGATGCCTTAGCTTAACTAATTTAATAGTAAGGAAGAACCACAACAACATTTGCGATCTTTCAAACATGGGTGTTACTTAATTGCCCATGATGATGCTTTAATTTTTTGAACTTTTCCCATGTCCCTAACTGGTCCAACATTGGACTGGTATAGTGGATTGCCTAGACATTCCATCTTCTCATTCAATCAAATAGCCCAAGCCTTCTTAGGATCATTTTTTGATTAATGTTGCCAAGAAGGTTACCATGAGTGATCTTTATTCTACGTGATTCAATATGACGATGGATCTAACACAGCTTTTGTCGCTCGTTGGTGTAGCCTAATCAACCAACTTACTTTCTAATTACCACAAATTGAACTCATAGAGCTTTTCACACGAGCATGTGCTAGACATGTCTCCCCTACCTTACAGGTGCAAAACTTTCGGACATTCGATGAGGCTTTCACCATGGTATGTAAGCTTGAAGTTCAGTGCCATCAAAGAGAAGAAGATATAATTACGAAACAAGAACTCCTCATTTAAATAACATGATACTTCCTCTTCCTCAAAACCTCAAACGAGTTATTCCAAAGCCAATGGAACTTCCAATGTAGTGGTAATTAAGACTGGGCCCTGCTCATCCATCCAATCATGCTAAACCTTCATCTAATCTATCACTAGTCTAAGCCTTCCAATTCAAACGAAGAACAAAAGAAATACACCTCAATTGGGGAACCATATTCATCTATTTTAAAAAATCTTATTAAAGGTAATGCCATCACCTTTCCTCCTATAAAACCACATAATGGTTTTGACCCCTTTTGTCGCATACCAGGTTGGTACAAGGAAAACGACTACTGTAACTATCACCATGTAAACGAACATAATAATAACAATTATATCACCTTTAAAAACATTGTACAAGGAATGCTCGAGAGTGGCAAGTTAGTCCTGGATAACCGTAATGTACTTGCTAATCAAAACCTTCATATATTCAAGAAACCATTCTCTAACCATTTCCCATCTAATGATCAAACTAGTAATGCCTCACATAACGAAAGTAGTACATGTGAGGTACATGTTATCTTTACTGAATTACGACTTGTTTCCCAAATATCTCCTATCCCATCTATCCAAGGAAATCCTATCCCGAAATCCTATACCTGCACAGGAACCTACTTTATCCGTTTCTCTACACATAGAGGAAATACCTTCACTTCCCTGTACACCTGCAGAGGATTCTCGCATTATCACTGATATTATTTTTCCCTTCAACTTCCCTACCTATTGAGCCACTACCAATCGTACCTCCTCCACCCATAGAGGAGTACCCATCATCTTCTCCACCTATTCTAAGATCTAAGAGATTTGTTGTTACCACTCGGTGACCATTCTCCAATCAGCCACCCAAGATCATACGGAACTACTTTCGGCTCTTTTACCTACCGAGGCTGAAGCTAGTGAATTCCCTATTTCTTAGACACATTTTACAGGAATACCCACTCACTCCACATCTTCCTCATCTACCACAGTGTCATTCTGACATTTGGCTGATTGCCTGGACTGTGTTGATAGGTCTTCACTTTGGGGGTGTCTCTTACTCCCGATCTCAACCCAAATGTAATCATCTTACATTGACACTTCTACCATTTATCTGAAGATGTTTCAACAATCCAAAATGCACATGAACATAATTCTTGATACATATTCTACTGTATCATCCTCATCTATACCCACCCCTCTACTTGCTAGCCGACATGTTCCAACATCATCTCTTGTATCTAAACCCACTATTGTTCTAGGGGTCACACCCACATCAGACCTTGTATATCCTCCTATCAGGATACACTTAACCACATCTTCCCATATACCTATTGAATCAATCCCTCAACCTAAATTAAAGACCCAACCTTCTAATCCTTACACGCACCGACCTCACCAACCACACCTTTATCACCTTCACCCCTACCATCCATCTTGTGACCCTCACCCCTCTACCTTAACAAAATCTACTCTCTCCAGGGGTAAACCTAAAAATCTCTTGACCCCTTTACCACAACTTGCATAACTCTACCTAGGTGAACCTTACATCCTTTATCACCATCTATAACTTCTTTTCCTCCTATACGACCATTACCTTCTGATACCTCCTTAATTACCTATGACATTTTCTTCCACCTCACTTATACCTCCCTCTCGACCTTCGACTAACACCTACCACTACACCTCAATTGTCCCCTTTTGTCACTCGTCCTCTCCCACCATATACCTTACCATCTACATCATGAGCTCTCCCTATACCTCTACTTAAGAAAAAGCACCACAAATAAAAACAACCATTGATTTCCAAAGAGGTGGTTAAACCTACCCCTCTTTTTGTTGATGCACCTACACCAAAGAAAGTACAATCCAAATCCCAGACTATAGCACCTCCACTACCACCATAATTGCCCAATTTTCCAACCAAACCTACTTTCACTTCACATTGTGATAAACTAGTGGGATTATATGCCACCATCCTAGCTAACCTCCCGGAAAGCTTTGCTATCACTCTCCCTCCTCTTAGACCTTACGACCCTTTTAAACCTAAACTGGAAGGGTTTGATGATACTAAAATTTACGCTTACCATCATGTGCCAGGACATGATGCTGAGAACTGTAAAGGTATAACGTTTACTGTCATTCACTTATGTCCTCTTTGACCCCAATTTTGATGACGATGACCTCCTGGATGATGAATCTATTTCACCCACACCACCTTCTTCACATCTTCCTCCTACACCTATACAAAAACCTTCCAGCTTCACAACTCATAAAGCCACGCCCGAAATTTTGAGATTAACATGGTTTACATCAGAGAACTTGCCACGCCTCCACCCAAATGTCGTTACACCCAACTAACCTCACAAGTAATTTTCTCATCTAGTAGGTTTTTTTCCTGTCGTGTCGTTATACCACTCACCCTACACATTCTCCATCTGCTAACTCCCCCTCAGATTAACATGGTACATGTCACTATATGTACACAGAAGGGTAAAGAAAAGGCAACTGACCCACCAACTAATCCTATACCCAACATGCTATTTACTCCCCTACCTAAACTAACTATCCGCAGCCCTATGCACCCCATTTCTAATGGCATCACACATCACACCATGCTCAAACAATTACATCAATCTCCCCTCAAAATGTCCTTATACAATCTCATCCAAAACTCGAAGTCACATTGTCAAGCCCTCATATAGGTCCTTTAATCTATCGAGGTTTTACCTAATGACCCCACACCTATAGTATCTATTATTACACCTCAACATGTTGTTCTTCTCTCACCAAATTTCCATCTACCTCATCACCTCCACTTATTCACCAAGTTGCTATCCTTAGCTTCTCAGATGACGAAATTTTCCCCCACCAAACTGATGACCCAGATCTTGCACTTTTCATCTCCATCCATATCGATAATATACTTGCGTCCAACATGTTATGATCAATAGGGGCACCAACATTAACATCATCTCCTCTCTACACATTCAAAAAAATACGCATACCCAACAAATGCATGCATAAACATCCAATTATGTTGTGTTCATTCAATGACGCTATCACTTCTACACTCGGAACTATCATCCTCCATGTTTGTTTGGGTCCCCGTACTATTCCCAAGTTGTTCTATGTGTTGGAAAGGGGAGTTTCAATACAATTTTTTTCTTGGCAGACCCTGGATTCATGCCATGGGTTATGTTCCATCTACTTTTCACCAATGTGTAAAGTGTTGAAACATGAAGGAACATTCATATACCATTCCAACTAACCCATCACCTTTCAAAACCTGTAACATGTTTTACCAGCCAAATGATTTCCTTGTACTTGTTAAGGAATCTACCTCCCTACCTACATCTTCTTTACACATGACCCCATCCACCAGCGCCATTCCCACCCCACCTTCACCTAAATCTTCTATTCCTACAACTGCTTTCGCTTCTACCAGTCACACCTCAACTTCGCAACTAACCGACACCTCTGCCGATCTAACTTCTAATGCTTCCTCCATTCCATCCACCAATATATCAACCATTGATCCCTTGGAAGGTGTTTTTCAATGCCTCACATATGGGGGAGTATCGCCTGTACAATTTCAATACATTCCTTACTCCACAAGAGTATGAAAACCTTCACCAACATCCTCACTATGATCACCACATAGGTGAGCGTCTCCTTTATGGTTCTCCCCAACTCCGTACCTATCTTACCTATGGGGGACTTGAAATTTCCACTTACACACCCAAACCACCATCACAAACCTGACCTTTTTTTTTTGACCTTCAGTCACTTACCAACTGCCGCTTTGCTCACACTTTCCTACACCATTGTGCTTGGAAGGGTTTCAGTTTTGGCCTTTATGAACAAGTTCGTCACACTGTTATTTCATGTACCACGTGTAAACACAATGATCGTAACGGAATCAGTTTTACTGAACTACCTACCAAAAATCCCCGTATTCAACTCATTGAAGACATTTACCCCTCTCCACCTTCTTCACCTACCCTACCTTCACCACATTCACTAACGAAGTCGATGGATCTTGAATCTATTCCTCTTACCTTTTTTCCATAAATACCATTTCCTTGGGACCTCTGACCTATCACCACAATGGTGAGGCTCCTTCCTCTCTTCCTTTCTTGTATCCTGACATGATAGGGGACAATACTCCTTCTATTAATGTCGTTCAATGTCAGGATGATGAATCCATACTCACCTACCCTGGTGCTGAAGAATCTTATATACACCAGTCGTTACCTTCTGAGACACAAACAATGTTGAATGAATTGACTATTGAAGTCAACATCCACACTCAGGATGACCCCCACATTCTCAAGATTGGCCAATCTCTGGATGCTGCTGAACAGGAAGCCCTAACTTATTTTCTTAAAAATCATAGCCATGCTTTCGCTTGGTCCTATGTTGACATGCCCGACATTGATCCCACTATCACGGTCCACAATATTGTAACCATTCCTGATGCCAAACCCTTAAAACAAAAGCTGAGGAAAATGCACCCTCGCATTGCTCTTATTGTCAAAGAATAACTTCAACGACTTCTCTCAGTTTCCTTTATCTTACCCATAGACTACCCCTAATGGATTTCTAACATCATCCCTGTCACTAAGGCGACAGGGGGACTTCACATTTGCACCGATTTCCATGATCTCAACCTTGCCTACCCTAAACATGATTTTCCTCTACCTGGTATTGACTAGTTAGTTGACCTTACCACTATCCACGAGATGCTATCACTTACAGATGGTTTCTTAGGTTATAACCCAATCTTGCTCACTCCAGAGGATCAGCACAAAACCACATTCTTTACCCCTTGGGGGACCTTTTGCTATCGAGTCATGCCTTTGGCCTTAAAAACGCTGGTACCACATATCAGCGTGCTATGACCTACATCTTCCATGATATCATACATCACATATTGGAATATTACGTGGATGATCTCTTGGCTAAATCTAAATGTCGAGCTGAGCATCTCACTGTCCTCGAAACCATCTTTGACCGCCTCATTAAGTATTGCATCCACCTTCAACCTAAAAAGTGTGTCTTCACAGTTCTCTTAGGAAATCTCCTGGGATTTATCGTTTCCTTACGTGGAATAGAAGTTGACCCTGCTAAAGTCAAGGCCATCCTTGAAATGCCTCCACCCACTAACCTTAAACAGCTCCGTAGTCTGCAAGGTAAATTGTAATCTGTTCATCGATTTATTTCCCAACTCTCTGACCGTTCTCATCCATTTCATCACCTTCTCAAAAAGGATTTCTCTTTCAAATGGGATAATGACTCCCACAAAGATTTTGAGGCCTTAAAACAATACCTTCTCCAACCACCTGTACTTATTCCACCTAAAGACAACTAAACCTTTTACCTATACATCTCTGCTACTGATCACTCTTTAGGGGCTATGCTCGCTCATTATGATGAACAACATAGGGAGTAGGTGGTTTATTACATAAGTTGTACCCTTCTGGACTATGAAACCTGATATACTCACCCTGAAAAACTTTACTTAGCCTTAGTTTTTGTTGCCACCAAACTTCGCCATTACCTACTCAACCACAAAACCTATGTTGTCACCAACACTGACCCCTTACACTTCATGTATGCTAAACCTTACCAAAATCAACGTGCCACATGTTGGATCATGCTCCTTGCTGACATAGACCTAGAATTCATCCACCAAAAATCTATAAAGGACCAGGCTATTGCTGACCATCTCACTGATGCACCTCTTTCTAGGAATCAATCTTTGAATTTTTATTTCCCTGACGGATCCATTGCCAACCTCTCTTTGGATGATGACCCTTACCAAATGAACTTATTCTTCGATGGTTCCAAATGTTAGTATGGGGCTGTTGCAGGAATTATCCTCATTCCTCTTGATGATGAACCCATGCCCTTATCATTTAAACTTGACTTCGAATGCACCAACAATATCACCAAATATGAAGTGCTCATATTGGGTCTCACGACTACCTATGCCTTAGAGGTTAAGTCCATTAATACTTTGGTGATTCTCAACTTGTAGTCAACCAATTCAATGGTGTTTATCAGTGTCATAATGAAATACTTTAAGAATACAAACATTATGTCAACATCATATTGACTACCTTTGACTGCTATAAAATTCAAATTATTCCACGATCCACCAATAAATTTGTGGATACCATGGCCTATCTCGCTTCCGAAATACCCGATTCACCTGCCGCTTTAGACATCTTTGTTACCGTAAAATGCATACCGAGACCTTCTTATAAATCTTGTTGTGTTAACCTCATCCGAACTACCCCACTAAACACACAAGACCTTTGGTATAAACAGCTTGCGGACTACCTTTCCCTTTATATATTACCTCCTGATCTCACACATAATGGACAACGTGCCTTTCTAAAAAAGGCCTCTCGTTATGTCATCATGGGTGGCCTTCTCTTTAAACGAGGCTTTGACGGTATTCTCTTACGATGCCTCACTAGCTCTGAAATCCATTATACCATTAAAGAAGTTCACGATGGCATATGTGGAGGTCACTTTAGTGGCCTTGCTGTTGCTAAGCGCATTCTTCACCTAGGCTGTTTTTGGCTGAACCTCAATCATGATTGTTACAACTACATTAAGCATTGTGTAAAATGCCAACAACATGCCAATCTTCATCATACACCTAGTCATGCCTTACAGGTCACTCGTGACCTTTAGCCCTTCTCTCAATGGGGTTTGGATCTTGTCAGAGAGATCAATCCCCACTCTTCCCTAAGACATCAATGGATCATCACTGCCACTGAATATTACACCAAATGGGTTGAATCCGTACCCCTCATCTCCACTAAAGCTGAGAAAATATGTGAGTTCATCAATCATCACATTATTTTTCACTTTAGTGCTCCGCATCATCTTATCACCGATAAAGAAAAACAATTCAAAAACAAAACTCTACAGAAAATTTACGACGCCTTCGGTATCCAGCTTAGCTTCTTCTCACCATATTAGCCATAAACCAATGGCCAAGCTGAATCCACCAACAAAACCCTAAACAAAATTCTTATGAAAGTGGTTAACGATACTGGGAAGGATTGGCATACGCAGATTCCTTTCACTCTTTGGGCATACCATACTAGTATTCACACCTCCACCGCTGCCACTCCCTTTTCTCTGGTCTATGGTACCGAGGCTGTTTTACCACTCAAAGTCCAAATCTTGTCTCTCTATATCTCTCTTCAAGATATGCTTAATGATGATGACTTTTGCCAAGACCATTTAGCACAACTTGAGTTATTAGACGAACATCGTCTTCACGCTCTGGAACATCTCCAAGTCTACCAAACACGCATCAAGCGTGCCTATGACAAACGTGTCCATGAACGCACCTTCAAGGTAAGTGATCTCATCCTTAAGGAAAATCAACACGTAACCAAAGCATAAAAAAGAAAACTGGGAAAATTTGCTCCTAATTGGCTTGGACCATACATCGTGACCCATGACTATAGATCAGGTGCTTATCACTTGTCTTCGCTTGATGGTAAGCCCAAACCTGAGCCCCTTAATGCCTTGTATCTTCGACCATTATATTGTTGAATTCTAGTCCTACATCACTATTTATCTAATTCATACTCGTCCCTTGAGTGCCATTTACCTTTTTCTTTTCCACATCTCATCTCTAACGACTAAACAAGAATCATGTGGTTACCCATCACCCTTTTCCCTTATCTTAAATATGTGCACCATGGCTCTGCACATGGCATGATTCTCATGGATACTTTTTGTCTTCTTTTAGATGAGATCCCATGGTCGTTCACCCTTACCTTCTCAACAAGAATCCAGTGCTTTGTTATAGTCTCATCCATGACTTAAAAGCTAATTTTTTTTTTCAAAAATAGGGGATTAACTCCTTGAGTCAAACTTCCAATATAAAAGATGACTCCCTCAAAAAGACATCTTCCACCTTCAATTGTCGCTATAAGTAGACTTATCCCTCGAAAGACAGCTATAAAAAGCTCACAACTCTCTACATAATCCTCCCAAAAAGAGGACTATTTTTTCTCAAAAATCAAAATTCAGAAGCTTCCCAAATCGATCAGCTTCGCGAAGACCTCAATGAGACATGTATTCATCCGTATAGACTTCTCACATCAATCGGTCTATCTGAAACGTCAAAAGAAAAAGAAAAAGAAAAGTCACCTTTTTCGTTATGGACTTGCCTATTGTGATCTTGGCTCTGTTTCCCAAGGCATTTTACTTCCCATTTTATGACCCAATTACCTTCACCTCCTTACCCATTGTCCCTTCACCTCATACTGCCTCAAGGGACCTACTCAACCTATGACATTTGGTGATTATGTGACTATTCTTCACCTTTAGAGTAATCAATCATGTAATGTCTTTAGGGTCTTACGTTCACTAGCCTATCTGTAGATGTGTTTCATACGTATTGATCCTTGCCAATTGGGTGGATTTCTTTCCCTCTCTTATCTTTTCTCTTCTTCATTACCTTTTGATCTTCCTATATAGGAATAGATCCTCGACACATGTCTTTTGGGATTTTCTTCCCACACCTCAAATGACCTAAAATCACCCATACCTACCTACCTATATTCCACCTAACCTAATCGATCTTGACCTAATCATACCCATGGCCTGGAATCAACACTACCTATCAACCTAAAATCACACATACCTATTTACCTATATTCTGCCTAACCTAATCGACCTTGACCTAATCATTCCTATGACCTCGAATCCAACCTAACTATCAACCTCACTACCTATTCTTCTATCTTCTCATATTCTTCCCTAGATTATGGGAGAACTACATCGGTCTAAGGTCCCTTTTCGCCGGGACTATGTAGGCAGCACTTCTAGGGCATGGGGTCCTGGAGGGTTAGCTTGACCACTCTTTACCCTAACCATTTGCCCCACCTATACCTGATTTCCTGTTTATATCAAAAATATCGACATCTAAACCATATACTACATAACTTTTACCACTTATATTATTTCACATTTTCATACATAACCATTATTTTCCACATTTTACACCATCTCATGCATTTACATTGCCATTTGTTATCAAAATATTGAAATGAACATCCATGCCTAAACATACGTGCCTCCACCATGCCTAAACCAACCTGACTCAATCCATGCCTATCACCTGACTCGATCCATGCCTACCAACCTGAATCAATCCATGCTTATCACCTGACTCGATCCATGTCTAACAACCTGACTCAATCCATGCCTAAAACCTGACTCGACCATGCCTAAAATAACTTAACTCAACCATGCCTAACCAACCTGACTCGATCCATGCCTAAACTGACTTGACTCCATCATGCCTAACTCACCTAATTTCCACCCCTATCAAACCAACAAACCCATATCTCATCTAATACAAAGTAACAAATCCACATCTTATCTAACACAAGCCATAAACCAATATCTCATAAACACATAAACACATCAAAAAATACCATGTATCTCATCATATAAATCCATAACTGTGTATCTCAAAATACATGCCCGTCTCATCATGGCCATCATCTAAAAAAAAAATGTCGGCACGTAGGCCGATATATAATACAAAATGTCATCGGCACACAGGTCGATCTCATATATACAAAAGAATGAATGAATCAATACAGAAATATTTGGCATGCAGGCCGGTATCATGTACAACACAATAATCACTACAAAATCTCTTCAGCACGTAGGTCGGTCTCATATATAATACATACAAAAATGACTCGGCACGTAAACCGGTCCACAGCAGGTCACTGTGTCTCTCCCGACCCCTCTGTCGCACTTGTCTGGGGCCCGGCATCTACCTCACCTCCTATTGATGGCCCCTCACCTGGGGTTGTCCTCTACACACTAGTGACCTCACCATGACCATGTCCCTGGGCTCACCGACCCCCTGTACTCTCCACACTGTGAGTGCGGCATCTGGTCCTCTCACTGGAGGCCTGCTATGCTCTGTACTCAGCATAAAAGGGAACATCTAGCCCGACAGCTAACAAATGATCTCGGTAATATTGTGCCTCTCTTAGGGAATCTCTGAACCTGGCCATGGGCACTTTCTGTGGAGGTGTCATGGATCCCACTACCTATGTGAGCACCTGTATAATGGGACCCTGTCCCTGAACTTGCACTGAGCCCTATGCTAGCACTAGAGCCTGATTCAGCCCTAGATTCTATGCCTATGATTGTATCTGGGCCTGCAGGGTAGTAATTTGTGCTTGTGCTGCTATAAACTAGCTTTGCAGACTCACAACCTGCCCCTGCATTGTGGCCAACTGGCCCTATAAATCATGCACCTGTGCCTGTAGAGCGGCCATCTCCCCTCCATCTCTACCTATCGCCTCTCCATCTCCATCTCCCCCTACCTCCACCTACACAGGTACCTGTCCCTACCTTACCTGAGCCTGCAACATAGCTATCTGGGCTTGTAAAATAACAACCTGTGCCTCTGAACTTGTAAGCTTTCCCTGCATGATCCCAAGCTGCATCACCAAAGTAGCCACCTACCCCTTTAGGGTGTCTCTCTAAAATGTGATGGTGGCTAAGTCTAACTACCCTGGCCTCGGTGGTACAACTCTCAACTATGCTGCCCACCACTGCCTGTACCCATCTATAACCCCAACATCATCAATTTGTACATCTACATGCTGCTCCTCCTGCCTAGTTGGCATTGTGGGTCGTGGTGGAGACATAGGTCTCTCCATATCATCTCTCTGGTACTGAGGGAATGGAGGCGGTACACCCTGGACCAATCCAAACTGGCATCTAACCCGCTCTATGGGTATCTGCTCATGCTCTCAGGCTCTCCTCCCCTCTATCCACAGATGTATCTGTAGCCCAGCTAGCTCTGTGGCCATCTGTCTGTATGCGGGGAAGTCCACATATGGCCTCCAAATGATGTCCAACCCGGAAAGCCCCTCCAAAAACCTCATGTAATAAGCTACATCATGAGTAGCTCTGGCACCTCGGGCCTCTCCCATGGCCGGTACCCACCGCTTATACCCCACTCTCAAAACTCTCTGTGGGAATGCATCTACCCAGGGCATCCCCACTGGTCAAACACAAACAATGTGCTTGTATGCCCAGCAATGTAGTAATACGACATAGTAGATGTTGAACCTCTACAGTCACCCGTAGGCCCATAAATCTCTATACACCTGCATCAGAAATGTAGGTGCCCATGTGAACCATGTCTGTTGTATCATCATGTTATGGAGGACTCCCATCAGTGACCTCAGGAATCTCCCCCCCTCTACATCTGGCAGTGCGAAGCAGCACACTGCCTCCATAAAGAGTACAACTAACCACATCTCCTCTGGATGAGCTCCATACATCACTCCATAGCTCATGCTAGCGCTATGGAATGTCAGATCTACTACACCCTCACCAAAAATGGGTGCTAGTAACTCCTCAGACACCTCTGAAGAGATGGAATAAACCTGAGCCCCAAATATGGGCAACCGCAGGATCCTGTAGACGTCCTCCAGGGTGATCGTCATCTCACCCATCGGCAAATGGAAGGTGTTTATCACCGAGTCCCATCTATCAATGAGGGAGACCATAAAACTCACCTCCCAGACTACATGCGGTAGCACCTCACCCCTATCAACCACACCTCTGCCACATACTGCCACTTTTCCTGCATCATGCTCACACATACTGTCAATAACAAGGGCGGCACCTAGGCCCTCATCCGCATCTCGTCTCAGGCCTGCATCCCGCAAAAGCAATATATTAGTCCACATTCCCAACTTACCTTATTTTTACCCCACATCCTGACCTAATCTCTTTCCCCACCCCCATCCCGTTGGCCTTATCACTCACCCAAACCTTTCTAACCTAACCCTCACCCAAACCTACCCAAACCCATCCACCCAAACCTACCTACCCAAACCCATCTACCCGAACCTATCTACCTTATCTATCTACCCTACCTACCTACCCAAACCCATCCACCTGAAACTATCTACCCTACCCTCACCCGAAACCACCTGAAACTCTTACCCACCTACCCTACTTTCTCACCCTAAACCCTTCCCCTCTCACCTAACTTCTTTCCAACCCTACCCTTACTCTCTTCCCTTTTTTATCCCAATTTGCACTTAGGATTAACCAATCCTAGTTATCCCCGAACCGACCATGGTCTCCCTTTTACCAGCACCAGTCACTACCCACCGATGTTAGCCACAAGTCGACCGATGTCGGTCACTATCGTGCCACCCGCCCTAACTTCCCAACCCTACTTTTTCCCTTCCTAGTTATTCTACACATCTAAATCCCTCCTTACACCACTCATTATTCCTATATTACCCTTTTTCCCTACCCCCTACCCTTCCCCATTCCCATTGCCCCCTTTTTCCCCTTAGTTTCAAAAAATTTCCCCCCTAACCCCCATTTTTCACATTTTTTATATTTTTCCCAAATTAACTCACAAATCAATAACAAGGGTTTAACTCCTACTTGATCCCACTGCCACCGTCGTGGTGGAACCTCTAGCCTCCACACCGATCCTCTTGATCCCTCTCCAACCTCCGCCATCCTCAAATGACCTCCAACTCTCTCCACCACTCACCTCGCTCGATCCGATCTCGTGGGCCCACCTCTCGCCCACTCAATCTCGCTTATTTGGCTCGCCCATCAATTTCTCTGCCATACTCTTTTGTCCTCTTCCTCTTTTCTCTCTTCTTGTCCTTTTTCTTCTCTTTAACACTACACAAATGAATTTTCAAACGCGGGTTTTCCACTTTGTATACCCTGCCTGACTCAACCAATGTCTGTTAACCCTTGACCGATGTCAGTCTGATGCCCTAGACAACCACCATCGGTTCCTTTCCACCATCATCGATTCATACTGACCACAATCAGTTACCCTACCTACTCGTTTCCCTCACATTGACCTCATTCTCCTTACCTCATTTTTATTTTTCCTCCTCTACACCTACCTGGACCACTTTACCTTCTTCTCTGGCCCTCAACCTTCTTTAACCTCACCTCATTAGTTGATTGGCATCTCCTTATTTTACCCCTACCTCGGCCTTACCCATGTTGTGATCTATCTACCGGGACCCGAAAACCTGTTGGTGACCTTTGACCTCATGTGTTCGCTATACCTTGTAGCATTGTTACCTGTGTTGATTGACCTAATGACCTTACCTTGCCTATTGTCGTGCCCATTTATCCTGACCCTACCTTTAGTGTACCGGAGCATACCTAAACGTTCATACACCTCACCTACATTGTGTTTCTTGACCTTATCCTATACCTTGGCTACTGAAATCACTTCAACATTGTTTGGATAAACCTATTGACCTTAGACAATGTAGATTTTACAAGCTCTTCATCCTGGTACCGTGTTGCAAATTATACATGTGCGTGCGTTCAATTTCCACTACCTTTGACCTTGGCCCGTTTACCTGTTTCCATTAATTGCCTAATTTTCCCTTTACTCCTTTCCCCATTTTTCACTTTTCTTCTTCACATCCACTTTTATCAACCCACTCACCGATGTGTTCTTCCACCTCATCAGTTCCTGGTTTGAGGGGGATCACCCTCATTCCCACTTGGGGTAACCACACTCTATTCTTGTTCACGTCGCTTACCAATACAAGCTACGCAACAAGAAGGGGAAAAATGTAGACACCAAAATCATGTTGTAATCACCTTGGTCCCCTACCATACCCTTAAATTACTTCCTCCTCCTCAACACCTTATCACCTACCTCCTACACCCCACACATGTTAATTTAATTACTTTAATTAAATTAATGCCATTTACCTCCATACATATTAATTTAATAATTTTAATTAAGTTAATGACATTTTACCCACACACACATTAATTTAATTATTCACATTAAATTAATTCACTACCCTCACACACCTATTTAATATAATTAACTTTATTAAATACACTTTACCTAACCACCCCCATCATTTGACCCATTAACCTAAACCCTAAACCAATGGGCTAAATACAACATAACATTAGACCCATTCCCTCACCTCACATTAAAAGCCTCCTAAGGTCAGTTTTCGCCCCAAGGAAAAGAAGAGACCCTTATCAAATGGCGGAACAACTCCCCAAGCAACTTTTGAACAACCTGAAATATCTTTCCCAAACCGACGTCGGTTTACCCTAAACCGGTGTTGGTTCACCCTAAACTGACACCAGTTATACTAAGATGGACCAAATGGCCTATTTAGACCCATCTACAACTTTGTAATACGGGTTGTTGTTGGTTGGTTTTGTTGGAAGGCTTATGATCTCGAGTTCAATCTCTTTAGGCATGACAGCAGAACGAAGATTGGTTTGTGATCAACAAAGGCAACCAAATACACTGGCACAACAGTGAAACTTTCTTCCCAGCATTCTCCAACGCAGTAACTTCTTCATTATCCTTCAGACCTGTACCTCATAGAAAAGTAAGTATCCTCCCTCCATTTGTTTCATTTTCTTATCATCAGCTGTAGTCTTTGTGGTAAAGGAAACTAGTCTTTTACTCTCTGTCCATTCCCTCTCTCCAGCTACAACCACCTTCCATACCCAATCATCTTAATACTTGGCCCAATTCCATATTTTGACCTCCTCAGTAATCTCAGACTTTCATAACATATCTACATACCCTCTGTGATCAATCCCCACCTTCTATCCATTCCACTTTTACCCCAAAAATCCAAAAACCCAGACTGTGTGATTCAACCAGCCCCAACTTAACCGTCATCGGTTCTCTTTAATCGTCACCGTTTACAGTCAAACCGTCATCAGTTACAGTTAAACCATGGTCGGTCTCTGTGTCACCTAATTTCTACCAGAATAACATCTTGTTTCTAACATATACCTATTTAAACACCTATTTGACCTTCAGATTTGTATCTAACCTAGCCTATTAGCTCATATTCACCTATAACCAACCTACTTGACCTCTGGATCTCAATCTAGCCTAGCCTGCTAGATTAGATCTAACCTATTGTGTTTTGTATGAGATACCTAAATCATATTACACTACAGTAGGACAATATTTACTTTATTTCAGCATTGAATTGTTTTAAATAGTGGACTAACAGCCATCTAGGAAGTATCGTACTTCTAGGATCTAGCATATGCTAGGTAGTCCACTGCATATATTGTTTAACTCTCTTTGGTGGTCTTGTTTTGATTCTTATACAGGTAGTTTGTCCTAGCCAAAAGCAAGGTCTCACAATCACTTTGATTCGGAATTCAGATACGCGCGCATACAACCTTCAACCATCCCAAACCATGTATTCCTCTTACCACCTCTACCTTATCTATTTCGTCAAGTACTTCTCAGAAAACTAAGAAACCAGGTGAAACACTATGATTCTTGATAGAAGACGAAGTATTTTTTTGAATATTGAGGCTAATGATTGATAAGATTAAATTTGAGAATAGAATATAGTTGTTTCAAAAAAGGGGTTTACCTTGATGAGGAAGAAATTCAACTAACTAACTAGATGTGCAAAAAGGTTGCTCTAAAGGGAGTTTGATACAAAAAAAGGTCTGGGCCACTTTACATTTGATCAATGCATGAACCTGGAGAGCTTGGAATTGTCACGAGTGATATTGAAGGTTGGATGTTGGGAATGAATTCAGATTCCGTGGGCAAGAGTCTGAGCTAGTTTATATAAAATTGATTTCATTTCAATTGATCACCTCCTATCCACACCAATCGATGTTGATTGTGGGATTTACTTTCAAACATTTATTTTTGTGGGGTTTTCAATTTTGTAATGGCTTAATTATTTTTAGTTTGTGGGAAGGGTTGTTAGGTTTTTTGGATTATTTTGTTTTATCAATTTGGGTTTGTTTTGTGGTTGCATGTGGTTACAAGTGGTAAATGGGTAAATGTAAGTCGGTAGAAAGTGAAAATGACCATGTGGAATTATGAGGGGGTTTCTTAGAGCACGTACGCACCTATGGGAATTAGGGTGTCCTAATTATGGTGTCTACACTGGATGTATTTGTAACTATATATGTCTGACATGATGGAAAATCAATAAATTATTTTTACCCCCTATATTTTACTCTAGACTATGTCATTTGTATCTAAACCTTTACTAAAAATATATAAATTCCTTTAAGAATTAGGTAATACTGATTATTTTTTGTGAATTTTCCCTAGGGCAAAAACATTTTATAATGTCCATAACATACCACGGTTTCATCCATTTGTGAAATATCTTTTTACCGATGTAAATTTACTCCTTATTATGTATATGTTCCTATTTCTAAGGATCTAATCCATGTGGAAAATTGTGTTTGACTTCTATAATCTATAAGTATTGTTCGTATATGTATAATATGCCCTGGTGAATTCCCCCTTTTTTGAAACACGAGATATGATAATAGAGCACACAATTCAAAATATATGATGTGTACCCATGTTAAAAAAGTCTGATAATCTATGTTTTTTTTAATATTGGCAAATAGTTTTTTGAAAGGGACTATACCCTTGAATACAAAATAAGGCCTATAAGCTGGAATAAGAGAGAGGAGTAGAGTAGCTGTAGCGCAGATCAAGAGTTACAAAAAATACCACGTAACCCAGAAACAGCTACACAGAGAAGACTTAACAGCAAAACAACGGCAAAAAAATAGCAAGATGACAGCCAAGAAACAGTAATATTAACAAAAAAGAGCAGCAGAAGTATCCAGGACTACTTCTTGGCCGCTTGATCAATGCTGATCTTGACTTTTTTCCAAGCTTGAAACATGCCTAACGCGGTCATCTGAGCAGCATCCATCTTATCAAGCTCCTCAATGGTTCTCTTGCTCTCTTTATCATTGCCCCAAAGCGCTGCCGGGACACTGCTTAGATTTGAAACACTCTTGGCATGACCCACGATAAACTCCTTGATGGCCCTAAAGGCTGCAATATTGCAGTCATGTCTGGTCTTAGCCTTCCCAAGGCGGGAGTCTAAGGAGGTTAGCTTTTTGTATATGTCATCAATCTGACTATTGCCAGTGCTCCCTTCCCCCTCCATGCTTTTTTTGCCTTTTTGTTTGGCAAGGTTTTTGACCTCAACCTTCAGCAAATTAATCTCTACCTCTAAGGCCTCCAATTTCTTAGAAGGGTTATCCATCTGTGCCTCCCGGGGACTGGCACTTCTAATGTTCAGCAGATCACGAGCAATATCAAGCTCAAGAGGTTCATCCCCCACAGCAGCAGTCTCAAGATTGAGTCTCCTAGAAGCCCTAGTGACTCGTTTAGAGGTAGAGGCAAGGTGGGTGGCAGGGGCAGCCGCAGGAGGAATAGAAGGAGAAGCATGAGCAACCGGCATGGGGGGTAGCAGCACCAAAGGCGGGGGCCCAGCAGGGGCAGCAGGGGAGACAGGACTGGCGGCAGCAGAGCCCATCAAAGGGGAGCCGGGCTGGGAGAGTAAGGGAGACCGGGATACTTAAGAAGACAGAGCTTGTGGATAAGCAGAATAAGCCCTTGGTGTAACGGAACCGCCCGAGTATGTCTCTGGAACTCCAAAATGGAGTGCTCAAGAGAGCTTAACAAATAGTGCGGGAAGCAAACCAACCTATTTCTACGGAAGTGGTTCAAAAAGACAAGGTGCTTAGTAGGGACAGTAACAAACCTGCCTTCCAAGGAGATGAAGCGAATCATCATGCGGGTGACTTCATCGTACGGGGGTGGAATTGAGCTTACAAGCAGGCCCGCAGTGCTGAAAATAAGCTTCTCATCCTCCTCCACAAATCTTCTTTCTTCAACCTCTTTGATAACCCTCTTGTTGAAGAAGCGGTACCCTTCCAGGCTAAGGCCAGTCGCTTCAGCTATGAGCTCTTCATTGATAAGAATTTTCTGCCCCCCATAGTCGACTGTCCTCCCATTCCATTCCTTGGCAAAGCGAACAGAGATGCTTTGATCATGCCCTTGCATCCTTTCAATAAAGTTGGTGAAGCCGCCAATGCTAAGAATGTTCCAAAGCTCCGTGTTTTCTCTCCAGTCAGGGTCCGCGCACGGCTCAATTTGACAAGGTGGCCCTCCCATCTTCACTGTGATGTGTTGGTTACAGCAATTTCCAGGATACCTTTGAGCATGAAGAGTATTACGATTCTTGCTGTTGAAGGTCGCATAAAAATAGGAACTATAGCCGTTAGTCTTCTCACGAACGGCTGTGTGATTGCTGTTCTGAGCCTGCAGGAAGTCGCGCGTGAAAACCCCTTCCCTATCAGCTTTCACCTTGTAGTTATCATCGGTTTTCGTGGAGCTTAGCATCCGGATATCAACAGCTATTGTACCTCCCGCGTGCGCGATTTTTGAATCCAGATATCTCCACTTGAAGTTCCTTAAAAAAATCTTGCTATTATTTGAATTAAATATCATTTGCCACGCCATATACTTTAAAGCAGCACATGTGGAAGAATTTATGGATTTGATTTCCTCCAAAGATTAAGGCATATCTCTAGAGAATGTTTGCATGTGAAGGTCCGCATGGATGCTGTTGTGGAGCTGATTAGGGATACTATCCTTATCCCATGTAAGGTGGTTATTTTTTCCATTATTAGTATCCTATTATTGTAAAATGGATTTGCATAGTGGATACCATGATGAACAAAGAAAGAAATATGAAAAAATAAACAAGAAATAATAACAAAGTCAATAATGTATTAGAGAGGCAAGCACAAAGGAAAATAATTATATAAGTAATATAACACGAGAAATAACATGTAAAAAGGGTCATATCGAGGCATATAACCCATAAGCAAGGGTCACTGAAGTGTCACAATAAAATTGCAATGAAGTCACACAAGCTACATGCAATAAGTGAGTATGCATATACAAGAAATATCACACAAAATAGAAGCATAAAGACACAACACGGGACACAAAAAGTGTTTCAAGAAAAATTAAGGCAATAGGCCAGCTGAGAAGAAATCAAGGTCTCAGAAATGAAGCAAAAAATATACTAGAAATAAAGAAATTAAATCAAAAAGTAAAGAGTAGTAAAAAGATACATATAACAAGATGAGTTAACTCTACACAAGACACGTGTTATTCGTAATAGTATAAAAGATAAAATATTAACAATATAAGTAATTGAGAATAATGAGGAAGTGAAAGTATTATGATAAAATAAAATAACCTTATTAGTGTGGAAGATACCCCAAATAATTATTCATTAAGACGGGGTCTAGCCTACACTGTTTTGGTATTTTCCTATAATAAAGCTCACTAACCTAATGACTGCAACGAGAAATAACATGTAAAAATGGTCATATCGAGGCATATAAATGTAAGCATGGGACACTGAAATGTCACAATAAAATTGCAATGAAGGCACACAAGCTGTATGCAAGAAGTGAGGATGCACATACAAGAAATATCACACAAAATAGAAGCATAAAGACACACGCATGGGACACAAAAAGTGTTGCAATAAAATTAAGGCACATAGGCCATGCACAAGAAGAAATCAAGTGCTCAAGAAATGAAGGAAAAAATATAGCTATAAATAAATAAATTAAATAGATAGCGAAGAGTAGTCAAAAAGATACATATAACAAGATGAGTTAGCTCTACACAAGACATGTGTTATTCGCAATAGTATAAAAGATAGCATATTAACAATATAATTAATTTAGCATAATGAGGAAGTGAAAGTAATTATGATCAAAGCACCTTATTAGTGTGGCAGATACCCCTAAATAATTATTCATTAAGAAGGGTCTAGGCCTACACTTGTTATTGTGTATCAGTTTGTGTATTTCCTGTATAAATCTCAATATACATCATGAATATATGTGCGTACAGAGTGTATAGAAAATATTATATTTAGCAAACTAATATGACAAACAAAGTAGGTAAAAAATAAAGAGATGAAAAATCAAGTCAAATGTAGGTCCTAATTTGGTAGTTTTTCAAATATCTAATTTTTTTTATTATGTAATTCTTTGAATGGTTTTGTATTTTTAAAATTAGCTATGTATAGGAAGGAGGTAGAACAAGAACTACCATATGAGTGTATAATAATGAGGTAGGGTAGGCCCATAATTTAAAGGAGGTGTGGGCCTCAAATGTGTCATGGTAGAAATATGATCATGTTAAACCTACGAAGTAGTCATAGTATATGTCACAGGAGACCTAGGAGGAGGCCTATGAGGGTGAGGAGATAACCCTTTAGATATAAAAGGCTTGCACTGTAAATGTGTTTTTTGTAGTTTAGGAATAATAATTTTTTATGTAAACTCAGGATATAAGAAATGTATAGCATACCACCTAACCATGACGAGGGCAAAAGGATTAGCAATACATGGAATAAGCACAAGTGTATGATTAATGGGAGCATATAAACCATCAGTAATTAGTATGGAAAAAGAAATATTATTAGCACAAAGATCATCAATGGTACTAGAAGCAATTGTAACAATTTCTAGAGTAATAAAGAGTAACATATGAACCTATGACTATAGGATATGTGTGAAAGACTTGTGTCACGAGGCTTTCTTGTATCAAAATTAGAAAGAGGGATAGACACAACACTAATAAAAATTAAAATGTTTAATATAGAATAAATGTAGGCTTTCTCAATGTGTCATATGTAAGCCTATTTAAATCCATAAAAATGGACATATGAAAACTGTGAGGGGGGATTGATTTCCCTTGAAGATATATGCACAACATATGTAGCAACGGTAGAAATAGTCGAGGTAGGAAATGATATAAAATTATGGATTAAGGTCCTAGCACCATATATATGATCAACATGAAGGTTGTAATGAAAACCATTTGTAACAAGCATAAAATAAAAATTTGTATCATATGTAATATAAGAAATATAAAAATAATCGATTCTATCCTTTTTCATATCATTAGATGGAGACAAGCTTGCACAAAGCAATATGTGTAAAATACATAGACATTGTAAAAACTTTAAGGGGGATATGGGTTACCCCTAAAAATATAGGGATCATAGAAGTAGAAATAGTGGATATATTCATAGGATATGAAGCACTAGATATATGTTAAAGTATAACATCATGAACTAGGGGTATAACACCACTTGTAGAATTGAAAGACGCCTCGTGAATAGTAGTTGCATGAAAATCAATTATAACAAGAATAGGTGAAGCAAGTGCATCATGTGAAATATTTTCAATATTTTCTATCACAATAGGATTAATATGTTTAGTGTAGTTAGTTTTCACATCATCATGTATAAGGGAAGTATCAAAGATAGGAGTATCATGTCTAATTTCACATTAATTTTGTAACATTGTCCATAGTAAAACTATGTTTGCGTGTATCATTTGTTATTCCATTAATTGTATCATATCCCTTTTTTGACACAATATAAAGACTCATTACCAAGGTTTTTCACTTTATTATGTATAATAGGAAAGTGAGTATCTATCCAATATCATCCAAATTATCATTAAGATCATCATCACAATTATAACCATCATTAAAATTTATATCATATGTATGCTTGATACTATGTATAACTAATATATCACAAGCAAGGGGATACCTAGAGGGAAGAGGAGTCATCTAGTTTAGAATCAATTTCATGACATAAAGCATGATTGGAAAAGTGTGCATATTGGAGGTCCACATTAGGACAAGTATCTATTTATGGGAAAAATTTATTAAGGTCATGTTCAAGTGATGGGTTTATTTTGATGAACTCGTAAAGAGATATTATACTATAGGATAGGATAGGACCTGAAATGTGATTTTTAGAAAAAGTGATATTTTTCAATTTAGTAAAACAACTATTTCTAAAAATAGAAGATGAATTTTATAAAAACAAGATAGGTATTTTAGGATCTAAGTATTGTAAACAAAAACCTCTAAGATATTTTGAAATATTTGTATATTTTTCTAATTATGCCCTTATTACTAAAAATAGTAATTTATAAAATTCTAAAATTATGCTAAAAATTATGACAAACAAAAATAGGTATTCGTTTAATTTATCAAAATAAAGAAAAAAAATCAAAAGAATTTGAAAATATATTTGTTATTATTAATATATGCCATGAAAGGTGTTTTGACCAATAAGAAACCCTAAAAATAGTCCCAAAGGGAAGAACCAAGGATGGAACCCTAAGGGAAAATCAGTAGGGCATAAAATAAATAGGAATATGAATACCAACCCTAGAATATTAAAAAATATAAAAACCTTAGGATGTGAGGCAAGGTGGTGATAGATCAAAATGTGAGTTCACTAAATGTTTACGCCCTTAAAATATAAATAGGAACAGTTAGGATGTAAATAATGTTACATGTTGATTATTCTGGTTAACTAATAAACATTAATTTACAAAAATTAGAATAAATATTTTAATATGATAAAAGATGGTATAACGATAGAATGATTTCCTAAAATTAAGAAGGGATAAATATTTATATGTGTAGAGGTACATAAGTGATCTAGGAGTACAAATTGGATGAAATTGCTAATATAAATATGGAAATGCTTAATTTTTAGAGTTGATCCTAACAAGTGCTCCTGTATAGAATTATACAAATCTTGATGAGGCATAGTATAGTTTGGTTCCTCTTTGTATAATTTTGGACCTACAAATGATATATCTCTATAACTTCACCTACCTTTCATTAGTCTGGAAATGGTTTGTGATGTCTATCATTAGATCTCGTATACCTTCAACACAAATAATAACCTAAATAAATACAAAAGTATATATATCTGCAACAAACTTCATCAAAGATTAGATTAAAAAATTATAAATCCATGTGTGAGTGAGTCTAGACTGAACTTGGCACTCAAGACCCGATGAACCAATCTAGGCATTGCACTACATCCCCTCAAACAAGATCAAACCTCATGTATTTCTCTTAATGTTGGTGTAAGTAGTGTATGTAACATAAGTGAACCCTCTTATGTCTCTTAACATAATGATAGTGAGTGAATCAATAGATAGTTACCAAAAAAATATGGTTTTGTCATATGAAGCCCACCATTAATTTATTTAGTAGTGTGATATGATGTTCTTCATATGATAATATTGATCCCCTTTGTCTATTAAGACCTTTCAAAATTCTTAGAGTGACTTTATTTTTCTAATACATGGCTATATAACCTTTACATTTTTGGCAAAATATAACCCTAGAAAGCCAACAACAGAAAACTATCAAGAGGAAGAGAGACTCGTGATCTATGGTTTTAGTTCTTCAAACCTATGTGGTGGTTATTATAAAGGATGTGCAATTACTTTTGGAATATTTAGAATATCCTTGAGTTATTTAGTGTTTATAATATTCACAATCGTTTGTTCTATAATAGGAGTTATTAAGAGTGTCAAGTGAGTTATGAAGTACATTTGATTTTCTTATATAGCAACCAAATGTTATATATGGTGGGAAAATCAAGTCTAATATTATTACTACACAATATGTGGAAACCCAACCAAAAATTTAAACAAGATCTTTATGAAGGAAAGAGGAATGAAAAGCGTGAATCTTTTAACCAATATATAATTATAAAATAGAAGCATAGGATATAGAAAAAGGTTTTATCCTAGGAAAACCCTTTTAGGTAAAAAGATCTAACAAACATATATCTTTCTTACTACACATAATCTAACCCAACAATACAACAAAATATAAGAATTTTTTCACAATACTTCATTATTCCACATCCAATCCTTTTGCACAACTATAATATTGATTTAGAATACTCTGCAATATCCAACGCATAATGTGTGTAGTACACCGACATGCATACACAAATTTCCTATGTAATATAATGTGTTTTTATCACATTATTTTTTACGCTTCATCCTAGACCTAGTTATATATTTATAGAAAAGTAAAAACAAAAAATAGTTATACAACCACTTTCTATAATTAGCTCTTAGTCATACATATTCTCAAATCATGCACATGTTTTAGAACAACTAAATTATTAGTTTGATAGAGAATCAAAAGATTCCATCTAATTTCCTCCTAATCATCATTACCATGTAGGCTAACATCTCTAGTTCAGATGAAATATTCTCACCAACTCATAACAATTGTTATCTTTAGTTATTTTTATCCGAACCAATTGTTATCCAATGTTTTTCAACTCTACCCTACATTGTAAAGTAGCTCCCACTATGCATTAGTTTTGTACACAATTCATCTTATGCGTCTACACCTCCAGAGAATATACCATAATGCTCGAGTACCCATATGGTTGTGAGCATGCCTTTCATCTAAATGCATGTAAGTATTCACAACCCTTATATTGCACATAAGGGTTGTCCATTGGTTGTTCATTTTTGTAATTGTGAAGAGTGTTTTGGATGAAAAGCAAGAATATTTATTGGTTTGTTTGACACATGTTTTTTGGAAGGGCTTATACCCTTGCAAATATTTGTTGGTATTTTTTATAACCATACATTATTTTTTTTATCATTTTTCTTGCAATCTAACATTTTTCAAGATTTAAATTCATTCTTCTACAATATTTTTCTTTGTTTTTATGTTTTTATACCAAAAGAAGAAAAAATAATTCATGAGATTCTTTTAATTACTATTTAAGAGCTTGTTAGATATCTTATGGTTTGGTTTTCTTCATTTAGTTTCTTTGTAAAAGAATGAAAAGGAAGAAACATTTTTAGGCTCACTTTTAATAATGTTTTTATATAAATACCAATGGAAAATATGTTATAACTTTTTATTGCTAATTTGGATCTCATAAATTTTTATTGGCTTTTTTCCTTTCTACATAGGGAAAATGTTGCTAAAATTTTAGCCCAACCCAAATTATTATTTAAGAGATAAATGCAAATTACTGAACTATTTTAGATAATGCATACTCAACTTTTTTTTGAACCTATTTAGAAAATCACTCATAACTTTTCATTTATAATATGGGTTTCTTATATTTTTATTGGTTTGTTTGTTTATATGGTGAGAAACTCTTGTTACATTTATAGCCTAACCCAAATTATGGTTTAGAAGAACAAAGTTTTTTTTTATTATTGGTAAATAGTTTTTTGAAAGGGACTATACCCTTGTGTACAAAAGAGGGCCTAGAAGCCAGAATAGGAATGAGGACCAAAACAAAAAGGATCAAGATCCATTTGAGACAAAGAAACCCCAAGTAGTCCAAGAGTAGTTATCCCAATGAAACAAACCAGAATGAACACTACTGAAGAGCAGCCAAAAAACAACAAAAAAACAGTAAAAAATATAGAGAAGCGCAGCAAGAGTATCCACAATTACTTCGTGGAGGCTTTGTCGATTCTGGTTTTGATATTCTGCCAAGAGGTGAACATAGCCAAAGTCTTCATGTGGGTAGAGTCAGTAACATCCGGCTGTTCAATGGTCATTTTGCTTTCCTCTTTCATACCCCAAAGAGTTGTTGGAATTCCGCTGAGATTAGAGACACTACAGACATGTTGCTCAATAAACTCTTCAATTACATTAAAAATAGCCATATTATGATCATGGCAAGTCTTGCTCTTCCCTAAACGGTTATCTAAGGAGTTTAGCTTTTTGTATATGTCTTCAACCTGTTTATTATCAATGACAGCCTCCTCCTCCTTCTTTCTCTTACCTTTTTTCTTTGTCAAGTTTTTTACCTCTTCTTTCAGCAGCATCATGCTAGCTTCTAAGGCTTCCAGCCTTGTTTTGGAGCTCTCAATGTGTGCCTCCTGTGAACTAGTACTACTAATATGCAAGAGGTTATGGGAAATTTCTAACTCCTGAGGAACATTACCCACAACAGGGGTATCAAGGTTCAGCCTTCTAGAAGACCTAGTAATAGGTATGGACGAAGTGGAAGCGAAGGGGGTGGGAGTAGAGGTGGGGGGATGATAGAGGAAGCCGAGAAGGTAGGAAGATGGGTGACAGTAGCGGTGGCGGGGGTATAAGGTGAAGAAATGGGGCTAGTGGCAGCTACGCTGGGCACAGGAGGAACAAAGACAGGGGAGGAAGGGATACCAGGAGACCTAAGAAGAAAAATCTTATGCAACAAGAAGATGAGACCCTGATGCAGTGGAACCGCACGTGTATGCTTTTGAAACTCCAAAATGGAGCACTCAAGAGAGTTAATCAGATAGTGAGGGAAGCATACCATGAAACTCCTGTGGAAGTGATTGAGGAATACAAGATGCTTAGAGGGCACAGTGACAAATCTCCCCTCCAAATAAATGTAACGCACCATCATACGGGTGACCTCGTCAAAAGGTAGAGGGATAGAACTGACCTACAGGCCTACCATGACAAAGATCAACTTCTCATTACCCTCAACAAACTTCCTCTCCTCAGCACCTCTGTCAATCCTTTTCTTAAAAAAATGGTACCCATCCATGCCAAGGCCAATAGCCTTGACTATTAACTCCTCAGTGATCGAAATCTTCTGCCCTCCATAATCCACAATGCGATCATTCCCATCCTTTGCAAAATGAATGGAAATACTTTGGTCATGGCCCTGAATCATCTCAATAAAATTAGTGATGCCTCCCTGTCTAAGAAGATTCCAAAGTTCTTCGTTACTTTTCCATTCCGAATCCACGCTGGGCTCTATCTGGCAAGGGGCTCCTCCCATAATCACCGTGCCTAAGTGTTTACAAATAAAAATTTTAAAATCCTTATGTGGAGGTCTATAGTAGTCGTAGATGTCAGTCCTTCTTTCACTATTAATTTCCGCGTGATGAGAATGATCACTAGGATAGTCGTTGTTGTTCCCATGAATAGCTGAGTAACTACTGTTATGTACTTGGGAAAATCCACATGTGTGAACTTTAATCCTTTTAGAAGTCCACTCCAGCTCATCATCATCCTTAGTACTAAATTGGAAATCCGTAAAGTCCTATTTAAAAGCTGTTGAGAGCTCAATATTTCCCGCATGCGCATCTATATTCTTCATATATATCCACTTTAAAGTCTCATTATACTTCATATAACCTTGATTTCCCGTCAATATTTTCTTGAGTTCTATTTTAAAATCAGCACGTGTGGGAGTTTTATTATTGCAGTTCCACTCCCAATGCTCATATCTCATAACCTGAATTTGCATGCTCATAAGTATCCGCTTGTATGCTACTTTGAAGTTGTTTAGGCATGTTATCTTTATTATCCCAAATCATGTGATTAACATTTATGCCATAATTAGCCAATGTATGCTTGATCTGAATGTTATTGAAGGTTTGGCAAATACTTATGGATTCCAAGATGAAATCCTTGATGTTCCAACTTGGAGAAGAACACTGATTTAGATGATTAATAATATTAAGCGAGTCCCCTTCAAGAATAAGGTTTTGGATATTATGAGTCTGAGCAATTCTAAGACCCCATAAAGCAGATAATGCTTCAGAAGAATGATTAGTTTGAATTCCCATTTTTCCAGCATACACAACAATCAAACTGCCTTTATGATCCCGGATCACTCCACCCCCCACTATAATTCTAGGGTTACCCTTAGAGGCCCCATCAAAATTCAACTTATACTAGTTAAGATCAAGAGGATTCCAATGAATCAAAGATCTATCAATACTATTATCGGAATTATTCCGAATATTAATAGCTCCAATCTTCCAATGCGATAAGATATGTTCTTCATTTTATAGATAACTCTTGTTCTTGGGGGGTTTAAATATAGCAATATTTTCTTTAATATCATTAGAAATTTTACCAATACTGAGCTTAAAATTATGTGTTTTATTTCTAAAGATAATATCATTTCTATCTTTCCATATCCTCCAAATAATATGAGGAATAACCAGATTCCAGAGCCTTCTAACAACCCAATGTTTATAGGGTGGGCTCCATTGGGTCCAGAGCTGACTGAAATCCTTGGGAATCACCCAAAAAGCTTTAAAATTAGAGAGGACAACACTCCATATTCTGGTAGCATAATCACAATGGATAAACAAATGACTGATATCCTCAGAGTCTTTTTTACAAAGATGACATCTATTAGGCATTATGAAACCCTTTCTTATCAGGTTGTCAGTGGTAAGAATTTTTCCTCTGAGAGCCAGCCAAAAGAAAAAATTTATTTTAGGTGTTAACTCAATCATTCAAATTCTACTCCATTTAAACTCAGTTTGACTATTGTCGAAGAAAGTATTATACCCAGTTTTGACAGAGTAGTCCCCATCAATAGAATTACTCCAAACCAATTCATCCTTAACATCCAGCTGACTTAAGGGAATAAGATCTAACTGATCTTGAAGGGAGGAAATATTTTGGATCAGATCATCTCTCTCCACATTTTTTCCATTTCGTATTGTTGCCATTTCTCTCAATATAATCCTTGATTCTAGTGCCATACTTGTTTTCAAGACTGTCTTTGACCATCCCAAATCTTTCCATAAGGCTTCCATTAAACCAGTTATCCTCCCAGAATTTTATATCACAGCCATCTCCCACTTTCTATTTACTACCTTGTTTAATGAAATCTCTGCTCTTCACTAAATTATTCCAAAAAATGGAACCATAGGGAAGGTGCTCATCATGAAGAAAAGAAAAGACAGCTTGTTGATTAAGGTATTTAGCCTTAATTAAATCTATCCATGGTTGCTTCTCAGAAAGCATTCTCTAGCCCATTTTTGTGATGAGAGCCTCATTCATTTTCTTGATGTCTTTTATGCCTAGTCCTCCTATAGATTTAGGAGTACAAACCTTATCCCAAGCAACTAAATGAAATCTAAACTTCTCCTCCATGCCCTGCCATAAGATTTTTTTTTGAATCCTCTCAATTCTTTCTCTGAAGGTAGCAGGGATCTTATAAAGAGACATGATATAGATAGGCAAATTTTGAAGAGTGCTTTTTATGAGCAGGCACTTACCAGCACTAGTTAAAATGGCTCCTTTCCAACCAGCCATTTTTTTTGAAATCTCACCAATAGATCATCCCACACCTTATTAGAGACTTTTTTAGTGTCGAGAGGGAGCCCTAAATAAGTGGATGGAAGTGCACTTATTTTACAGTCCAGAATTTTAGCAAATATAAGTTGTCTTTCCTCAGGAGTGTTAAAGAAGAAAATGGAGCTTTTATCATAATTGATCTCTTGTCTAGAAGCAGATTCATAAAGTTGTAGAATAGCCTTGATAGCCTTAGCTTCAATGACAGAAGCCAATAAAAGGAGGATTGTATCATCCACGAATTGCTGATGAGAAGCAGCTTAATTGATGGAAGTGGGCTTTGAGCCTTTCAAAAGACCGTCAATGACTACTTTATTCTACTAAGATTGTCTGCCATAAGAATGAAGAGCAGGGGGGAGATGTGGTCCCCTTGTCTTAGTCCTTTACTACTTTTGAAAAAGCCCACTGGCTCTCCATTAACCACCACAGAGAATCTGACCATAGAGATACAAGCCTTAATTATTTTCCTAAATTTGACAGGAAAACCAAATTTAATCAAGACTTTGTCAAAAAAAACCCAAGAGACCTTGTCAAAGGCTTTATTCATATGGAGCTTAATCACCATATTTGTTTTTTTATTATTCTCCTTAGAATGTATGGTCTCATGAACCATAATCACTCCATCTTGGATAATCCTGCCTTTAATGAATCCACTCTGTTGCCTTGAAATTAAATCATTCATACTACATTGAAGCCTGGTAGCAATGATTTTGGTAAAAATTCTGTAGATAGCATTCACAAGGCTAATGGGTTTAAAATATTTGAAGTCTTTCGCATCCATTTTTTTTGGGGCCAGCACTATGTGGGTGTTATTCAGCTCTTTCAAAAGAACTCCAGTTCGAAAGAATTCATTCACCGCTCTGAGAATATCATCCAAACAAATTTCTCAAAATTTCTGAAAAAAGTTGATGGAGAAACCATCCGGGCTTGGAGCCTTTTCGCCTTATAGAGTAAACACAGCTCTTCAAGCGTGATAGCTTTAGTGATATATTTATATCTCTGCTCCTCAATTTTGTCTTGGGGAATAGCCTCCAACATGAAAGAATTTGCCTCAACATTAAAGATATTCCTCTCATTAAGAAGTTTTTTATAGAAATTTAGAGCTTCTTCTTTGATGCTATTGGGATCTTTTATAATATTTCTGTTACTTTTAGCCACTTCCATGATCCTATTACAAGCTCTGTGCTTCAAAGTGGTCATATGAAAAAACTTCGTATTCCTATCTCCTTCTTTAAGCCAGATAGCCCTCAATTTTAGTCTCCATAAGGATTCTTCTCTGCTGCAAATAGTATGCAACTATGAGAGAATATTATTTTCATCAGTTTGGTCTTCAACAAATCTCCCCATTGTATTCATTTTGATTTCTAGATCCTGAAGCTTTTGTTTTAACTTCTTTTTTTTATCAAACACATTGCCAAAAACTCTTTTATTCCAAATTTTGACTTGTTTTTTAACATTTTAGAGCTTTTGAATCAATCTAAGTTGAGCAGTGCCTTCACCATTCCAAACCCACCACTCTTTAATTTTGTCGTAGATGTTGTCATGCTCCATCCACATCTTTTCAAATTTGAATGAGCTTCTGATGGGCTTAGTCCAATTAAGAACATTTAAAGCAATCGGATTGTGGTCTGATCCAATTCTGGGTAGGGAAGAGAGGTGGAAGTCTTGATTGAGAATCCATCTAGTAGAAATCAGGGCTCTATCTAGTCTAACCTGGATAAGATCTTTTCCCAACCTTCTATTATTCCAAGTGTATTTATTCCCATGTAGATCCACATCTAAGAGATTAAGCTCAGCAATAAAATCAGCAAATTCCTCTATACCTGTGGAAAAATTGGAGTTTCCTCCATATTTTTCATCTGGGTTTAGAGGAGAGTTAAAGTCACCCATGATAAGCCCGTTAACTGACTATGTTGGTTTCTAAAGATCTTAAGATCAGACCAAAGTTTACGTCTCCCACTAACCGTATTAAGGGCATAGATATTAGAAAGGATCCATTCACCATTATTCTCAATAGCATGAAATTTAATAGCAAGATGATTAGTGTTAGCATTAAGAACCATACTTTTTATTCATAAAATCATAAAAATCATAAATGAACTTTTTATTCATGTTTTTAATTTTTTTTGGCTTCATTATCTTTAAAATAAATTATTTGATTTTTCACTCAATTTCCTCTTAAAGTATTTATGTAGAAATATGAATTTCTTTAACCTTTTTTCAATTAAAATATTTTTTTATTGTTGTTTTTTATATGACATTATTTATACAACGGTCATTATTTTTAATATATTTTGTTGTTATGGATTTTAAATTGACATTATTTCTAGCTTTTAAAATCATAAAGTAACAAATTTTGTCTTAAGATAATGAAAAATTTGCTCTTAAATATCAACTTGAATGTTAAAATAAGACTATTGATGTATTTCAAAACTCTTTGGATGTGAAATTAGTGAACATGCATAATTTTGTTGACACACTAACTGTTAAGATTGCATCTTTAGAAAAACATGCTTTTAATGTTTAAATTGACAAAAAAATATTTCTTCTCATTCAAATAATGAATGTTTATATATGAAAAAGTTATATTTCTAACCTTGGTTTAATATTAAGGAAATTGATGGATTATAATGGAGGTGGTCTTAGTAAAATCAAAATATAATTGTTAAGCCTCTTTCATTTCAACCTACTTCCAACTTTAAAGGGCTTGGTTTCAATGAACCTAACATTAATATGAAATATTATTTCCCTCCTCATCATAGGTATTTGTACCTTTCTTCTTCTAAATCTAAGAGTCAATATAATATTTATTTTGATAATAATTTGTTATTTCAAGTTTTGCATTTTTAAATGAAAACAAAAAATATTATAGAAATGTAACAGAACTAAAAAAAATTGAAGATTAATATTAATGAAATAAAATTAAAATATTTATAGCTTTTTAAAAACTGAATTATAAACAAAATAGAACACTCAAAAATTTCCACAATCAGTGTCAAAAATCACTCAAAAAAGAGTGATGAGAATTTAAGTACAATGACCTATTCAATCTTAATTGGATGACATAAAATCCTTATGCATGTATAATATTCCTATTAATGAAACCTAATTGACACATTATTAACATGTGAATTTTCATGTGCAAGATATTTGGTGCATAATCTATACATTGTTCTTTTATCAGGAAAAATGAGAGTTATATGTTGTGTTCTTGAACATTTCACGTATGTAGTGAAATTATACTTCAATGTGTTTGGTGCATATAACCTTATGCAACTAGCTCCATAGATTGATTAGTTTTGGGATCCTGTTCCCTAAATTGAATGATGCAATGAGTTTTGATACTTTCCTAAGATCAATACCTTCATGTTGATGTGTCATTTGTGTCTTGACAACATTTTATGAAGTGTGAAGTTTCTCACTTTTGGAGGATGATATTAGGTTTTAAGACCTAATTGAGGTTAATTTCCAAATTAAATGATCAATGATGAAGATGAAGGTTGGAGAGTTATTTAAACATGTTATCAAGCATTCACTCAACAATTTGAAAGTGGGGTTGATAACATGTCCTAATTTGTTAATCACACACTTGGTGGAGTATTTATCTAGTCTGATCACAAACCAAAAAAATATATGAGTTCGAGCCTTAAGTAACTTGGTCTACTTGAGAGGTTAATGACTAATATTTAGGCCTCGTTGACTGCTTTATATGGGTCTTGAAATTTATTGCTCTTACAGGTCACTTTATTATTTATTTAGTTTGACTGTTCAATGACTTCATCTATATTTTCTATGTCTAGTCACCATCACCCAGCTAGGACATCAACACTCATGATGTTTGTGGCCATGATTCATGTCTAAAGGTATGCTCGATTTACTCATCTTTAGTACTTTGGTCACATCTTTTGGGTCCTTTCTAGCTATTGGGAATCTTTATTTCTTCCTAGTCATCCTTTTATTGGTTAATTATGAAATTCAACCAAGGGAATCATATAAATACAAAGCTATGTGAACATAATAGAGGATCAAGTACTACACATCTACTATCACCACCTAAGGTTACATCCAAAGGCCATTAGAACAACATTCAAGAATCCATCTAACATCCATACAAGGGAAAGGGACTTCCTTTTAATACATACACTTCATAGGAGGGAAGTTCATTTTTCCATGCACACATCTATCAAGTGCGAGTTACACAAGAGCCACCTAGGGAATAATTCTACACACACACACAAAACTACATGGGCTATGAGATGTAGTGCAATGATCAGTCACAAGTTCACTTTACTGACAACCAAGGATAGTCTGACCTCTAATTTTGCATATTTATTTTTTAGGATTTGATATAGTTTTGGGGTTTTACATGTGCTTCTTCTTATTAAAGGTTTTAGGATAATAAATTTTTACATCTTGACTTTAGTTGTGGGACCATATGTCTCCTTATAATAAATTCCTTTGTGATGAGTTTTTCTTTATGTTTGTCAACACTACCATCTACCTTGTATTTGGTTTTGAAAATCCATTTGCAACAAATTGTATTCTTTCCAGGGGGGAGATCTATAAGATTCCCTGTGTTATTTTTATTAGATATTGATATTCATCCTCCATGGATTCTTTCCAAGGTAATAACTCTAGTTCTTCTCAAAATTCTTGAACCTTAGTGGGTTCATCAGTTTCAACAACTCTTCTCATCAAGGCCATGTTGACTTCTTCTCTTTCTTAGCTATGAGTTCATGGTCCCTAAATAGAGGTAGTTAGAGCACAATTTTTTGTTACCATCTCTAATAAAAAATGTACACCACCTTGGCATAAATTTTTGTGTAGGTTGTAAGCCTTGAATTGCACCATCAATCCCATTATCATTGTCACATTTGTTTACATAATCAAGATTGATCATAATTTTGTTTGTTATACTTTTCTTATTTGAATTTATGGAGAATGAACTAGAGCCAATTCTCTCATCAAACTCAACATGCCTTATTATGTAGATCTTTATTATTTTTTATCCACAACTATGTATCCCATAAAATATTCATCATACCCAATCAGGATGTAAGGTGTGGAATTATTTTCCAACTTGGTCGTTTCTTGTTTAAATATTAGCATGTGTTTGTTTCAAAAAAAAATTATGGATGCTTTACGAATGATTTACTATTTGATCATGCTTCATATATAGTAAATTTATCAAGTAGAAATGTTGGTTCCATATTCAATAGGTATACTATTGTTTTTACCACTTCTTCCTAATATGTTCTTGCCAAACCTATATCCTCTATCATACTAAATGTCATTTCCATGATAGTGTGGTTTTGTATCTGTACAAAACCATTCTATTGTGGGTTATAGGGTGTTGTCATTTGATGATGAATAAAATTGTATTTCAAATATACAAAGAATGAAATAATTTTGAATTGTTCCCTCAATCTGAGAAAAGTACCTTGATTTTTCAACTAATTTAAGTTTTAGAAAGTGCTATAAATTGCTTAAATGATTGAAAGGACTGGTATTTTTTTATAGCAAGTATATCCCCATCTTACTTAAATAATCATCAACAAAGAGATAAAAAATATTGACATCCATAGGAGGCTTCAGTCATTTTACCGTAAATATCTATATGAACCATGTCTAATGGAATTTAACTTTATTTGGATTCTTTGGGAAAGGTGATCTAGATTTCTTTCGTACTAAAAAACTTTTGCAAAGATCAATGTTATTCATGATTTTTGGAAATCATCTAACCATATTATGTTAGATGAGTAAAACAAGATATCCAAAACTCATGTACCATAACTATGGTGTCATAATTTTGTAAATTTTTGATCCTTAAGAATGAGTTCTTTATTTTTGAAAATGGAACAAAGGTTGTGTCAGATGTACGCATGATTATTTGAGATTTTCTCTTTTTTATCTTTTACTAGGCACACTTTCTTGCCACTTATAGAATCAAATTCAACGTTAAAATCAAGGTTGGAAGTTGATTTACTAATAGAAGATTCTTGGTAAGTCATGGAACATACATAAATCCTATAATAGTGCAACTTGGTATGGAGTGTCTTCACCCAAAGAAACATGATTCATGGCAGATGAAGGATTTGTGCTAACACACTAGTCCTTTTTTCTATCATATGTCATGTGGCTCCCAAGTCAATATACCAAAAGAGTTCAATGAGGATGATTCATCGTTTGATTTTTCACTATATAAAACACCCCTATTGTAGTTTTCATCTTATTGATCAACAAGATTCCCTTGGTATTGTAGTGTATTCTTACAGTTTCCTTTGTTTATCCCACAATACTTTTATTGGTCATTTGACTATTATTTTTGGTTAGGGTTCTTACTTGAAGAGCTTGGGTCAAACCATTTTACCAATAATTCTTGATTTCATGCCCTTTTCCAAAAATGGAATCAAATATAGAAGTGGAACCATAGAGGAGAGAGTGTGAAATGGTATTAAAACTAAAGAAGCTCCAAAATGAATTAATACACCTGAGACAAAGACTTCGTGAAAGTAATTATTGGTTATCAAACTGTGCACTTGTGTCCTCAAATCTGGAAAGAACCGAGTCATTTGAGACAAAAATGGAACCATCTCTAAGTTGTGGGACCTAACTTGCTTGAAACGGATATCTTTGGAGAAGGATGGTTCCTCTATCTATTTATACTGGCTACTGCTACTGCTACTGCTACTCCTAAGTGCTGAAAGCTAAAAATAAGATACTAATTCTAAGGGACTAGGGATAAAAGGATATCAAGAAAGGAAAAATACATCTTAGGAAGGTGATAACAACAGAAAAAGAGGGATGAACACTATCTGTTTTGAGTGAAAATGAAGGGAAAATGTGTGAAATGAGGCTAGACACGATATAACACAGCCTTAACACACATTCACCGGATCAGTTCTCATGGAACACAACTAAATAATAGAACTACAAGGAATGTGAGAATGGCACAACCAGCACATGTAATGTAAAAGAAAAGGCAATGAGGAAAGAATGCGAACATGCTTAGGATAAAGAGTAGTCACAAAACGATGCTTCCATTACTTTTTTGGAATGCATCAAAACTGTTACAATGATGCAAAAGAGGCCGATATCCACATGCATGAGAAAAATATAGAGGTTTGTATAATTCAGAATATAGAAAGTATGAAGTCCTTAGCAAAGTGCATAAAGATTCAAAGTGGTCCAACATTACAAATGAGTCCAACACTTACATTTATAGATGAATCCATGGAATAAGAAGGGAAGAAAGGAGGGGAAAAACCTGAATTCTAAATACAACCACCAACAAGGAAGCATTTAATTCCTACAATATCCACTTAGTAAATCTATGTAAATATATGCTTTCCCAAGTCCTGTTTGGTACGTGTTGGATAATAAGAATAGGAGGGCGGATTAGAACAATTTGGGTGGTTGGAGTAATCAAATCTGCTCCATTAATGCCTAGAAAGACATTTTCCCATTTCTCAACTACCAGATTGACCAAGAATTTGATTTTGAATTTATAGCACTGTAGCCTACATGTCAATATATTTATGAAAAGGCTAGGTGCATGTACCGATCAAAGCTCTGTAGCAAAAGATACTATAGTTGTTAGAAGATTGTCAGATTTGTCAACTTGCATACACAAACACATGTTGTGCACGCAGATTGTCTAAAAATGATAGTCAACTACGTGGGAAAGTGTTTTGTCATTTCTACCATGTGTCACTCATTGGTGATGTTGTTGCAAGGATTCGAAGCCCTTGTTGGTGTGCTTTGAATTATTGATGTGCACACGACACACTCAAACATGTAAGAAGAATAACCTGGCACAAAAGGGACATAACGGGAGGGTGTAAAAGTAGGTTCACATGAAGAAGAATGAGAGCACGAGAAGATAAAATATAAGGAAGGCATGCAATGATCGCATTGTGCATGAAGGAAAAGTGGGGACAAAATAGTGAGCAAAGAAATGTATGGTCTAGGCACAACTATTAAAAAGTAATGGTAGGGGTCACGCGTGAGAGGGCCAAGGACTTATCCGATTTAAGAAAGTGTGAGGTGTGTGGGAAGGATGAATATAGTTGATTCCAAGAAAAAGGAGAAAGCCCAGAAAGATGTGTGCAAGGTAAGAGTGGAACAAAGAAGATGAGGAAAATGGAAGGTGAAGAGAAGGGGAAGCGCGTAAGGGTGTCATGAGGAAAAAAGTTGGGTGCAAAGTGGAAGCTGCAACCAAGGAGTCATGCCAATTGAACTTGAGTGCACGCAACTCTTACAATGAAGAACTGAGAGCCATGAATATTTATGTACCAGTTACCCAAATTAACTAGGAGAGTTATTTGGATAACAGTTTTAGCAACTTTTCGGGGCCATCTTCCTACTAGATGAAGGAGGATCAGTAGCCTGTAGCATCCATTGGGCATGGAGTTTGCTATGTAATTATGAAATTTTGATCTTTAGCTTGAAATAACTGCCTCTGAAGTCACTTGAAAGGATCATTCCTTGACTCTATTATTGAATCCTTGAAAATACTTGAAAGAAGATCTAGCAACCTAGAAGCAACAAGAAGAGCAAGTGCAGGAAGCACATGAGAAGAAAGAACCTATGTACAAACAAATAATGTGTGTGCAACAAACTTAGAGGAATTAAAACTATTATAATATATACAAAAGGTTGCAACACACTCAATGGGAAGGGTTTGAGATATATCTCATTTACTGCGATTTATAGCACGTGCCTCCATCAAGATAAGTCAACTCAAAATATTTAGCCTCCTTGCAGGAATTGATGATATGTGGGCCACTCCTAAGAGCATCAAAATTTGAATGACGCCCTGGTTTAACTCTTTTAACATCCCATTTAAAAGACCAAGTCCCCAAATTTGAAAGCTTGTGTCCTAGCCTTTCTGTTGAACCATCTATTTGTTGGCATGTTGATGTTGTTCTAGATTGATCATGGAAAAAGTTCCTTGATTCTTCAAGATTTACCAGCGCTACCATTTTGATTTCTCTCTTGGTTTACACCTTTTAGCTCTCCAACTGTTGGGCAAAGCACCAATGAGTTTAGCTCTAGTGTTTCAAAGGAAGGGTATCCTCCTTTCCATTGATAATATTGTATTGGTGAAGTTCCTATTGCCCTTTTGATTGTGATTCTATCTACCCAGAGTGTGTGCATGACATTTGTATGCCACTGTCTTTGGCTGATGTTTAGTGTGTGCTTCATGATCCTGATCAGGCTCTTGTTTGTTAAATCTACCTAGACCATGACATTGAGGGTAATATTTTAAAGAAGTATTTAGGTATATGCCAAAGACTTAGAGCCCAATTAATGATTTTAGTGCCAAGGAAGGCTTTTGCAAATATCAGAGATAAAGGTTTAAGGAACGCCAAACCTTGTGACAATACCTTCAAGAAAGTCAAGGATAATTGACTTAGTTGATTCTTTAAGCGCAACGGTAACTTTTGTCCATCTAGTGAAGTAGTTCTGTAGTTGTCAGCACCCATCTATGTCTAATGCTTGAAGGTGGATTGATCAAGCCTATGAAGTTGAGACCCCATTACGCAAAAGGTTGATCTGCCTAGATTGGTTGGAGGGGGAAGTGGCTACCAATTTATATTCTTTTCCTACAAAGAAAGTCACATTCCTTGAATTTTCTGACCAATTTACGTGTATCTACAAATTAGATTAGGCCCAAAGATACCTGTCATTATGATTTTTATTACTGTAGTCTTGATAGAGAAGTGTCCACCAAAGAATCAACCATGAAATTCTATGCTAACACTCTTTCCAGTCTGTGCACGTTGTTGATACACCTTAACAACATGCGATCAAGATTCCTTCTTGAAGATAATTCCATTAATAAAAAAATAAGGGATATATAGTAATCTCAGATGTATTATCTTTTCCTTTTTTAAGCCAAAGAGGGTATGCACCCTTGGAAAGGAATGTGATCACGTCCTTCATCTAATTGCGCACGTGAGCAAGGGTCTATATTCTACTCAAGTTTTACGCACATGGGAGAGTCCTCATCCAGGAATAAATGAAGTCTCAGATTCATCATACACGTCCTCAACAAGCTTCCTTGGAGAGCGTGCTACCACCTACTAAATTTTTATCCTTGATAGTCGCATCATACGCCATGATTTTGGTCACCCATCACGTGCTCTCTTTCTCACTGATCTATGCTCCCCATGATGAAGTCTCTAACCGAAGAGCAGGATACTAACACCTTGATATGATTTTTGGCAAGCATACATTTGAACTTCTTGAGTGTGTACATAATGGGGATAGACCTGTTTCTCAGTATGACTATACTATTAATTCGTAATCCTTCAACATTTTGGCTGAAGAAAGCCACCTGGATGTTCCAACCCTTGTTTATTTTTTTGTGTTAGAAAAATAAACAACACTTCCATCAACTCCATAAGCATAAAGGATGAAATCCTTGGAATAATCCAAATTGATGAATGTTGGTGCACAAGAAATCTCATTGGTTGATCTTGTTGAAGATTTATTTTCCTTTTGCTGTCCATCTGAAGGCTATGTATTTTTTGAGCATCAAGGTAATGGGCCAAACCAATCCTACAAAGTAAGGGATAAAATGCCTAACAAAATTTATCTTGCCAAGGAAGGACTGTAGGGCCTTTTTGTGTGCCGGTAGGGAAAGAGATAGGATGGCTGAAACAAGCTCAGGATCAATTTCGATACCATCCTTTGAAACCGCATGACCCAAGAGCTTGCCATGTGCCACCAAAAAATTGCACTTCTTGGGGTTAAGAGACACCCCAAACTCTCTACATCTCTTAAAGACCTTTTCCAGGTGCACCATATGATCCACGCCTCGCTTTGAGAAGATAGTTATGTCATCAAGGTAAACTAGGATGAACTCATTGATATATCCTTTGAAGGAAATATCCATGGTGTGTTGAAATGTGGCGCCTACGTTTGAAATACCAAAGAGCATATTTTGATATACATATGTTCCCCATTTGGTTTTAAATAATGTTTTGAATTGATCCTCTTCCTTGACCAAGATCTGGTTGAAACATGAATACCCATCTAGCATGGAGAATCTATATGTACCAGCCACAGTCTGCAAAATATGCTCCTTTAGAGAATCTTATTCAAATCTCTGAAATCAACACAAAGTCTGATTTCACCATTCTTATTCCACACTATAACCAAATTTGTGACCCAGGTGGATTATTTGATAGGAAAAATAATTTTTTCCTCAATGAGTTTGGATAGCTCCTTTCTCATAAGGGGCTCTATCTTTGGATTGACCGACCGCTACTTATGTCTAGCGGACTTGATACCATGATCAAGGTCAATGGAGTGTTGAGAAACACTTGGATCAAAACCTTTGAGGTTTTCATACTCTTATGAGAAGATATCACTGAAATTTTGACAAAGAGAGATGAAGGCATGTTTCTCTTCATGCACACAAGTCCTGCTGAGAAACAACTCTTTCCCGCGTGCAATAGTGATTGTGGAGATGTCTTCTTACATGGCACATATGTACCTTTCTTCACCCTTGAACTCATCATCAGGGAAAATTATTGTCTCTAAGGTGACCATCCCTTTAGGAAACTTGTTTGTCTTTAGTTGTATCACTTGGTCACTATAGCTGTCATGCAAGTCATCTTCCATACTTGATGAAAAATCATCTTCATTTTGAATGAATTGGAAAATCTATGTGTCACTCTCAAACACTTTCCAACTAGTGTTGTTATCTGAAATGGATGGTTTGATCACCATTTTAATGTGTTGAGTGTTTCCTTTGACAAAGTCCTCAGCAGGAGAAAACTGTGAACCAAGCGCAACCATCTGGTTAGCTTCCTTGTTCATTCTACACGAAACCACCTGCAGATTTAGAGCATCAAATCTCTCAAGGAGGTCCCAAACTCTATGTTTATAAGCTTTGAGAAGCTTATTCTTTGTCGACCATTTTTTGGTGACTTGGTGGATAACCAATTCTATATCCCCAGAGATCTGCAACACCTTAATTTTCTTCTTCTCAGCAATAAGCAAGCCATGCACCAGTGCTTCATACTCTACCACATTGTTAGAACATGCAAATTGCAGCCTATGTGCAAAGTAGCATCTCTCATCCTTTGGGGGAATGAGAACCACTCCTACTCTTGTGACATTTCTACTTCTAGATCCATCAAAGTACAAATTCCATAGACCCTGTTCAACTTTATTTTCCTTAAGCGTGTGTGGTAGCATAACTTCTTCTTCTTGAATGTAATAAGTACCAAGCCCAGTTTCATAAGCTTCTAATTCTTCAACATATGAAGCAAATTTATGGTACCTCTCCTCCCATTCATCAAGCACTAGGTCAGGAATATAGGGTGGAAGAGACTGTTCTTCAGGAACTGAAGTTTGTTCTTCTTGATTAAATAGTTGGCCTGGAGATGGGATAGGACATATGACTCTAAATGATAGGAAAATATAGGCTCAACTTGTATGGTAAACTGGGTACCATACCTTGTCTTGAGTAACATATAAGACCAATCAGAAGACAAGTAACCACCCACTTTAGCAGAGAAATCTCTTGATAGGAATAGGGTAAACAAAGGAGGTAGGTCAATGATTGACACATCTTGAGTAATAGTTAGGCTTGGACATGCATGGAGGGTTAACTCAAGATCCTTGATGACTCCTAAGGTGGTGACAGTTGAACCATCAAGTTGCAGGACTCCTTTGGACAAAGGGCTATATTTAAGACCTAAGACACCAACTATTTTCTTAGGCATAACAAAAGTATTAGCACCTAAGTCAATCATGTAATTATGCACTAGGTGTTTGCCTATGATCAAGGAAATATAAAAGGGTGGGGTTTTAACAAATTTACTTACTTTTTTCTCCTCTTCTTGGTAGACATTGATAGAAGCATGTGGCTTTTGTACAGCTAGATCAGCACACAGGAGTTGTTCCAGAGCTTCATGCAACAGATCCCGCTGAGATGGAATGGTCAGGGCATCCCACATTGTGACATTTATGTTTGTTCTCTTCATCTAGTCAACCATACTAAATGGAAGGCCCCATGTCTTATGCATTTGGGGAACAACATCCCTTCATGATTTTTTAGGCACAAAATCCTAGATTTTAGCTAGAGCAGAGGCTTAACCTACCAAAGGAGAGGTGCGTGCTACTTCAGAAGGAGATTTTTGCAGGACCTCTTGTGTAGGGAATTAGATGCTTTTACTGTAGGATGCCTTATCATCATCTTTCTACTTTCAAGGATCTGTTTGCATTGTTGGGAGTGGGACTTGCGCACATGACTCTAACACCATCTTCTTTTATCTTGTGTTATCCACAAATTGGGTGCGCGGTCTATTGGCATCTTATGCATCTTGGTTGATTGCATAGAAGTCCTCCATGCCAAGAACATCAAGCTTTTCTCTGGAAGAGCTTCTAGATTTTCTACTTCAGGGTTTCTTGTTGAAGGCTAATGCAGCCTAGAATTCAGTGATACAAATCCAATAAAACCCTAGATGTGTTGGCACATCACTCAGCCTAAACTAAGCGCTTACCCAAAGCGTGCAACGGTACCAGGTCCCTCTTTAGGGTTTATGTAGTAGGATGTTAACATGATGGAGACTTAAAATATATAGTTCTATTACTAGCTCATCATTCTACATAGCATACCAAGTCTATATCTAAGAAAAAACAGAATTAATTACTAACCATGATGAGATCAAAATCATACTAGATTTATATACACATAGAACTAACACTTAGATTCAGCTAATGTCCTTCATTATATTCAATGCAATAATTTTACAGAAGCCTCATTACAATATCAGTAGTATGCGCATAATAGTTTTAACAACATATATCTGTATATCTCGATCCCCTCTGTGTGTCTATATATTACACAGTTTACTACACACACACACACACACACACACACACACACACACACACACACACAAACACACATATACGGGGAATTTCCCTTCACCACTTATCCATTCCAAAAATATGTCTCATTCTATTCTTAACCACGTGGATTTACAAAACTAGCCACACATGCAAATGCACTAACAATAGACTACTACTAGCTAACTGATAGTAGCAGATATATTTCTGGCTTGTGTCCATGAAAAGTGATTTGTATCCAGTCCTCCAAAAATAGCTAATGCATGGCATGCACATCTCTACCTCATTTTTGTGCTTTGCACGTCATCCCTAAAAGTAGACCTTAGTGAGTGAAACGGCTAAGCCCCAAAAAATTTAACTTGTATTCTATGCGTGTGTTCTCCCTATCCATTCATGCCTTTGAATATGAATCACTTCCCCGTGCAGAATTCTTATGTGCTTTTTGTCAAGTTTTATTTGATCAACATTACCCCACACTAATTTCATTTTCGCCTCAACAATGGTCATCTCCAAAAACTTAAGTAAAGAATAGAAGAATGGAAAGAATGAAAGAATGTTTTTACTCCACAGTCTCTTCTTCAACATGAACAAATAATCTAAGATATTCTTGTTTTATTTTAGCCTCTAAGTTATTCCATTCAACGAGTGCTTCCTCTACTTTTTCTAGAATGTCCATAACAATGGACTCCAATTCATCCCTCCTAGCCTCCCCTTTTTCATTTTGCAAGACCAACACAATGTTAGATATTGCAGTCATCCTTCCCTCTAATAAATCCATCTTTTGCGCAATGAGCTTCCCAAGATCTTCCATCCAAGTCTTGTCTAGTTCTTGTGATCTTGCCAAGGCCTTGCACTTCTGCTTAACCATTGATAATATTTCTACGTGGCCCAATGTTTCATCCTTCATTGCTTTCTGGACCTCATTGTTCTCCTCTAGGATTTTTATGTTGATGAGTGCCTCTGGAGCTATACAAATGTTCAAGGATTGGTCTGATTTCTTCAATTCTTCTTGCAGTGCTTGTAGTAGTCCTTCATAGGATGCAATATTACACATCACTAAAGCCTTCTCTCATTCTACCTCTTGTGCTGGATCCTTTGAAGCTGGCATGCACAGAGGCTCATCTTCAAGCACTAGGTCCACCAACTTTCCTACATATTGTATTACTAAAGGAAATGTTTGTGGTACCTTTGGCTCCAAGTGTGGCCTAGCTCTTATGACATTATCACTAATATCCTCTATGATACTAATAAATACAATGTTATTTTTCTCATGCTAAGTCTCTCTCATGTGTTAGACTTGCTATTTCCCCATCCTTATATTTTATCTCTTCCCTGAGCACCCTAATCATGGCAGTCTTGTCCATATTCCATGTTTCCACCTCTGTTGAGACTTTAACTTACTCACCTATTCACCTGACATGACAATAGGATTTACTATCATGTGTCTAGCCTGAGGTGTTTTCTTTAGCCTCCTTGATATGCATGACTCCTCACATACGTGAAAATTTAGATCTCATCCATGTGTGTGTTCATGGACCATGAAAACTTCTTCCTCATGCGTATTGTGGCCATATCATCATCCATTAGTTCCCAGCCATATAATTCCTTTTATGATAGAATGCTCTGGAAATGGGAATGGAAAATTTTACCTGTGTCCTCTACATACCCATGGCTAGTGGAATGTGCTCTCCACTTGTTCTTATAGTCCATGGTTTCTTAGGAACTTGAGCTTCAAAATTTGGGACTTGTGTCTCCATGCATCCTGAGCAGTCTCTATAACAATCTCATATGTTCCCTTTTCCTCCTCTTCTCCTTACTTCATTTCTTCATCTTTTTGTTCTACATTCTCTAGAGGTGTAGGAGAAGTAGGCTAAATTTCCTCTGACTCTTTTACCTCCTCATTCAACTTTGATTTCCTTCTCGTTTGCATGATTGTATCCTTCTGTTGAGAGATTCTGGGTGATTTTTGCACTATTTTTGCAGAGTAGCACCTTGTGTCCTTGTTCTCATGAATACTCACTTAAATCTATGCTCTCCTTGGAATGCATCCAATTCCTCATCATCCCCTTCTTGTAGTTGAGGTGGTGTAGTGGTGCACTTAACTTCATCCTTGTTCATAGGATTTCTTCTACCTCTATGCTCCAAACCATCACTATCCTCACACTCATCCTCCTCATCCTCCACTTCTATTAGCTTTGTGGGCTCAGGCACTGAGATGTTATCCATTGTATGATTTCCCTTTGGTGGAGTTGGAAGTGCGAACTCATCTTCCAAATACTTATTGTTCTCCATATTGGGCTTTAGTTGAAGATACACCAATGCTGCTCCAATATCTCCCACAACTAGACTTATTGGTTTAATGATTAATACATCTAAAATGAGCCTTTAAATATATGAACCCCTCCCTAGATACACATATTTCTTCCTTACTATGTGGTAGTCACAATATACCTTATCCACATTGAATGTCAATTGTTACACATCTGTGAACCTATGTACTGATGCCTAGAAGTACCTTGCTATGAAGGCATATGAAAACTTACACTAAGGGCTCCATGCTCCATCTTTCACGGTGAACGACATTACACAAAAATGATGGTATACAACAAACTAAACTACCTTTCCAACCACCAAAGGCAAGTCCTTGGGATGCGACATTCTTGCTCGAAAGACATGTGAAGCCTATCATAGTACTTCTTATCCCTTTACTTGACCTAATTTTTCATGGATCCCTCAAACAAGTACTTCTTGAAGTGTTTTTCAGGTGACTTGTGTTCCACTGGGATACTCCCATATCTTCACCTTCAGACCATCAGATACTTTGATCTCCACAAACACCAGTGATAATAGAACAACCCCAAAGCTAATATTTCCTCCTGTGCCCACTTCCTCAATGATTTTTTCTGTAATATAATGTGAAATGTTGTAGAATACCCCTTCAAACATCTTTTTGGCAATGTGCATCCACATGCTGTTCACTTGTGACCACCTTTCCTAGTCATTTAGATTTGTAACAAGATGTGCAGTTGCTTACACAACTAGATATTTCTTCAGTTTATAGATGTCCATGCTGCATGGACCCTTTGTGTACCCCAACTCCTTTCTAGTCTCCAATATTATGGCCTATCTATTAAATCATCTCTCAATTATTCTCCTGTGCCTTTCAAACCCGTTACCACAAAGATGAGTGCGGCTAAAATTATAGCTTGACATCCTATAAAGTAGAAAAAATATTCGTGCACTCTACTCATGAGCCAATGGTACAAGGGCTCATATTTCCCAAAGTAAGGGAGTTCATATATCTGGTAAACTCCTATCTTCTTTAAGAGCTTCTCGCCAGCATCCTCATACAGTGGCATGCCTTCTGCCATGTGTTTATTTGTCTTCGTGTTCAGTAACGCATCAAGATATTTCTTATTCTATGTGGTACGGTGATTGTATTCACTCACCTTACTTTTACTTATGTGAGAATCCCACTCCTGGTCAATGATAATCCCCTTTGGATATTGAATTTCTAAAAAATTGCTCGCAGAAACTTTGGTGTAGCCTTTGATAAATTTTTTGTAATATCTTGTATGTCCCAAAAATCAATGCACCTCACTTTGACTGTTAGGATCCCCTAGGCCTATAATGACTACAACCTTTGTTGGGTCAACTAACAAACCCTACTTGCAGATTATGTGTCCTACAAGTATTCCAAATGGTGTAGTAGATATGCACTTCTTGATGTTCAAAGAGATACTCAATTTACTACACCATTCAAACATTAAGCGTAGATTTTCACAGTGGTCCTTAACTAATCCATACACTGTTAAATTGTCTAAATATACCTGTAAGAAGTTGTGAATAAATTCCTTAAACGCTTGGACAACTCTACACAAAAATACAGCAGGCACATTTTTTAGACAAAAAGGCATGACAGTATAGGCAAAGCTACCTAATTCAGTAGTAAATGTAGTCTTTCCTTGATCCTCCTGGGAAATCCTAACCCAATGATACCTAGAGAACCTATCTGTAAATGAATATATTTCACACCCTACAACTCCTTCTAGTATTTCCTTAGTAAATGGCATAGGGAATGGATATGTTACACATGCAAACATTTATCTCCCTATAGGTCCACACATATTCTAATCCATCCATCCTTCTTGATATTGATCACCATTGGACTAACCCATTCTGAACGGTCATCAAGGGGCTTGATAATTCTAGACTTTAACATGTTATCAATTTTTGATCTTCTTTGAAATTTTCCTGTAAATTGGGGTTCATTCTATAAGGTATCTTTCTAACTGGGCACACACCCTCTTTAAGCTTTATCTTCATCTCCTCTAACGATTCATGCATGCATTTGAGTTCATGGTACCCCCTAGGAAATAGGTCCTGGTAGTCTCGTAGTAACTCTTTGATTTTTTCCACTTTAGAGTCTGACCAATAGTCTCCAATTTTGGTCTTCCTTAGGCACAGTATTTGTTCTAATATTCACCCTCTTTGTCTTCATAGGTTCATGATATGTGTGATGTGATCCTATCCACACTGTCCAATACCTCACACCTTCTTTTTGAATGGTTTACATCTAGATTATCTACTTCTTCATCATCCACTAGATAGACCATTTTTCACTCTCTCTTTCTCAAGGAAAGCGTGTTGAAGTAATGTTGCATCAGCCCCTGGTTCTTCATCAAGACGCGCTCCTGAGTCAAACTTTATCGAATAATTCTTAGAGGAGTTCTTCAGCCTTGGCACTATCCCCCATAGTTAAGTGCTTTCAATGCTTCTTCTACTAGAGGCTTTTGTAGAGAAGAATTCAAATGTTTGGGCCATTCCTACAATTCAATTCTACCAATTTATAGTTTCTCTATGGAGTTCTACATATACTTACCAAGCACGCGTGCAACCTTGTAAAGTGGAATAAAACTGGTGCACCCATAGTGAAGGTGGTAAAGCTTCCTACCCTTCTGTACAGAGTCTCTCAAAACTTTTGAACATGGTGTTAAATAGGTTTATCACCATGATAATTGTATATTTGTGTAGGTGCATTGCTCCTAAAGAACCTAGTAGTAATAGCAACCCCAATTTCATACCATTCGACCATATTATCCTTGTAGACCACCCACCAACGTGCTGCTGTCCCACGTAGTGTATATGCTAGCATATTTCTCCTCTCTAGTGGGTTTATCTAGTTTTCTTCCATGGCATGTAGGAATACCATGGGATCCCCTTCTCTTATGTAACAAGGTATCAAGTTGTTACCTATCCTCCTGACATAATGCGTTTTTTTTACCTCGAGGGAATATGATCTTTACTTTACACCCTACAAACTCATAAGTGACGTGAGTCCAATTATCACAAGAAAGACTTGTAGTATCACTAATATACTGTGCATCCTCCCACTGGATTAGTCCTTCTTTGGTTGGTTCAATCATCTCTAGATCTTGGATGGCATGTACATAAATCCTATTAAGATATTCTTCACTTAAAGGCTCAACATAAGGAATGAAATTTCCTTATGTCAAATGGATAATGACCCTTTCCTCTTTATTTTCAAAAATGATATATCCCTTGTTGAACCGAAGATAAAAATTATTTACATAGCACCAAGGATACCCTAGTAGAGCTGGGAAGCTATCTGATTCTGCCAATGCTAAAAATTCAAAGTCTCCAGTAAACTTGGCTCCTTGTATGGTAATGGATGCATATTTTAAAAATGCTATGGGAGTAGCCTTAGTCTGATTAGCCATGAATAATACATTAGAGGATGGGTGCAATGGGGGTCTCCCCATTTGTACCCATGCATCCAAGGTAAGAACATTGACTTTCATGCCTATATCAATCAATATATTACTCAACAACCACCCATCCACAACAAAATTCATAGTGATTTCCTTGTCATAATCCAGGCTATGAGGAGGGTGATTTGCATGTAGGATCTATCATCTGGTCTCAATACTTGTGCATGGAGTGTTCCCTTTTAAATAACTTACTAACAGTGGAATGATGTTCTCCTGGCGTAACATTTTTCACACTTCTCTTAAGTCATCTATATTATTTTGGTCCATCTCTGACACTTTCTTATGCTCTAAATATTAGTATCTCATCCTGAAGATTCCTTAGCACTTCCATGCTTATCCTGATAAACCTCCTTCTGATAGGAAGGATATAGGTACCATGCATGAAGAACCTCATCCTTAGTGATGGTAAGTTTCTGTTGTAATACCTCCCTGACACGTGTTGCTTTAGCACGGGTCATGATCCTCACTTGTAGTGCCTCAGGCTCTTCTTCCAATTTGGGTATCCATTGATTATCTGTATCGCGCTGTATCCTAACAATCCCAACACCTTTTTTTTCTTGCTTATGTTTCTTACTCAGATGCTCATATAAATCTAGGAACACTTCATAGCTATGGTTATTTCCATAGAAATAACATGTAATATTCTAAGGACATTTACGCCTATAGTGGTTAAGAGATCCATAAGTATAACATGTTCCATGAGGAAACTCACTTCTTCCACCACCACAACATAGTCTTCCGAATTGACCAGGGTATCCTTGAAATCTACCACGTCTGCCTTTAAAAACCCCTCATTTCATCATAGCGCACCTGATTGTGCTCCCAGTTCTGATGCTCATTCTTACCTTTAGATTTATCTGAAACTCTTGTCTTTCATACACCAATATCTATAACATCATGCATATGTCTAATAAATCAGTAGTCCTCCATGTCATGAGTTGTGGAACTACAAATTTTACAGTAGCTTGAAACATTCTTCCTTATCATGTGTTGTAATAATGGGCAACAACTAACATCATTGTTTAAGTGGCATATCTCACAATCCACCAGTAATGAGCGTACTATTCTATGAGGAACACTATCCTTTGTGTGACCCTAAACTTCACAATCTGTACACCAAATTCTTGAGCATGTTTCATCAGCTGAATTTCAGTGATAATTTCTCTAGTTGTTTTTCCATAGTTACAATCTGTGCCTCTAAGAATGGGGCAATGCCAGTGTCAATACTCCCAACTTCCTTAGCACATAGGGCTGCTTCCAATGCCTCATGTGGATCAATATATGTCTTATGTGATAGCACCCTCCTAAATGGTGTAATCAAAGCCCCAAAAAACCATTATGCATGCTAACTTGCGTGAATATCATAAGAAAGTTTAGACAGAAGTGTTTTAAAATGGGCATCATACTCACGCACACTTTCAGTAGTGTCTTGCTTAATATCCTTGAGTGCACTTATACTCTTCTGCTCAAATTTTGGGATATGAAACTCTTTTACGAACACATCCTTCAATGCTGCATAATCCATGCAAGTCTGATCAGGGTCAAAATTTCTATACCATCTGTGTGTGCACCCTTGTAACATAGTAGCAAATTGTATTGCCCTACGTTCAAAAACTGTGATTCCTTTTGTGTGCCACAATAATTCACACATATGCACATGTTCAACAACATCTTCTATTCCCCTATACTATGGAAGATGAAGATACATTTCCATATAAATATTCTGGGGTTGGTGTGGACCTTTCCCTCCTAATCTAGAATCTCCAGTGTTCCCCCTGCCTCTTAAACCTCCAGATCCACCTTAACCATAACTTCCCATGCCTCCTAATCTTGAACGTGTAGCTAGAATAGGTCCTATAGATGTGATCCCATGTACTCGAATAGTAGTACTATACTGGACCCCTACGGTCTATGAAGTAGTTCCACTTTCAGAAGTGAATCCAACATTTAGTGCACTCATATTCTGTACAAATGATGTTCCTGAAAACACACCTCCAAATAACAATGAATCCATCTTCCTACAATTGATGTAATTTCTCTCTTACTTACCAAACTTTCTTGTTGATTACTTGTCATACTAGATACTGGAAAACCAAGTGCAAGGGATAGGTTACCAGAGTGGATTCAAATGTGCCCCCATGGCCCAGGTCATCTGTTCTATCACGTTTGCTTTTGAGGACAAGGAGGGTTCCCTGTCATGATTTCCCAGAAGGGGGAGTTCCTCATGCTTTGGTTACACATATTTTACATGAACTCTAAATCCTTCATGAGTGATCTATCTCCTCAACTCCATCCATGCTGTAACATCACATGCTTCTCTATCTCCCTCTCGCATGCATCATTTTACTCAAGCCACCTTTCTTCTCTCTTCCTTTCCACTGCTAAGTCCACCATCCTTCACCAGAATTTTCCCCATCCCCACACGTGGTGGGGTTTATTTATCCATTGGTTTACTCTCTAGGTTCAAAGTTACCATTAAGATCTCGATTTCCAGCAAAATGCCTTGTAGGTAAGTTCCCCGTGGATGTCGTAAGAACTAGAATTCAGCTACCTCTAGACATAAATAAGTGGAAATTGAGTATTCCAAGATATAGTTATTCAAGACACTATGAAACCACATATCCATAGCTCGAGGCCCAAATCAAATCAGCATCATAAAAGCCCTGGAATTATTCCCATGCATCCAAACAAGTACAAGATACCTCCAATTCCGCTTCGATTCATAAGAAACTTAGCCACTCATACAATCCTACCAGAAAGATAGCAAAAAATATCTCATATAGACTGTCATATAGATTATGTTCCACCCAAGTGCATGCGTTAAAATCAAATCTAATGTTGAACCTCTAAGTGTATTCTTCTTCCAGATGACATATCCATTCTTCAATACTTGCTAAGGTCAACTGGTATGTATTCATTGTGAACCATCCTGAAAACAACTGATAAAGAGGTCCCAGTAACAAAAGCAATGATGTAACCTAGAATTCAGTGATACAACCTAATGAAACCCTAGACGTGCTAGCACATCACTCAGTCTAAACTGAGTGCTCACTCGAAGCTCACAAAGGTACCAGGTCCCTCATTAGGGTTGTTGTTGCAAGGTGTTAGCATGATGAAGAATTAACATATATATTTCCATTACTACCACATCATTCTATAAAGCATACAAGATCTATACCTAACGAAAAGTAGAATTAAGTACTAACCATGATGAGATAAAAAACATACTAGATTAAGATACACATAGAACTAAAACTTAGATTCAGCCAATGTGCTTCATTATATTCAACACAATAAGTTTACAGAAGCTTCATTACAATATCAGTAGTATGCGCGTAGCAGATTTAACATCATATCTTTGTATATCTCGACCCCCTCTGTGTATACCTATATCTCTCTATATCTATTGCATAGTTTACTATATATATAAGGGTGGGGACTTGCCCTTCACCACTTATCTATTCCCAAAATAGGTCGCATTCTATTCTTAACCATACACCTTTACAAAACTAGCCATACATGTAAGTGCGCTAGTAATAGACTACTACTAGCTAACTAATATTAGTAGATCTATTTCCGGCTTGTGTCCATGCAAATTTATTCGTATCCAATCCTCTAAAAATAGCCAATGCATGGCACACACGTCTCTGCCATGTTTGTGTGCTCTGCATGCTATCTCTTGAACTAGACCTTAATGAGCAAAACAGCTAAGTCCTGAAAATTGAACTTCTGTTCCACACGTGCGTTCTCCCTAGCCATTTACACCTTTGAATATTACATGTTTCCTCCATGTGGACTTCCTGTGTGCTTTCATTTTCAACTATTCTTTGATCAACAAAGGTTCGCATACTGAAGCATTCAGGATCATGAAGCCTTGGGCATGCACAGCATTGGAACAATGATATGGACTATGAGGCATATTACAAGGGAAGCACCATTCTAACTCTTGCACCAAATTGTTCTGCACTGGGACGAGTGCCCAACTTACACTGGGTGCTAGAAGAGAAGGCACATGAGGGACAATTTGCAAGGGAAGATGTGCATTGGGATGACATCTATCATTCTATTGGTAGGGCGCATATCTTTGATTTATGTACTGATTCTGCTAAGGTTGATTGCTTTGGCCATGCACCTAATTAGAATTATCTCTATAGGCTTGCACCTGTTGCTTTTCTAATGATATGAATTTGTTTGATAAATTTGTAATTAGAGCCTTCAATTCTTCATCTTCATTTTGTTGCACTAGGGAGTAGGATTTTAAGCCAACCGTTTGCGTGCTTTGCTCAAGAACAGGAATAGGGGCCACAGAAGGCTAGGGCACTTGTGACATTTTTGGGAACAAGGGCATATGCGGTCTAGGAGCTATCTTTCCTACCTAAATAAGGCTATTTTCTTCCCTTACTATAATACTATAAGCAGCTGGTAAAGTTCTACCTCCCATGGATTGGATCATAATTGAAATATCACTGTTGAGCACCTTTAAATAGTACAGGAAATCATGTTGAGCTGTAGGTCTTACCACAAGAGGGATTTTGTCTGAAGTCTTCTGAAATCTAATGTTGAAATTAGTCATCTGCTCATTGGGCACCCTCCTTGTTGTCAGTTGCTCCACCAGAGATAGGTGATATTACTTATCTTCAAAGTAATTACAAAGAGTTGCTCCCATCTCATCCCAGGTGGTGATAGATCCAAGTCTCAAGCCTCGGTACCATTGAAGCGCTTTACCTTTGAAAGAGGTTGTAAGTAGCCTGACTTCTACATCATCATGCATGATCAAATAGAGTGAACACACGTTTCATATATCCTGGATATGCTCCTAGGGGGTGACTTGATTCTCACCAATAAAGTATTGAATACTCTTGAGTGTGCCATTCAGCATATAATGTTACACAGCCAATAGTAAGTGACTCCCTCTAGTGAAGTTTGAAAAGTTTCTAAATGAAGGAGGTTGTTGATGTGCCATTACAGGGTGCACAAGTTATCTATTTTGAGGAGGAGTTGAATGGGTGTGGCATGCAGGAGATGGAGATGCACGCGCAGATTTTCTAGAATGAACTATCCTTAGGGATACTTGGAGGAACTCAAAAGAATCCTCAGATGCTGCACTTCTTCTTGTGTGTACTCTTCTCATGAAAGATGCTCAAGAATGCTGAAATGAAGATCTTAAAATGTTGGGAGTCACCAGATGTGTCCAAATGAGCCTCCAAAGGCTGGAATACTAAGTCCACACACCAGAACTTGGAGATATAAAAGTTTCACTTTCAATTTTTGTCCCACCAGGCATGCTAGAAACTATTGGTTGCTCATAATTACACCTGTATCTCGGAGCTTGAAAGGGTCGAGGTGTTTGAGACCACAATGGAACCATCCCAAAGTCGTGCGACCTTGCGCACTTGTGACAGATCTCCGAAGAAGGCCAGTTCCTCTATCTATTTCTACTACTACTGTTACTCCTAGTGTTGAAAAGGGAAACGAAGCTAATAATGCCAAGGACTAGGGATAGAAGGATGATATAAAAGGAAACTACACTAAAAAGGTGATAACACCATAAAAGAGGGATGAACACTATCTGCTTTGAGTGAGAATGAAAGGAAATGCGTGAAAGGAGGCTAGGCACAAGTAGCACAGTTAAACACATTTACCAAATCGTTCTCATAGAACACAACTAAATAAAGAATTGCAAGGGACGTGAAATAGCACAACCAACACACTACGCAAAAGAAAAGGCAAGAATAAGGAAAGAGAACACATTAGGACAGAGAATAGTCACAAAATGATGCTTCTATTACTTCCAAAAATGAAGAGCTTTTACAATGATGAAGGAGGCTGATATCCACATGCAAGAGCCAGATCTAGAGGTCTACAACTCAAAGTATAGAAAGTATCGAGTTCTTAGTTAAAACGCATAAGGATCTAGAGTTTCCAACATAACAAATGATTCTATCTCTTACATTTATAGATGAATCCATGGAGGAAGAGGGGAAGAAAGGGGGAAAACTTTTATTTGAAATGCAACCACCAACAAGAAGCATTCAATGTTTGTAAATCCACCTGGAGATATGTAAAATACACTTCCCTAAGCCTGTTTGGCGTGTTGAAGAAGAAGGGAGGGTGGATCATATCAAATCAGGTGGTTGGATAAATCAGATTTGTTCATTAATGCTCAGAGAGACATTTTCCCATATCTCACCTACCAAATCTACCAAGAATTTAAATTTGAATTTATAGCACTGTAGTTGATGTCAGCAACTTTCTGACAAGTCTAGGCATGCGCCGATCTGAGCTTTGTAGAAAAATATATGGCTACCAGAATATGTCAGAGTCGTCGGTGCATGAAAAACATGTGGAGACCGCAGATTGGCTGATATGATGGCTAATTGTGTGATTATTTATCATTTATGACAGGTTTCACTTGCTGATTTGTTGTAAGTATTTTGTGCCCTATTGGCGTGCTTTGATTGATTGCGCATGACATATTCAAGAATGTTGGAAGATGAGCTTGGCACAGACGAGTGCAAAGGAGGGCACAGGGAATGGGCATGCAAAGGAATGCATAGAAGGGCACATGTGACACGTGCGGGAAATGAGGAAAACTAGTGAGCTGAGAATGCATGGTCAAGGTGCAACTACTACAAAGTAATGGACGTGGTGCACGAGGAGGTCAGGGACTTAGTTTATTGAAGCAAGTCTGAGACACGTGCAGGGTGAAGAAGTTTCTTAAGAAGAAAGTAAAAGCATATAAGGTGGGCGCAAGGGAGGAGTGGAACAAAGAGGAAAGGAAAAATGAGGGAGAGAACAGAAAGTGCGCAAGGGCACTTGAGGAAATGAATGGGCGCCAAAGGGAAACTGCAACCAAGGAGTTGTGTCAACTGAACCTGAGCATGTGCAACCTTCAATGAGGACTTGAGAGACAAAATATTTATACCATTTACCCTAATAACTAGGAAAATTATTTGGATAATAGTAATTAGTGTCTTCCTCATTGTGAATGTATTCTTCTTGTTGTAGCATGTTGATCAACTTCTCAAGTGTGTGTTTCTTGTCTAATAGATTCAATGTGGTGGAAAACACTCACTAGGATTACAAAAATCCTCTCAACACAATTGATACAAATATTTATCTTCCATGAGTTGTCCAATGAGAGGAGTGAAGTCATTAATGTTGTAACATGGCATAAGATATATTTAATCATCTTGTTGGACTTGAGTTTGAGGCTATGATGTTGGATTTCAAGATGGAGGACTCTAATTATGTGCTTCCTATAGTATGTTTAGTTTATCCTAAGGTTGTTTGGTTATTTTTTTTATCTCTGATGTGATGTTGGACCTTGTTTGTTACATCAAACATGATGATGAGCTTTGAATTTTTGTTTTCTCTATTGTAGTTGCATTTATTATTAATGTTTGTTGGATTCTTTGTGATAAAACCATCAACCATGTTCCAAATATCCTCAAATTCTAAATATTTCTTGAGCTTATTTTTCCATGTAGTATAATTATCTCCACATAGGTGTTATGAATCTGACAGAAATAATTTTGGACCATTGTTTTTCATTATGATTTTGTACAAACTATATCAAGGTGAAGGCTTCATTGTTATCACTCCATGCATAAATATTCTCTTTATATATTGTTATTCTGATATACCAAACCTCTCTATATAAACACCCTTCCAATATACTCGTAAGTATTGGAAGAAGCTTACCCTTTTAATATAATTGACAGTGCGTGAAAGAGATGTTAACATGTGCATGAGAGTAAAGTGGTACATGATTTGTAAATAGTAGGTGAGAAGGATTCATCTAATCAATTACACATGCTTATAAAAAAAATGGTATGTGGGAGATAAGTCCCAATATACTTAAATTTTCCCAATTTCAGAATTTATGTCTAATGATCATGGTGAATGAGTAACTAAGGGATGATAATGAGCAATGTTTCCTTACTACTCCCAGATAATTTAAAGGGATGATGTCATAGACATCATTATTGTAGCTATATTAGGCATTAGATGCAGAAGACCAAATCATGTCGAATTTACCTGTAAGTGTGGTCTAAATGCACTATTAATACCGAACGTGATTGAGATCAAATTATCTTATGTGTGTGTTTTTATATCCAAATTTGATAATTGTAAAATTGATTTTTTAGTAATATAAAAATATAAAAATTAGTAAAAAATTGTAAAAAATATTGCAGAAATGAAAAATAATTTTTATTGTCTTTCCCCTTTTCAAAACTACAAAAACTCACAATTCAAGGTCTTCTATAGGTTTCTAAGAATTTTCATGTAATAAATATTCACCTAAATTTCCCAAAACTATTTTTATTTTGTAAGGCTCATAATCTAGTTATCAAAAAAAAGTTGTTTGAAATTTTTGGATAAATAGGATGGTCATGATGAATTTTTTGAGTGAAAAGAGGTTTTCAAGTTCCTCCCTCTCCAAAGGAATCTTTTTTAATTTGTTTTTTGCATTAAACTCAAACAACATGTTGTTCCTCAAAAAAATTTAATATTTACAAAATTAGGTTTTGAAAAAAAAATACACTTTCTTTTTTATTTTGATTATTTTTCCAATGAAATAAAAAATCCTCCTTTTTGGTTTTTCTCTATTTATAAAAATTTTCCCGTAAAGAATAATTTTAGAAAATTGATCAAAATTAAAAATGGGTAGGGGTCAAACCCTCAACGCTTGTGTAGTAACTTGGTTAACATCTATAACCACTTAGACAACGATCTACCTTATGTAATGTAATATTTTGAGGTCATTTTATGTTGATTAGAGACAAAAAAAAGGTTGAAAAAGGTTAGGTGTGCGAGATTCAACCCCCCAACCTTTTGGTTATAATGACTTTACCAAGCCATAGTAGTCACTTTGGAAAAGGATCTTATTTTCTTATTAGACGCATAGAGAATTATTTTAAGTAAGACATAAGTTGAGGTGATTAAAAAAATGTGATTTGACTTATGTTTGTGCTTTGATTTGGAATTAGAGCTAGATTTGATTTTTTTACAAATTTATTCCTTTATCCTTCACTTGAGAAATTTATTTGGCTCCCACTTCAGTAAGAGAGTTGTAATTTCAAGGAGATGGAATATATGGTCTATTGAATGTGATGGGGTTCATATGTAATGACAAACATCATCTACTTGTGCAAGTCTCCATCGATTTGGTAGTGCATTTCACTGGGAGCTCAACTTGAGAGCTCAATATGTTTTAGGTTCTTCTTAAGCTAGATCTTGGCTCATGGTCAAGTTGATGGGTTGGAAAGGAGCACACCTTAGATATGGAAATAGGAACCTATGTTGAATAAATGTGGGCATGGAGACAAATCTGACATTCCTTAGTCGAGAAAAACCTACAGAGACCCGAGCTTGCTAATATCTTGGTAGGACACCTGGGATTTGCTACAAGTGTTGATCAAACTCGTCATATTGATATTTTTGCAAGGACTCACCAAGGATGGATCTGGTTTGGAGGGATCTACTCATATCATGGGTAATTTGGGTTACTTTTGGTAGCAACTCGACTGGGAAACTCACTTAATGGAATGAGCTTTCCCAAATAACTCTCCAACTAACTTGCAGCTAGGGGAGCTCTATAAGAGATAAAAGACCCAAGTGGCATTCAAACATTTATTTTTTTTAAATATATATTTTTTAAACAAAAAACTGGAATACTCTTTTTTGCAGAAGCAAAAAAATGCTTATTATGCAACTTTTTCAAATTTTCTGCAGGTTTTGGGGGCAGGGGGCAGACTAAGAGTGAGGGTACCTCATGGATCATTCTCTTTGGTATCTCTTTGTTGCAAACTTCCCTAAACCCCCCTTAAACTTCCTAAACACATGTTTGTTCAAATTTGGGCAACATGTACCTACTCTGATACCAAGTGATGAAAACATAAAAGATTACATGAATGTAAACAAAGATACACAACAAATCTAAAGATTAATACTAAGGAAAACAAGCTACAATGTGTGTGTGTGTGTGTGTGTGTGTGTTGGAGAAATAATTTATCAGGTGGGAAAATTGTGGTTCTCTCACCAACATTGTGCGGAAATAGGTCCCTCTGCTTGAATTGTGTAGCTCCATTTATTGAAAATAGGGAATTTATATACACTATTCTAATCAACTAGGTGCATGGTATTTCAATTAGGTATCACATAAGAGTACTTCCATATTCACTTGTGAAAAATTTCTTATATGTTTCTACAAGGGAGAATAAAGTATTTTAAGGGAGAAAGAGAGGGAATGCTATGAAAAGAATAAAAATAAAGGGGGGTTTGCACAATATATCACATAACAAAGATTATTACCTCAAAACAAGAGAATATATCCATGAATTCGAAGATAAGACACCATTCACATATAATAAGGAAAAAGACAAAAAAATATTAAAGTATCATTACATTATATTGAACAAGTACATGCTTATGGAGTGTAGTTGAGATGGGGAAGAAAACATGAGACTAGGGAATGGAAGAATTCATCTATATTTCTTCTAGAGAGAATATGAGAGCTAGAGAACAACAATAACCATCCTATACAAGTGAGGAGGTCACCCTTATTTATATATTTACATTGCATAACCCTTCATCTACCCCCCACTTGAATCTTCATTTTACTATTCTACTTGTGACTTTCCATCTTCCTAGGAAGTAAGAAAATAAGTCCCCTTTTTATAAATCAAAAGGGACTTTTACATTGCAACATTAGAAATTCACTTAAGTGAAAACAGACAAAATTTCATGATTATACATAATGAAGAATTAGAAAGGGGAGAGAAGTGAGGAGAGGGAGAAAACAGGAAGAAGGAAAAGGGAGTTGACTAAACTGTTTGATGAAGAATCCTCCTCCTACTAATGAAGAATTAACTCTGACCAGTCTTCGCATGGAAGATCTCTAATGATGAAAATTTCTCCTTTGACCATCTTTTATGAATCTGGAAACTACAAATGACACTTTTTTAGCTTCTAGAATATTTATATGCTTCATTGTGTTAAGCCAAGTCTCGGGAGTGGCATTGATATTTGTACATTTTTTGTACCATTTTTCATTATTCCTCATGGTATTAGAGATGAAACCTTTAACCTTTCCGTAGGGACTCCAAAGTATCACCATTGAATGAAAGGGGATCACTAATCTTTTCCTGAACTAGTGCTTGAAATGAATCTTGAAGATATTTCAAAGAAATATTCTCACTAAGAGAAGTTCCAAGCTCTTGCATGGTAGTGCCAAGATAATCCAAAATTATTGATGTACTTTCCTCATAATACTTCAAATAAGGAATAACCTCTTTCAGTGAATCACACCTCCAAGTTATAATGTGTGGACCAAATGGGTGAGAAGTTCTCTGAGGTAGATGAGGAACAATTTTAACTTACTTGAAGGAATTAGAAAATCAAAATCATTCATTTCTCTTACCAATGAGAGAATGATTTCCCCAAAGGACTTTCTCCTTCTTGACCTCAACTCTTGTTTTGTTGATTTTCAACTTTGTGACCAAGAGGAATGTGTATAAGGATAATAAATCTTGGAGAAGAGATATATTTATCCATTTTCCATGATCATGTTTACCCATTGGTCACTTTCTCTTCCCCAAATTATGAATTCTTGAGCTTGCTTTAGGGAGTGAGGATCAAAGCTACAAATAGGATAAATTTCTTCAACTAGAGGAAAGGGTGATGATACCTAGTTCAAGAAATGATTGCACATATGAATACAAGGTCTTCAAATGCTCCTCCAATTTATCAATTGTTTTCTTCATACTCCTCATTCCTTGTGAGGATCCATGTTGAAGATTCCTTGAACATATGAGTATCAACCTCATGTGAAGCTTGACCCAAAGAAACTCTGGTCATTTCATAATCATCAGGTGTCATTTCTTCCATAGGATATTGATTACTTTCTGGTTGTGCAACCTCTAAAAAATGAGCTTCAGAAAGCCTTAGTGAAGAACCTAGAGGTTTTTGTGATCTTTCTTAACTTCTCTTCTTCTTGATGTACTTCGATATGGCCTCAAATTTTTGTGCCACATCCTTGTTGCATTGTTCTTAATCCTCTTTGAGAAAGTCATTGACCCATGAAAATGGATTAGAAGGAGTAGAAAGAATATCAGACACCTTGGGTGCTTGGTAAGGAACCAAATCATGAATTGAAATGGTTGGTTCAACCTCCTCTGTAGGAACAAGTGGATCTACTAGATGCTCTAGAGACTGTGAAGGGTCTATTTAACCTGATGCTCAAGTTCCTCAATAGGATATTCACTAAAATTTTACATCTTATTCACTTCCATTGAGGGAGATGATTGACCAATATACGTAATTTCCCTCTTCTTTGGGTAAGATGAGGTCCTGAACCTTGATCAGATACTTTGTGAGATGAGGAGAGAGAATATTACCTAGGAAAAGTACCCATGATTCCTCTTTCAATACAATATGATCTTCTCTTCTTATATCACTTCTTGGAACTTAGAATCACATGCATTTTCCTCTCCTTTATATCACCTGATTTGGTGATGTGTCATGAAATGGGAGAGGTAGGTAAAGATTTCACTACTTCAAATTCAGGGTCAAATAGATCTGAGTCATCATCAAGAAGATTTTGATCAAACCATTCAAACTTGAAGGAGTATCATTTTCTCAACTATAATTATCATGTACTCCCTCCTTTTGACCTCCAAATCATCAAAAAATTGACCCAAAATTCCTTAATTTGAGGAATATGATGTAATAGTGGGAAGAATGAAGGAATCGAGATCATATTATGATATCAAAATTAGCTCTCGCCACATATGAATGCATATTGAAGGAAGAAATGGAGGTCTCAATGTTTGAAGCATCAACCAAAACTATTTGCATGAATAAATTCCCAAGGAGATGGGAAAATAAACACCCTTCTTCTTCACAACCTTGTATTTGATATGAACTTGGGCAAGTTTCTGGCAACAACTCAATCATGAAGATTTTGTGGCTTGGGTACCTCGGGAATCATGGAGAGGAGAAAGGTCGAATCCACTTACCCTAAGATAAGTGAATGTAAATAATTATGTGAAGAATCATCCATACCTTATTGATAAAATCCATTTCTTGAGGTGAAATTATTCGTTAAAGATATCCTTCAAGTAACCGAACAATGTACATAGTGAATGCATAATTCACTCTTGTGAAATGTGGGTTTCCCTCCTAAAAAGTGAGTTGTCGATACTTTTCAAATGAAGGAGCCCTCTAAGATACATTTTAGGAAAGAGAAAGATTCCATGGAAGGGCCTTGTGTATGCAAGGGAATACACAAAGTAAGAGGTCATAATGAACCTCTTAGTGACGAAGAACTGCTCCAATTGTCTTGTGAATGTTGTCACTGATGATTTGACAACAATCATCATTTAATTTCCTTCAGTGATCACCATTATGAAATTTTGACATCCATTCATGGCAATCCCTAGTTTTTTCTTCACCCATTATTTTTTTCAGTATCAAAATTTTCATCCAAATATGCCTCGTGGAATTCACTCCATGACAATATTTTTGGGCATCCAAGAAGGTTTTCTCCCCTACTTGAGCCATGAGCCAATTGCAATCCCTTGAAGGTAGGAGTTTGTATTTGACCATTCTTGTGATGAAAATTACTCCCATGTGATGATGACCATATTTCTTTAAGTGGGAATTTTTAGGAAATATTGGAATTATTTAGGTGTTAAAACTACCATCAAGATAATTTTCATCATCAAATATATTTCTCGTTGTCAAATCATAGTGCCTTGCACAAGCTATGACTAGCTCAGTACTCTATATACGGAAAGTGGATGTCTTCCTGCTTGTAGATTCCTATAGTGAATATATTATCCTCAATACATTCCCCATGTTTCCTTCATCATTATAGCCTTCAGATCATCCTAACTCCAAGTGTGCCACATCACTGTCTCCAACATTTGGGTACTTCAATGGTCCAAAGTGGAAATGGACTCAAATATGGTGTACTTGATCTTTATGGTGCCCAAAAACATAGTGAGGAAATGTAGAGAGGATGAATATGTGGGTGAAATTTGGATGAAAATATAGTACTTACTATTTTTAGTAAGTCATACCTCACACTTACTTTCTATTTATAGCCAATTTTCCCAATTTTCAATTTTTATAATGTTTGGAATTCTGGATCTAGGAATTACACCGAATGTTTCAAAATTGTTTCTTCTTGTCACCAAACTTCTTATTTTTAGAAAGGACATCTGATGCTGAAAAATTAATAAAAACATAAATGGTTCTTTTGGATGTCCGTTTGATTTGAAAATTGTTTCATTGGATTAGTTTCCATTCTTATGTGATTTCATGGTTCAATTTTCAAGTGTTTTTTTATCTCAAGGTTTTCCAGGATATGAAAAGGAACATTTTTTATCTCAGAAATCTTCAAGGGGATATTCTAGTGAAATAAATATAGAAAATCAATGGAAATGATATTTAAATCATCTTAAATGCATTCATAATCAGGAGCTACAGGAAACAAATTCATAGAAAAAGGAGCAAGAATGAGGGAGATATGAGAAAAAACCTATTTTTGGAAATGGAGTTTTTTGAAAAAATTTCAGCAAGCACAACAGTAGTAAAATAGAAATGAGAAAGAGAATGGAAATATGAAAAATGAGGATAAAAATTTCCAAGTTGTTTATTCATACTCACCTTTACACTCTAACCTTATAGACACCAAAATTTGGTATCGATACCCTTGATTTCCCGCGTGCACATCTTTCACCGTGGTCCTATCTAGACCCATTTTAATTTAATTCATTTCTTTTATTTAAATTCGCATCTATTAGTGTAACACTTTTAATTCTTAATTAATATTTATTAGTCAGCTTAATTAATCTCTATTAGCGAATTACATTTAATTTGATCTTTCTTTTTAGGATGCTTTTATTTGTAACCACCTAAATGCACATCCCTATGCTTTTTCTAGCTTTTAGCTAACCCATCTTTATCTCCAAGCTATTCATGACACTTCCATAGGACACCCTTACCCACCTACATGATTTAAATCACTCATCTCAATCCCTAAAATCCCCATATCTTGAATAAATCAATCATTCAAAACTCTAAGGAACGATTGCCTAGTAGTCAGCGGCAACCCAGTAGGGTCGCTGTCGACCCTATAAGACTTATTTAATCCCCCCTTCCAAAATGAGATAGAACCCAAAATTTATTATGTTGTGTGAACTGTATTTTTGAATCTGAGCATCGTTGTAACCGTGGTCAACCCTCTGGGAGTCCATGGAAGCTCTTGGTCTTTCATCACTTAGTAGAGTCTTTGGGAGTTTTACTTTGATTTTGTGTTATTTCATACTATGATATGATATCATTGTTATTATCTGTTATAACCTAACTATCTTACAGGACCAACTACAATCGAAATCCCATCCTCAACCTTGTTCTTCCAGTCATTCTACTTGCATGTTTCTCATTTAGCTCATCCACCTTCATGGATTTTTTTTTCACTGCCCATGTCTGTCGTCACTCCACCCAGGCCGCCGCCGACCCAACCCTCTATCATCATACTTCCTATTTCTAGATCCCCCTCAATGGTATTCTTATGGTTTTGTTACTATTTCTCAGTTCTAAGATCTGTCATATTAATTCTCTGTCACCCCAAACTATTTTTTTTATACTCTAGTCGCTGCCAACCCAACCCAGTCGTCATCAACCCGAGTCATATTTTTCATCCAATCTAATCCTAATCTCTATTTCCTGCCACCCTCTTTGAGTTTTTGTCTCAGATATCCTTCTATAGGTTATTTCCAATGTTCTCAGGCTTCTGTGATCACCTCATTTGCATTTGGATCCATTCTAGATCCACATTTCCAGCTTTGATTGTCCAAGATCCACTCTGCTCAAGTCATCATCTACCTTCCCCTCTACAATTTAGTTCATCATCGACCCAGTCTAGGTACAATTTGATTTTTTGCTAATTGAGATTATATCATTACATCATTTCATCCACTTTTATCATTTTCATATTCTGTTCTATGTCAGTTTCTGCATGTTATACTAATCATTTATCATTTGTCTTCATTACCATTTATTAAAAGGGGATTGACATCCACTTCAAGGAAGTTAACATTTCTCGGAACCGGCTTCGTTGGGCAGCCCTCACATCTACCATCTAATCCATTTTATTTCTTAGTTATCCTTGTTTTCCAGGTTCATTAGATTTGTAGTGAAGTCATCCACTTTACGCTCATCCATTTGCATCCATCATACATCAAGGTACCTTAAACCCTTGCATTTTACAGTAAGTTAATTTTATTTATTACTAGTTCATTAACTTGAAACAGGAAAGAAAAAATTGGATCTAAAATTCTAGCATGCTCGGTGGGACAACCCCTTTAAGTGAGTCTCTTTCTTTTTATTTCATTTTCTTATTTTCCACTAGCATTGTGGTAGAAGTTTTTGTTTTTTTTTTTTTTCATTTTTTTTTTTTTTTTTGTGTTAGGGCTTTTGGAGTTGATTGGATCGCTCTTCACTTGCTTTGAAATATCAAATAAAAAGGAAAATCATTATCCAGGTATTATTATTTTTTTCTTAGTATCTCCTTTTTGCATTGAATTTTCCCTTTCATGTGTGTTTGTCCTCATTAAAATTTCATATTTGGATATTTGGCTTAAAATAAACCTTTTTCATTCTTACTTGTTCATCTAGCTTAAGTAAAGGGTTAATCGGTTGCATCTCATATTCTATCATAGACAGCCAAATTCACACATCAATCTACACATCTATACATCTTTCTACCAAGTGGATTGATTGGAATTTCATCAACCAACAGGAAGTCACTTCGTAGGTATTCTAGCCATACATTAAAAATCTTACATAGATTCGGGCCTCACATACCTCTAGGTATATCGAGGATTCCCCACCCATAACTACCCAAAACCAACCCTATATTACCACTTTCCTAGGTACCTTTGTTATCCATCCCCTTTTTTATTTTACAAAATTTTCCTAAATAAATCAACAAAGTAAAAAAATTGTGCCTGAATTTCTTGATCTATTTAGTATAAGCTTTTTTTTCATTTCATGCACATAGTTACTCGTTCGGTAACCAAGAAAATGGAAAAAAATGTTTCCTCAAATAGTTCTATCATCTCTTCCCAAACATCTACCATAACCTTTGTCTCATCTATGCCCTTGGTTACCACTTCCATAAGCACCCAACCTTTTATTATCAATATCTCTCATCAAGGAAATTTTTTTTAAACCACCACCATAGATGAGATCCAATACTTTCTTATATCATCATCCCATCCCATCTAGTGTATTCAGACCACCATCTCCCCCTCCTTCGGGGACTCTCGGGCCTCCTTCTAACCCCATGTATGACTTCTTATCTCATAGATCTCCCACAATATCTGATTCATATCAATCCACTTAATTCATGGATCATATTTCATGCCCCCATCACCTCATATCAACACCATGCTCGCCTCATCTGATATTATCACTAGCATGCATATCCATACCATCCCAATCTACCAACATTCATATTTTTATTTCTCGTATGCATCAACAATCAAGTATTCCCATCCAATCCCAACCGTATTATTATGTTCCTACTTCTCCAACATCACACATTCCCCCAACCAATGCAATCTCCACTTCTTAACATCTTCAAACAACCCTTTCCTAATCCACCACCGACAAAACAATTCCCATCTTCCACATCATTAAAAATTTCATCATTATGCACTTCAATACGTAGTACATCAAATATCTTCATCTTCATCTATCTCATCTACCTCATCATCCACTCCCTTCTTATATATTATTCCTACGACTTTTTCAATATCTACCCCCACACCCACATCGACTACGTACATGACTATCTACACCTATCACATAAACTTATATCACTTCTCTTATATCTATATTGATTCCTACCTTTACCACATCGACATCGACTACATCTATCGTACCCTCACCTATCCTATCTAACCCCTTACCCACAGCTACATCAAAAAAACCTATCACTACATCACTTGCATCCCTAAACATCCCAATTGTACCCATCTCTTCATCAATTTTGACTAACCCTATATCTACCACATCAATAAATCCACTTACGACATCTTCATCACATATATCTGCATCTTTTCCTATGGCCGCATCACCTATTTTATCCCAATCTTCTAGACTTAATCCTTCAGCACCTACCATTCCCACATATGTATCCTACAACCACACATGTCGCATCTTATCCATTCACAAAGTATATCAATGATGACCTTTTAAAAAATTATGAAACAAACACACCCACTTAAGACAAATACACAAAGGGCATTCATTCCTCATTCTGCAAAACCAACCTTGCTCCCATATCAACCAATCCAAAATATACGCATGATCCACATCTCACATAGACCTCATCAATCACATCATACAAAAATCTCTTTCTCCATCAATTTCCACATCTACACCCTCCATTGATTCTACACCTATATCTACTTCATCCCTTATCATGTCCACATCATCCAATTTGATTGTATCTACTACTTCACCCACATCCATTCCACCCTTACCTATCATATCGTCCTTAGAATCAATCCCAGTTCCTCTTTCTACAATTTTACTTGCACCAATTACATTAATTTTTGTAACCACACCTATGCCATCTTCTTCTCCCACATCCCTCTCATCATTTGAATAATTTTGGAAATTACTTCAACTTTCAGCAGCTTCAAGTGATCCTTCCATCTCATCTACATAATCAAACACTTCCACATCAAACCAATCTTCGCCTTCTTTAGACCTCATCATGCAAGAACTAATCCCTCCACCTGTATCAACTGCAACACCACCTTCAGACCCTCCAGTGGATATTGTGTTCATCCCTCCCAAGGGTGTATCTTCACAAGAAAACTCGAAAACCCTCAACACATTTCGTTGAATGTCTCTTCCATGTCCTCACAAGAAAATTTGCATTCCTCCCCCTAAGATCAAGCTATATGATGCCTCATCATCTATCTTAGGAACAAATCCATCTCTTCCAGGGCTAGCCCCTTTATCAAAAACACTTCAACCCACCAATCAACCCAAGCCAAAACCATCCAACACTTATTCTTATAGAACATCAATCATCACCAAAACTGAAACCAAGACATCAAAACCTGGAAATAATCCAACTTCACTCTCAACATCCAAATCATTTCAAGCATTCACTTCTTCTTCTAAGACCAAGACTTCTCACAACGATAAGGTATCTCCTAACACTTTGGTTGAATCATATATGAAGATCCTTTAACATTTGTTTCAAATTTCCACCATCACTCTTCCTCCTATCAAATCTTTCAATCCAAATAGCAAGAAACCCTCATGGTTTGACGCCCATCTCATTTGTGATTATCACCGTACCCCAGGTCATGACACTGAGCATTGTAAATCCCTCCAAACCATCATCCATGACCTTATTCAGGAATATGATCTATACATCTAGGAGGATTTTCCTTCTCCATCCACCACAACCAAACCACTTCCTATTTCTACATCTCCATCCATTGAATTTTATGGGTCTCCTCCTCCATCCATATCATCCCTTATCATCTCTCCCCCGCATGGAATTCCTCCTAAAGAATTTCCTCCCTTGTTCATTGATACTATTTTTCTTGAAAATTACCCTTATGATCCACAACCATCTATCCAATATAAATCCAAAGTTATCATCGACATTACCTCTAACAACCCCATCCAATCTCCTTTAACATCCACGTCTAATTTTCCCAATGTAATATAGTCTCCTTCATTGGGAGAGCATCTTCCCCTTATCCTCTCGCATAATTTTCCTCATCCACAAATCAATTCATCCTCCTATCCACCCAATGACTCCCTTGACATTAGGGGACTTCACTCTAGGATTAGTCTTTTTATGGATTAATTCCTCTTCATTCTTGACATTGTCTTATTTACCTCATCCTTCTATCTATCATCCCATATCATCCTAAGTCCACCTTTGTGGCCATATGTGTGCCTCTTTTATGGGCACCATATTCTCATCCTATGTCCACCTTTGTGGCCATATGTGTGCTACTTTTTTGGCCACCATATTCCCATCCTAAGTCCAACTTTGTGGCCATATTTGTGCCTCTCTTGGGGACACCATATTCTCATCATAAGTCCACATTTGTGGCCATATTTTTGCCTCTTTTGGGGCACCATATTTTCATCAAAGTCCACCTTTGTGGCCATATTTGTGCCTCTTTTGGGGTGCCATATTTTCATCCAAAGTCCACCTTTGTGGCCATATTTGTGCCTCTTTCGGGGATCCATATTTTCATCCTAAATCCACCTTTTGTGGCCATATTTGTTTCAGACGCATATTTTTCTTTCTTCCTCACTTTTGAAAGGTAACACATAGTTTCCATATCTTCTCATCATATCATCCCATGTATCATTCTAAGTCCACTTTTATGGCCATCTATTTGTCTCGTAGAAACACATATTTTCTTCACTTCCTTAAGGGTGGTACATAGCTCGTACCTTCACTCATCTAACATCATAACGTTATTACTCTAGAAAGGATCCAACGTGGAAATTTTTCCCCCAGTTGGATTGGAACATACATTGTCACACATAAGTATGGGTCAAGATCCTATCATTTGGCGTCCCTTGATGGTAAACTGGAAGTGGAACCACTTAACGCCTTGTACTTACGACCATTTTATTGTTAGCATGTCTACCAATGAGAACTTATTTAGATCCTTAGAATATTCCATCTGTTATTGTGATGATTTGAAACTATGTCTTCTACCATTACTTTCCTTGACATGACCTTAAATATGGGCACCACGGCTCTATCCATGGAATTTTCCTTATGGATAGGCTCTCCCTCTTTGGTGAGAACTTCGCAATCATTACGTTCATCATCCTCTTGTTTACCTATTTGAACCACGCTAAGGGCCCTAAAGGTGTTGCTTATACATCCATCATCCCCTCCTAAGTGGTCTACCTAGCTATTCCCAGCTCTCCCCCATGTAAAAATCAAAATTCATGGATGCTTCTATCAAAAATCAAAGTTATCAAAAAATGATTGCTCCCTCAAAGGACCATTGTTCAAGTAAAAAAAATCAAAACAAATCAAAATCAATAAATCGATCCGCGAAGTATGGATATCATGTATAAAGTAGACCATACCCTCAAAGGATGGCTACTCTTTTATATTAGGGCATTGAAGGCTTCTCGCATTGATTAGCCCTCCATTTTATCAGCATCCTAAGAAAACCTCCTGCATTAATCAAATTTCTTCTAGAAAACTTTCTGCATTGATTAGTTTTCTCTTTCCCCTTCCCAGAGTTGGCGCATAGATTTAGGGAGCTCCACTTATGGAGAACCCTCTTGTCGTATACAAGTTACATCAAAAACCCCATTTTTCGTATCGACATTAGGTTTATGAGTTCATTCCATTTATGTTTCCTTATGATCTTTGGAGTAATTAACTGTCATTTGTTATATGCTAACATTTGTTTTCGTCGCATGTGCTTTGCGTTATCTGGATCCCCCTCTTGTTTACCTTCAATGCGATTAGAGGAATCCTTTCCTCATGTGTTCCTCGATATGAAGTAGCATCGTTGGTACCCATGGGTCATCATCGTTAAGCTATGTTTTATTCTAAACCTTTCCATATCTATCTCCTATATCTCCCTTGTTTTATTGTGAGCACATCTTTCTTTATGTTACCCTTTCTATAATATCACATCAACTTTCCTACCCTTACCAATACCCATCATTCATCATATATATTTTCAAATTTCTTTTTCTCAACTTCACATATTATCCATGCATATACGTTCATCGTCATAATCAAATCCAAAATAAACATGTGATCATCACCATCATTAATATAGAACATATCCTCATCATCATAAGCATCAAGCATCATCATCACATAAAACATAGTCACATGTGTCAAACGCCATGGAAAACTTTAGCGGAAAATATCTGTAGTTTGGTGAATAGTATAATTCCAAGAATTTGATTTTGGAAAATACTACAGCAACGGAAGTACCCAGGTTTTGCCCAAAAATCCCATAAATAGTAATCTGTCACATCTGAATCGCCAAGGAATTTCCAATCCCAATGTATATTTGTATATTAAATCATTGTGTGATCGCCACTCTAGGATTTGAAAACATTAATGTATCGCCAAGAAATCAATGCACAGGGATTTGAAAATATTAATTTTTCACCAAAAAATCGACACACAGGGATTTGAAAACATTATTGTTTCACCAATAAATCAACGTGTCGGGATTTTAAAACATTAATGTTTCACCAAGAAATCGATGCACCAGGATTTGAAAACATCAATGCTTCACCAAGAAATCTATGAAGCCTTATTTGGCCAAGAAAACATTCTCAAAATTTTCCTGATATATACACAGAGACGGTGTTCTCCCACGATTTTCCAATTTGTGTATTTGTGAAGTAGTAGAAAGGGATTTAGCAAATTGGCATATTGCAATTTGCTTACAAAATTTCAAATAAATCTAGGTCTTGTCATCATCTGACTAATGCGTTACAATTTACATCCTAAAAGCACTTACTGCATGTGAGTCCTCAGTCTATTTAAGACCTGTTTTCTGTCATGTCGCATTGCTTTATCTTTGATTCCACCTTTGTAAGTTATTACAAAGCTTGAACATCCTCATCCTCATAACCACTATGATATTTTATGTCATCTAGAATAGTCCTCCGCTTGCAGAGAATCATAACAAGTATTCATATCTTAGATATATCTAGATTCTACATAATATATATATATATATATATATATATATATATATATATATATATACTACGCTTTCACTTTCCATTTATTCCATGACCAATACCATGACCATTTATCATTTTCCACTAACACTGTCCCGTCCCACAGTGGACCCAAAGGATATATAAAATGTGGTACATTCCACAGGTTTCACGTTCACTAGGGTCATTTCCTTGGGAGACTAATGGAATGGCGATGCGTGGCATAAACCTCTCGGTAGCCGAGACCCACTCCAAATCAGAAAACATATCAAATGAAGCTCATTCTGTGGGTTTCATGTCCGCTGGGAGGATTTGGTCGGGAATTGGAGGAGTGATCAAATTTGAAGGGCTCCCCATATTTTAATTTCACGAGATAGGTTAAGCTTTACCCTTCGTAAATGAAAAATTGAACAACACATTACCCTTCTAAAGAAAAAATGAAATTTTTTATTTCCTTTGAATATATGACTAATTAATTTAAATAAAATAAATATGAAAAAATTCAAAACAAAAATTATTAGATAAGGTAAAAACAAGGATCGGCTCCCAAGGGCCTTACAAAAGGAGGAACAGAAAACAACGAGCATGAAAGAAACCGAAAAGTCCATGAAAGGAGTTAAACATGCTTAACTCTTACAATGAAAATCGGGACTTTAAACCAAAGAGAGAGAAATAGAGAAAAAGAAAACTGGCTCTAAAACTTCAAAACTGTAAAAGTTCGCCAAAAGTCTGCCAACAATCCAAAAAACCCAGCTAATTTTCAGGAGATCCTTCACTGCTACCAACATGACTACCTTCGATCTCGGTACCCTCAAAAAATTCAAAAAAATAAAATAATATATAACATCAAATAATAATTTTGAAATTTATTTAAATTAAATAATCAATATTAAAAAATGTACAAGTTATAAGTTTGAAAAATCCTTGTAACAAATTTGTAAGTTGGCCGTAGAAAACAACAAAAATTTAGAATGGGACATGAACCATAGGCTCACCAACTGAGGTAATCGTGGTGCCACATTTTTCAAATCATTTCATTCCTTGTTAATTCTTCTTAACTGATAGAAAATATCGGTATGGAGGTGACACCGAGGGATCTCCAATTTAAATATTATTGTTCTCTAGCTAGATTGTACCTTCCTAAGACAACAAATGGAACAATTCAAGAACTATTGACCATTTTCTAGTCATCATAGGAACGGGAAATTTTAAAATATTTGAGTGAAACTTATGATTACAGGTGACTCTTTTCCTGAAACCTCCATTCAGAAAATGCAGCTACTCAGAAATAACAACATTGTCCAGATGGAGATTCCAAGAGAGAGTCAAGAGAATTGAAATATGTTATCATGATTGCAAGGTATTCTTCAAGTTATCTTTTGATTAATGTGTTCTATTTTTGATATTTAGTTGTTTAAGACATTATACAGATGGTTTATAGTAACAAAATGCACAAGGAAAGAGACAACTCATTATCAGAATTTAGCATTTTATTCATAAGAAATTATCCAGTTCTCCCACACAAGTCGTGGGATATGACTAAGAAATATCATATATGTGGTAAGTAAAAGCATACACATGCTAAGTAAATACATGTAAAACGGTAAGAGGGAACCCCCATCATTGCCTTGTCTCAGCTTCCTTGTCAGCTTCTTTCCACCTCCATCTTCATTCCAGCTTTATCTCCATTTCCTCCTCCAAGCCATCTCCATCTCTTGCTTTCCATTTCTACTCATAGCCTACACAATCAAAGAGAAATTTCTCATTTAAGAGCTCAGGGGAATCACCTTAATTCTATACATATATTTCAAAGAAGGTATGTGATTCTAATTTCAAAATATATGTTATTGCTTATTATGACAAAAGAAATTTGAAGGCATGCTACAAGGAAAGAAATTATAATAGAATTCAGGGCAGTAAGGCATGACAGAAGAGGAAGGAATGGGTAAGAGAAATCAGAAATGACAAGGATGAGACAGAGGACAGGTTCTTCATCAATTCAGAAAGGAAGAGTTTTGTAGTGGAAAGAAACACACAAAGTCATTAGAAAACAAATATGCAAGAGCAAGAAGGAAGAGAAAAACCAAATTATAATGGACACAAGAGAGGCCAAAAGTGCCTAGTTTTCTAACTTTTTTATTGAGTCTTGTAGGTACATGGTACAATCTGAAGATGATCAAATCAAGAATGTTTGAATTGTGAAGGAGAAAACAATAGCATAATCGATCAAGCAGTCACTACTTTATGTTTTGCAAATCTTTCAAAATGGATCAAAGAGGAACAATGAATCAATCAAAGAAAGTGCAAACAACATTGTGGTTGTAAAATTAGACAACTCAGAGAGAATGGAGCAACAGCTTATGTTTTTTCAAAAGAAGGTACAGGTACACAAATCTGGAGAGAGAATATTTTTGAAAATTTTTGGCAGAGTTTCTCTCTATAAAATGAGCTTTGAAAGAAAAACAGAATTGAATTCGAAGTATTTTCATGCTTCTAAGCTACTTGAGCTACAAAAGAAATGATCACAGTCATAAAAAGTATGTATCTTGATTTCCTTCAAGCAAATTTCTTTTCAAAAGAAGGGAACAAAAATACGCATGCTACATTTTACTCAAGGAAGCAGGCTATGTTCTAAGTGGCAATGCTCATCAAGCTAGTAGTTGTTCACATGTTTCATTTAACTATCTATATCTGAAAGTGACTAAATGAGAATATATGAAAGTCATCACTGAGGTTCTCATTAATGAAACAACCATTGGAGAAATAAACAATGTGAGTAAAATAGCATGTACAAACAAGCATACAATTTCGACTACAAGATGAGAAGGAAAGAAATAATTCAAAAATTTAGATGCAAGGAGAAGAAAGTGTTTTTATGCTTAAATCCATTGATGCCGGTTTCCAGTTTTGGCTCAAGACAGTGAGTTAAAATAAATTAATTTCATTTAGCCATTTGAAAGCATAGTTCAATACAAAAGGATCCTGTGGGTTACAGACAACATTGAATGAAGGGATTCGAAGGAATGGAACTCCGGTTTTCATACAGTGAACAAAAATGCAAATGCAAAGAGATACTTACAGCCATCGAAGTCAACACCTTATTCACATATTTTAAATATCCCAACATATTATAGTCAAGTTGAGCTTTATGCAAATATCCAAAGACTCGAGTCACGGATTAAATTCGTAGCGTCCTCAACATCAAGGTTCAGGTTGAATACGGTAAAAGGTGTCACAGCCTTCAAACAGAAACAATTTATATGCAAGAAAACCGAGATCGATTATTAATCCAAGTAAAGATGACCTCGATGTTGACAGTAATGCTTACGTAGAAATGTGCTCAAGAAAGGAGATAACTAAATGAGTTTCATTTTCTTTTCCAAAAATCATTAGAAATGAGACAGGGATGGGTAAGACGTTGCCATGGCTAGAATGGGAAATACATGCTCAAGGAATAGAACTCGGTTACATGCGTACAAATACAAATACAAAGAGATTTTGAAAGGTTACAAAGTCGATAGAGAATTTTCCATGAGAAAATATGCAAGCTCGAATCGAACTCAATACGTCCAAATCAAAAAATCGAGTATGCATGATGTGAATTAATGGGTTTCAGGAGCTCCAAGCATACAATGACTGATAGCATAATATATAAGATTAGGAGTTAGTTTGAATAACAAAGCGACATGATTTATAGCCTCAAACGTAGAAGGTGAAGCTTCAATGGAACAAAGCCATTCTGTAGTGAAAGCTGTAAGAATAATACACAGTTTAAAAAGAGCTTATGATACAATTGCACGGTAGAAGCTAACAAATAAAAAAAAGACTCACTTGCAATACATCGATGATGTGTAGTTCAGAATAGCTATGATGCACGGTTTTCAGTTTAAGTCTTCAAGGGTGTCGAAGGACATAAAGGGTCAGGCAGAAGAATCTAAAGCTGAGGTTGCAGAGCCAAGGAAACTGAGATCTCTAGACTATGTGAACGCGTTACAGTCAAATTTTTTAAGCATCAAATGAGCAGAAGACAAATGTAACGTAATTCCTAAAGCGACAACGTAGGATTAATAGTACACTAAAGAGATTATTTCGCAGGAGTGGTCGACGGTTTGCACTCGCTAGGTTTGCATTTGAAATGGACAAAAGCATTGAAAGCATGGTAGACAGATTTAGACAAAGAACTCAGGATGCGACTATGGCAGAGCTGGTAAGACTGCAACATAAAGCTACCACTCATCAATACGAAGGAGGTCGACGTGATCGATAGAAATGATACATGTTCTAAGGAAGAAAAATTGATCTTTTTCATACAATGCATGGTTTCAACAAATACCAAGAATGATATATACAACAGGAGTCCAAAAAAAATTATTTTGCGTTTTGAGTAGAGAAAATGGCAGGAAGAAAATATGCAAAGTCGACCACTTACCATTTTAGCCATGATTCAAGATGGAAGCCATGAAGGAAAACGACGACCCAGATCAGAATGCACAAGACCGAACGAGCCACAAAGCTGGGTTATCTGAAAAACGTAGAACTGGTAAAGATGTTTACATGCCTTTGTCGCCTTTGCAAAAGAAACGTAAACCGAAGAATGAGTGTTTTCCGCCAAAGCGATAACCTAGAAGGGGTAGGTTGATCCAAAGGCTGTGGGAGAAGGAGACAGAGATCCGAGGGACCACAAGTAAGCAGAAGGAAGTACAGGTACTACAAGAAATCAATGGCCATGATCGATATGCATAAATTCCAACATTCCATAATTGGCACAAAGTTCACGAACAGGTAATTTTGAAATTGAATGGCCTAGATGGAGCAGCAGATGATCAATGGTCAAAAATACATTACCTCCAAAAGAAATAAAGCCTTCATTAATGTCTTAAAAACTGATGTCTGGGATTTTGCCATCATATTTCTCAATCGATGGATCAGGATAAACCTGCATGGATCGCAATAAATGAAGAAGCATAGTCAAAAAGATCAAGCACTACAATTTGAAAGTGATCAATCTATGGTCTATACCAATTCTTTAAGTGAAGTTGCAGGGTTACAGTGGCCCACACAGCTGCTTGAGATGCATACAGGTGGTGACCATCCAATGGCCAATAAAATAGGTAACAACTTCCTCACATATCACCTTGGCATGTATGGTGGACCTCTTCTACAAAGGCGTTGAAGGCTTATTTGACTATTTTTAATATTTTTTGAATATGCCAAAAAAATAAAGGAGGAACATCCATATAAGGGGGTCGACTAAAAACATGGCTCATGCCAAATATCATGCAAAGGGACAAAGGTAAAGTTTATTATTGGAAAATAATAATATTTATTTTTATGCATGCCTAAACAAAGGCCAGAAATAAATTTTAAATTGAAAACAAGTCATTATCCAGAAATAGCAGGGGTCACAATCAAAAGCTGTAAAAGACAAAAGACTCATAAAAAATAGTCTTTATCATGCAAACTGAAAGAGACAAGCTAGATATTATTTTAAAAGCAATTTTTCATGTAAGAGACTTGTTGAACAAGCATTGTTTATACTCTTTTAAAGTGATGCTCATGGCTTGAAAGCCTTTTTGTAATAAATTAATATTATCCATAATAAAAATAAAAAGGGATAATTATTAATTTAATGGGCGAGGTTCACTTTTAGGCCACTATTTTTAAAGAGTAATTGTTATATATTGTTGTGTGATTGCAAGCACAAAGGACCGAAAATTAATGATCAAGAGTACATTGTGCTTTTGTAAGCTTTGGGAGGACCCGAAATCCTGCAGTGAGCACCTATTTTGATGCAATAAAGTTTGTTATCCTCCATTGCGTGTGCTTTTCAAAGCGTTTTCATGCTTTAGCAACTTGTGTAAGTGAAACTAGTCTTTCCTTTGCTTGTTTTTCTATGCAAATTAACCTCTGAATTGAGCTATTTGTTTATATGTCAGTCTGGTTAAGTGTGTGTTTGTTGCAAACCTGTTTTGAAAGTGGTATTTCTTACCCTCTCACTTTATTCGTTGCAGCTATTGCACCTTTTTCATAAACACTTAGGCAATAAACAATATAAGTGCTTTGAAGTGAAAAAAGACAGCTTTAGCATCACTAGTGTGTATATGCAGAATCAAGAGTTCTAAAAATTTCGGTGTATCACCATTAGTTAACTTGTTTCATTCAAGTATTTGTTTTCTTGCAAGTTTTCTTCCTTTTCCTCACGCAGAGAGCAGGTTAGTGATTTACCGAGGGAACCAGCCCACTCTAGAGGCTCTCTTCCGCAAGCAGCTCTACAACCTGGAAGAGTTCCCATTGTATCAACGAAGTGGGGAACAGCTGCAGTTGTCAATTGCATGTTCCTCGCCTCGGGTGCACTCTCAGATTGATAACAAGAACTTAGGACATGTCTCCCATATATTTATTAAAACCTATAATTCAAGAAGTATAAGTTTATTAAAAATATGTTTTTATAAATATACTAGAATTTTATACATTGAATCAATAATACCTTCTTAATAAAAAAAATAGAGTAAGATATTATCGTACTTCAAATATTGTAGAGACAATACGCAATAACAATTTACTATTGAGAAATCGAAAATGACATAATTGAGGTGCTAATGTGTAAAATAGACATGTATTTAAATAAATTATACATTACATAATAAATTGTTCCAAAAATTCAAAAAATACATTCGGTATTTTTATCAAACAATGTCTTGGACAATACATTTAAATTTTACATTGATAATATCTTGAGCAACAAAACTCGCTAGGACTTGAATTAACTTGTTTCTTGTACAAAATTTCACTCATGCATAAGGTTGTGCATTTGGTAATCAAACATTTCTAAAAATAATTAATATTTAAATGACCAGTTTATAAAATAAATAAGGGTATTGAGAATAAACTACCAAATTGCAAACATCATTTACAAGCAAACAAAAGCTAAAAGAGAATATCACTCTTTTGAAAATAGAAAGAGTAAGGTAATTTCTTATTTTCTAGAGCTCATCCCAAATACCTCGTAAAATTTTCTTCAACTAGCAGGCCTGAGTCAATAGATTCCAATGGATCTTTTCGGAGACGGTGTCTCAAGCAATTGGGGATGACAATCCTCACATCTTCAGTACCCACTTCTTCTCTTCCCTTCAGAGCAGCTAAAGCCTTGGCAGCCCTGTTTGTCACTATATCACCCCTCAAGCCATCCACATTAAGCTCAGAACATACTTGAGAGATCTTAACACGAATGCCACGATCAATTTGAACTCTAGAAAGTCGCTCCCTGGCCTCATAAATTTGGTTCTGAAGCTTTTGCTGTTCTGACATATATGACTCTCGAAAAGCCTTTGGATCCCTGTCAAAACCTGCTCTCTCCTCTACAATCTTAACCCTCAATTCTGCATCTCTTACTGATCCAGAAAAAAAAACTTGATACCATTTCATCAGTCCCAACCTGTCACCAAGAAGTTGAGGACGAAGCTCACCTTCCTCTGGAAATTCCGGAGCCAGAGGTTTTGAATCAAACGAGCTGGATGAGAGATTGAGAATCGCCACCTCTCTCCTACAGTGTTAGTCCTATAACCAGAAGCCGCAGCAAGCCAGTAGTACAGTGTTCACTAAAATGAGCCAGTCTGATCATGGTGGCGATTAACCTGACACTCAACATGGTAAACATAAAATCCCCTGTTAGCAAACAGTTGCTAAAATTTGAAGACCATGGTTCAAATGTCTCTTAACTCCTTCTGTAAGTGCCCTTCTCAATATCAATCCTGTTCCACATGAGGACCCTATCCTCATTGGCTACCCAATGGCATGAAATGACCATACATAATTCATCATGTCAGAGATCCACAGAGATAAATGAGTAAAGGTCTAATCTTTAAAGAACTCAAGTGAGCAAAACTTCCTCAGTCATAGAGTCTGGAATCATGACGACCCAGAGTGTAGAAATAGAGAACCAGAAACCATAGGAATTTCTGGCAACAAGTCCACAAGAGACCTTACATTTTGGTCTCCATTTTCCAGTACCTCGGTGTACCCATTATCATAACCCCTCCAATTTTTGGGTCAATCACATTTAGCAGAAATACATAGTTTTTCATCTCATCCCTGACCAACAATTGCTGCAATTGGGGGATATACAGGATAAAATTGATTCTCCTTTGGAGACAGCCTTCTGAATTTGTTTCTCTTCAATCTAACAGTTTCACTATCAGAACTACACACTATGGAGCATAATCAGTCAGATAAAGCTCGGTATCCATGTGCATTGGGCTTGGTAAACTCCATTCCATTGTACAAACTTTTTTAACTGACGAAAAACCAAATTAGTTGCAGGAAGTATACCCATTGAATGTTTCAAAGTAGATTTTTAACAGATATACTATCGTAAGGAGTGGAGTTGATTCCTATATCTATTAGACTATGGTAGCTCGATTATTTCTTGTGATTGTAGTATTATAGCATGAGCATTTTAGTTATAAACAAGATAGACCATTTTTACACTTGAAAAAAAAGCAAAATTTCTATGCAGAAGTGGAAACAAACCTTTTGAGTTGCTAAAACTTCACTGGCATATAACTTGTTCACCGTATAAAGTCGACATCCTAGAGATCTCTTCTTGGGATAGATTGTATTTTGCAACCTGGTAAAAGTCTACTTCCGAAGCTATAAAAGACGGCTTATGTTACCCAATATTCCAATGGGACTCAGAGAGTTTAGATTATGGCACTAGCTGAAACACATTAGTATCATTGAAAGTTCTTTTTTGAAGTATTTCCAAAGAATGGGAACAGCATGAAGAAGAGACATCAATTGTAAGCGAGAAGGTAAAATCTGCTCATACACCTTTTAAAGTTGAAAAGAAAGTGGAAATTAATAACTTTGAAGGACAAGTAGATGCAGAATTACTTGATAAGTGGATAAAAAAAATTAGAAGTCTATTTTAGTGTACATAACATTACTGAGGCACAAAGTATTACCTTTACATGTCTCAAAATGGAAGGTCATGCTTTGGTTTGGTGGAAAACCCATCTAGCCACTTGTGAGAAGAAGAAACATCCTATTGTCAGTACTTGGGAGGGTTTTAAGGAATTGTTTCGAGCTAACTTCTATCCTACTAGCCATAAAATTGACATGATGATTAAGTGGTAGTAATTTAGACAGGGCAGTGGTCAAAGTGTGCAGGACTATACCATGGAGTTTTGGAGACAAGCCATGTTTTTAAATATGGACTTGGAGGATGATGACATTGTGACCAAATATTTGGGAGGACTTCACACTCACCTTTGAAGGAAGGTAATCTCCATGATTTCCAAGGATCTTGATGACGATTTTGTTCAAGCATACTATATCGATGATGAGAAGAATCAAGGAGATGCAGAGCCAAAGGGAGACCGGTCAACAGATTAGTAGGAAAAAGAACAAGGGAATACAAATAGAAAAGGTAAATGGAAAGGTAAACATGCTGCTATTGCTTTTCATACTTGTAAATATCCTAAGAAATTTTGTAATAATTGTGATATAAATGGGCATACTAACACCACATGTTGGAATTTTCATCCGAAATTAAACCCAAAGCAACGAACCAATCATTTTGAGAAATCCATGGCCATTTTGAAGACAGAAGGAGAGGTGGATATTGAGGATGATTCAGATGTAGACGAGAGGTTGGGATGCATGGCCACTAACATGTATGGGGGAGCAGAAGAAGAAGAGATGAGTAAAATTTTCTCAAATTAGAATCCAAATCAAGAATACTAGGGTAAACGCTTTAGTATATTTTGGTTCTTAGTCAAATTTGATTTTTGATGTGGTTGTATAATAGCTTGGCCTAGAGACTTATGCTCATCCACATCCATACATGTTACAAGAAAGTGTAAGTTTCAGTTTGGGATAAATTCCCAATATATTGATGTATTAGAGGTTGATATCATTCCACTTGATGCATTTTATGTTGTCTTTGGAAGTCCTTACTTGTATGCCAAGGATGTTGTGTTCAGAAGAAGGGATAACCGGTATAGATGGGTCAAGGATGGAGTTGGTTTCAACATCCACACACACTAGAGAAAATCAAAGAAGGCTATGGCAAGTTTCAGCCAAACACAAAGACTTATTTAGGTGAATCATCAATTTTGCTTACTTTCACTGGAAGAAAAGCAAAATGGATGTGAGAGCATAGATGTTTCTAACTAAAGGATGGATGATTTGGTTAGCACTTGTTAGTTTTTGCACAAGAATCCACCACATGGACTACTCATTCAAGGAGAAATACAAAATTCCATTATGAAATCACCATATTTACCTACTAATTCACTGGACCTGACCATGGGGCAGCAAGGAGAAGAGGAGATGCAAGGAACAATGGTGATTATAGCAGTAGCATACATGGTGAGGATTCGATCGATCCATATCAAGAGATAAAGAAAAGAAAGAAGAACTAAACCACTATAGTATGGGACCTTTTCCATACTTGAGCAGGCTGGAAAAGAAACCTTCAGTAGATGCACGTAATAGCAAGTTGCAAGAGATCGCACCTACTAAATCCATCTATGCATGACAAAGAAGGAAACATATAGAAGTTTCCTTCCAAAGAGGATTTTACTCAAGGAAACTCAAAGAAGGATGTTTAAGTGGAGTAGTAAACTAGAGATCCACAGGAGTCTTAGCAAGTTGGACAAGAGAAGACACCAAGGTAGACCCGATGGTACTCGAAGGAGTAAGAAAGGGAGTTGATTCCTCTACCACTCCCCCACTAAGATTTTGTGGGACCAAAATCCTCCTAAACAAAGGAGGTATGATCCATAGGGATCCAGAAAATAAAACACACAAAAATTCATTAGTCCCATCAACACCAAGAAGGAAAAGTGACGAAAAATAAAGAAAAGGAGATTTTGTTAGCATTTTAACATAACCATCACCCTGCGCAAGGTGGCGGTCTTGACACTTTTGATGGAAAAAATAAAATCAAGAACGAACAGTTCCAAAATTCAAAGAGATGGTTATATCTCTTCCCTTCCATACCCTTTCACATCCTCCAATGAATGAGAGGACATGAGAAGGCCTATAAATTCATGAAAGGGGCAAGATAATTTATCATTCATAGATCTAAAGAGGTCAAGGAGAAAAGATTTAAGTTTAATGAGAGAAAGTGAGCAATTTTTTTAGTGCTGGAGTGGAATTATAGGAAAAAGGTATAGAAATAGAGCAAGAAAGCATATGAAGGGAGAGGTTTACATTGTTTTCTCCATTATCTATTTCTTGTAATCTATAATTGTCTATAATTGACCAATAAAAGTGGGAAGAAATAGTGTTTTTCCCTTCATTACTAGTTTTCCTCCATTGGGGTTTCCAGGACAAAATTGTTGGTGTTTGGAGTTTGAATTTGTTTCTCTTCTCTACAATTTCATTTCTATAGCACTAGATAATCCATCAATAAAGCTCTAATCTTCAATCAAATATGTCATTTTCCAAAGTTGAAAGTAGAACTTTAAATTATTGTGATTTTGTGAATTTCTAAAGTAGAAGTTTATAGATCATTAAGGACCATTGTGAAAATAAAAGGATGATGTTTGAGAGGTGTAGGAAATTAAGCATCTCCCTAAATATTAAGAAATGTATCTTTGTGAAAGACCTTTTGGTACTTTTCTAGGGCACATTATTTACAAGGATAGATTGTTGGTAGATCCTGCCAAGGTTGTTGTGATCTTGGGCTTAGAAGAACTAAAAAATCAGAGCTAAGTGTGCAGCTTCTTGGGACATACATGGTATTACAAGAAGTTTATTCAAGGATATGTAAATATCTTCACGCCCCTTGAGGAACTGTTGAAGGCTAAAGGAAAGTTTTATTGGTACGAGGCATAATAGTTAGCCTTTGAAACATGAAAGGAGAAGCTTACAACCGCACCTAATATGTGCTTTCCTTCATGGGAAAATCCATTCCATGTTCATGTGGATGCTTCTAGGATGGCAATTGGTGCGGTGTTGGAACAACTAGGTGAAGGAATAATGGACCACCCCATTTGTGTTACGAGCAGAAAGTTAACACCAACTGAATATAATTATACTATTACTAAGCGCGAGGCTTTATTTATGATTTACGCATTGCACAAGTTCAGGATATACTTATTAGCTACACCCTTCATATTCTTTATAGATAATATGACACTTAAGTATTTTGTTAACAAGCATGTGTTACAAGGGTGCATATGTAGGTGGATCCTACTATTTCAATAATTGTAGTTTACAATTGTGGTAAAACCAGGAAAAAGAAACTCAAGACCTGACCACTTGTCATGGATCAATTCAAGTGAGGACGTGTAGATCATTGGAGGACACAATAATGGATGCACAACTCTTAAAATTGAATCACATGTGAACTAAGCTAGAGGACATTACAATATTCTTGTGCACTGGCTAGGCATCTGAGGGTATGAAGACATTGGAAAAGAAACAACTCACAATACACAGAATTCCCTATCAATTGATGGGTGGATACATGTATAAACTTGGTCAAGATGACATTTTTTTTTGTGTGTTCCATTGTAACATGATGTGTGAGTTTGATCATGGAGGACCTCTTAATGGTGGATTACACATGTACATTATATTGAAGATGCCACAATGCACAAAATTTTAATAGCTGAGAATTCTGGCTATGGTAGACTCTATATAAGGATGTCAAATTCCACTATGTCAAAATGTGTGATCATTGCTAGCACCTATTTTTGGAAGACCAGGAGCAAGAGATGAGAGGCCTCTAAGACCTATTGCGAGTTCTGAACCAGTTTTAGGTTAGAGTGCAATTGACTTTGTGGGTCCTATTTCCCCAACCTATTGCATATTGGAATAAAGTGTGCACAATCCCATAAGAACTTGCACAGATGTACAATGACATAGGTGGAGATGAAGCAGCGCCTACAAAACAATAGCACCCTATCACCCAGTTGGCCAATTGAGAAGCATGCTAGGAAAGATATATCAACAAGATAATTGGGATGCACACTCTGACTAAGAATTTTTCATGTTGGAAGAACTATGACTGGGATTGAAAAAATATTTGTATGAAAAATACTTTTAAAAGATTACATACATAACTGCAAGACATAGTTACAGTTGAATGGAGGGACAATTACCCTCAATTCAGTTGGATGTTTGGCACAGACGTCTGTGTTGGGTAAAACATTCAACTTAGCTACTATTTTTCCATTTCTTCATATTACGAGGTCATAGGAGGCCTAGATGATGAACATAGTAATTCCTAAGAGCACGTATGTAATTTTATTTCAGTTGGATGACCCACATCGTTCCATTTCCCATTGGAGTTAAAAATATAGTAGAAAGCATTGACAGGAAGTATGGCATGATCAAAAAATCAAAAATAAGGAATTTGAGGTGGGCAAGACTGAAGTCTTATTATATGATTCAAAGTCTTTTTGCCACCCTAGGAAGTTGAAAACTCATTGGTTGGGACCATTTGTGGTAACAAATATATTGGAATGTAGGCACTTACCAGTTACAATTTTGTTAGACAACCTCATTTACTTGCCCAATTACTTCAATGATGAGTAGGATGAATCCCTAATGCTAAATAAGTCTTCTGTGAGTATGGTGATAATAAGGTAGTTTTAAAGGATCATTTTAGATGGAGGATGTTCCACTTTAATGCATTTCCTTTATATGTGTTTCCTTTGGGGGATTATTGATATCATTTTTCAAGGTTATTTTAGTGTTGTGCTTGTAATAAGTGCACTTGCACACCTATCGTTTCCCTTATATATTTAATTGATTGTCATGGCGCAAAGAATGACCACGCATAGCTTTCAGTGTGGGGTGGATAAAATTTAAACCCACTAGCAAAAGTTGAAGAAAGATATTTAATGTCCTCTGTTCGAAGATGGGTATGCATAGAAGAAATATGGTGTAGGTGCTTGAAGTAAAGGTGCAGATCAAGAGAAGAATTTCTCAAGTATTTTTAAAGACCACACATAGATGGATAGACGCACAATATGTAATGCGAGGTAGGAAGAATCATGGGCAACTGCTTGGTATGAAGCATAGTACGATAGGTACTTTAGTGCAGGGAAAATTGTGAAAGGAATTATGTGGTTGAGAATCACAGTGGGTGTGCCAGAAGGCCCATGAATGGGGAACGAAAAAATTATTGTGGAAAGAAGGAAAGAAACACCATTCAATTCTGAGTACGGTGGTCTGGTGAAGATGTAATGAAATACAAGGAATCATTTAATTAAACACTCACATAAAAGAGCTGGGCTATATTGTATCATTTTTACCTTGCGCTGATGAAAGTATTCGAGTGATTTTAAGAGTGAGTTAAAATATTTATAGCTAACAAGCGAGTTCTTTTACACGTCCAATCCTTTTTTGGTTGAAATCGATTTGATAAATATTGTGCAAATTCAAGTAGCTTTCTGAATCTTAACTTGTTTAAGGAAAGTATGTGCTTTTATACGAATGGATATGTGAGATTGCTTACCAAAGATGTACAAGTTAGGGTTTGAGGAAAAGCTAGTAGCATGCAAATCTTGAGTTTGCAAAAGCTCAAAGGGTTATTGCAAAATTAACATTATTATTATCAACAATGGCACCAAAGTGAGCACCTGGAGCAACCACAAGGGGCCTTAGAGAAGCAATAAGGAAGTAGAGGTAGAGATGGAGGACTACCCCTGAGAGTATATGGCTATCATAAATGCAGTACCCAAAAGGATTCCTATAAAAGGAGATTAGATATGCAGGAAGACTTACTATCAAGACGTTAACTAAAGTGAGTGACTATACTCATCGTAAGCCAAGGATAACAATGGAATGAATATTGGACAAGCACTTAGTTAAGTACAGACAAATTTGAGTTCTCAGATCTCATGACATGGGTGTCCACTATGATGATGCAGGTCAGAAGTCAAACATTTGGATAATCCCTTGCAGTATGGAGCAATGACATAGCTATGGAAAAGAGTTGGGGTGAGTACTATTTTATAGCAAATTGATGTCTGAGTTTACTCATTGGTTGAGAAGTTATCTATGTGTCCCAAACAATTTCTTCTATTTTGGGTTCAGGGTGAAGATGAGAGAATTTTGCAGTCCCTTGGCCTTTATAAAGTCAAAATTGTGAAACAAGGTTGACAAAAATTTGGGCTTGAATTTGAGAATTTATACATCAAGGTAATGAAGTAGATAAATTTCCCTATTGATATTGGCATATGGCAGTATGGAAGGTGATTACTGAAAGGACATAGGGGCTAAAACAATGTTCCCTGTGATACAGGAAGCTACGTACCCTATTGCAGCAGTTGACTGTCAAGAAAACCAGAGATTGGATCTCTCAAAGATATGGTGAATCACCAATGATAAGATGATCCAGGTCCATCAAGTAGGAATTTTCCTTTGGTGTTGATATCATTGATATAGATCACACCATATAATAATTAATATATTCAAATATGTTATTCATTGTTCTTAATCTCAAACAAGGATTAGGGCTCACCCCAAACTTGATGTGCCTAAAGGTAATCATATTGATTCCATTTCCATTTTGATTTCAGAAACATTACAAAGTCATGTTTTAATAAATATTTAATATATTTCACATATAATGTTGTTGATCTCTTTTATAGAAAGGATACACCGCAGCATGGTTGGCTATTAAATACACAATGCATTTACATTATTATATACTTTAGCACATATAAGATTTGTGGTGCTTAATTGGAAGATTCAGAATGAGTGGATTTGACTTGAATCATTACTGAAATGAAAACTTTAAAAATAACACTATTCCTCATTCAACTTCTTGAGACATGCCTTGTATGAAAAAATTCAAGATTGTCATTGCAACAAATGGAATTGGTTTTCAAAATGGATCTAAATACACTAAAGATTAAATCCATGCACATATATCATTTAACTTGTGCACCTATTTGTACCCATTTTGACTCAACCATAGAAAACCTAAATATCACATATGTTTATTAAGTATAATAAAGCATAAAGATAAACTTAGCACGGCTAATAAGACAATTTACTATTTTTATCCATGACCATGATTTCCTCCCAAATAATAGAAAAAATAAAATCAAACTGCCACTTCAACTTGGAATCAGGATCCACAACTTTAACAAATTATATCATCTTCTGTAACATGCTCCACTCTTCATCTGTTGGAATTGCAATTTGTTGTAAATCAAAGTGATTGACATGTAACTTTGTTAGCAATTCATAACTGATAGTGGAACTTTCCTTTACTGTTGAATGCAAACTTACTGACAAGGTTATCAATGGTTTAACATAGTCAATTTTTCTTCTCATCTAGCTTCTCAGGTAGGAATTCAGTCCTTCTCTTGAGTCATTTTTTCTTTCATCTTCTTCTGGAATGCATCCTTCTTAATGAATTGGCATGTATTGTCAAAAGGCATTGGAAAACCAAGACTTTGTGAACTCATGTACCTTTTCATGCAGCTCCTATAACATTCTTTGACACTTATTGAACAATTCATTGTGCTTTGCCAAGCATCACACACTTCTCGAATGATAGATGATACCTTTATTAAGGCATCAAACCGGTTTAAATTCCTCTGGATGCCAGTTCTGTGTCACTGAATTTGTAGATAGCTTCCAAAATTTTCTTTTGTTGTATCCTCTCTTAAAGCCATCACTTTTCTGCTACCTATTACGTATTCATGCGAGAGCTTATCAAAGATTCTCTGTAGATCAGTCATGAATTCAAACAATCTAATCAAATCATCATTTTTTTGGTTTATTTTCCTGCCAAACATTATCCATCATATTAATCAATGCCTTTTTTATGAAATCCATATAGTTTGATGTTTGAAGACTCTATTTCCTTGTTTCGCTTACGCCAATTCTTGTTACAATATTTCATTTTTTTTTTCTTATCATCTAGGCTTTGTTGAAATCTAGATATTTTGATGTTGGAAGACTCTATTTCCTTTTTTGCTTTGACCAATATTTCAATTTTCATGTTGTTATTTCTCAGCATCTAGGATGTGTTCCCATTTTTTGACCTTTTCTTTCTCTTCATTCATAGCCTCTTTCAATTCTCCCAATGTTTTTTGTAATCTATTATTCTTACTCATTGTTTCCTATAAATTTTTCTTCACATCTTCTAGTTCTACATGTGCCTATTCATTCAAAGCAACTGCAGTCATAGAGGTAGATGATTTTATCTTACTCTCCAACTCACCTGTCTTATTAACTGGTTCTTTTTCCTTTTGCTTTCTCATTTTCCAGGTCTACCTCTAAACTTTTGAATCTTATTATTCAACTTATTGTTCTCCCTCTCTGCCTTTAGTAATGTTGTGTAAACCACATCATTGTTCCTTTTTGATACATTAATTTTATTCAGAAGGTTTCATTTCCTTAAGATCCATTTGAAGGGAGGTCAAATCGTAGTCAGTGGGAAGCATTTCATTCTCTGGTTTTACAACTTTAAGGCACAACATACATGTATTCCAGGGTATCTGTGTCTAGGTTATATATAGGCAATACCCTCATTGTGGTTGGATCTGAAGTTCTAGTAGCCATGTAGAATTTTGCTTCTTGTTTCTTTTATCTCTTTCTGATTTATTGGAAAACTCATCTCGGTAATCAAAACCTTAGGTGTTCATAGGAGTGAACTAGTTCCACCTTGAATGGAGAAGGAGTAATTGAAGTTTAGGGAGAATTTCCCTATGGAATGGCAGTTTATTAAGGGGTGGCAGTGACACCACCTTCTATAAATAGTTTCCTTGAGCCAAGAGTAACTGTACTTAGGTTTGCCTCTGTCTTCTTGCCTCTTCTCACTTCCTTATTGGACAATAGCCCTAACAAATTCAACTATCTCTATTGGCCTCTTTAAGTTTCCAACACTTGTATTGACTACTACCATCATCACTAGAACTGACCAACCTTAGCAATAGTAATAGATTCATGGCCAACTTCTCCTCTAGGATTTTCAATGTGTGGCTGAACTTTTTTATGAGGATTTGACTCTGGAGTAAATTGCATTAGATTAACACTTGTAGATGTTGTAGTATGCAGTGGTCCTTTCTCTGAAGGTAAAGCTCCAAGGCCTGACCTGTCGAAAAAATTTCTAGATCATGTACCTCTGGTGGAAGCCAAATGCCTTGTCCTCTTGAACCCAAACCACCACCAGTAAAACCCAACTTTTCAAAAATAACTGCTCCTGCAGACATATATTTATTTTGAAACCTTCATCGAGACTTGGTTTATATGTGCTACTGTTATGGGGGTTGTGTAATTCCTCAGAGGCAGTGTCATCATCACTACTTTCCTCTCTAGGATGCTCTTTCTTCCATAATTTACTGAAATATGTATCTTCTGGAATAGAATCATAGTCTTCTACAGATTTTGGATGGCCTAGGTCCTGCCTCATAGACCAAAAGGTAGTAATTTTTGACCTTGTCCAATTTCTATCTTTCAATTCTTATTGTAATGCCTTTGGCATGCTTTTAGAGGAATTTTTATCAGGTTTTACAGATTTAAAATCCTCTACCTTTTTTTGTGGAGGATCAGGCAATCCAAAAATTTGTTTTGACAACTCTTGAGAACTAATTCCTTGTTTAACAACAATTTCATTCATTGCTATTTGTACTTCATCCCAAGAGTTCTTGTTTTTCAATTTTTCTAGCAAGGGTTTGCTTTCATGTTGAATTTTAGTGGCAGAGTTCCTATTCACCACTACCATTGCTTTAATCACCTCACATGGGTCATACACCCAGTGAGAGTCAACATAAAAATAAAAATCTATAAGATTTCATGTGCCACATAGAATGCTTTTATTTCAAATGTGAACCCTCCACATGAGAATGATAAGGAAGGAAATATGCTCTTCTTTTGTTGAGAAACAAAATAGAGATTATTTGTGCTTTCCATCTATCGTATATATTCCAAGGAAAAAACTCTCTCTGTCACATGTATTGGCTATTTGTAAGGTTGTACTCCATATCCATAAAACCTTAGCACAATATAATCCTCCGTGAAGTACCAGTCTACTAATTGTATTTCTTATCCCAGTTGAATGCAATCTCTACATTTCACAGGTAATCTAGGCATTGTAATTTTTGTAAATTGATTCATACACTGGAGCCCAAAAATAATGTAAAAATTGACTGTAGTCCCCTCTATTATCATACATCCTTATCTTGGGGGCCCACTCAGTTAATGGACGCATGCGACTTCTGGCTGGAGCTCAATTGCAAGTTTATTTTTTTTCAAACCATCCAGCAAACCACCATAGAATTAAATAACACAAGTAGGTAGTGAACATAAATGTCTTAGTGTCAGGAGCCTTCTTTGATTGTTAATAATTGTTTATGCATAGATTCTACAATGTACCCAACAAATCTGTATTGACAAGGTGGATTAACGAAATGGATATTGTATACCATTTCCAGGAGGGTTTCATCCACCGTATCATCGCTATCGAAGCCAAGGAAAAATACTAGCATAGAAATGGTATCCTGACCCATAGTTTAAATATGTTAATTGCATACAGAGCCTTCCCTTTTGGTACCTCTACATCAAATGTTAATTTTTGTAAAAATGCATCTCTGTCTTTTTGATCTGTGGCATGATAATCGCTAGCAATTTTTTTCTAGGTTTATGTGGACGGTTCCTAAATCTTTGCTTTCAAACCCCAATGCACTGCCAAGATTTACCTCCATAATGTACAAAATTTCTTGTTTGTTTCCCTTTGCAACAATTGCTTTTTTTGTCTCATTGTAATTTTGGGCACATATATTGACAAATTCAGGGCAGGGGAAAAACCTCGTGGAACATCATGTGTCCCAATCCTGATGCCCATGTTATCCAACTGAAAGCTTTATGTCTACCTGATTGGTCTGAACTTCTACTTTCCCTCATCTTCGTCTTAGACGTGTATCTAAGTTGTGAAGATCTTGTGCCAATTACAGGATCATAAATATCATGATATTCATCAGTAAAACTAGGGGTTTTACTTTTAAGAAGTTTGGCGTATGGGATTTGGGTTTTACTTTTACTTTGGGATCCTGTGGAAGTAGACATGCTTGGAATTTTGGATTTTGTAAACCCTCAACCCTAATTTCTCAACCCTTATATTGAAATATTTGAAAGTGAAGGCTTATACAAGTGTTACTTATAAAAAGATAATATTTAAAGAATTAAGACTCAAATGCAGGATGACACTTACTCAGAAATATGAAAATTTTGAGTCTTACACAGTCTGCAACTTCTATGAATCTATTCCTTTTGTTGCAGTATGCCTTCCAGAAACAAAATTTCAATTGTCAACATCACTATAAATGATTAGGTCTTTCATTGTACTTTGTAGACATCAAATTTAGTCATTAATCAAATTCCATTCAGTGGATGAAAGTTGTCACTTATTAGATGGCCATGTGGTAGGATTCTGGGCCTCCTCGAGGCAAAGGCATTCCCCAAACTCCAAGCCCACAGAATGAACCGATTCAATAATAAAGTTTTGGGTCCGTGGTGATAGGTGTTTGCATTTAATGACTTGGCCATTAAAATTTTTGGGGGCCGTTGAAACATTTTAAATAATAAACCCCCACTTTTGCCCATGCCACGTGGAAGAATTCCATGGATTTATTTTTGTCATGCCTCGACGGATGTGAATCTCCCAGATTTAGGTGGGATGAATTATAATTTTGGGTCTCGAGATTAATTGTTCATTTTTAATTTGTTGGTCATAGACATTGGAATTGGACCGATCATCTAGCTAATGAGGAAATTGATGGCCCTGAGAGTTGAATTAATTTCTAATAATATAAAAGCATTGGCATAGGTGCTTGTAAGAGGCCGATAGGCATATAAGATGGAGTAGTTGAAATAAATCTAAAGAATTAATGGTGAAGCCATTTTCTAGGCCATTCAAGATTAAGTATCCATGAAATCCAACATGTTCTAGTTTACTCAAATTTGTAAAACTATGTTAAATATTTTTATTGCTTGTTCAAATTGAGAATGATTTATTTCAGGGTCCCATTTCGTTGATATGTATTATAAAAGGGAATTATTGTTGTTACTATCAGCCATTTTATATCATAATTTTAATGCTAAATTAGTTTCACTGCATTCTATTGAAAGGTCAAGGCTGATTGAGCATGGTTATGGGAGATTCAATATAAATGCAGGACTCTCACAATATTCAACTCTGACAACTTAGTGTTTTTTCTACATATATTAACATACGCTCCAGAAGATAATAGGAAAAATTGAAAAGTAAATGTCATGTGCAAGGTAATATTAATTAAGAAACCATAAAAAAAATTTACTTGACGAAATAGATAGGTGACGTGTCAAATTTAACCCTTTGCTCGAGGTTTGTAGGAAGTAAGCACTATAAAAAATGAGGCAATTGATGGCCTGGGAGTTGAATTAATTTCTAATAATATAGCAGATTGGCATGACTTGGAAGATGTTATCATTTATGCATGGGTTGTGGACACAAAGATCAAAGAATTGGCATGGTGGCATGTGACCCTTGCATATTGGGCCTCCTCTGGATCGCATTGGTGGCTCGCTCACATATCGACTCTCTCACTGACCTCTGTTTTTTCGTGTTTTTGGGCTGGCGAGAAAATAGTTTTTTTGAGGCCTTCCTTTCGTTGCTCTATGGTGAGGAGAGCAGGGAAATGGTGACTTTATTTCAGCCATTGGTCCCACAGGAAATTTCAAGAGGTGTTTCACTTTGATTTTATGCTCGAGGCCGATGTCATTGAGCATGTGATAGGAGATTCCTATATGCAAGACTCTCACAGGGATAGAGTCAACTCTGAACTTGCTGCGACATTTTTTTCTAATTTCCTCTTACTCCATCTGGTCAAGGTGGATGTCGTGGTTGTCATGAATTTATTTATTTACCCTGTCCATCGAGTCGTTTGACGTGAATAAATGGACAGGTGCCGCATCCCAGAACCTCTGCTCTGGGTAGAGGAGGTAGACGCTCAAGCGAATGACACTGGGTGAGGGGAATATTGGATCGGAAAGTGGTATCGGGAGCTGCTACTCTCAGAGGATTTTTATGTTCTGTTTTGGCATGGTGGTCCAGACCCTAGAATATTTCCTCCTCTGGATCTCACCGATGCTTACTCACTTATCGACTCGACCATTGACCACCTTAATGAGTTTTGGGATGATGTCAATGAGGCCTTTTTTCTTCTGCTAGGTAAGGCCAAGTAGTTGGAAGGTGAAGTTTCCAGTGGCGACGGTTGGGCCGTTTCAAGAGGAAAAAGTTATTTCAGATGAGGATTAATACTCTTTTCTGTAAATTATTATTTTATTTTTTGGTTATGTGCCCATGCATATTCGTTGTCTTGAAGCCACTTATGTTTGTTCATATGGTGTTTCCTTCTTCTCTGTGCGGGCCATTCAGTGGGGTCTTGTGTTGTTGGTTTATGTTTGGTTTTTTTTTAGAGTATAGTTGTAATGGTGGGGTACCTTAACCCTCTGGTTCATAGCTCCGGTAAAAAAGTGTTTAAACATCAAACACACACACACACACACATATTGTTTTCACATTTATATAGTGTTTACATTATTGACTTCTTAAATTAGATTATTTCTTTCTTAAATTAATTTAAATTTTTCAATAAATTAAAAAATATATCACCCCCACTTTTGCCCATGCCAGCGTGGATGAATTAATATAATTTAAATACATTTATATATATATATATATATATATATCATATATATATATTATTTTCTATACTGCCGAAGGTAGTAATATATTCTTCACACCAATAAATAATCACTTTTAAAAAAACCAACCAAATAATGCCATGTGTATTTAGATACAATTTAACTAAATATTCAAGTGTAAATTATTATTTTTGTTTCAATTCTATTGGTTGGGCCCTTTATTCCTCAATGTGCAAAAGAATTAACTTATGTGGCTTGTTTTTTCCTCGGGGGATATTTTCATGGGGCTCAAGGTTAGATGCCTATCTCCTCTCTCCCCAGAATTGAGTCGTCAAATTTACTGCAGGTATGGGCTAATTTCTTTCTTTGTCTCAATTAGAGTGTTTGGTTCTTTAATTTTCTTTAGAGGAAATATCTTAGCTGCTACCCTGTATTTGGAGTGAAGCGGTTTTTTGCAGGGGAAGCTTCTATTTCATAACATGGGATGCAATCAAAGTTATGGATTTTAATTTAGAGCAGTTGACATGGGGAAGCATGGATGATTCAATGGAATTTGGGCTGTTAACAATCTGTTCACACAACACTTCAACTGTAAAGGAAGCACAATTTCAAAAATTCAATTAGATATTGAAAAAGTGATGTGATGATAAGATTTAGATTTATTAAATGATAAAGATGGTTCTTTAAAGATCACGTGCCTTTGCTGCAACTTCATCTTGTTTTTTAATCTATTTGTTCAAATTTTTGTGCTTCTACTTTGACCTTATTTTTTCACATTTTTTTTGTGTTTGATGAGTCTTTGAATATTGTTATCATATACAATCAGGGTCGTTGCAAGCTTGAGAAGGAAAATACATAGATCTAGATTATAAAGCAACTCTGATATGTTCAATGTTTTAGATATTCAATGTTGGAATCTGCCAAACTCCATTATAATTTAATGTTTTCTTGTAGAAGATCCGATACAAGTGGTTGCAAAATTCTTAAAAGGAAATGAGTAGATTCCCTACTAAAACATCCCAAAAAAAAGTAACATATGTCGGTAATCCTTGAAGAAGTTAGTCCATAATTCCTAATCCAACAATTGTATTAGACAATTTAAGCAATCCTCTCAATAAGGGTTCATTTTTATTTGCAAATGCTTATGTATTAGAAATCTCTATTGCCTATCCATTTAGTATCAATAGTAGGAGAAAAAGGAAAATGAGATGGGATTTTGAAGGCATCGACAATTTTACTAATTTCAGCAATTTTACTAAACAATTGTTTTATTTTGTAAATCAAAATGGTAAATTGAGAGACATTAGAATTAGTGAAAACTTGCATTATATTTTATTATAATATATTAAGTGTGCCAATTAATGAAAATCATGATATACCTTCGTAGTGGAGGAAAAATTGATTATTTCAATTTACCCCTATTTATAAATAATTTTCATTAATTCAATATAAATAACTCAATGTTTTTTAGCATATTCATATTTTGAATATTATTATTATATGTAAGTTTTTAATATTAACATGTTTGGAGAATTTGCAAGCAAAACTGTAATTACATCATTGTAACTCCTTAACATATACAATATTTGTGTCCCATAACTTCCACTCAAATACCTCAAACTTCGATAGTATTAGCCATATCATGGCCTTGTTTTTTATTGTTAAATCGGGTTGAAGGGTCTCGTTCCCTTTACAAAAGAGAGAGGTCGAACCTTAGATACAACATGAAGATGCAAAAAAAATCGTCAATCATAATTGCTGGGTATATCGAGAAAAAGCCAGCCAGAAGGAAGGAAGACTATAGCTATACTATATTATAGACATTACAACATATATTTAGATCAAGGATTAATACCCTGAATCAAAAGACATAGAGAATAATACAACTGGAGATCCCTGCCTCTCAACTACACCCTCCTCAGAGTCCTGAGCAACAACTTCATTGGCCCAACCGTGCCAAATATGATTATAAGCTTCCCCTGCAGTTTCACGGATTTCCATCCACCAAAGTGGCACTGGCTCAATGGGAGAATTGAGGGAAGCCAAATTAGGGAGTTTGAAGCACGTCCTTTCAACATTCTTGTCACGACTGAATATTGCCATCTTCTCTGTGAATGCCATCAGTTCCCCATGACGACGTTCCAGTTCCCTGAAGATGCTCAAATCCATGCCACCCCAGAGCTTCACCTCCTCCCCTGCTGTCTAGAAAGCAATATTACCCTTTTGCACTTCTGCAACCAAATTTCTAAAGAAAGATGACCGAACTCAACAAAGAGCAAGGTTGACCACATCAAGATTCGATAGCTCAATTATCAGAAGATTTTCTAGAAAAACCAAGGCCACACTGCTATTAACCGTACACTATCCATCCTCAAATAGATATTTTTTCCCCAAAACAAATTTAATTGCCTCCAGATTGTTACCATTACCAATTTTGAAGATCCATTGTAGACGATTATCGGATATAGACGACCTGATATCCATTTCCCTTTTATTGCAAAATAAATACAGCCGGGGAACTCGAAAGGAATCCATAGGTTCTCACCGACAAATAGGATGAAAATGAAAAAAAATCGACCCATAATAAATAGGCAAAAAAATGTGAGCCAGGAAAACCAAGAAGGAAAGTGGAGAAGAATAGGCCGACTAAAGATTAAAAATGATTTCAAGACACGTGGGACATTCTAATATATATATTATGATATAAATATTATATTTATATATATATATATATATATATATATACGTGAATTTACGCAAGTTCAATTTTCAAAATAGAAAACCAAATATCCATATATTTAAGATGAGAAGAGATCAAAGAAAGTCTTACTAAAGAAAGAGAATATGAATAAAATTAAATGTTGTTTAATATTATTTACTATTTGAATTGAAATAACTAACGAAAATGTTGTTTTTAAATAGAATTCAGAATTGTTGATGTCATTATTGATGAAATATAGTGTTTTCATATTTATATAGTGTTTTCAAAATTATTATTAGATGTTATATATTTCATAATTTTGACGTTTTTCATATTTATTTTATTCAAATTAATCAGATATTATATTGAAAGAAAATCAGATATATACAAGAAGCTGAAAGTCCTTAGACGCCCATTTAGGGAAGGCCAAAACTCGCCATGAATTATGAATATGGATATTTTTAAATGCAATTGAAGAGTTTATCTTAACAACATGTCCGCAGCGTCTCCAATCTCAGCGGAGTTCTAGCAACCCTTTGGGGCACTAATAAGGAAAGCAAAAGGACCATTAAACAGCTGGATGTTACTGATTCTGCCCATATGACGACACTGGCTATGTTCACCTCTTGGTAGAATATCAAATCCAACATTGACAAAGCCGCCAAGAAGTAATTGTGGGTGCTTTTGCTGCACTTCTTTACAATTATTGATGTTTTTTTTGCTGTCTTTTTGCTGCTTTTCTATAGTGCTCGTGTTGTTTTTGTTTTGATAGGGTAGCTACTCTTGGGCTACTTTGGTTTTCATTGTCCCATTTGGATCTTGATCCTTTTTGTTCTAGTTCTCATTCCTATTCTGACTTCTAGGCCCTCTTTTGTTCTCAAGTTTATAGTCCCTTTCAAAAATACTATTTGCCAATGATAAAAAAATAAAAAAATATTTTCATTTTTTTTTTGTTGAAGGGTAATGTGTTTTCTAATATCTCATTTATGATGGGTAAAACTTAACCTAGAAAGTGAAATTAAAGTATGGGGAGCCCTTCAAATTTGACCACGGAATGCAATGATGATTGTTTCAATATATTTTGTAGGAAAGTGCCCTTTTCATGAAGCCTTAGTAACTTTTGAATATACATATTTATTAAATATGTCACTTTTATGAAATAAGTCTTTTCCATATTTATTAAATATGCCACTTTTACGAAAATTAGTCTTTTCCATATGTATTAAAGATCTTGTTTCATGGACCTTCATACCAAAATATATAATGTCCCCAAGAATTAAAATTGATAAGAAATTTACTAACTACGAGGGTGTCCATTTAAATCTTTGGTGGCACATTTTACATGTGTAATGAATAGTTAAATAGGTAATTAATTTCAAATAAAATTCAGGTCGAGGGCCGAGGCAGTGAGGCTATCGATAATTTCTCATCGGTGTCACTATCTCGACATGTTAAATTTTTACGATGAAAGAAGTTAAGTTATTATTGATTTGATCTATAGCATTCTATCTTTAATGATATCATATTTGTCTTGATAAAAGGACATTTAAAAGGTAGGTGGAGGCATGTGGGATAGTGACAGTCGTGGTAGCTATTTAAATTCAATTTTTTCGCCGCGATTTGCATTTAATATTAAACGTCAATTCATACTTGGGTTTGGTCGACACGTGTAAATGTCCAATCGAATAATTTTCTCGGAGTAATTTATAAATTCAAGGCCCATGCAGTTGTTTTCCAAGATTTGTATTTATTTTACAAAATCATGGGGGACCAAATTGAGTGCATCGAACGAGTATCAAGCCATAAATATGTCGTGATTTCTTCTAGTTAGGAATATAGAATCAGACAAGGTTACTTTTGGGAAATCCTTTTCCCTCTCTACTTCTAGTTCTCATTTTGGATGGTGTTTCCACCCCCCTCTTCCTAGCCAGTCAATTGCTACCATTATTCTCCTTCATTCTCTTATAATTTCTTCTATAGAGCTCGAACCGGATTCCTTGTCTGAGCAAGCCAAATCCCGAAGTATTTTTAGAACTCTCTGTTTTTTATCTAGAATACCCCGGACTTGAAACCTATGGATTTTCCACATGTTGCTATAAATGATGTGGATATGGAAATTGACGTCAATCAATGCCCGGCGGCGACCCCTCATATGGACATTCAAGTCGAAATGATGTATTCCATCCTTGCAAGGTCCACAACGATATTTTGAGGTGATTAAAACCTAACAAGATTTAATAAACACATACAGAGCTATTGTTAATAAAGAATGTGTCTTGATACTAACCCATGGCTGACACTCTAGGCGGAGAAGATCGATATTAATGTAGATAGGGAAGTGGCACAAGAACTGAGAAATATATTATGATATTTAATATTTATGTTATAATGTAGTTATAGGCTAAGGGCTTATAGCTATTTTGGTATGCTTATGGCCCTATGTTATGATATGTAATGTTTATGTTTCAACTAAATATAAGACATACTCTTATGGAATTGGATGCTCTTGTTTCTAGAACTCAAGAAATATATGAGATAATCTTGTGGATACTCTTGTTTATGTTTCAACAATTATATTTTTCCTTATCAACACTTATTCTTGTGGATACTCTTGCATTGCTACAGTGCCACATCTTTTTATTTGCCTTCTCCTTCTCGAAAGACTAGAATTCATTCTTTATTCTTGTTTATTTCTAATGTAAGGCACTGAAACCCTTCCTGGATATTTAACCTACAACACCTTAACCCCCTGCTCGTATCGTCTACTTACTATGTGTTGCCCTTTAGCATCATCAATTGTTGCTGAATTTTTCTTTGCCTTTTCTTTTCAGCTATCACCGAGAAAAGGAAAAAAAGAAATCTTGGAAATGGACAATGATTTCATGTCAAAAAATGAGGAACAATATGGAAATCATGTTATATAGGATCACTCACTACCTCAAAATTTTTAGGGAAAACGTATTGCTTTAGCTTCTAGTAGAATCCATATGTAGGTTCTCTATAGTTTCTAAGGAATGGAAAACACTCATGACTTCCACCAAATTCATCAAGCATTATAGTGAAATAAGGAACAAACATCTATGGATATTTTTAAATCATGATCGTGGTCATCATTAGCTGAGATACGAGTATTACACTAAAACATGGAAAATTCTAAAATTTTCATGGTTATCGTGCTTTGATGGGGTATGGTTTGAAGATTCGCATCTAAGGGATAATCTTATTTTGTTCGAGTAAATCAAATCATGTTTCAAGGGTATGTAATCAACTGAAGGCTTGGAACCTCCTTCAAGCTTCATTGAATCTTATCAGCAAATGAATGGAACTTTTATATTTATGTGCAGGGCATTCTAGTTGTGGTTGACAACAAGGGGTACAAAGTGGTTTTAAAAAGGCGTTAATAGATCTGGTGATAATGTAGACAATGGTACTATAGAAATTTATGATTCTTATACGGGAACTTGGAGGATTGTGTCACGATTGAGATACTGTTTCTTCTATGGACCCCGTTGTCTTCAGCAACAATTTTTTCTATCCTTAATGTCATATGAACCTGTGTTGGGTGTGATAATTTATAACAGTCGAGATTATGCTATTGTGCATTTTGTAGCTATTACCTATAAGATATGGCAAGAGACCATTTCCCTCACTATATAACCAAAGGTTGGTTGTATCTAAAAAGAGGGTGCTATTTGCAGCAACAATTGTAAATGAGGACCATTTAAAGGACATAATTGTGTTTGAGCTCGAGCTTGAGTTTGGAAGGAGGAGAGGCAATGTTTGGTCTTGGAAAGAAATTGCAATGATGCCCCACGTAATGTTGCAGTGTTTTTCTGCGAGGAAAATGATATTCTTATTTAGTTGCACTACAGTGAGATATTTATTGTGTTTCAGAAAGGTGTTTTCTGAAAATATCCTCATCCTTTGTTTTCATTTAAAGCAATGGTCTTGGTTGTGGCTTCTAGACTATATAAAAACAACCGGCATCTGTTATAGTGGTGGCATTGCCTTTGAGCCCAGGATGATTTAAGACAACTACATATTTGTTTCCTAAAAAAAACTTATAGATTTGTAGCAGCTTTTCTTATTTTTTACTGTTATGGTCTATCTTCTAAAATCTAAGCATCCAAAAAATGGAAAGTTTTATATTTAAGGCATGATTATTCTCTATTGGAAACTAATTTTTCTCTTTTAGTGGCATGATTTTCGGTTCGTGTGTTTTTGGCATGTTTTTAGAATTTTTGAATTCTATTGCTTTCCATAGTTGCATGAAAAGGCATACTCAACACTCATCTTTATCCCTATTACCATGCATGTGGCGCTAACTGTGCATTTGAATATGACCATTTGGCATCTTTAGTCAATTTGATCATCGATTATTGAATAATTTTTTGTTGTTGTTGTGATTAACGATGAAAATTGCACCAAGACCCTCTAAATACATGAGATTTTTAATGTTAGACGGTAATTAGGCCCCCCATACTACTTTTCATTATTTATCAAAAGACAATAGCTTCGGCTAGATTTTCCATATCATGGCCTTGTTAAAAAACACATTCTTACTACTGCACATACCTGACATAAAAACATTAATAGCAACCAACGGCGTATCCTTGATTATTAAATATAAGTTATTTTTCCTTATTATTAAAATTATTAATCCTTCCCTTCCCATCACACAGACACATGGTAGGATTTTGGGCCTCCATAAGTCAAATGCATTCCTCGGACTCCAAGCCCGCATAATGAACTAATTTAATAAATTTTTGGGTCCGTGGTGTCGATGAGGCAAGGCAGAGTGGTAGTGAGTAATCAGAAGATACCACATGTCATTTTCCAATTCCTCTAAGTGGCCAAGTGTCACACATTCTAGGAACTTGAGCGTAAAGATAAGGCATGCAAAAGAAATGAAATTTTTAGGGCTTCATTACGGTCAACTTCGACAAAGGGTACTCACCAAACAAGTTACAGGAGATTCGTCATTCAATTTCCAACTATTTTTAATATTTTTAACATTTTCACCGAAATAATAAAACATGTTAAAGGGATATTCGCAAAAACCATTAATTGGTTACAGGTATATTCACCACGATTTCTATAAGCTTTTTTTAGGGGGGTTCCTTAAAATTTTCCCTGTCAAATGCCATCATCAAATATAAAGTAACACATATAAACATAATCATCATCATCACATATCCACATCATGTCATCATAAATCAAATAATCAACAATACACAATACACAATACATAATACACAATACACACATGCTAAACCATGACAAAATCATATATATAGATATATATATATATATATATCATCAAAATAAAGTGTATAAGTACATCATTTACCTCTAAGGGTCCTCTCTCAAAGCATATATGTTAGTAAAACTAGTAAAGTTCGCATCAGAAAGCCTAAAATCTTTCCCCTGTGAGGCAAATTCCTCTGTCTCTCTATCGTCCTCATCACCTCTTCCCTGGCCCTCTCCTCAATGCAGCTGAGCCACACTTTTTGTGCTCCCAGATGGCCCAACTCCAGTTATCTCTCTCCTCTGCACATACTCCCAATATCATAGTGTCCATGTCAGCTTCTTGATCACAATACCTTCATAATACTTAGCCTCTACAGATATGGATTTTTATCGATCCATAGAAATCATGCCAGGAGGTACAATCTCTCCTCCTCCCCGCAATGCTTCCTAGAAACCACTCATAGCCTCAGCAACTACGATCGTCATCAAATCTCCAAAACGGACCCTATAGGCCTCTCTCTGCCTATGGTACCGATCTCTATCCTAGGTGACTCATTCCCTCTCCTACATGACTATATCTCTTTGTTGTATCATTGTATCCCTCTCAAGATGCATCTGCTCTAACTCCACATGTAATCATCCCACCTCTGCAGACTCTTCTCTGTCCACATCTCCACCACCTCCTAGAGCTTCCTTTACCTCAATCTCCATCTCCTCCTCCTCCTCATCCCCCTCTCTCCTTCTACCTGGGCTTCCCAAGCTATGGTCATCCAATCAGCAAATCCAACTCCAAATCCTACATCATTTTCATCATCCTAAGGAACTGCTTCCTCCTCTAATGGATATGCCATGACAAGACTCGACAGCTCCCTATCAATCTCCTCTCTCCTATATGAGATAGGGTCCCTAGGCACTTTTTGTACGACTCTAAACTGTCTTCGTACCCTATCAAACTATATGGTCTCAACCATCTCTAGTCATCTACCCTGAACTCATCTACCCTGAACTCATCTCATCCTCTTCATACCCACTAACTTTGCATTAACCCCAGGCCATGCATGGAAGCCTTGATATGGCCATCATATGATCTAATCCACATCAAGCTCTACAAACCTATCCACATACCAATCCACACTCCTCTCTCCTCTCTCTCCATGAGCCTGATCGGCCCACCATCTCAAGAACCCCATTGCATGCTCTATATGGTCCCTAGTGACCCATGGTATCCCTGTGGCCGGATCACTACAATATGCTTCTAGGCCTAATAGTGTAGTAGGAAGCCTACATTCAACCCTGATCTCCTACCTTCTCTGTACATGGATAGCTCATGATACACCTGCGCTAGCAAAGCAGTGCCAAATGAAACCACCATCTGATACTCAACAATATATAGTACAACACCTTCTAAAGCCCATAGAAACCTGGCTCCTCATAAATTAGGCAATGCATAACACGACATCGCCATCATGAAAAGACAAATCAATCGACTCTGTGGTACCCCATCCCTGTACCTCATCTCATATGAAAAATACCCTAAAGAGAATCTGATATGGGGCACATCAGCTCCAAAACGTTGTGTTAGTACTGTCAGCCTGTTATTAGTTGTGATGGAGACTATCTTCTCCCCATAAATCATTCGTATAAGGATGCAATATATGTCCTCCATGGTGATTGTCATCTCACTCATCCTAAACTAGAAAGTGCATGTCTGCTTGTCCCATATCTCAACCAAAGTTATCATCAACCCCACATCCCGCAATGTCTATTGATAATTTCTAAATCCTCCTAACCCCACAATGGCCAAGTGATCCCACTCATCATCGGTCACATCTCCTCTCATCTACTCATATAGAGTCGGGACTCAGTCTCTCAGATATAAAGTCTCCCTAGCCTGAAATCATACAAACAACACATAAACATTAGTTTTCCCATCATCATCTCATCTATCTATCAAATTTTTCCAATCTATCCATGGTTGAAGCTGACCCAGGTCAGGTCAACGTGTGCAAGGGTCGGTTGACACCCCTTAGGGCCAAGTCGATGGTGACCCATCTAAGTCTTCACCAACCGCCCTTAACGTCATCCTTTTTTCTAGAAAAATGCAAAAAAGAAAAAAAAAACATAAAATAAATTAAAAAACAAGCATGGGTTTCATTACTCACCATCTTATGCACCCTCTGGTGTTTCATGGATGCTTTTACAGCCTCCATCTCTCAATATTATTTTTTAGATCTTTTCTCTTAATCATCATTTACACGTGTGAAAATGAGCATTGTCGACCGACCCTCAGGATTATAAAGCCATCGATGATAAGTCGTCATTGATCCCCTTGGGTCACCATCGATTGTCCTTAGTTGTTGCTGACTCACCTTGGTAGTCCTTGTTTTGGCTTGCCCTCCTCTTTTTTTGTGTCCTTCGCTAAGGCATCATATATTTTGTTCTCAAATTCCACCTTTATGGCCATATTTACTCCCCCTTGGGGCATTTTATATCATCATTCTTTTTTATTTTTCCCTTTTAGCCATTTTTTTCCCTATGTTGGGGCACCATTGCTTATGTCCTCGTCCTTTGTGGACGCATACCTTTTTATCGATTTCCTCATCCATGAAGGATTTCACATTTGGTTGTGCATAGTTTTATATCTTCCTATAACCCATTGGTCCTCATGGCTTGCATTCATTTGAGAGGTTTTCCATTGGATTCTCTCCATTTCGCAGTGATTTTCACCCACTCATTGGTCTATAAAACATTACCACCATCTCCATTGAGACCATATTTTTTTCCCTACTGACGTGATATCGAAATCACCACCATAGGTTATATTGTTGTTTAAATCCTTCTTGCTTGGGGCATCTTGCCTCGCCTTATTATTTTACCCAACTTTCTTCTCCCACCCACCCTCTAACATATACCTCTTTCGAACTCATCACCGATTCCCCTTTGCATTATTAATCCCTCGTTTGAGGGGGAGCTCATCATCAACCTTTCGTTAGTCTTCATCATATTCTTTATCTCTCATCATTTTTGTCTTATGGTTTTTCCAATGCAAACCACACGACAAAAAGGGGAAAATGTAGACACCAAAATTTGGTATGGATACCCTTGATTTCCCAGGTGTGCGTCCTTCATCATGGTCCTATATAGACCCATTTTAATTTACTTCATTTCCTTTATTTAAATTCCCATCTATTAGTCCAACACTTTTAATTCGTAATTAATCTTCATTAATTACCTTTAATTAGCTTTGTTTTTAGGATGATTTTATCTCTAACCACCTAAATTCACATCCCTACACTTTTTCTAGCTCTTATCTAACCCATCTTTATCTCCTACCTACTTGTGACACTTCCCTAGGAAACCCTTACCCACCTACATGCTTTAAAGCACTTATCCCAATCCCTAAAAGCCCCATCTCTCGAATAAATCAATCATTCACCACTCTAAGGGATGATTACCCGCAGTAGGCAGCGACCCATTCGGGTCATCGTCAAACCTATAAGACCGATTTCACCTCCCCTTCCAAAGTGAGACACAACCTGAGTTTTCTTTTGTTGTGTGAACTTATCTTCGAATATGAGAATCCTTGCAGACATGTCAACCTGCTTAGAGTCCATTGAAGCTTATATTTCATCACTTGTCAAGACTTTGGGAGGTTTTTTTTATTCTGTGTTATTTCACACTATCATTGTTATTATCTATTAGAATATAACATCTCGCAGGTTTAGCTTCTATTGGAATTCTGTCCTCATCCTATTCTTCTAATCATTGTACTTATAGGTTTCTCATTCAGCTCATCCAACTTCGGCTTTGTTGTGCACTATCCAGGTCATCGTCGTTCCACCCAAGTCGTCGTCGACCTAGTCCTGTGTCATCATACTTATTGTTTCCAAATCCCTCTCAGTGTTTGCTTATGTTCTATTACTATTTCCAGTTCTCAGATCTATCATCATGAGTCTCTATCACCCCAAATTATTTTGTCTACACTCTAGTCGCCACTAACCCAGCCTAGTTGCCGTCGACATGAGTCATGTTTTTCATCCAATCTAACCTAATCCTTGTTTTCTACCATCCTCTCTAATTAAATATCCTTCTGCAGGTTATTTCCAATGATCTCAAGCTTCTGTGATCACCTTATTTGCATTTGGATCCATTTAGATTTGCATTTCAAGCTCATTTTCTAGATCCAGTTGCTCAGGTCATCGTTTACCTTCCCTCTATAGTCTAGGTCACTGTCAACCTAGCTAGGTACATTTGACTTTGTGTTAATTTAGATCAAATCAATACTTGTCGTCCATTTTTGCCATTTCCAGATTTTGTTATGTATTAGTTTCTGCATAATATCCAGTATGTTATCATTTGTTTCATTATATTTTATCAAATGGGGGTTGACATATACGTAATGAGTTAACACTTATAGGAACTGACTTCGTTGGGCAGCCCCCCCATAAATCATCTAATCCATTTTATTTTTATTTATCCTTGTTTTGTAGGTTCATCAGATTTATAGTGAGGTCATCCACTTTGCGCTTGTCCATTTGCATCCATCATACATAAAGGTACCCTAAACCCTTTCATTTTAGAGCTATTTAATTTTCTTTATTACTATCTCATTAACTTGAATAGGAAAGAAAAAATTGGATCAACAATCCTAGCTAACTTATGCTCAAACTTGCTTTTGACCATCTTAGCTTAACCCGATTTACTTGGTGAGTGGGGATGGGATAAAAATTTAGAAATGGGTCTGAGATGTCCTCATGTCCATCACCACATTTAGTAAGGGATAAATTGATATCAGGATGTTAAAAATGCACCGAACGTGAAGGGTTCATGAGGAGGGGGTCAAAACACATTAATTGAGAAGTTGAACATGACAACCTAGTGTACAAGTTTAAAGGTGTTAAGTGACAAATTATCATCCTCCATATGGTGGAACACTTTGATGTCCCCCATGTTTCTTTGGGAAATAGGATAAAGGGACAACAACCTCTTAAAAATGTGCCATGGTTCAGATCTCCATGGGAAAAGGGCCAGAGGTGAGGGTGAGTTGAAAACATGTTTCTAACACTTGAAGTGGTGGCTTAAGTGACACAACATCATCCTCAATGTGGTGGAGAAATTTCTTTTCCCTCTTTTCATTTTGAAAAATGGGAAAAAGGTAGATCACCATGCTCAAACTGTGTTATGGGTCCTAACAACATGAGGTAGAGGGATAAACTCAAAGTGATTTTATAACAACATCCTAACACATCAAGTTACATTTTAAGTGATGTGGGCTTATGATTCATGTGGTGGAACACTTTGATGTCCCCCACTTCACTTTTGGAAAGGGGGTAAAGGGACATCGTGGGTATCCAAGTGCGGTTTTCACTTTTTGCAAGCCTTCCTTCACCAAACACTGCCAAAAATAGTCATTTAGACCCATTTTCTTTCCCCGGGAGCTTCCCTAGGTGTTTCATAGGAAACCCTTATATTTTTTTGACTCCAAAAGGGGTGCAGATAAAATTCCCAAAAAAATTAGGAGCCAATTCTTCCTGCAATTTTAAATTCACCCCTTTTCAATTCTACTCAAACTTGTGCACCGATGAAAAGAAATGCCCCAAAAATGTCTGATAATGAAAATGAAAACCAACCAATTAGGTGTGAAGAGGAATTTATATATTTCAATTTATATTTTTAAACAAGTCCCAAATCTTCATAGAACTCCTAAAACCTTCAATTGAATCTCAACTGGGATCAAGGCTCTTCATCTACATTGTCGGGCCCATATCTCAAAATATACACCATATAATCTCCTGAAACCTTTTTCAAAGTGAATTATGCATCCTCAACTTTCCAATGAATATTCATGTTCTTTCCAATCTATCTGAAGGCTTCTGCTATGTCTGGAACAAGTTGAATAGCTTTTTCATTGTTTTCATTTCCTTAAACCATGCCACAAGTAGCCTGGTGTTGCATGACTTATTCGCAAACCTGATTTTTTTACACAAATTTCTTAAACTACCTCAGGTGTAACAAGGATCTACCACACACTTCTTGGGTGCATTGGCTCTCATCTGTTCATTCCCGAAGGGTGTTCACTAGGTTCTAAAAGCTTGAAAATAGGCCTTTCGGGGCCTCCAAAAGCACTTGTCTTTGCTTGGATCTTGGATAACATCCCTTGCACATGAAACACACTTGAAAATCATATTAGCACATCCATCCAGGCCATAATGAGGGTAGCACATTAAATGAGTTGGTTGGAGGGTAGGTACACATTGACCGGGAGAAGGATTTTCAAGGGTGGCTTAGGTTGTCATGTTAGAAATTTTGAATTTTTCATGCTTACATTTTTCATGAGAACAACTGGATATTTCTAGGGACTTGTTCTAGATTAAACAAAGTGAGTACAAGATAAGAATGAACTCCAAAATATCAAGACATGACATGGACCAGTTCCTTATCCATTAGGCTATAGAGTTACAACAGAGATATACATTGAAACTTCCTTTAGTGAACACAAACACACAACAAGAAACAAACACACAATGTGGAAAGGGAAAGACACAACCAAAAATTACCTATGGTACATGCAGGAGACAACCCACTTTCATTATTTATACAATTTCAAGTATTGCCCACTGCGAGGCAATTCCCAATAGGTACCATCCATATTTGAGAGATAGAAAGTATTTTCTCCACAAGCTTCTTGGATCTGAAATGGTCATAGCCATAAAGAGTCAAATTTATCATGAATACCTGATGGCTCTCTTCAATTATCCCACAGTAAGACAAGATCACCAATTTACAGATCTCTTACCTTAGCCTTTTTATGAAATATCTTCTTCACTTTCAATTGATGTTCCTTGATTCAATCAACCACCTTTAACATATCTTCCTCATTTTTCTCAAGATATAAGATTCTCTTATCAGGAGAATCATGGAATTAGTTATCTTTGACTTCTTTGACCAATTGGAGAGCAAGAAATTCAACCGTGGCATGAATTTCAGAATTGATCCCATACAAAAACATAAACGGTGACATTCCAATTGCTCTTTTTAGAGTGATCTTGTCCGCCCATGATGCACCACAAAGATTCTTGTGCCGATTTCTCTGATTTTGATTAGCCATCTTACGAACAATTGTCATGATATTCTTCTTACTAAATTCATCTTAACCATTCCCTTGCATGTAATAGTCTAATGCATGTTAGACTGATATTCCATAGCTATATCAAAACTCGGTCAATTCCATTGACGAAAAATATGTTACATTATCAACCACCAAATTTTTAGGAATTCCAAAATAGATGATGATGTTCTCTTTGATGAAGTTACATATCGTTTTAGAATTATCTTGTTTGACTAGGATGGACTTAACCCAATTTGCAAAGTAGTCTGTTATTGTAAGCATGTAGGCAATCCCTGCACTCGAGTGAGGATTGAGTACACGAATAAACTCTAGGCCCCACTACTGAAAATGTTCCTCAATGACCACAGGTCAAAGAGGGATTGCAGAAAGTTGTGGTCTTCCCAAAAATTGTTGACAAGGCTCAAATTTGGAAACCCATTGTTGAGCATCTGTAAACAATGTAAGCCAATAGTACCTATCGTGGAGGATCTTATGAGAATTCACTATCTCAGGTCCCTCCTTTGTTATTACTTAGAAAGATGTTAACATGCATGTTCATATTCATAACCAAAATAACCATTCATTCAAAAGAAGATACATCACATGGTATGACAATTCAACAACACATATAATAAGGAAATCACTCATAGATAATGAATAATTAAGATTTGAATACCCATCAAGCCATGTTCAGACACAACTAATACTTTAGCAATCCATAAACAATTATCCATTATAACCACAATTCATTACATAAAATATAGAAGTTGAATACATTACAATCATTACATCAGTGTGTTGGACCATGCGCACTCTCATACAGACTCCATACTAGACACTTAGACTCATACTAACTCACTATCTCCATAACACTCTCTATTTCTCTTTTACTAACTCTAGCTGCACTATTACAATGAAATATAACTTATATTTATATGAGTGGGGACTTTCCCTTTACCACTACATGCACCTTCCTAAAAATAGGCATGCTCACAAAATAGATTGCATGCTTTTACAACTGGTGTTAACAAAAGATTGAGCTATAAATAGGTCCCCATGCTTTTATCTACTTTTAATCCTATTATTAGCCTTCTCCATGCATTTTTCCTTTTCCTTTTCCCTACATGTTATTTCTTTCCTTTTCTTGGCCACTAAGTCATCTTAATTTTTTCTATTTTTGGACCTTTCTTGAGTGGCACTCCATCTCTTACTTTTCTATTTTTAGCCGTGTCTAGAAAATTGGCTAAGTCCTTAATCCTCTACATGTATGCACACAACCTTGCACACTGACCTATTCCTTTGTGGTGCATGCACCTCCACACACTATCCTATTCTTACTTCCTCTCCTTGTGCATGCCCTTGCACATAAATCCTAGCTCCCACACATGGCTAGTACTTAGCCATTTCCTCATACCAACATTACCCCACACTAGGGATATTTTCTATCCTCGACAATACTTGTAGAAAGAATGTCCTTAAAGAATAAAAGAATAAAGAATTGGAAGATCAAAGAATGGTGGGGCATATACCCAATGAATCAAATAATATCAACCTTACAGGCATGCGTGCATTCAAAGTTATTCCTGGGGTGGCTGGAGTAGTTTTGGGAACTTTTATTCAATATTCTCCAGCTCTTTCCACCCTGTAAGATCCTTGGTAGCTACATCTAGCACCATCTATGGAAATATCTGACACTTTCTCAAGGGTCAAATTCTTCACCCTTCTCTTTCAATTCCTTGATTATTCCACCAAGGCCTGATGCCATTCCCTCCAATGCATCCATCTTTGCACAACCAATGAGCCAAGTTCCTTAAGCCTTACCTCAAATGTATCTCTCATGGCCTTAAGAAAATCTCACTTCTCGTGCTACTTTTGTCCATGATTTCCTCACATCTCACCTTGTTTGTCTTTCTTGGTGGCCTATGCTTTCTTAAATTTCAACCTCCTCTTGAGGTGGTGTGCACCCTAAGGATGGGATCAAGGTCTTGACAATTATCAAATGCACACCCTTATTTCTTCATGGTTTCCTTGATCATGGTGCTCAACACCTCATATTCTACTATCTTTTGCGTGACTGCTTCCTTATTCTTTTCTTTTTGTGCAGTCAACTCTTCTTCTGAATGCCCCTGGCACATACTTCTTCTCATGTAATAACATTCTTACCAAATCTTCTAAGTAGTGTAACTCAAGGATACTCATCTTTGGATTTCTCTACCAGGTCGGGTGCACATGGTTGTGATGGCATTTACTATATGGGTTGGCCTTGTTATAAGCATACTTTGTATGCTTATTTTCTTCTTCCAACTCCTTTAAGTTTTTGTACCTCTTGTTCTTTATCCCTCTTATCTTCCAGCAACACTCTTATTATGGCCCCCTTGTCCAGATTCCTGCATGCACACCTTTAGCTGCCATCTTATTTAGTGCATTACTTGGCCTGCTCTCATCTAGTTAGCTCTTGTGGGGTTGATGGTATGAGGATATATCTAGTTCCTTCTTCATTTTTCTTCTGATATATGCCTCATTGTTGATCTCAAACTCAGGTTCCTCCATATGAGTTTGCATACTCCATGAAAATCTTCTTCATGCACATCTTTTCTCCTTCATGGTCAATCAACTCCTAGCCATAGAGATCCTTTCTTGGAACCATGCTTTGGAACCTTGCCTGCAACACCTTTGTATGATCATCTATATAGTTCATTTGGGGTGGTTGTAGGATCTCCTCCTTTTTCTTCCTTTCCTCATTACACTTACCCTTGGGCATCCTTGTCTCATTTTAGTTGCACACTACTCCCATCTCCTCCTGTAGCTCCCAAGCCTTCCCCATATGGCTCACCTCATTTATCTTCTCTTCTTCTTCATCCCTTTGAATGTATTCATCATACACATTGTGCACTTCCTTCATCATGTTGCACAGTCTCTGTCCTTAGTCACTTCCTCCTCACCATGGGTTGAATCTCTTCACTGTGCGTGACCTCCTCTATAGAATTCTCTTCCTCGCTCTCCTCCACATGGAAAAAACTATCGCCTTCTCTTTCTTGGAGGATTTTTCTTTTTTCTTGTTTGGCTTGGTTGGAGTGACTTTAGGTGACTTCTTAGGTTTCCTTTGAAGTCCCTACCCTATGGCTTTATCTTTTTCAGCCTCTTTGTAACTTCCTTCTGTGACTATGGTCTAAGCGTAATGTCTTCTTCTTCTTCCTCCTCCTCCTCATCCTTCATCCTTATCCTTTTCTTCTTCTTCTTCTTGTCAAGGAGGGGTCTCCTCACATTCTCTTTTCAAGTACCCACCATTTGTTTTTCCCTTAGGTGGTCTTGGGAGATGAAGGTCCCTTTTATCAATATACTTCCCATTCTTCATCTTTGGCCTCAATATATGTAGACTCTTGTTACTTCCTTTCCCACCACAAGAGTTATAGGAGTAATATCCATATTTTATGATTCCATTACCTCCACATAGGCTAACTTAGAGGGGTATACATATGTGGTGCACAATGTGTGGAATCAGAGTCTACCTTTTCTACATCAAAAATCAATTTTGTGCATCCTTAATCATTCTATTCACTGATGCCTGAAAGTACTTGGTAGTGAAGGTGAAGGGAAATTTTCACCAAGGGCCCTTCTCTCCATTGCTTAGGAAAAACCTTCCCAAACTGAAGTGTTAATGTACTGCAAATTCTGCCTTTCCATCTAGAATTGAGGGGGTAATTCCCTCGCACGTGTCACACTCATTCTTAAATGCCTCACACATTCATCTATACCATTTATCCACCCAAATTGTATGGATTTTTATCACCCTGTCACATGTATACTCTAAAAATTTACTGTAGGGGACTTTTTCTCTACTGGGTATATATCCATACTTTATCCTTAGGTCCATCTAGTACCCCTATCTCCCAAAAAACTATTAATAATAAGTATGGTGCCCCAAGTTATTTTCTCACCTTTGACTACTTGGACCTTGCCTCTTCTACTATTCCTTTAGCAATGAAGGAAAAATATTATACATGGTATTTTGTGCCATCTTATGTGCTATGTGCAACCATTTCTTGTTTACTTGTGTCCATATTTCTGATGCACCCAACTTACAACTTACCAGGCACACTGACAACTCTTGTGCCTGGGTCATTGATGGTTATGATGTCCATCACATGATTCCCACCATTGATAGTTGAACTTGATTTTGATGGCCTCTACCCCATCATCATCATCTAAGTCCTACTCAATCTTCAATTCCTGAGATACAAAACCTGTTACCCATCCAATCAGTTGTGTGGTGATGCACATTATTCTACCAAAAAATAGAAAAATCCTCATGGACGTGTGACATGAGCCACTGGTATAGTCACTTAGGTTTTCCAAAGAAAGGTAATTCATATAGTTGGAGGACTCCAATGCTCTCCAAGTCCTTCTTCACTATATCATCATATACTAGTTTCCCTACTGTAGTCCTATGGTCCATTTTTTTATCATTACATCCTTGTTAATTTATGATTCATGGGCCTCTGAGTGATGGTTATAATCACTAATCTTGCATTTGGTCAAGTGTGACTCCCATGGCTTCCCTACTACAACCTCTAGGGGGTACTACATCTCCAAAGAACCACTCTTCTGATGCATCCTCTATAATAGGCTTCTTGTTTTTTATGACCTTTCCCTTTGGTGATATGTGTGGGTGCTTTCTTTGGTGTCACTATTCTTAACTTCACAATTTCTTCAAACTTCAAACTTCAAAATTGTAGAAAATACGTGCCCTAGGTGTTAATAACTTACTCAATACTTTCCTTCTAGTGTCATCAAGTGTCAATCTCTCTTTTCTCTTGTCTACCTTGTGCTCCTGGTTTGTAACATCACACCCCCTGTGCCCTAATCTGCAACTTCAAGCTATGATGATTCCAATTTTCTCCAAACCCTAGTTCTGTGAACTTTAAACCCTTGAACCCCAATCTTTATTTCCTACTTCCACACCTTTTGAACCCTTTACTTTCTCTATGCTTCTATTCCACCAATTTACACTTAAATTAAGTCATGTCCACTCTTCTCTGGTTCAACTTAAATCTCCTTCACACAAGATATTCACACTTACATTGTTGCATTCACACTTATTCGCTCTTAATCACTTGAAATCTTCAATAAGAAAGGTAAGAATGAACTCCTCCCGTGCCCCTTTTATAGTTTTCCAAATTTTTAACGCATTAATTTCTCCTCACCTACCACCACTCTAAAGCATTAAATGTTGTTTTTAATTTTTCTACACTGCTTTTTCCTACTTTCTTCCATGCACAAAATCATAACCTTCTGGTGTTCCACTACTCTCCTAGGCTGTAGTCATCCTTGCGTGCACTTCCTTACATCATAACCCATCTTCCTTTGCACCACACACCAAGTAGTTTATCCTTTATTGCCTCCCTCACGTTACACTGTGTGACCCTCTGCATGGTTTTCCAATATCTGAGTAATTTCCTTTCAACACATCATTCTTAAACACCTACAACACTTTCCTTTTCTTTTGTGCATACCCAATTCATATCCATCAAGTACCCTTCTTTCATATTGTCACGCACACCCTTGAACCAAATCTAATAGATGTACCAACATCACATAGTCTCTTTTTGCACATACTCACACCTATTTCACCCCACACTAAAAGTATGTGTGGTCCTCTATGCATCAACTTATAGAAATAGTAATCAACTCCTGCACATGAACACACTTATTACAACAAAATCAAGAAAAAAAAACATGAAAGGGAAATCTAATCTAAGTGGAATACTGCCTTATTACAAACACAAAGGAAGCTTATTTATAGTAGGGCTTCAACCTACTCCCATTGAAGTAACTGGGAAACATGGTGTCCATCCAGCACTTGTAATTGACATGCACCTGATTCTAGTATCTTGGTCACTACAAAGGGTCCCAACCAATGGAATTTCAACTTCCCTGGATGGCACACAAACTTGGAGTCATACAGAAGTACCATCTTTCCAACTATAAAATACTTGTTCTTGATGTGCCTATCATGCCAAGCCTTTTTCATGCCTTTTCTATCTTTTGACTCTAACATGCAAATGGCACACCACTCATCTAATTACATCAATTTTTCAATGCACTCATCCAACTACTTGTTCATCATCCAATCCACCTGTGCATGCAATACACATAGGGATGGTAACATAAATTCCATAGGTAATACAACCTCTATGCCAAACACCAACTGAAAGGGTGTGGCCTTGTTCAACCATTTATAGGTTGTTCTGTATGCCCAAAGTATGGTTGATACCTTTTCATCCCAATCCTTTCTTCCAACATCACATATTTTCATTAGTGTATGTCCCAAGATCTTGTTGAAAGCTTCAACAGTGCCATTTTCCTGAGGGTGATAAGGGGTAGTCTTATGGTGTGCCACCATAAATTCTTCCAATAAAATTCTAATGGTCTCATTCAAAAAATGAGTTCCTCTATCACTCGTTAGGCTCAATGGACATCCATACATGTTGATGATGTTTTCCCAAAGGAACCTTGTTGTTGTTATTCTGTGCAATATTTTGTAGGCACAACCTCTTTCCCACCTTGTCAAATAATCAGTACATGTGATGATGTAGCACGCCCCTGTCCTACACGGGTGGTGTAATAGGTCCTACAAAATCAATTTCCCATTTTTCAAAAGGCTTCCACACTTGCTATAGGCCTTAATGACATCTCATCTCTATTTCCAGGCTTTCCAAGTCTCTGATAGTGATCACATGCTTTGACATAATCCTTAGTGTCCTTGTATAATGTCTCCCACCATAGACCTACTAAAAGGATCTTGCACACAGTGCATCCCTACATAATGTCCTCCAGCTATTCCTCCATGAGCCTCCTCCATGATGGCTTCACACTCATGCTTCTAGAACACATCTTGTGCAAGACCTCATCTCTACCCATTTTATACAGGTATCCTCCTAATAAGTTGATATGGCACAACATTCAAATAACAAGCTTGTTTCTTTTCCAATGTCTTCATTCCTTTTGGTGCAAGTCTAGTGTGTGCAAAAATACTTGAAATATCTTCAAATCAGTTGGTGCACATGGTTCAATATGAATAATTGGCATTAGGCATAGTATCCTCAATACTTTATGCACATCCTCTCCAGAGTTGATCCTTGACAAGTGATCAGGTCCCAGATTTCTCTTTCCTAGGATTTACTATAACTATAAAATCAAACTCTTGAAAAATAAGTATCCAGCGGCAGATGCCCCTTGTAAAACCAGTTTATTGACTAAGTACTTCAATGCCATATGATTTGTGTAAAAGATAAATGGTGTGGCCAATAAGTACTGTCAAAACTTATGAAGCATAGATCATGGATAATGCCTCATGCTCTATATTTGTATAGTTTCTCTTAGCTGGTGTCAACTTCCTACTTACAAAGCATATGGGATGATCCACATTTCCTTCACCTGGTTGTGCCAAGACTGCTGCCAATTTCCATGCCATAGGCATCTATGTGTACATGGAAAGGTTTGTTCCATGAAGGGAAAGCACAAGATAGGTGTGGTGGTAAGATTCTCCTTCAAGGTCTCAAATGCCTACTGTTGCGCATCACCCCAATAAAACTTTCCTTTGGCCTTGAGCAATTCTTCCAGGGGTGTGAAATATTTTACATAACCCTTAATGAATTTTCTATAGTAACCAGTGTGCCCCAAGAAACCACACACTTCACTCTGATTGGTAGGTTCTTCTAGCCCCAAAATGACTGCAATCTTAGTAGGGTCTACCAATAATCCTTCCTTATAAATAATGTGCCCAAGTAAAGTACCAAAGGGGGTGGAAAAGATACACTTCTTGATATTTCAAGAGAGATGTTAAGTTGCCTACATCTCTCAAACATCAATCTCAAGTTATCACAATGATCTTTCACTAGCCCATAGATGGTCCAATCATCCAGATAAACCTGTAAAAACTTATGGATGAAGTCCTGGAATGCCTGAACAATGATGTGTGAGAACACTGCTAGCACATTCTTCAATCCAAAGGGCATGATAGTGTATGTAAAAATTCCCCATTCAGTGGCGAAGGTGGTATTCTCTTGATCCTTGCACACAATACTTACCTGATGGTACCCTGAGAATCCATCAGTAAATGAATAGATTTCACCCCTGTAACTCCCTCAAGGATTTCTTCTGTGAATGGTGTAGGAAAAGGATCTATGACACATGAAGCATTGAGTACCTTATAGTCACACAGATCCTGATCCGATATCTTTCTTGATACTAATCACCATGGGGCTGACCCACTCAGATTCCTCAATAGGCTCTATGATCCCTGACTTAAGCATCTTGTCAATCTCCTCTTTGACCTTCTCGCGCAGGTTTGGGTTCATCCTATAAGGCCTCTTTTGAACTGGATGCATGTGCCTTATTTTAGCTTAATCTTCATCTCTCCCAATGAGGGATGTACACCCTTCAACTCATGATAACCCCTTGGGAATAAGTCCTGGAATTCATGCAACAACTCAATGATCTTTGTAACCTTAGTTCTGACCAATAATCTCCAATAATAGCCTCCTTAGGTGCATCCTTAGTGCCAATATTCACCTTCTTAGTCTTCATAGGCACATGGTATGTGCATGCCTATTCATCTGTTAGAATTCCATCACCTCACGCACACCCTCTAGTGTGTTTAATGTCCATATCTTCAACTTCCTCATCATCAATGAGGTATACCATCTTCCCTTTTTCCTTCTCTTTCCATGTGTGGCCTAATAGTGTCTCTTCTATTTCTAGTACATCTTCACACGCCTCAATCTTAGGTTCTCCTAAGATTTGAACCATAAGTTCCTCTACCTTCATGTTATCTCCCAACGTGATGCACTTCATGATCTACAAGGCCTCATGTACTGGTGGCTTATTAGAAAAATAATCAAAAGTGTGAGCCATACCTTCAATCATTTCTCACCAACTTGTAGTCTCTTTCTTTAACTCAACATGCACATACCATGCACACACACATCCTCACAAAGTAGAGTAGAACTTGTGTACCCAAAGAGATGGTGGTATAGCCTCTTTCCTTACACCCATTGTCTCTCACAATTGTGGATGTGTACCAAAAGAAGAGTCTTCCCATCATACTCATGTACAAGAGAAGGAATATTACTTTGAGTAAACCTTGTTAAAAAGGATACCCTTACCTCATGCCAGCCCAATAGATTATCTTTGTGTTTCACCCACCAGTGTGCACTGTTGTATTCCACACAATGTATAGACCATCATATTCCATCTATCTCCCTCATTTTTCCATTGGTCCTCCATCGTGTGTAAGAAAGAGTCAAGTTTCTCTTCTCCAGTGTACCTTGGTAACTGAAGCTCTTTCCCAAGTGCCTAATCATGCATGGCCTAATCATCCTGGTGACTCTTCCCTTGACCTCATGACCTACCATTTCATAAGTGTCATGGGCCCAATTATCACAAGAAACACTAGTAGTGTCACTGATAGATTGCACATCTTCCCAATGAAGTACACCTTCCTTTGATGGCTCCATTTCTCAGGGTCACACTATATGTGCATATATTCTATTGAGCTCCTCCTCATTGATAGGATCTGGTATAAGGTGCAACCTTCACATCATCTAAGGGTATGACACATGCTCATTCCTTGTTCTCAAAACTGATATATATTTTGTTGAAGCACAGATCTGCATTATTAGCATAACACCAAGGATGTCCAAGCAATGCTGGGAAATTATCTACTTCAGCAAGTTCCAATACTTCAAAATCACCTGTAAATTTAGCTCCTTGAATAGTGATTGAAGCATCCTTTAACACCCCAATGGGCATGGCCCTTGTTTTATTTTCCATATACAACACATTAGAAGATGGTTAATTTGTGGCCTTCCCATTTGGTTCCAAGCATCCAATGTCAACACATTGACCTCTACACCTATGTCAATAAGAATGTTACTCACCAACCAACCATCTATCACTACATCCAGTGTAATCTCCTTGTCATATTCATGGTCATGTGGTGGTAAATTTGCATGAAGGATATTGGCTCTCTTTTTAACTCCTGCATGTGGTACCTTCTCTCACAACCATTCTCCTAACAAAGGAATGATGTTCTCCTAGTTTTATCCTTTGCATACTTCCTTCAAATCATCCACATCCCTTTATGGAAGTTCAATGCCCTTTGTACACGTTCCCTTTCATGCATTCCTTCAAGTTGGATCTCACCCTATAAATCCCTGATAACTCCCATGGTCTCCTAATAGACCTCCTTCTTGATGAGCCATCTAGATATTTAACATGTATCACCTCCTCTCTCCTGATAAGGGGTTTTTCTTTAAGAGGCTCCCATGCACGCATTTCTGCGCACGTAGTGACTAACACAGGTTGAAGTTTTGAATTAGATGTCTTCTTAGGTGCCCACTGTTTTTTTCATTCACTCCACCTTAATCATCCCCATGCACCTTTATCCTTTTTTTGTTCTTACACATATGTTCATAGAGGTCTGGAAAATCCTCAACCTTGTGTGCCTTTCCACAGTACACATAAAACCTGATTCTTAGGACACTCCATTGGTAATGATCTGGTGATCCACAAGTATAACATGTACCATGCGTAAACCTTCCTCTACCACCATGGCCTCTACTCTGATATCCACCTCAAAATCCACCATCTCCATTATTGTGCCCTTCATTGGTTTGTCCTTCTTGTGCCTGAGAACTACTAGCCATAGTGGTCTGTCGTAATCCAGTCTCACATGCCTCATGGATATGGTCAATCAAATGGAAATCAGCTGTATCATGGGTATGTGCATCATAAATCTTGCAGTACATAGAGATGTTCTTTGTGTTACACATGCTACAAGAGTGGAAAATTCTAACATCATGATTCTTGTGGAAAATCTCACAAGATTATAACAAGGCACACACATTCCTATGTGGGAAAACTATCCTTCGTATGTCCTTCCACTTTGTAATCAGTACACCATAACCCACTGTGTGTCTCATGTGCCGAATTGGAAGAAAACTTCTCCAACTATGTAGCCATAGCTGTTATTTGTGCCTCAAGAAAAGGGCTTACCCATGTATCTGCACTCCCAACTACTTCTATGCACATAGAGTTGCTTCCAAGGCCTCACACGGATCAGTAAATGTTTTATGTGATAAATCCCTTTGAAAGGGAGTCAAAAAACCTCCAACAAACCACTGCACATGTTGGCTCTGATGAATATCATAAGATAACTTGGACAATAAAGTCTTAAACCATGCATCATACTCCCTCACACTTTCTGACAATCCTTGTTTGATGTCCTTTAGTGTGCTAATGCTTTGTTTTTCAAACTCTAGGATGTGAAATTTAGCTAAAAATGTAGCTTGCAATGCATCATAATCCACCACAGTCTGATGTGGATCATATTTTCTATACCAACTGTGTGTGTGCCCTTGAAGTGTGGTGGAAAACTGACTTTCCTTCCTATCAGGAGTTGTTATTCCCTTATCTCTCCATAATAACTCACACTTATGCACATGCTCAGCTACATCTTCCACACCTCTATACTCTAGGTAAGTGAAGTGACATCTCAAAGAAAATTAGGGTGTCTGTTGTTGTGGTTGTTGAGGCTGTAATGGTTGTTGTGGTTGTGGCCCTTGTCCTAGAATGGGGCCAGATCTTGAACCTGAACCTCCACTAGGATTTCCTCCATGCGGTGGCTGACCTGAACCTCCTGAGCCTCCCATCATGACTTGTGGTCCTATAGATGAACTTCCTTGTGTCCCAGTTGTTGTGCTGAACTAGACACCAACCATCTGTGTTATAGCAACACCTATAGGATTTCTTCCAACATGTTGTAGTGTGCCAATGCTCTGTCCTGATGATGCGTGCCTGTGAAAATACCCCCAAAAGTACTTGTTCCAAACATAGTGCCTACTGTGCTACCATGTGCACATCCTTAATCTGTGTGCCTCTAAGTGGTAACTAAAATATGTCTACCTGTATCTCCTACCCAACATGGAGATCCTCCTTGCTTGACCTTCACTATGATGCTCTTCTATAACAACTCTAGATTTGGAACACCTTGCACAAGGGATAGGTATCTAGGATGGGTCAGATGCACACCCGCAATTTCTCATTCTCTCCTCAGACTCACTCTCATCATATGTCAATGGGGTCTCTCTACTACACTTTCCCAATGTTGGAGGACATGATCTTGTGGTCCCTCACCTTCTGCAAGGCTCTCATCACTTCTGTCAGTCATCATTCTTCTCAATCTCAATGCCTCATCAACCACCCTCTATCACACATCATTATACTTGAGCCATATTTCCTCTCTCTATCTTTCTTCCACCAGGGCCACTACCATCCTTCCCAAACCTTCTTCCTTCCCCTATGCATGGTGGGGTTTTAGCTCACCATTGGTAGGTTCTCCATTCCTATTTCAACCATCAAGATCTTGATAGCTAAAGGTGTTGCACACAAATAATATCCTCTTGGCTCACATAAAAACCAAAACTCTGCTTCCTTCATGGAAATAGTATGTTGAAATCATGTACTCCAAGTTATAATTGCGTAACACACCTTCCCACCAATGATCTATAATTTGTCCATGACTCATCCAAATCAGAGAGTGCTTAATAGTCTTCTTGTCTCCAATTTTTCTTCCTTCCTATCCGGACACCTCTGTTATTGTGTAGGCTTGCAACCATTGGTACAATTCTACTGGTGAAAAAATGAAGAACGTCTCATACAAGCAGTCATAGAGATTATCTTCCACCCACTTTCGCACATTAAAATCAGGTCCAGTGTTATATCTCTGAGCAAATGCGTCTTGGCCATCATATATCCAATTCTCAATATTTTCCAAAGATAGTCTAAATTCCATCTACATGCAACATCCTGGTAGACAGATTGAAAAATAGGTCCCAATAATGGAACCAAAATGTAGTCTTTTTATTACCCAATGTAGCTATGTGCACTGGCACTTCATACAGAAAATTCTAGAAGCTCACCTGAAGCACACACAAGCCTCAGGTCCCTCCTTTGTTATTTCTTAGCAAGATGTTAGCATGCATGTTCATTAACCATTCAATAACAACCATTATACAAAGAAGATACATTATACCATGACAAATCAGCAACACATATAATAAGGAAATCACGCATAGATAATGAATAACAAGATTTGAATACCAATTAACCCATGTTTAGATACAATATCTTTGCAATCCATACACAATTGTCCATTACTAACCTAATTCCATCACATAACATAGGAGATTAATACATTACAATCCATTACATCAGTGTTGGACCATGCATGCTCTCATACAAACTCCATATCAAGTACTTAGATCACATTAACTCTTATCTAACACTCTCAGTAACTAACTGTCTAGCTGCTATCTATTAAAATGAAGCATCACTTATATTTATAGGGTGGGGAATTTTCCCTTCACCGCCTACATGCACCTTCCTAAAAATAGGCATTCTCACAAATAGATTGCATGCTTTTACAACTAGTGATAACAATAGATTAAGTTATAAATATCTCAATGTTTTTATCTTCTTTAATCTTATTATTTCCTACTTCCTCTCGTTACACACATGCCCTTGGGTGCAGCTCCTAGATCCTGCGCATGGCTAGTACTTAGCCATTTCCTCATACCAACACTCATTGGTGGTGTTTACAAAAAGAACCTGGGGTAAGTCCTTGCTTACGCATCCATAAAATTTATATTCATTTACTTCATGTTGAGTCATGAGTGACTCATCTTCAGCCATTAGCTGGCACAAACCATTTTCCCAGACCATATTTAAAGGTCAGATATCCAAGTCATACTTCTGGATCTTGGCCACCCAGTTGCCTCTCTTAGCCCCTGAATCTTGTTGAGTTAGAATTAATTTTACTGTAGACCCAAAAACTATCACTATAGTGTGGGAATTGAGAATGTAGAATATGAAATTCTTAGTTGTTTTAACCGCGGCGTATGTGTGCTTCTCCATTTTATTTTACTTCAATTCATGATCTTTCAACATGAAGCACAAGAATACAATAGGTGTTTCAATACCTTCTTCATTCTTATGTACTAAGATGGTTGAAGGAGTATGTTCTGAAGCATAGCAATGCAAAATAAAGTCTTTGTCAAATTTCGGGCATACCAGAATAGGAGCTTTAGAAATTGCCTCTTTGATTGCATTAAATGACTCCTTACCTTCCTTATTCCACCTAAAACTTGTTTGAGGTTTCATCATGTTAGTAATGTGCTTTTTCAATTAAGCAAAGTCTGGAACAAAGCAAGAAAGAAAGTTTACTTTTCTAAAGAAAGAGTGAACTCTCTACTTTCTTGTAGGCTAAGAGAGTGCCTAAATTAACTTTATCCTCTTGGGATCAAGCTTGGATCCATACTTGTTCACGATATGTCCAAGAATTTTCCCTTCAGTAACATCAAAAATGCATTTTTTAGGATTTGGATACATTTTGTGTTATTGGCACCTGATAAGTACTTGTTCGAGATGTTTTAAGTGATCTCCATGCCTTTTGGAGAATATGGTGAGATCATAAAGGTAAATGACAATGCAGTGCTTGAGATCTTTAAAGGAAAAGTCCATTCCCGATTGAAAATTTTCTCCAGCATTTATAAGTCCAAACATAATTATTTTATAGGAAAAAGTGCCCCATGAAGTTGTGAAAGTCATTTTTTGATTATCTTCTTCAGGTACTTCAACTTGATTATATCCAGAGAATCCATCGAGTAATAAAAGCATATCAGATCCTGCAACTTCCTATAGGATATGGTCCATGATATGCAATGAGTAGTTGTCTTTTAATGAAGCTTGATTCAAGTTTTAGAAGTTGACACAGATCCTTATCTCGTCATTCTTCTTACGTACTAGAACAATATTGGCCACCCACGTGGAGTGGTGGATAGGAAAAATGATTCTTGCATTCAACATTTTCAGCACTTCTTTGATCGTGTCAATAATTTTCAGGTTATATGGTCATTTCTTTTTCTTGAACATCTTGGCTTCGGCCTTGAGAGGTATTGAATGATGCATCTATTTCGGCTTGAAGGAATTTAGCTCATCATATGAATAATCCAGCACATCGGATTATCTCTTTAACAATGAGACAAAACTCATTTTCTCCTCTTGTGAACAACACTTGCCAATATTTACCATTCTTGGCTGCTCTAGGGTACCAATGTTCTCCTTTTCAAACTCACCAGTGCACTAAGAGGATTCTTTTGATTTTTCTTTAACAAACATGTCATGTTTATCAAACAAGTCTTCAAGAGATACAAGGCCTTTTGGAATTTTATTTCCCTTTAATCTGATGACCCCTTCTAATTCAATTTCATCAATCTTACCCTTATCTTCATACCCACAATTAAGAACATTAATTCCTTCATAGAAGAGATTGTTGAAATTGTCTCTTTATTCTAAGAAAGAGATGAGATAAATGTCATCATTGAACACATGCCACTGATTGACATTATCTGACACACTTGGCTTGAAAATCATTTCAACAGTAATTATGTCCTTGTTAAAATATGGATGTGAGGTCATTAGAGAAGTTGAGACTACAAGAGAATCAGATTTCTCATTTTGCTCGCGGGGGATATCCTGAATAGAGAAGGCATCAAAAGAATCGATGCAATCCCACACTTTATTCCTGTAATGCTCAAGCCTTGGGTTCTTGACTTGATATTGGTATCTAACTTGTTTGACAATCACTTCAGCATCGCCAAGACATTTAAATTTCTTAATACCCATGGATTCAACCACATCCATTCCTAGGACGAGATCTTCATATTTCACGCTATTATTAGTGTTTTCAAATTGTAAATTATAAGCAAGAGGAAGCAACTCACCCAAAGGATAAGTTAGAACAAAACAGAATCGTGAACTAGAATTAGAATGGATTCCATCAAACTCCATTGTCCACAATTGATTTTCATCATCCTCGATGAGAAAAGGTGGGTTTTCATCTCTTTTTATAGTCAAGAAGTAGTTACCAAGTCCACTATAATGAAATAATATATCATCAACCTTTAGATCATTTGATTTGTGAATGGTATACTTCATCTTTCTCATGGGAAACAACTTCTTCATTTATCCTCTTACTGGAATGGTTGCGGAAGACCAATCCATCTTAATCTCACCCCAAAGTCTCTACAGAAACTTTTGCTTAACAACATTCCGAAAGATGTTCAGATACCGACTACCAAGATAGCCAGCAAAAATTTCTTGTCCGGAAAATTGGTGAGGGCCACCTATGCATCTTTGATTATCCCTTCTAACCTTCCTTTAACTCCATCTAATAACAAGAGCCAATGGCTCGTGTCAAGGTAAGCCTGAGAGTGTTAGCAACTTTTATCGACATCACATTGTTTGAAGCTCCTGAATCAATTATGCAATTATTAAACTAATGGCCTTTGATAAGGAGGGAAAGGTAGAAAGGTTCAACTTTGTTGGTCTTCGATGTACTCAAGGAAAGCATGTTTTGAGATAGAGGGGTAAGTGGCATCGGTAGTAGTCCCTTGGATTTGGGGATAACATGATTTGGTTTTGAACTACTACCCTTGATGTAGCAAACAAGTCTTTCAAATTGCTCTGGATGTGTTTGTAAGAATTCAGATTCAGAAATATGAACTTTGGACTTGTTCACATGCTCAATGATGTCAAATGGAGCAAAGGAAGGTGATGCTTGCACCCTCAGGGAAATAGATGCTTTGGTAGGTGAGGGAGGTACTATAGATGTTAGGACAACTTTAACAATGGGAGTCGCTGATTGGGAGACAATGGCTAATTTTGTAGGAACATGTGAAGCTTTGGAAGGATTGGCATTTATAAAAGCAGAATTAGAACTAGAAAAAACACTAGAAGACTTACTTGGCACCATAGATTGATTTTTACTCACCACGAGGTTTGGATTTTCTTTCCCAGACTCCATAGAAGGCGGAAGTGGAGATCCTTTGTTGATTATTTTGTTGTGTAGAGTCGCAACCTAAGGATCTTATTTCTTCTTCTTCTTTATGGTGGCAGAGGAGGAAGCTCCTTTTTGGGATTGCAAGTGGGTGAATATTTCACACGAGAAGCTGGGTGCATCTTCATTATCATCATCTTCTCTTGAAGAAATATTCAATGAAATTGACCTATACATAAGCTTCTACTTCTTCAATCTCAAGGATGTTACCATCCTCATTTTCTTCCTCCAGCTCTTCAATTTCTTCTTTTTCCTCCTCAATATCACAAACTACATTTATTAGAGGTGTTTCAAGATAAAATCTTTGGGTGGTGGACCGATCCTTTGCTTATTTGGGAAGTTATTACTAGAAGCATCTATGTTCATGGAAGCTTGAGCCAACTACTTCTTAAGAAAGAGAACATCATTAGCCATATTTTGTTCTAATGATTTCATTTTTTGTGCATTTTAACTTTGGCCTTTCTCTTTGCTCGGTCCTTTTTTATTTTTCCTGACATTATTAGGACACCTTCAACTTCAACAAAAAAAATTTGTGATTCCTCAAAATCAGTTGGTTGAGTTATTCTCAACATGAAATTTACCTCTTGAAGCTGAGAATTAGTGAAGAATATGAGTTTATTGTCGTTTGTAGGCTGGGTAGCTTTAGGGATCTTTTACAACATTCTATTTAATTGGCAACAAACTCCCTCATGGGATCGGAAGGTTCTTTCTTCAATTATGACCATTGTGCAAGAAGATCATGTGCATCTTTCGCAGGCTTCAACCTAGATTCAGATTTGGTCTTCACATCATTCTAGTTAGTGATAGACCTCCTTGGTAGATGGTAAAACCCATCTGTGGCCGCATCTTTCAAAGATTATACAAACAAAGAGACTAACAAATCTTCATATCCTACACCTAACACTCCATAAGCAGTGTTGAAAGATGCAATTTGGTCGTTTGGGTGTTGTTTCCCATCACCATAGAACTTGGGAAAGTTCTTTTGGGATCCTTTAGGAAGTTCATGTAAAGGAGTATTAAGAGCTAAAGGACCCGTGTTTTTCCACCATGATAAAGGTGTTTGTTGAGCCATATCAAATTATTCTTCTTCAACTTCTTATTCTTTAACCCTTTCTACAACTTCTTCTACAACTACCTCTTCTAGAGGAATGTAGTTCAATTGTTCAACCATTGATCCATCAATGGAGTGTTCAAGAGGAGAGGTGGGATCAAATTCAGGGAAGTATTGTTGACTTGTTCTCCTTACAATTTAATTGATAGAAAGTATGAAATCATATTGCAATTTTTCTTCAAAGGTCGGATCAGTCACACCACTAGCTCTTGAGGATATTTTATACCTTCTTTCTATCAGTTTGAATGCACACTTCAAAAAAATATATTCTAAGCTCTTCTTTGTTGATGTTGATCTTGTCTTGCCAGTTGCAAGGCTTGTGCATGTTCCTCCTCCAAATCCAAAATTATTGAAGCTCTGTGAAAGTGCTCAAAACTTTCTCTATTATGCCAAATACAATTCTTTAGATCAGTTGTGATGTCTTCTTGAGTATCTGGGAGGAAAAAGAGATTGGGATGTAATACGGGAGTGTTTCCAAAAACTGACATGAAGGGATAAATATAGGGTATACGTGGAGACTCTTATGGATTTCAAAAATCCAATTTTTTTTATATTTTCAGATATTTGGTTTTTATGGATTTTTGGTTTTGAAAGGTGGTGCAATAACAAACAAAATTGCCCCATGGTGGGTGCAAAAAACTATTGGCTCAATAATTTTTCAGGTGAGAAAATTGGGGTTCTCTCACCAACAATGTGTGTAACTAGGTCCCTTTGTTTGAATGGGGAAGCTCCATTTATTGAAAACAAGAAATATTTACACTGTTCTAATTTTTTGGGGTTGGTCTTTCAACCGGGGATCACACAGGAGTACTTCCCTACACTTGTGGAAAAGTGCTTGTAGGTTGCTAATAGAAAGAAAAAAGTAGTTTGAGGGAGAAAGAGATGGAAGGTATGAAAATAATATCAAGAAGGGGAGGGTTTTGCACAATAAACAGCACAACATATTTTTCCCCTCAAAAATACAAATGCATTCATGAATTCAAAGAGAAGACACCATTCACATATAACAAGGAACAAAACACAAGAAGCTCAAAGTCTCATTGCATTATACTCAAAAAGTGCATGCTTATGGAGTGTAGTTGAGATGGGGAAGAAAACATGAGACTAGGGAATGGAAGAATTCAACTATCTTTCTTCTAAAGAGATTATGAGAGCTAGAGAACAACAATAACCATCCTCTATAAGTGAAGAGGCCACCCTTATTTATATCTTTACATTTTATCTCTTCATCTACCCCCCACATGACTCTTTATGTTCCTATTCTACTTGTGACTTTCCATCTTCCTAGGAAGCAATAAAATAAGTTCCCTTTTTATAAATCAAAAGGGACTTTTACAATGCAACTTTAGAAAGTCTCTAAAGTGAATAAGATAAAATAACATGATGTGTACAATGAAGAATTAGAAGGGGGGAGAAGAGAGAGGGAGAAAGAAGGAAAAGAAGAAGATAAATGACTAATTTTTTTTATGAAGACTCCTCCTTTGTTAAAGGATCAACTCCTACTGACATATGTAGAAGATCTCCAATGAAAAAAATTTCTCCTTTGACCATCTTGTTGATTCGGGCAACCCACAAATGACACTTTCTTAGCTTCCAAAATGTTCACATGCTTTATTGTTCCAAGCCAAGTCTCATGAGTGGCATTGAGCTTTGTACATTTATTGTACCATTTTTCATGACTCCTCGTGGTATTAGAGATGGAACCTCTAATTTATGTAAGCGACTCCAAAGTGTCACCATTGAATGAAAGGATATCACCAATATTTTCCTGAACCAGTGCTTGAAATGAATCCTGGAGATCCTTCAAAAAACTACTCTCACTTAGAGAAGAGGTGTTAAGCTCTTGCATGCTAATGCTAATATCATCCAAAATTCTTGATGTACTTTTCTCGCAAGACTCCAAATCAGTAATAGCTTCTTTCAGTGCATCACACCTCCAAGTTATGGTGTGGGAAAAAATGGGTGAAAATTTTTATAAGCCAAATGAGAACACATTAAAACTTATTAGAGCAAGAGAATCAAAATCATTCATCTCCAATACAAATGGGAGAATACTTTCCCAAAGGGTCTTTTCTTTCTTGATCTCTACCCTGGTCTTATTGATATTCATTTCAGTTGCCCAAGAGGAATGTGTACAAGGATATGATATTGGGGAAGAGAGACTTTCCCTTTTCCATTATTATGTTCACCCATTGATCAATTGCCTCTTCCCCGAATTTTGAATTTCTTGAGCTTGCTTCAAGGACTGAGGATCAAAGCTACACATAGGATAAAATTTCTTTAACTAGAGGTAAAAGGATGATGTACTTGGTTGAAAAAATGACTACACATATGAAGACAAGGTCCTCACATGCTCCACCAACTGATCAATTGTTTGCTGTACTACTCATTCCTTGCAGAGGATCCATGTTGAAGATTCCTTGAACATGTGAGTATCAACCTCGTGTGAATCTTGGCCCAAAGAGACTCTAGTCATTTCCTAATCATCAGGTGTCATTTCCTCCACAGGCTTGATTACTTTCAGACGTGCAACCTCTACAAACTGATCTCCGAAAGCCTTAGTGAAGAACCTAGACGTTATGCATGATTTCTTAACTATCTTCTTTCTTGATGTACTTTGAGATGGCCTCGAAGTTTGGTACCACAACCTACTGCATTATTCTTGACTCCTCTCCGAGCAAGTCATTGACCCATGAAAATTGGCTCAGAAGGAGTAGAAAGAAGATCGAACACCTTGGGTGCTTGGTAAGGAACCAAAGCATGATTTGAAAGGGTTGGTTCAACCTCCTTTGTAGGAACAAGTAGATCTTATGAATGCTCCAAATACTGTGAAGGGTCTATTTCACCTGGCTCAAGTTCTTCAATAGAGATCTTCACTGACGTTTGACCTCTTATTTTGAGGGAGATGATTAACCAATCTCCGTAATTTTACTCTTCTTGGGGTAAGATGAACCCCAAACCATCATCAAATACTTTGTGAGATGAGGAAAAATAATATTTCCTAGGAAAATTTCCCATGACTCCTCTTTCAATACAGGATGCTCTTCTTTTTTTATACCACTTCTTAGATATTTGAATCATGTGTATCGTCCTCTCCTTTATATCATTTTATTCGGTTATGTGTCATGGGATGGGAGAGGCAAGTGAATATTTTGATGCTTCAAATTTAAGGTCAAATAGATCCAAGACATCATCAGGCACATTTTGATTAAACCATTCAAACTTAAAGGAGTTCATTTTCGCAATCAGTCATTCTCATGTAGTCCCTCCTTTTGACCTCCAAATCATCAACACAATTGACCCAAAATTCCTCAATTTGAGGAATATGATGCAAGATGGGAAGGATGAAGGAATCATGATTAGTTCTTATATAAAAATTATCCTTCGCTACATATGAATGCATAGGGATGACGGTGATAGAGGTCTCAATGTTTGAAGCATCAACCAAATTCTTGTAAGAATAAATGCCCCAAGCGATGGGAAAAGAAACACCCTTCTTATTTATAGCCTTGCATCTGATATGAACTTGGGAAAGTTGTCAGCACAACTCGATCATGAGGATTTTGTGGCTTCGGGTACCTTGGCAACCAGAGAGGAGCAAGGTGGAATTCGCTTACCTTAAGGTAAGTGAAAGTGGAGAATCGTGTGAAGAAGATTCCATACCTTGTGATCAAATCCATTACTTGAGGTGAAATTATTTATTGAAGACCTCCTTCAATAAACTGAATAATGTACATAGTGAATGCATCATTCACTCTTGTGAAATGTGAGTTACTATCCTTAAAATTGAGTTACTGTTTGGGAGGGAAAAGGGAAGAAGAATCAAGATGAGATGGAAGATTAGAGGATGGAGAAAATAATTCAACAATTAGGGCAGCATAGAATGTGCTTGAATTTTGACACTGTTGAAATGATAAATCTTGGGAAGGGGAAAAATAAGAACAAGGAATTGGTGTTTGGCTTACCCATTGACAAGGCTGTATTGCACCTTGCTCATAGGCTTCTATCTCCTTAGTCCACTGTGGAAGTTGGGCAGTATTTCAACCATGAAATCAAGCTTCTCATATGGGCTATAGTGTCTTGGAAAAGGGGCTTCCCATGGACAAGGTGCCCTACAACCAATTTTGAATGCTTTCATCTATGTTGTAGCCCAAGATTGAACCATGTCAGCCTCCATTCCTTGAATCTTCTCCAACTTTAGAGATTGAGTTGTTTGGACCAAATGGATTTATCAGGTATGTTTGTGAATGCTTCCCAAAAGATGAAATTTCAACAAGAACACACCAACTTGTTGAAATGAAGTCTGCTAGAAATGATTGAATTGCACTCCAGCTAATGATTTTCTTGAAATAGAACACTTTTGAAAGATAAAATCTAACTTCTGTGAGGTCCCACCGGGCGTGCTAGAACTGTTATCACCAAAAAGTAGCACCCTAGGATTCCTGGTTATGGATCCCTACTTTTGGGGTAACATCGGGTCATCTCTCAAGCTGTGGGACTTGCGGGCTTGAGATAACCCTCTAGAGAAGGTTGGTTCATGCTCCTAAAACTACCTGCCACAAACTACTCTTGATGCAAGAAAGCAAACTATTTAATCCTAATCTAACCTTCCAAGGGACCAGGGAGAGAGAGTGCATGAAAACAAAACTTACACTAAGAATGGTGATACACCAGAAAAGGGGGTGCTTAATCATAGTCCAACTGCTTGAAATGGAGAGAGGTGAGAAATAGAGAGGGTGGACAAAATGCACCATAAGCCAAAGATGAGATTCACACAGAACACCACTTAAAACCCATTAAACACAACTCTCAAAACCTACAATAGACATCAAGAAATATGCACAGTATACCTTGTAATGGAGATACGAAAGTAGAGACAATAACACATGCAAAGGATTGACAAAATGCATCACAAAACACATTATATTTCTCCAATAAGTATACACAGTACAACATCAGTGGGCAAGAGGAAAGAAAATGAAATTACAAGCTTGGAAAGGAGGCTTAAGCTCCACATTCAACCCTGGTAAAGAAGACAGAGAGAGGAGGGCAAGAGAAAAAATGACTAACTCTCCTACAAAATGAGCCCAAGATTACAATTTATAGATTTTAGAAGAGAGAAAGAATGAAATACCGAAATTGTTTTTCCAACCACTTGCAAGTGGTAATAAATGCATGCAGTTGATGGTATTTTACTTGCAAAAGGCTCACCATGTTGTCCTATGACCTATAATAGATAAATAATGATTTCCCATGTCCATTTAAAGCATTCCCAACTGCCACCCAACCACCAAACTGAACTGGGATTGTTTTTTGCAAAATTCACCTCCAAATATTCATCAATTCCCGAATTTATTGACTGGTGTGCAAAGGTCTCAAAATCATGATTCCGACGAGTACCATTTTGTGCGATTTCATTGAGAAATGCTCAAGTTATGAGCTTCTGAGTGCATGTAGGTATTTTGGATTTGCTAGGCCTTTCTTGACTGTCACGGGACTGTGCATTTAATCTTTGGTTGGAAACGAATTTTTAATTATTTTCTCTCCTTCTCCAATGTTTCTGCATATCTTTATAATTGATTCGAAAAGATTCTGGTATTTTTATTTTTTTTGATGAAATAGACTATATTACTTAATAAAAATATTACAGCTATCCACAAAAAATATGGGTGGTAAAGGTCACACCCCACGTTCAAACTAGTCGAAGGCTAGGAGACAAAAGTATCAAAAGGAAACAATGCATTAAACAAAAGGAAAACAAACTAAGTTGTTGCAGCAAACATAGCAACAGGGGGCGGTGGTGGAGGCCCTTTATCCTGTAGGTTACCACCTGGAAGATCATTTCCATCCATAAGGGGCGGCCAGCCTGGGGTCACCCTAATTTTTCCATTGTTTTGTACGAGGGAGGATTCATTATTTAAATATTAGAATGTTAGTCAGCTCGGCATTGAAAGGTCGGGTTGATTGTTTGTATGGCTCCCTGAGTCCTTTCTTTCCATGCGCTGAGCTTACCTATTGATCGGTGATTCGTACCCCATACAACTCGGCGTTACATGCCCACTGAGCCATCTATTTGCATTAGACCGTGTTTTGTCTTCCGACGACCCTATTTCATTCTCCACATTGGCAAGTGAGTCAATTTGATGCGTCGAGCCCCTCTTTAACCACATCGGTGAGCTTTCAATTTTTTATTGTTCGCCACCATGTTATTTGCACTATCGTCTTACCTCCTAATCAACTCGATGCTTAGTATTACGGGTCTAGGATTCTAGTGAAGAACTCGGTCCTTCACGTCCCATATGTTTTGTGTCGTTCGGTCCATTCATCGCTGACTCCATTAGACGTTTGACCGCATCAGGCTTTGACTTGGGACGTGTATGCAGCGGTCTGTTCCACGTGGAGGCCCCATGCGGCTTTGGGGGCCTCTCCCTTTTGTTGCCTTTTGAAGAACATGTGCTCTTGAAATAGAGGTCACAAGTTCAAATCCTGTAGGGGGTAAGGTATGTACGCCTCGTTTGTAGCAAAAATAGTTGCCTCCTGCATGTGAGTACGAGGTAGTCCCATATGCTATAAGTCACTCGTAGACCTAAAAACAGGCCGCCTGACACTGTGAACTATAAAATAATATTAATATTATTTTTATTTTTATTTGAAGTTGTGTCAAGGGGCCACGTGGCAATCCCTTGAAAACTTGTTGCGACTCGACACTCCTATGCTAACTCGATCACCATGGTTTCTCCATTGTGGCTTGCTAAGCTCCATGTTAAAGTAGTTCATCTGCTCTTGGTATGAGCTTGGCATCTATGAACTTGATCTGTGATGTATTTTTTTTGCGCTCATATTGGCTTTTAATTCGATGAAGCCCGCCATTGATCTTGTCTTACTTCATTGTATTCGCAAGCCTTACATTTACATTAAGAGCTCGAAGGAGCCTGACTGAACATGACTCGGCCAGTCATGACTTGCCTTCGCACATATCGTGTGTTTGGTCCTCGTAGGCATTCCTTCGCTGTCATTGATTGGTTCGGCCTGAGCTCATTTCGCATTCCACTTTGTTGTCAAGTTTCACTCTGCTACCTACTATGACGGTCTGTCATCATTGATAAGCTCAAGGAGCCTGACGGACATGACCCGAAGCCTAGACACTTTGCAACCTGTTTGTGATCTTGACCCGACCTTCCACGTGAAACTTGATCACGGAGCTCGTCCATCGTGTCTGTATTGAAATGAGTTGTTGGTCATAGAATGTTGTTGGGGCCAGACACCTCCCTTTCCTAAACCAGCTCGTCATGATGCATGGTACAACCATTAGTAAACAACTCGGTTGTATGGTTCCTAGCTCGCTATGCAAAGAGAAACTCGGTTCAGCTCCATGCTTGGTGCTTCCATCGACTTGGCTTAGGTTTCATTGTGTATAGTTTGAGTCTTTGGGAATAGCTCGGTGATTGGTAACTCATCACAAGACTTCTTCATTATACCTCGACCTAATAATTGGCACGAGCAGCTTGGTTTTAGAATAGCTCGATATGGGCAAGATGAGCTTCGTAGTTTTGCAAAGCTACTCCAATAGCTCGGTTAATGTCAATAAGTTTGGTGAACTCCGTGTTGCCAAACAACTATTTCAATTCGATCTCTTTATACATGGCTCGATCTACAGTGGCTTGAGCTCGGGACATAAATCAGCTCGAATTGGTCTACTAAATGGCTCGATCTTTACCAAGGGAGCCGACCTGAGAAGAGGTAGCTCAGTTATTCTGATCTCGTCCACATCCTTTCAGCTCAACTGCATGAATGAGGTCGATGCCTAGCTCAGTGTCATGGAACTTGGTTGACTTATTTATGAGCTCGAAGAGCTAAAAGGTAGCTCGACCTCTCAACAATTGAACAACTCAGCCATTAATCATACAACTCGATGCCTCTTATGAAACAACTCACTTTCCAAAAGACAACTTGGTGGGTATTTTGGAGATTGGTTATATTGTATTACACACCATTAAGGACACTAGGCAAATTCTTAAGCCTCTTCAATTTCCCTTTGAATTTCTTGTATTGCATCATGTCAGAGAGTTGTGCTGAGGGACAAAGTGGCTTTTAGGAAAATCATCAAATTTTCCATTCTTCGCTTGCAAGGTGGGTTCTATTGTGCAAGCTAGCCCTATTGTTCAATTTTATCAGGGTAATGAAATTGGATAACACATACCTCACCCTTACTTTCTATTTATAGCCAATTTCCCCAATTTTCAATTTTTGGTGATTTTTGGAATTTTGGACCTAGGAATTGCACCGAGGTTTCAAAATTGTTTCTTTTTGTCACCAAAAATTATTAGTTTAAAAAAGGCATCTGATGCTAAATTACTAAAAATATAAATGGGGATTTTGGATGTCCGTTTGAATTGAAAATTGTTTCATTGGATTAGTTTCTGTTATGTGATTTCATGGTTCAATTTTCAAGTGTTTTTGATCTCCATGTCTTCCAAGATCTAAAAAGGAATTTTGTTCTTTGAAATATTCAAGGGGGTTCTATCAAAAAAGTAGAGCATCAATGGACATGATATTTATATCATTTTAAAGGCGTTCAGAAGCAAGAGGTACATGAAAAAATTTAGAGAAAAATGAGTAAGAATGAGGGAGATATGAGCAAAAAATTAGTTTTAGCACTGGGATTTTTTGAAAATTTTCATCATCATAACAGTAGTAAAACAAAAATGGAGGGAAAGAAATATGAAAAATGAGGATGAAAATGGCTAAGTGTTTTTTCATACTCACCTTTACACTTCTAGCTAACTCACCCTCAAACTCACCCTTGACCATATTAGCTTAACCCGGGTTACCTGGTGCATGGAGATGGGTTAAAACTTTCTAAATAGGTCTAAGACGTCCTCGCATCTCTTACCACATTTGGTAAGGGATAAAGGGACATTGGGCTATGAAAAATGATCTGAGGGTGAAGCGTTCACGAGTAGGGGGTCAAAACACATTAATTGAGAAGTTTAACATGACAACCTAGTGGACAAGTTTGAAGGTGTTAAGTGACGAAATATCCACTTCCATGTGGTGGCACACTTTGATGTCCCTCATGTCCCTTTGGGAAAGGGGACAAAGGGACATCAGCCTCTTGAAAATGTGCCATGGTTTAGATCTCTATGAGAAAGGGGCCAGAGGTGAGGGTGAGTTGAAAGCATTCTTCTAACACTTAAAGTGGTGGCTTAAGTGATGCAACATCATCCTCCATGTGGTGGCGCACTTTATTGTCCCTCTTGTCCCTTTTGTAAAGGGGAAAAGGGCACATCATCATGCTCAAAATGCGCCATGGGTCCTAGAAACATGAAGGAGGGAGCTAAACTCAAAGTGAGTTTATAACACCATCCTAACACATCAAGTTACCTTTTAAGTGACATAGGCTTAAGATTCATGTGGTGGCACACTTTGATATCCCCCATGTCCCTTTGGGAAAGGGGAAAAAGGCACAACGGGACATCAAGGGTCTCCAAGTGCGGGTTTTCCTTTTTTGGAAGCCTGCCTTCACTAAACACTGCCAAAAATAGTCATCCTGACCCATTTTCTTGCCCCATGAGATTCCTTGGGAGTTCCATAGGAAAACACTATATGTTTTTGACTCCATAAGGTATTTTGAGAAGATTCCCACCATTTTAAGGAGCCAATTCTTCCTAAAATTTAAAATTCACCCCCCATTTCAATTCTTCTCAAACTTGTGTGCTGGTGAAAGGAGCTTCCCCAAAAGATTCTGATGATGAAAATGAAAACCAACCCATTGGGTGTGAAAAGGACCTCCCATATGTCATTCTGGAATTTTAATCAAGTCCAAAACCTTCATAAAACTCCCAAAACCTCTTGCTTAATCTCAACTGAGATCAAGGATCTTCACCTACCATGTTGGGCCCATATCTCAAAATCTACACCATAGAATCTCTTGAAACCTTTTTCAGTGTGAAGTATGCCTCCTCATCTTTCTGACGAGTATCCAGTTTCTTTCCAATTCATCCCAAGACTCCTGATATGTCTGGAACAAGCTGACTAGCTTTTTCACTATTTTCATTTCGTTACACCATGCCACAAGTACCCCGGTGTTACACAACTTATTCCCAAACTTGATTTTTCTTGCACAATTTTCCTAAACTACCTCAAGTGATCACAAGCATCTACCACACACTACTTGGATGCATTGACTCTTCTTTGTTCATTCCGGAGGGTGTTATCTAGGTGCAAAAGCTTAAAAATAGGCATTTTGAGGGCTTCGAAAGCACTTGTCTTTGCTTGTATCAAAATTTCTTCATGAATCAACTTGGATAACATCCCCTACACATGAAACACACTTGAAAAACATATTAGAAAATCCCTCCAGGCCATAATGAGGGTAACAACTTGATTGAGTTAACCGGAGGGCAAGTACACATTGACCGGGAGAAGGATTTTCAAGGGTGGCTTAGGTTATCATGTCATTTTTTTTGAATTTTTCATGCTAACATTTTGCATGACAATAATATATATTAAATAGCTGACTTACAAGCCAAATAGAACGTTAAAACATGTTCACAAGTAGTGCCAAAAATCACTCAAAAGAAAAGCGATGGGAATTTAAGTAGAGTGACTTATTCAATCGTAATTGGATGAAACATCCTTATGCAAGTACAATATGCTACTAATGACACCTAATCAACACATTACTAAAATGTGCATTATTTTACATTATGACAAATTAAACTATAGAATAATAAACACTAAATTATTATTTCTATTATTTATGGAGTATTTGAAATATTAGATTTCGAGTTTGCATTTTTGGAGTATTTTATATCAATAAATTTTTAATATTTTTTAGGTTCGAGGTTTTAGGTTTTCATGTTCGAGGCTTTGAAGTTTTGAAGTTTTCTTATTTTTGAAGTTTCAAATTTAGGGCTTGGGTTTTCATGTTTCAAAGTTTAATCTTAAGATTTCAAGGTTTTTTTATATCAATCTACTTTTCATGTTTTTGAGATTTTTGGACCCAAATTATTGGATTTTGGGTTCCAGATTTCGAGGTTTTCAAGATTTTCATGTTTGAGGCTTTGGAATTTTCAAGGGTTTTCGTGTATAGGGCTATTGGGTATTTTCATATTTCAGGTTTCAAGGGCATTTTATTTCAATGTATTTTTCTTTTTTCTGAGTATTCTTATTGAAGATTTTTGGGTTTGGGTTTTAAGCTTTCTCATATATGGGTATTGAGTTTTGGAGTTTCCGGAGATTTTAGGTTTGAATATTTCGGGTCTTAAACTTTTGGTTTTGGCATTTTCAAGTTTAAGCTCTTGACAATTTTAGTTTTCAAATAGATAATCAAGGTTTGAAACTAATTCTCTAGATAATCAATCTAATTCTCATGTTTTTATGGTTTTGATATTAGGTTTGGAATTAGGGCCATAATGTGTATTTCACTTTCATTTATGGATACAATAAAATAATTACATATGTCAACTCCATGAATTAAAAAGGGTACCATTATCTATAATATTTCCGAAATTTTCAAGATTTAGATTGTCAAGTTTCAAATAAGATGCCTAATATATATATATATATATATATATATATATATAGCAAATTCAAAGTTTCCAAATTTTTATGTTCAATTTTTTAAAGTTTAGATTTCAAATTTCAAATTTCAAAAATATAAGGAAAAAAAATTAAAAACTTGCGAACTAAAAAAATTAAAAAAAAAAAAAATCCCTCTCCATATCAACATAACATTCAAAAACAATTTAAATAAAAAAAATACTCTACACATCAACATACCTAACATTATTACTTTGCACACAATCAAGAAACATTACAAGCATTTTCCCACAATCAAGAAACATTACAAGCATTTTCCCATCACATAAGTATTATACGTATTATATTTCTCTCCAACATTTACATCTCTGATTGATCTATTTATTTATTTTAATTAGAAGCCTCATTTGTTAATTAGAAGCCTTATTTATTAACTGGAATTATTAGAAGCCTCATTTATTATCTAGAAAAATCAGTGGTTCCAGTCACTTCTCAAGTCCAACCCAAAAAAAAATCGAAAAAGGTGGGGCAAAGTCCAACATAATTGAACTGACTGGTTCGGATGAAATCCCAGCTTAAATTGTCCCACCTTGAAATAGTGAGTAATTTTTTTCCCGGTCAAGGTAGGTAGCGGTCAAGGAACAGATTTAAGAAAAAAAAAGACTACGCGCCTTTCCCTTTAAAATAGGAGAAAATCTATGTCGTTCTTATCTAGTTTCCCTTCTGCTACGTAACACAGTATCGGCATATAGATACCAGATTTAAGGGAATTTCCAAGGGAATCATGCAGAAGTATGGGTTTGTTCCTGGGCATCCCGTTTTCTTGAATTATGATTATATTCTCATTATTCATATCATGGCTCCTACTAATTTTTTTTGGGGAATAATTGTTTGCTTTGTTGAAGAGAGGGAACAAAATGGTGGACAGAGAACACACTGGCTGTGGTCACGGGCTCCAACAGAGTATTGGTCTGGAGACTGCTCGACTTCTGGCAAAAGAGGGCTTAACTCTTGTGTTTACTGCTCGCAATCCTCACCCTGGACCAGCCCTACTCAATGATTTAGGATACCCAAATGTCCATTTCCATCAACTGGACGTGCAAAGTGATGAGAGTGTCTCCGACTTTGCCCAGTGGCTCCGTCAAAATTTCAATGGCATCGATATTCTGGTATTCAACTTATCCCCGTATAGCTAGAACCGGGAATTTTACTGATAGACAAAGGTTTTCAATTATTACTCTACATCTTTTAATATTGAAATTTGGGTCAACACGATTAAACCCATCAGATTCAGGCGTGAAATTTCACTGAGCATTACTCCCAATGTTTTTACATCTTTATCTTTATTTTTTCTGAGAATTTGAAATAATAATAATAATAATGATAAGGGGTTTTATAGTCCATCGTGCCTGGCGGCTTATAGCATATGAGACTACCTCATACTCCAGTACGCTGGAGGCACCTAACTGTACTTCAAATACGAGGCGTACATACCCTACCCCCTGCAGGATTTGAACTTGTGATCTCTCTTTTAAGAACACAAGTTCTTCACCATTAAACCAACTCAAATGTCAATTTACCGACCGAAGTCTAGTTATTGAATGGCTTTTCACTAGATATTATTTGTTAGGCATTAACTTCATTTAGTGTTTTAGCTCTTTGGTGATTCCTTCAGTGACCCATTTCTCATTAGTAGTTTCTTTATGCTCCATCTTTCTGCCGACCTTTTTTTTTCAGAATAAGAAAGACCCGAGCAAAATAGTCAAATTACAGACCTTGTGGGGGTCAACAGCATTAGATTACCTTCGTTTACTGTTTGGTGATTTCTTCAGTGACCCACTTCTCTGGTAATTCTTTCAGTAATCCATTTTTCATGAGGAGTAATTGTTTTTATGATCCTTCATTCTTTCAGTGACCCAATTTTTGGTCATCAACCCATTTCTCATCAGCATTCATTTTTTTAATGACCCATCATTCTTTCAGTAACCCAACTCTCATGAACAATCATTTCTTTTATGACATGCATTATAAGCTTGAATAGTCCACTTAGCACTCATTGCATCAGATGAAGGTATTTGATTCTTTTTGCTCTGTGCTTCTCAGATTAACAATGCAGGAACCAACGGGATCAAAATAGATTGGGAATTGTGGGCAAGTCAAGGGATCAATGTGCGAATGATGATAGTAAGCCAGGCCTCTCTTAATACCTTTTTCGAAATAATCCTTCTATTCTTTTCTGAAATTTGTTTTGATGGTATTCTGTTGCTGTTTGTCTTTCTCAATTTACAATATAATTGTTTTGTTTTGAATTCGTGGTGATTATTATTTGTGTACTGTCCCAGGGCAACCCATCCTTTACAGAAGGAATTACCCAAGATTACCAGACTATAATGACATGCATAGAGACAAATTACTTTGGCGCCAAGAGAATGATGAAAGCCCTACTTCCTCTGATGAAGCCATCGCCTTTTGGATCAAGAATTGTCAACGTTTCGTCACTTGCAGGACTCCTCGAGGTCGTCTCTTACCCACAATTTTGTTTCTTTTGTTAGGAACAGGGAAACAAACCCCTTATGTGCTGCATGAGTGACCATACTTACTTTTGTCTTAGATGCCAAGGTTTTAGGCGTAACTATTCCACCTAAATCTGCCAAAAAGCCACATCTGGACTCATCCTGTTTATACATATTGAGGCCTGGAAAGCAACCCTCGTGGGCCATATAGTAGCCAAGTCAACTTCAATGCAGAACAACATCCTGATTGACAAACCAATTTTTTTTTATCCAATTACAATTAAATTTAAGCTTCATGTACATCTAGATTTTTGTTGCCTCGTTTACACTTTTTACAACATACCCATTTCTTCCATGGTGATGCCAGCTTTTTATTGTATCTCTTGGTCAAATTTTGATTTTCCTTAATAGGTACAAAACTATTTCTCAAATAGTATAATGCATTTCGTAGATAGCCAACATATTTCTAGGATAAATTTCAAAGTTACTGATCACAGAATGGTGAATTGTTCAGTGTCTTGGAAACGAGGCCCTCAGACTGCAGCTTGCTGATGTTGAAAACTTAAAGGAAGAAACCATCGATGCTTTTGTTAATAACTATCTCCATGATGTTGAGTCAGGGCAGGTTGAAGGCAAGGGTTGGCCTCCTGGATTTGGGGGGATTTACCGCATATCGAAGATAGCTCGGAATGCCTACACTCGGGTTGTGGCTAGAGATTTTGGGAGACATCCTGAGCATCATCATGATGTTTATGTTAACTGCTTGCATCCTAGTTTTGTCAAGACAGACATGACAGGTCAAGAAGGAGACCTGTCTACAGCTGAAGGTGCAGCCTTTGTGCTAATGGTTGCCTTATTCCCTCCGGGTGGGCCTACTGGACAATATTTTGACAAAGATGTTATCAGCTCTTTCTGAAAATTTCTCTCTGTTGTCAGATTTCGCCGAGCATTCATTCAATATTCAACTGTGATTTCTAAAATCTCAGTATTATTGTATTGGATGCTCTTCTGCAGGTGTTAGTTGGAAAACGTTTTCCTAATTTAGCAGCACATGTAGACTAGCTATTGCACATGAGTTTCAAAGTATGCCAAAAGAGATTTCAGTGATTGATTTGCTAATCTTATCTATATACTCTTTTGTTTTCTGATATATTATGGCATCTCTGTTCAAAACAGCGGGCTCTAAACTCCACTGTACAACCAAGATATTGCAAAATTTTGACCGACTTCTCCAAGGAAAAAGTAAAAAATTCTTAGCAAATATACATAAATTTAAGGTCAGAATTAATTGTCAACTCCTCATGAAAATGACAGCCCTGGCTGCTAATGTAGAATGCCCATAAACGTAAATACGACGACTTTTCTGTATTAGCCAAACAACTATAGGTGTTGTTGCTAATCTATCACTGAAATCTGCTTTACATCTTTAAAAATGTTAGAAACAATTACTGAATTATAGAAGCGTTTGAATCGTGAGTTGATAATGTATAAGTGGAATCTTTCCCTCCATTACCCCTGCTAATGCATGTTTATTAGTCCCGAACTTTTGGCATGTATCATTACTATGACACTGCAATCTCACAATTAAAGTGGCTTTTGTAGTGTCTTCACTGAAAGAGTTGAATTAAGACGTTAAAGAATGTCCTAATGTGGTAGGAGTATCCTTGTGTTATGGGAACAAGGTCATGTTGATGGAGTAAATTGCTCAGTACGTTGTTAAAGCTGCAAGTGATGAGCCGTACCTTGACTGCATAAATTTGCATTCCTTGAAGCAATATGCTGTTCAACAATTCAATTATTTTTGTAAATCATAGTATGTAAATGAAAAAAACAAACAGAATTCTTTCCGGGAATCATATGATCCCTTTGAAAACTTTGTTTCATTATTGTTGATATTTATAGCTTTTTACCACAATGTTGAGTACAAGAGTACAAGCTGTAAAACATACAATAAAAAACTAGCTTGAAGGCGCTATGAGGAGTTACATACCTATTGAGGAAGAAACTCGCCATTTAGCCATGAAAAAATTCGTACAAACTTTTGAATTGGTTGATGCAATATGACATTGAACTCAAATTTGATTTTGAGCTACGAAACTTAAACACAAACCCACAACAAGTACCCAAATACAAACCCACAATTAAAATTTGATATCGTGTCAAGATTCAAACACAACCCCACAACTAAATATAATTTTGAGCTGTGAACCTCAGGGCCTAGACATAAACCCACACACTATGACGACCTATTTCAAAACATGAATGGAGAGACTCGGAACAAATCCTCATCCTCCTGTCATTTGGCTTGGCAGCTCTTTCCTTTGTAGATGTGTTATACTTTTTTCCTTCCACCCCCCATTTTTTTGTCTTGCTGCACTGAGATACTTGCTCTTCCAACTGTGAGATCGGCATACAAATTATTAATCATCTCCTTACTTTTCTTCAACAAATCAGATATTGTCCTTTTCAATCTCTTGTTACCTTTTCTCACTACACCAATATCTTAAATCCCCTCTTCTTCTTTCTTCAGAACTCAACCTGCTGTTTTTTCATAGTTCGTAATGTCATCTACCTCCAGCTTCCCATAAGATTGAATTGTCTCTACTTTCAACAGATCTAGAATTACAGAAGGTGTTACATAGTCCTTTGAATTTCCTATCATAACATCTTCCTCTGTGCAAAGAATGTTATGTGATGTATTTGGCTCCAATACTGGACTTCCAATTTTGCATTCAACACCGTCAACAGCTATGCATTCCTTGCATCCAGACAGAGTTTGTTTAGCCTTTGAAAGGCTTTGTTCAAAAAAACTTATCCTACAATAATTGTCTTCTTCATTCTGGGAAGAGTTCTCAGTTTGTATATCCTGTGTTTGAGGAGGTAGAGACTTCTCTTCTCACATTTCATTTTGCTCTACCTCCGCATCATTCACAATCATCTCCTGTTCAAGAACCAGCAACTCCATGTCTGTAATTTTCTAGTTGGAATTTCCCTGCAAGCAATCTACAAGAGCATTTTCCTTGAGGGAAAACCTGTTCTATTTCAGAACTCACTAATTTTTCTAGCATAGATTTTCCAACAATTATGGTATCTATAGTCTCTTGTAGATTAAGAAGGTTGCGAGTCAAAGTACCACACAAAAGAGGTTAGTCACTCCTTATATTTCTCAAAAGGAGATTAATTAAGTTTTTTTAAATACTCAAGATATATGTATTTGACATTAAAAGAAAACATTTGCAGGAAAACATCTAAAACCCATATAAAGCTATAAAAAAAGGGTACGAGGTTGTGTGGTTTAAATTAATTTCTGCATAAAATGACCTTAATCAGTATAAACCTTTCCTGTATTCCAGATTTTCTACAACTAATGAAAAAAATAGCAGACAGCACATAAACAGAGTACAAAACCCGAGGAATGGAAAGAAAAATGAAGTCTAGAAAATTAATGAACTACATGCTAAGTGTCCTTAACGTCGTGCTCTTATTTTTGGTAATGCTTTTCTGGATATTTTGCATAAATGATTTTAGAACTCCAACGTTTTAAGGCGTTTTGTGTCCTATACCATACTCATCGTGTCAGAGATAAAACAAAACAACTAAAAACTGTACACAGATCTATACGGGCAAGTGTAACCTTAGTTAAGGCTCAAGCCACTGCATCAGTGTTCTCCTCCTCCTAAAGCGCTGCCCTATTAATACAAAGAACAAGCTAAATTTGCCTGTTATAAAGATTTCTACAACAAAGAAATGCAGTAGAAGAGCAGGAAAACATTGTTGGAATCATCAAAATTGCAAACCCGGTGACAAAAATGGTGTAAACTTTTTCCTATGAGAGCCTCAATTAGCACAATGAAGGACTATTTTAGAGGAGTATGCTGTTTTCAGACTTGTGCTTTAGCAATAGTCATCAGGATCTTGCAAAATATAATTATTATTTTTGTTAAACATTAAAAGAAAAACCACCATACCTGAATTGCGTGTCTGAGCAAGAGAGACATGGTGCATTCTGTTATCTTGGACCACTCCCGATCCTAGACTGGCTTTTAAACTCCAGATCAAAAAGATTGAAATTTTTTTGGGTTAGTAAGCAATTTGCCTGGAAGAGAGAAACCAGTTTAGGGATCACAAAATATGAGAAGATTAGAGCAACTCCAGTGCAAAATCAATAGTGGCTTGACCGATGTTGTGTGAATAGGTCAGATCAACACGGGCACCTTCGTGAAGGAATCTTTGCCAGTTTCCCTCATAAGAAACCCCAACACAATCATAAATGTTTGGTACCCAGCATTCCCTTAATCCAACAACTCGTCAGTTCATACTTGAACCGTAGTACCAAGTTATGCACTCGCTGGAATGAATTAAACCCTTATGGCATTCCTTCTTTGCCCTTATCTGAATGATGAGAGATCATTAAATTCGGTTCTGCCCTATTCAATATTAACCGCTGTCTTTTCTTCTGTAGTTCATAAATGCTATATCAAATCCTTGCTGATTTGATGAGCATCGGAATGGTTGCCACGTTACAGAAAATGATGTCAGAAAGAGCCCTGCTGGATAGGCTCGACACTTCCCAGCAGGGTTCCCCACAATAAGGTGCCTCCAGCGTAATTATTTTTCTACAAATCTATAGTGGTGGGTAGAAATATTTCTATTCATTGGAAGCAGCAATTCAAAAATCATGACTGCGAAACTTAGCTGTGTATCGGGAATGCTAGCAAATCAGCTGGGTTAAGCTCTGTGGTTCCTTGCAAAATTATGCTCCGAGTGTCAAGAAATGCTGTTAAATGTCGGTAGGATCTTCAATGTTCGCCGTTAGTATGAAGTTGAAACAAAGATTTTGCATGAGAGATTCTATGAAGTGAGACCTCACTTGAGGAGAGTTTGATTACCATATTGCTCCGAGTGGGAATTTTTAGGCAATGTGAAATTCCTTTAGGTTTCAGAATTTCCAGGAAAGAATTTTCATCAGCGGAGATAGTTCTCATTGTCAAATCATAGTGCCTTGCACAAGCTATGACTAGCCCAATGCTCCACACGGGAAGTGGATGTCCTCCTACTTGGCAGACTCCTCTAGTGAAAAATTTATCCTCAATAGGTCCCCTTGGATCCTTTAGCAATCTGGCCTCCAGATGATCCTAGTTCATGTGTGCCACATAACTGTCTACGACATTTCGGTACTCGATAGCCAAAGTGAAAATTGACTCAAATGTGGTTTACTTGATCTTCATGGTGTCCAGATATAGTGAGTAAATGAGAGGATGAAGATGTGCGTGGAATTTGGATGCAAACAAATTACTTAATTTTTTTAGTGAGTCGTACATCACCCCTACTTTCTGTTTGTAGTCAATTTCCCCAATTTTTAATTTTTGGAATTTTTTTGGAATTTTGAACCTGGGAATTGCACCGAGGTTTCAAAATTGTTTCTCTTGTCACCACAACTTCTTATTTTTAGAAAGGCATATGATGTTGAATTACTAAAATAGAAATGGGACTTTTAGATGTCTGTTTGAATTGAAAATTGTTTCATTGGATTAGTTTTTGCTATGTGATTTCATGGTTCAATTTTCAAGTGTTTTGATCTCCAGGTCTTCGAAGATCTAAAAAGGAAAAAATTTCTCTGAAATATTCAAGGGGATGTTGTGAAAAAGGTAGAGCATCAACGGACATGAGATTTATACCATCTTAAAGGAGTTCAAAAGCAAGAGCTACATGACAAATTTCAGAGAAAAATGAGTAAGAATGAGGGAGATATGAGCAAAAAACTAGTTTTAGCAATGGGTTTTTTTGAAAAATTTCAGCAGCATAAAAATAATAAAATAGAAATGGATGGAAAGAAATATGAAAAATGAATATGAAAATGGCTAAGTGTTTATTCATACTCACCTTTACACTCCTAGCTAACTCACTCTTGACCATCTTAGCTTAACTCGGGTTATCTGGTGCGTGGGGAAGGGTTAAAACTTTCTAAATGAGTCTAAGATGTCCTCATGTCCCTTACCACATTTAGTAAGGGATAAAGAGACATTACGCTGTGAGAAATGAGCTGAGGGTGAATGGTTCACAAGTAGGGGTCAAAACACATCAATTTAGAAGTTGAACATGACAACTTAGTGGACAAGTTTGAAGGTGTTAAGTGACGAAATCTCCTCCTCCATGTGGTGGCACGCTTTGATGCCCCCCACGTCCCTTTGGCAAAGGGGACAAAGTGACATCAGCCTCTTGAAAATGTGTCATGGTTTAGATCTCTATGAGAAAGGGGTTAGAGGTGAGTGTGAGTTGAAAGCATTTTTCTAACACTTGAAGTGGTGACTTTAGTGACACAACATCATCCTCCATGTGGTGGCACACTTTCTTGTCCCTCTTGTCCCTTTTGTAAAGGGGACAAAGGCACATCACCATGTTAAAAATGTGTCATGGGTCCTAGAAACATGAAAGAGGGAGCTAAACTCAAAGTGAGTTTATAACATTGTCCTAACATATCAAGTTACCATTTAAGTGGTGTAGGCTTATGATTCATGTGGTGGCACACTTTGATGTCCCCCACGTCCCTTTGGGAAAGGGGACATCAGGGGTCTCCAAGTGCGGGTTTTCCTTTTTTGAAAGTCTGCCTTCACCAAACACTGCCAAAAATAGGCATCCTGACTGCTACGGGAGCTTCCCTGGGAGTTCCATAGGAAAACCTTACATGTTTTTGACTCCATAACGGCTGCTGAGAAGATTCCGGCCATTTTAAGGAGTCAATTCTACTTGAAATTTGAAATTCACCCTCCTTTTCAATTCTTCTCAAACTTGCATGCTGGTGAAAGGAGCTTCCCCAAAAGATTTTGATGATGAAAATGAAAACCAACCAATTGGGTGTGAAGAGAACCTCCCATATGTCATTTTGGATTTTAATCAAGTGCAAAACTTTCATATAACTCCCAAAACCTCCCGTTGAATCTCAACCAAGATCAGGGATCTTCATCTACCCTATCGGGCCCATATCTCAAAATCTACACCATAGAACCTCTTGAAACATTTTTCAATGTGAAGTATGCCTCCTCATCTTTCTGACGAGTATCCATTTTCTTTCCAATTCATCCTGAGACTCCTGATATGTCTGGAACAAGATGACTAGTTTTTTCGTTGTTTTCATTTCCTTACACCATGCCACAAGTAGCCCGGTGTTACACAACTTTTCCCAAACCTGATTTTTCTTGCACAATTTTCCTAAACTACCTCAGGTGATCACAAGGATTTGTCACACACTACTAGGATGCATTGACTCTTCTCTATTCATTCTTGGAGGGTGTTCACTAGGTGCAAAAGCTTAAAAATAGGTCGTTCGGGGCCTCCAAAAGCACTTGTCTTTGCTTGTATCCAAATTTCTTCATGAATCGACTTGGATAACATCCCCTTCACATGAAATACACTTGAAAATTATATTAGCAAATCCCTCCAGGCCATAATGAGGGTAACAAATTGACTGAGTTGGCCGGAGGATAGGTAAACATGTTCACAATTAGTGCCAAAAATCACTCAAAAGAAAGTGATGGGAATTTAAGTAGAGTGACTTATTCAATCATAATTGGATGAAACATCCTAAGTACAATATGCTACTAAGGACACCTAATCAACACATTACTAAAATGTGCATTATTTTACATTATGATAAATTAAACTATAGAATAAAAAACACTAAATTATTATTTCTATTATTTATGGAGTACTTTATATCAATTTTTTTAAGGTTTGAAATATTAGATTTAGAGTTTGCATTTTTGGAGTATTTTATATCAATAATTTTTAAATATTTTTAGGTTCAAAGTTTTAGGTTTTTATGTTTGAGGCTTTGAAGTTTTTGAGGTTTTCTTGTTTTTGAAGAAGTTTAGGGCTTCGTTTTCATGTTTCAAATTTTAATCTTAAGATTTCAAGGTTTTAATATCAATCTATTTTTCATGTTTTTGAGATTTTTGGATCCAAATTGTTGGGTTTTGGGTTCCGGATTTCGAGGTTTTCAAGATTTTCATGTTTGAGGCTTTGGAGTTCTTAGGGTTTTCGTGTATAGGGCTATTGGTGTATTTTCATATTTCGGGTTTCAAGGGCATTTTATTTCAGTGTATTTTTCTTTTTTACTATTCTTATTCAAGATTTTTGGGTTTGGGTTTGGGTTTTAGGCTTTCTCATTTATGGGTATTGAGTTTTGGAGTTTATGGAGATTTTAGGTTTGAATATTTCGGGTCTTAAACTTTTGGTTTTGGCATTTTCAAGTTTTAGCTCTTGATAGATTTAGTTTTCGAGTTTCAAATAGATAATCAATATAATTCTCACGTTTTCATGGTTTTGATATTCAAGATTTAGAATTGGGCTAGTAATGCGTGTTTCACTTTCGTTTATGGATACAATAAAATAGTTACATATGTCAACTTCATGTATTATAAAGATTACCATTATCTATAATATTTTTGAAATTTCCAAGATCTAAATTGTCAATTTTCAAATAAAATACGTATATTTTATATCATTTTTTTTTGCAAATTCAAAGTTTCAAGATTTGAAGTTTACTTTCACAATTTGTAACTTTTAATTTTCTAGTTTTAAATAAGATAATCACATTTCATTTTTCATCTTTTCCAAATTTTTACGTTCAATTTTTTAAGTTTACATTTCAAACTTTTCAAAAATATAAGTGAATTTTTTTTATAAAAACCTTGAAAAAAAATCCTCTCCATATCAACATAACTTTCGAAAACAATTTAAATTATATAATTTTTTTAAAAAAAAAAAAAAAACTCTCAATATCAACATACCTAACATTATTACTTTGCACACAATCAAGAAACATTACAAGCATTTTCCCATCACATAAGTATTATAACTAGCAATTGCACATGAGTCGTAAGTTACGCCGGGAGGAATGTAAATACGCAGTGGGGCTAATGGAGCATACAAATTTGTATTGTTTATGCCCCAAACTTGCAGTAGCCCTGTATAACAAATATTTGTATTGTGCATTATATTCATATTTGTTTTATTGGCAAATATTAGAGGTGCACTTATCACAAATATAAAAGTTTTACTTTTTAGAACAATACCTTCTGTCGTTGATGGTGTGCTCAGCGGGAGTGTGCTAGTGGCCTTGGTTAAGCATGTATATTTCCCCCTTTATTTCAATACTACCGCTGCCTGTTGTCCATTTTATCTAATTATGCATCACCAAAATATTTCAATAATCACAAAAATCAATATTTCAATAATCACCAATATATCGATGGGAGATTGGTTTTGGTCGTTCCAACGGGCACTCCAGTTTTGATGCAGTTCTCCCTAGGAGCTTTGAAAATCCTCCCAAATTTCCAAATGACTTTGGCAGCTCTTTACAAAATTGATCACCATAAAAGTTCCAACTCATTGAATTTGGCAATGTTTATAATTCTGGATAATTACTACAATCACAATAATCCAAGTTGAGTGCCCAGAGATTTGCCATACAACATATCCAACTTGACACTGCAAACCCAATTAGCCTTTTCTTGGGTGCATAAAATATTGTAGAATGTTCCAATTTAAATTGATTTGCATGGGTTGACATGCGCTAACTTGCTATCCAAGCATCCAAATAGCCTTTAATCTGTTATGGCCTTTCGTAAACATTACAGACCATTGTCATTACTGTGTAACAACATTCCTTTCAAATGATATTTTTGTAGATTAGCCAACTGATAAGGAAGCCAAACAATTCACTCTATCTTTGAGCTGGCCTATGCTCCTCATTATTACTTTGTGTGACGGACAAACGCCAGTCAGCTGACGGTAAACTACAAAACAACTATAAACACTTATGTCGAAGAAATAGGCCCCTGGTCACATGAGGGGTCGCATCTTTAGCAGCTGCCACGTGATCCCTTCTTCCATCCTTTTCAATTGCAATTCATGGGTAACACTGAATCATATTTCCTGTTGTTGTGTCATATAAGAAATATTTTCTAATCTTAACAACCTGTCATCCTCTTTAATGAACAATAAATAAATAAATAAAGCACATCACTCACAAAGAGAGCAGATTTAATATTTTCTTTAGCACCCGATCATATAGTCCAAAAAGTAGATACAATCATAATGTTAGATATTATTATAGGAAATATCTAAAATTTGTGATCATACAATCCAAAAAGTAGATACAATCATAATGTTAGATATTATTATAGGAAATATCTAAAATTTGTAATCATACAATCCAAAAAGTAGATACAATCATATTGTTAGATATTATTATAGGAAATATCTAAAATTTGTAGATATCTACCATAATAAATATCTAGGACTGTCGGAAAATATCTCAAATCCGGCAACTTGCATTAAAGTTAAGAGAACAAAGATTAGAGCCACCGGAATTTGACACTTTCCAGCCAAGCCATCTTCAAAGGTGGACGCCTACTGGCGAACTAGATGAGAACGAGTACGACATAGATTATCTCCTATTTTAAAAGGAAAGGCTTGTAATTTTTTTTTTTTTCAAATATGTTCCTTGACTGCTACCTACCTAGACCGGAAAAAAAAAAATTTGACTAAAAAATTTGACTGTTTCAAGGTTGAAACAGTCAAATTTTTTTTTTTCCGGTCTAGGTAGGTAGCAGTCAAGGAACAGATTTGAAAAAAAAAAAATTACAAGCCTTTCCTTTTAAAATAGGAGATAATCTATGTCGTACTCGTTCTCATCTAGTGTCCCTTCTGCTACGTAACACAGTATCGGCTTATAGACACCAGTTTTAAGGGGATTTCCAAGGGAATCATGCAGAATTATGGGTTTGTTCCTGGGCATCCTGTTTTCTTGAATTATGATTATACTCTCATTATTCATATCATGGCTCATACTAATTCTTTTTGGGTGAATAATTGTTTGCTGTGTTGAAGAGAGGGAACAAAATGGTGGACAGAGAACACAGTGGCTGTGGTCGCCGGTTCCAGCAGAGGTATTGGTCTGGAGACTGTTCGACTTCTGGCAAAAGAGGGTTTAACTGTTGTGTTTACTGCTCGCAACCCTCACACTGGACCAGCCCTGCTCAATGATTTAGGATACCCAAATGTCCATTTCCATCAACTGGACGTGCAGAGTGATGAGAGTGTCTCCGACTTTGCCCAGTGGCTCCGTCAAAATTTCAATGGTATCGATATTCTGGTATTCAACTTGCCCCCAGGTAGCTAGAACCAGGAATTTTACTGATGAGGAAAGGTTTTCGATTATTACTCCACATCATTTAATATTGAAATTTGGGTCAATATAATTAAACCCATAAAATCCAGGCGTGAAATTCCACTGAACATTACTCCCAATGTTTTTACATCCTTATTTTTTTCCAGAAATCGAAAGAAGCAGGCTAATGGTCAAATTACAAACCTCGGAAGTCTAGTTATTGCTTGGATTTTGACTAGATATCATTTATCAGGCATTAACTTCGTTTAGTGTTTTAGCTCTTTAGCGATTCCTTCAGTGACCCATTTCTCATGAGTAGTAGTTTCTTTATGCCGACCTCATCTTTCTTTCAGTGACCCAATTCTCGGCCGACCTCATCTTTTTGAGCATAAGAAAAACCCAAGCAAAATAGTCAATTCTCTGGCATTAGACTAACTTCGTTTACTGTTTGGTGATTTCTTCAGTGACCCAATTCTCTGGTAATTCTTTCAATAACCCATTTTTCACGAGCAGTAACTGTTTCTATGATCGTTCATTGTCATCAACCCATTTCTCATCAGCATTCATTTTTTTAATGACCCATCATTCTTTCAGTAACCCAACTCTCATGAACAATCATTTCTTTTATGACATGCATTCTAAGCTTGACTAGTCCACTTAGCACTCATTGCATCAGATGAAGGTATTTGATTCTTTTGGCTCTGTGCTTCTCAGATTAACAATGCAGGAACCAACGGGATCAAAATAGATTGGGAATTGTGGGCAAGTCAAGGGATCAACGTGCGAATGATGATAGTAAGCCAGGCCTTAATACCTTTTTCGAAATAATCCTTTTATTCTTTTCTGAAATTTGTTTTGACGGTATTCTGTTGCTGTTTGTCTTTCTCAATTTACAATATAATTGTTTTGTTTTTAATTGGAGGTGATTATTATTTGTGTACTGTCCCAGGGCAACCCATCCTTTACAGAAGGAATTACCCAAGATTACCAGACTATAATGACATGCATAGAGACAAATTACTTTGGCGCCAAGAGAATGGTGAAAGCCCTACTTCCTCTGATGAAGCCATCGCCTTTTGGATCGAGAATTGTCAACGTTTCGTCACTTGCAGGACTCCTCAAGGTCGTCTCTTACCCACAATTTTGTTTCTTTTGTTAGGAACAGGGAAACAAACCCCTTATGTGCTGCATGAGTGACCATACTTACTTTTGGCTTAGATGCCAAGGTTTTAGGTGTAACTATTCCACCTAAATCTGCCAAAAAGCCACATCTGGACTCATCCTGTTTATACATATTGAGGCCTGGAAAGCAACCCTCGTGGGCTATATAGTAGCCAAGTCAACTTCAATGCAGAACAACATCCTGATTGACAAACTAATTTTTTTTTATCCAATTACAATTAAATTTAAGCTTCATGTACATCTAGATTTTTGTCGCCTCATTTACACTTTTTACAACATACTCATTTCTTACATGGTGATGCCAGCTTTTTATTGTATCTCTTGGTCGAATTTTGATTTTCCTTAATAGGTACAAAACTATTTCTCAAATAGTATGATGCATTTTGTAGATAGCCAACATATTTCCAGGATAAATTTCAAAGTTACTGATCACAGAATGGTGAATTGTTCAGTATCTTGGAAACGAGGCCCTCAGACTGCAGCTTGCTGATGTTGAAAACTTAAAGGAAGAAACTATAGATGCTTTTGTTAATAACTATCTCCATGATGTTCAGTCAGGGCAGGTTGAAGGCAAGGGTTGGCCTCCTGGATTTGGGGGGATTTACCACATATCGAAGATAGCTCTGAATGCCTACACTCGGGTTGTGGCTAGAGATTTTGGGAGACATCCTGGGCATCATCATGAGGTTTATGTTAACTGCTTGCATCCTGGTTTTGTCAAGACAGACATGACAGGTCAAGAAGGAGACCTGTCTGCAGCTGAAGGTGCAGCCTTTTTGCTAAGGATTGCCTTATTCCCTCCGGGTGGGCCTACTGGACAATATTTCAACAAAGACGTTATCAGCTCTTTCTGAAAATTTCTCTTTGTTGTCAGATTTCGCCGAGCATTCATTCAATATTCAACTGTGATTTCTAAAATCTCAGTATAATTGTATCGGATGCTCTTCTGCAGGTGTTAGTGAGAAAATGTTTTTCTAATTTAGCAGCACATGTAGACTAGCTATTGCACATGAGTTTCAAAGTATGCCAGGAAAGATTTCAGTCATTGATTTGCTAATCTCATCTATATACTTTTTTGTTTTCTGATATATTATGGTATCTTTGTTCAAAACAGTTGTCTCCAAACTCCACCGTACGACCAAGAGATTGCAAAATTTTGACCGACTTCTCTAAGGAAAAAGTAAAAAATTCTTAGCAACTGTCAAATATACATAAATTGAAGGTCAGAATTAATTGTTAACTCCTCATGAAAATTACAGCCCTGGCTGCAAATGTAGAATGCCCATAAACGTAAATACTACGACTTTTCTGTATTAGCCAAACAACTATAGGTATTGTTGCTAATCTATCACTGAAATCTGCTTTACATCTTTAAAAATGTTAGAAACAGTTACTGAAGTATAGAAGCGTTTGAGTCGTGAGTTGATAATGTATAAGTGAAATCTTTCCCTCCATTACCCCTGCTGATGCATGTTTATTAGTCCCGAACTTTTGGCATGTATTATTACTGAGACACTGCAATCTCACAATTAAAGTGGCTTTTGTAGTGTCTTCACTGAAAGAGTTGAATCAAGACGTTAAAGAATGTCCTAATGTGGTAGGAGTATCCTTGTGTTATGGGAACAAGGTCATCTTGATGGAGTAAATTGCTCAGTATGTTGTTAAAGCTGCAAGTGATGAGCCGTACCTTGACTGCATAAATTTGCATTCCTTGAAGCAATATGCTGTTCAACAATTCAATTATTTTTGTAAATCATAGTATGTAAATGAAAAAAAAAAACAGAATTCTTTCCGGGAATCATATGATCCCTTTGAAAACTTCGTTTCATTATTGTTGATATTTACAGTTTTTCACCACAATGTTGAGTACAAGAGTACAAGCTGTAAAACATACAATAAAAAACTAGCTTGAAGGCGCTATGAGGAGTTACATACCTATCGAGGAAGAAACTGGCCATTTAGCCATGAAAAAATTCATACAAACTTCTGAATTGGTTGATGCAATATGACATTGAACTCAAATTTGATTTTGAGCTACGAAACTCAAACACAAACCCACAACAAGTACTCAAACACAAACCCACAATTAAAATTTGATATCATGTCAAGATTCAAACACAAACCCACAACTAAATATAATTTTGAGCTGTGAACCTCAGGGCCTAGACATAAACCCACACACTATGACGACCTATTTCAAAACATGAATGGAGAGACTCGGAACAAATCCTCCTTGAAGAATTTTTTTGAATGTCTATCCACTTTTCTCCTCATCCTCCTGTCATTTGGCTGGGCAGCTCTTTCCTTTGTAGATGTGTTATACTTTTTTCCTTTCCACCCCCCCATTTTTTCCTCTTGCTGCACTGAGATACTTGCTCTTCCAACTGTGAGATCGGTAGACACAAATTATTAATAATCTCCTTTTCTTCAACAAATCAGATATTGTCCTTTTCAATCTCTTGTTAACTTTTCTCACGACACCAATATCTTAAATCCCTTCTTCTTCTTTCTTCAGAACTTGAGCCGCTGCTTTTTCATAGTTTGTAATGTCATCTACCTCCAGCTTCCCATCATATTGAATTGTCTCTACTTTCAACAGATCTAGAACTACAGAAGGTGTTCCATAGTCCTTCGAATTTCCTATCATAACATCTTCCTCTGTGCAAAGAATGTTATGTGATGTATTTGGTTCCAATACTGGACTTCCAATTTTGCATTCAACACCGTCAACAGCTATGCATTCCTCGCATCCAGACAGAGTTTGTTTAGCCTTTGAAAGGCTTTGTTCAAAAAAACTTATCCTACAATAATTGTCTTCTTCATTCTGGGGAGAGTTCTCAGTTTGTATATCCTGTGTTTGAGGAGGTAGAGACTTCTCTTCCCCCATTTCATTTTGCTCTGCCTCCACATCATTTACAATCATCTCCTGTTCAAGAACCAGCAACTCCGTGTCTTTAATTTTCTAGTTGGAATTTCCCTGCAAGCAATCTACAAGAGCATTTTCCTTGAGGGAAAACCTATTCTATTTCAGAACTTGCAAATTTTTTTAGCATAGACTTTCCAACAATTATGGTATCGCTAGTCTCTTGTAGATTAAGAAGGTCGCGAGTCAAAGTACCACACAAAAGAGGTTAGTCACTCCTTATATTTCTCAAAAGGAGATTAATTAAGTTTTTAAAAAAACTCAAGATATATGTATTTGACATTAAATGAAAATATTTGCAGGAAAACATCTAAAACCCATATAAAGCTATAAAAAGGGGGTACAAGGTTGTGTGGTTTAAATTAATTTCTGCATACAATCACCTTAATCAGCAGAAACCTTTCCTGTATTCCAGATTTTCAATATCTAATGAAAAAAATAGCGGACAGCATATAAACAGAGTACAAAACCCGAGGAATGGAAAGAAAAATGAAGTCTACAAAATTAATGAACTACATGCTAAGTGTCCTTAACGTCGTGCTCTTATTTTTGGTAATGCTTTTCTGGATATTTTGCATAAATGATTTTAGAACTCCAACGTTTTAAGACTTTTTGAGTCCTATACCATACTCATCGGGTCAGAGACAAAACAAAGCAACTAAAAACTGTACACAAATCTATACGGTCAAGTGTAACCTTAGTTAAGGCTCAAGCCACTGCATCAGTGTTCTCCTCCTCCTAAAGCTCTGCCCTATTAATACAAAGAACAAGCTAAATTTGCCTGTTATAAAGATTTCTACAACAAAGAAATGCAGTAGAAGAGCAGGAAAACATTGTTGGAATCATCAAAATTGCAAACCCGGTGACAAAAATGGTGTAAACTTTTTCCTATGAGAGCCTCAATTAGCACAATGAAGGACTATTTTAGAGGAGTATGCTGTTTTCAGACTTGTGCTTTAGCAATAGTCATCAGGATCTTGCAAAATATAATTATTATTTTTGTTAAACATTAAAAGAAAAACCACCATACCTGAATTGCGTGTCTGAGCAAGAGAGACATGGTGCATTCTGTTATCTTGGACCACTCCCGATCCTAGACTGGCTTTTAAACTCCAGATCAAAAAGATTGAAATTTTTTTGGGTTAGTAAGCAATTTGCCTGGAAGAGAGAAACCAGTTTAGGGATCACAAAATATAAGAAGATTAGAGCAACTCCAGTGCAAAATCAATAGTGGCTTGACCGATGATGTGTGAATAGGTCAGATCAACACGGGCACCTTCGTGAAGGAATCTTTGCCAGTTTCCCTCATAAGAAACCCCAACACAATCATAAATGTTTGGTACCCAGCATTCCCTTAATCCAACAACTCGTTCAGTTCATACTTGAACCGTAGTACCAAGATTTGCACTCGCTGGAATGAATTAAATGCCCCTAATACCCTTATGGCATTCCTTCTTTGCCCTTATCTGAATGATGAGAGATCATTAAATTCGGTTCCGCTGTCGTTTCTTCTGTAGTTCATAAATGCTATATCAAATCCTTACTGATCTGATGAGCATCGGAATGGTTGCCACTTTCCAGAAAATGATGTCAGAAAGAGCCCCGCTGGATAGACTTGACACTTCCCAGCAGGGTTCCCCACAATAAGATGCCTCCAGCGTAATTATTTTTCTACAAATTTATAGTGGTGGGTAGAAATATTTCTATTCATTGGAAGCAGCAATTCAAAAATCATGACTGCGAAACTTAGCTGTGTATTTGGAATGCTAGCAAATTAGCTGGGTTAAGCTCTTTGGTTCCTTGCAAAATTATGCTCCGAGTCTCAACAAATGCTGTTAAATGTCGGTAAGATCTTCAATGTTCGCCGTTACTATAAAGATTTTGCATGAGAGATTCTATGAAGTGAGACCTCACTTGAGGAGAGTTTGTGAATGCTTATAAGTTGGAATATTTGACAGGGTTTAATTGTAAACACACTATATATTCCGCCTCCATTGTTTACATCCAATATTTGCAAGCATGTCTTCAACACTGTCAGCAGAAATGAGATTTATTGCATCTTAACAGAAGTTTATCCGTTTGAATGTGCTCTGAAACTGAAACTCCTGCCTGAGGAAGAGGAGTACGACTGCGCGTTGAATTATGAATTTGTCACATACACCAACCTGTTGTCATTAATATTGAATTATGAATTTGCACATACCCCTATCTGGAATCATCTGCGAGGGCAATGAACAACCAAACTCTGTAAATCTAAGATTATATTGATTACCTTTCGACAAGGCTTTTTCTTAGCAGTTTTTGAATCCACGAAAGAAATACATGAGGTATTCACGGGAGGCCCTTCGTTTTATAGGATTTCTGTTTACGTGCCCATTCTCATCAGGATTCAATTTGGATCTATCTGTGCGAGTTACCTTCGCAATTATGGAACGAATAAGCCCTTTGAACACATCGTCAAATGCATTTTCAAGGCGGCCCTCAACGATTCGTTGGCTACGCATGGAGGCCTATTCGTATTAATACACCTAATTTTCCTTAAAAAAAATTGAAATATAGATACTTTATAATAAAAATATTATATATATATATGTTTGGTGGTACGAGAGGATGTCACGCCATTGCCACAATGAGTAAATAAAGAAACTAGACAACCAATACAAAAAGAATAGTAGGAAGTGGATCCTTATCATCTCGCTTGCTCCAACTACCATATGGAAGGTCTTTCCCTTCAGGGATGGGGTCCCAATTAGTATTGGTAGTGTTTCTGGTGTTGACACATTTGTAGGTTCCTCTTGGTCTTGTGAAATAACTCGTAGAAATGAAATATATAGAGCCAATCAAGGAAACTTGTTTATGTGAGTTGAGGAGTCCATTTGTCTTTGTGAGGAGGCAAAGAAGCTCAACCACTACATTGAGCAAGGTAAGGAGAGTGGTGGCGCGATGAAGACCACCCAACTCAACTATGGGAGCTGTAGTGAAAACGCCTTCGGTGGTGCCCTCTTCTTTTCCAGATGCCCTCAAAGGAGGGCGAAGAATGTTGGACATGAGCAATGGGTCAAGGAGCATTGCTCCATTGGTCCAAAGGGTCTGAGGGTGGGTAACCTCAAAAGCCCCCTTGAATTGGTTTACACTTGAATTTGCATGAACATGTGTAACAACCATGGCTTTAATGCAAGCAAAAAAATGAGAACCGATACAAGAGTATGAAAAAAAAATATTTTTAGTTTTTCCGAATAAAGAAAAATATTTCCACTCTGAAAGTATGCTACATGTATGTATAATCTATAGGAAATATTGGCTTATCTCATAAGAGTATATTTTCTTAGATGAAGGGAGACCTTGATAAAATAAGCATCCTGTAATGTGGGGTAGTATGAAATCCACAATAACACTCTAGACTATTTGAAATTGGCGGTTTCAACTATGAGCAATTGAGTGAAGAGATTGTACGCACCCAAATTTGCACGTGCTACATTGTCAGAAACGGTTCAAAAGTCCCCAATGATGATTCATGTATTTTCCAAAGGTTTTTGAGCCCCTTTTCCTCTTTGTAGTTTATATTTGTAGCTTAGAATACCTTACCTAGCTATTTCCTGTTTTTCCTTAGCTTTCTGCAACGTTTTTCCTTCGTTTTCGGCCTTTAGTAACACAACCACTGCCCTACTTGGGCGGCGGTTGCGTAACTGTTGCCCTGCTTGGGCTTCAGTTGCATAACCACTACCCTGCACAGGGCGGCGGTTTTGTGCGTTTTGACCAAGACTTCCCAGACATGATTTGGATGCATGTTAATTTCTTCTAGTTCACCTTTTATGCACGTTTCTTGGTCAATTTGGATATTTGTAGGCTTGAGAGATGCGTATCAACCTCCTCTTCCACTTCTAATTGTTGATTGAGAGTTAACTGCCCCTCCTTGTTGTGATGTGGCACCCCATTGCTACCAAATGACTTAGACCATTTCCCAGCCTATGTTCTATAAAACCAATGCTTCTTCTGAAGCAAATGGCTGGATATTTTTATTGTGAATTGCATTGTTATGCTGCTGAAATCTTGCTAGAGACTACACAACCAAGCAATGTTCTCTTGCATTGTTCTTCCTCTACTTGCATTACTACCAGACCACTTTTGCAAGCCACCATTGCTCCAGCACCTTCTTCTTTACTTCTTTTGCATTCCCAGTTTCCTAGACTCACGTGAACACTAAAGATTGGAAAAGATAACTGAGGGGACACAAAGTGATACCACAACTAGCATTGCCTCAACACTGCAATTTCCAGGTTGGGGTTGTTATTGAGTTTTCTTCATTTCTTCCACTCTTTATTTCTGAATCTGTACATGCATATTTATTTACTAGAGTATCAAATCATTCCATTTCAATTATTACAAATAGATAAATCAAATATTATAGCTTCCATTTCTTTTTAAAAAGATCTTGGTGATAGATTAGCTTCCATGCCTATCCCTGTGGGTTTGCAAGGGAAGTTGTCTCAGGAGGAATGCTTCTGCATTAATTTAGAATCAACTACAAAATCTATTCATTTGTAAAACCTCCATTGAATCCTTCTTTAATTTACTTTTGTCGGGGAAGTTGCAAGGGAAGAAAATCTTCTAAGAAGCTTTGATTTCTTCATGTGCCTCTGAGGCAAAACAGAGGATTCACATCCATAATTACATTTTGGAAAAGCTTTGTTTAATTATGATAGATTAGATATACTGTTGCACATATAAATAGTTACATCCGACTATTTATTTGTATAGGATTTGTTAATTAGAATTAGAGGCAATTCATTTCTTCATTTCTTCATTTCCTCTGTTAAATCCAGAAAGTTCATAAAATACAAAAAAATTTGTTTAAATTAGATTAGATTGTTTATATTGCTTCATTTCTTCTATATTGGAAAATACAAAATATAGTTAGCTTTCATTTATTTAGATTAGCTTGTTATTTGCTTTCATAGAGTAAATTGCACAAATGCACACATGACCATTCAAGGACCACAACAACCAGAGAACATACGGCTGTGATCCTAGGGTCCCCCAACCGAACAGGCTCGAACTACTCATAGACATTAACACTAGGCTTGCGTATGAACTAGTCTTCTGAACATCGCCACTACCACTTGATAGTATCTCACAACTTGAATGTCCTGAACATCGAAGCTGAAAAAGCTTACGAGTTTTGGACCGCCCAAGCCAATCGAGTTTAGATTTTACGGTTCCACAACCTCACTTGTTTATTTTCATGACCTTGTCTGGATAATTTCACAAGGCTCCTGCAGATCAATTTCCATGCATTCCCGTAACCAGTTGAGAGAGTTTCCCACATGGACATTGATTCGCTTTTACGTGTGTGCATTCATTCTTGACCGCTCCATCACACCCACTCAGGTTAGAGAGGCTTTTATTGCCCTTGACAAGAAGATACCATTAGTGCACATAGAGGACATTAGATTACCCTGATAATCTTGATTGATCATCTTCATCACATTTTCCACTACATATAGCCATCCATTCATTCTACATCAGTTGTCCCAGCACGACCTCAGGAGGTCGAGTGCACCTGAAGGTCATGTGGCGATTTTTGGTGCATATAAATTGGTGAACTTGACATGAAGGACTAGTTCCTTCTCTATTATCTTTTCTTTCATTGCTATTACCTCACCTTTCCATTTCTTCCCCTTTTTTGGTAGGTATTTTATGCTTCCTAAAATATGTCTGGTAGAGAGTTGGGTGGGCCATTTGGATTTGATAGATATTACACCAACGTTCAACCACAACAATCCCCTTCCTTTTCTGGATGGGCTGAAAACTACACAAACAACGTACAAAACCTCCCCTAGCTATGCCTCAAAACCCATTACTTATGAGATGAATAGAGGAGGTTGATCAACCTTTGAACATGTGATACATTCAACCCAATGCAAATAACGTGATTATTACACATGGAACTCAATCTTCTCCTAATAATGGCATTTCTAACTTAGTGGGAAGGATTAGAGATCTAGAGAGTGTTGAACCATCACAACTAACTCATGTAGTAGGGTAGAACATGGGATATCCAGGTGATAACAAGGGATACATCCCTACCAATGAACAACCAATGCAACATCATGTACAACAAGGTTATCCCATTCAACTAAGTCCGGGTGATCTTCTCACAGGATCTAACACACTAGGGATGGGTCCTCATCCTTCTCAAGCTTATCCTACGCAAGGGATGGCCAGAAGTGTGTTCTCGAATGTCACTCCTTCAGGCAATGTGACGTTCCTTGGTTTCATGCCCACTAGTCCATATCCTAGAATCATCCCACCCTACTTGCATATGTATTCAAAGTCTCCCTAAATGGACCCATATACCTTCCCTTCTCCTTATATGTCGTATCAAGGAGCTTCATACGTCCTAGTCAATGCCTACAATGTAGCTTATCTGACTCCTCCTCCATCATCTCATCAAGGAGCTTCAACGGTGGAATCCTACACAATGGGTACTTACACCAAGTATTTAAAAGAACCCCTTGACTTTACCATACGTGGTGTCATGCTTCCATGCCCATTCCCTGATTTTCCTAAATTTAAGGGAGAAGGAGATCCGAATGCTCATATCAAAGCCTACACTACAGCTATTAGGGAGTTGCTCCCTTGGGATGTTGTAGTAGCTAAAATATTTTCAAAAACCCTTGAGGGAATCGACTTTAGATTGGTACTATTGGATTCCAGAAGCTTCTATACATTTCTTTAAATAACTTGTTTCAGAATTTATTAGAACATTTGACATGAACAAGTTGCTGCGAATAGGGATTAGAGAATTTCTCCATATAGGAAGGAGTAGAACGAATCTATCGTTCATTTTATCTAAATATGGCATCAAGTTATTTACTCCTTTGCAAGTGCACCCAACATGGACCAGATGAAACTTTGCGATCTTTTCCTTCACTCACTCAATCGAGAGACCAAGGAAGAAGTCCAAAAGTTTACTTTCCATAGTTATAAAGAAGTATTAGAAGGTGCGCTTTGAATCGACCAAGCCGATATTGATAGTGGCCGTAAGACTTATGGTCTCAATGGGAAATTGGTATCCTTTAACCAAAACAACACAAACCATCAAAACAATGGAGCCAACAACCAAGGACCTAAGCCTTTGAATCGTAATCATGGTATTACCACGAATGGTGTTACTGATCAAGTAAAGAACACTAGTTTTACGAAAAACAATAATAATAACACTAACAACCATAACCTCAGTCAACATGGTTAATTTGAATCATCCCCCCTCAACAGTTGATACGGGAAATCAAAGAAAGGCCATAAAAAACACTATGGTTATAACAATCAATGTCAAAAATACAATCAAGGTTGATCAATAGTAACAAGACATGAAAGAAATTATGATCCTAACCTATATTGCCCATTGTGTCATTGATCCTCAAATTATAACAAGTTACTAAAAGACCCCAAGAAGGCCTTTATGAACAAATCTTGAAACAACCTCGCAACTTGTATAGTTGATCATAACACAAACCTAAGCATCTTTTGAGATCCATTCCCTAAAATTCCTAAGATGTTAAGACAGATCCTCAAAACATAAACAAGGGTATTCCTGTAGGGAATAACAACCATGAGGCCTCAACTTCATATAACTCTCAAGTTGCTCCCAACCTTGGCTTAAACAACAATGCGAAGATTTTGGGACTAGTTGAGCTAGAGGTTGAACCATAAATTAATGCAACAACTCGGATGAGGGAATACGTTTCATAACCCCTACCCACTCATTCCTTCTTGCATATGATGACGTTCCTACAATCTCAAAACTGGTAGGAGCCTATGATTTGATATCAGATTTGAACAAGCCCTTTTCTCACATCTCGTTCCTAGATTTGTTGAAGAATTCCCCTGCACATCATTCTATGCATTGCTCGATGCATTAGGTCTTGGTCATCTAATCCATGTTACACCTCCTCCTAGAGATTCAGATAAATCATATTGACTTTGACATACATCCTCTAGGATAGAGTGATAGCGATACTGGGTTTGTTTTCAATATAGACAAGATGCCCTCTGACGTTGAAATAACTTGAAGTGGTGATCTTGGTTATATCTGCAGGTCCAGGTTTATACAATAGCATCAAGAGAGCCATGATCGATGTCATGGCAGTACTGTAAATGTGCTTCCCTTATCCTTCATTGCAGAAGTTAGGATATGGAGACTAATAATTTCTCCTCTACAAGAAACATGTTACAAGGTATGACAATCTTAAGGCTACCTCAATCGGAACCATAGTTCTTCCTGTCTCCTTTGGGCTAAAAACCATCTTGATAAAGTTTTACATCATCGATAGAGAAACAAATTATAACATGATCCTTGTGAGACCTTGGATTCATCGAATGAAGGCTATCCCTTCTACCTTATTCCAAGAGGTTAGGTTCCTCCATTTGGGAAAAATCTTCGTTGCTCAAGGGGATCGTAAACCCTTCGATATACAACTCAGAGAACCTCAAGAAGAAAAGAGGAGTCCATTCACAATATGAGCTCCTTGCTAAAACCAACTAAACAAATGGCCTCTATCAAAATATTTGGTCACGGCTATTCCGAGCGTTCCGAAGGCTGAATTCGTTGACCCAAAAACGTTTGAGGTGGAAAAAATAGATAAGGTTAAATTAATGTCTGTGGAAATGGTATCCACTAAAACCACAATAGAGATCATGAAACTCCTAGAAAGTGATGAACCGGTCTTCCTCCTATTTGAACCACAAGGAGTAGGTGACCTCATTGGTATATCCTCTCTTCCTTCCAATGACCTCAGTCTAGGTGTAAACATGGAAGAAATAACAAAATAAGGAGAGGATTTTGAGAACCAAGTGATACCCATCAAAGCCATCTCTAGGACTTCTTTCTTTTCGAACTTTGGTATAAATACCAACAAGTCAAAAACCAAGCTTTTTATGTCCATGGGGCATAACCCAATAACGCAAAAAATGTCAAATGCAAGCATTACCTCCTATATGGGGAAAATATTTGAGAAGAGTAGCAATGCTCACATGAATATAATATGTCAAAAACACAATAAATAGGTTCACAAATACCTCTTTCAAATGAATGGATTGACATTAATGTTATGTGATCACATAAATACAATTGTACGCAAGGGTTGTAAGTGTAAACCCAAGATAGTAGGCCCTTGTCAAGAGAACGGAAATTTTAAAGATCATGTGAATCATTTGTGTACCTTGGGGGGTGAAGAGTTTGACATCCATCAACTTGTTTTTCCTTAAGTGCTCTCACACATAGTCCACCTGCATTTCCACGTGTACATTATTGCACCCACACCTGCATTTTCATCTGCCAGATCATTTTTTAAATTTTTAATCAAAGAACTTATTTTTAAGAAAATTTCCAAAACTTCTAAAAACGTTGGCAAAACATTCAATCACATTTCTTCAAATATCCACAATATTATCATCAAAATTTCTAATCGTTTCATCAGTTCAACAAGTTAAGACACAATTTTGACACTAATCAAGTGCCAAAGCCTACATACTTGGTTCTACTCGTATTTTCTTCCAGCTTAGGTTTCTTTGCCCATAGTCTGTTCTAGAAGCTTCTTAATGTCACATCTCTCCCAAGAAAACATCTTTGGTAGCAAAAACATTCGAAACATTTTTACCCAGATCACTTGTTTGCCTATCTTAGTCTTTGATGTTGAGCCCTCACATCTTACTGGTTGCATGGGGTTGAGACTAGGGGAAATTTCTCCCTCCCAAAAGCACAACTCAATTTTTTAGTAGCTCAACAATGATAAGTATGCTTAATACAAAGAAGTTAAAATGTGCATTATGATGGTTTCATTTTCAAATACAAGACTACAGAAACTTTCATAACACTAGTGGAGGGAGATATACAGTTGTTTTGAAATATCCCTTGTGGGATACCACTTAGAAATGCACAAATTATATAAAGATGTGCAGCAACAGTAAAATTACTTATTTCTACAAGAAAATAACCAGCTAGGACAGCGAATAAACTATTTAAAACTTGATATCTCACAAAATGATTTGCCCAAAGTGCATGGAAATTTTGAGGGAAGGCTTACAATAATAATAATAAATGACTAGAAGGGACACTATTTTTCGAATATTACAGAGTAAAATGCTGCCAGGAAATCACAGCGAGCCTAGACAGCTGCAAATTCCTCTCCGTATAGGCTGTAAGTCGCCATGCTTGGGACAGGGGTCGGAAAAATGATGGACGTGCCTTCAGCATGCTGCCACGCCTAGCCCAAAAGGTTGTCGTGACTTTGATCTGGGCCCCTCTTTTTGTCTTCCCCAAATGCCCCCAAAACCCGTAAAATTCTTCAACGAGATGCCTCCAACAAATTTCCACGCTTTACCCAAATGGTTGTTGTGGATTTGATCTGCTACCCCGGGATTCAGGTCTGGAGCCAACTAATTATCCTCTCCAAATGCCACCAAAAATCTTCAAAACCCTTCCTCTGTACCTTCTGAAATATCTCTATAACACGACCCAGAAAGCGACTCCAAAATGATAGACTAGGGCAGATCTCTCACTACCGAAGAATGCCCTGCTAGCTAGGGACAAGTCTCTCACCACCAAAGCTAGGGTCCCTGTGGGATTTGAATCCACAAGCTGTATATGCACAACAACAACAGTTGCACATGAAGGGGTCAATAAAATGTATGCAAAATTTTCCTTTCCTTACTCTCATAGCTCTTATATACTTCCCCTCGGAAATCAAGCCCCAATAACCCTAGGTTCCTTTCAAACCATGGAGGGACCAATAAAATATTAGTATCTAAAGTTACTCAAGTAACTAAAGTTAGAATCATGGGGCCCTTTCCAAAAGCTCCCAGCATCCATAGCCCCTTAGGAAAGGTCACGGTTTGGACTCAACTTGACCCATGGGTCTTTTTGCGTAGGAAAGGGGGCATTACAGAAAGGGAACATTACAATCCTCCCTTCCCAAATTTTGCTTGTCCTTAAGAAACTGTAAATCAGGATGCTGCAAAATCTACTCACCCTCTCAAGTAGCATCCTCAAGTGGCCATCCCTTCCAGCGCACAAAATACTCAGTGGTTACTCTGCTCTTGAGCCCCCTCTATCTCTCTTCAATAATGGAATCTAGTTCAAGCATCAATTTCCCTTCCTCATCCAGTGGCGGTAACTCTATAGATGGTGCAATATGTGGTCTGAGTGCCTTCTTAAGGCATGAAACATGGAAGATATTATGTATCTTACTGTGCTCTGATAGCTCTAGCTCATATGCAACTTCCCTAACTCGATGCACTACTCGGTACAGACCGTAAAATTGCGGTTTCAATTTCTCTGCACCCTTCTACTTTAGTGAGGACTGTCTATATGGCTGTAAACTTAGGAATACTAGATCCCCAACCTCAAAAGCCCTCTTTTTCCTGTGCCGATCTGCATATACCTTCTGTTGATTTTGTGCTTTCTGAAGATTCTCTTTGAGAGCCTTCAGAATATCCTAGTTCTCCTATAGCCAATCTCAAGATTTGGGAGCTCAGCTATCTGGCAATACCAAATCTATGAATTACCTTGCGTCGTACCCATACAAGGCTTAGAAAGGGGTCATACCTATGCTCATCTGGTAGGTGGTATTGTAGCAATACTCCCCCATGTGTAACCATTTAATCCATGCCCGTTAGTGTCCTGTCACATAACTCCGCAAGTAGCCTTCTATCCACTTATTGACTATCTCCGTTTTCCCATCTGTCTATGGGTGGTAGCTAGTGCTAGGAGTTAATTCCGTACTTGCTAGTTTGAAGATCTCCTGCCAAAAGGCACTCATGAAGATCTTGTCCCTGTCACTGACGATATTTTTAGGCAACCCATGTAGCTGAAAATGTTGGTATAGAAGATTCAGGCCACATCCACTGCCTCATGCCCCTTGGGTAGGGAAAAGAAATGAGCATACTTAGTTAACCGATCAACTACAACATAAATGTAGCTATGCCCATGCATCAAGGGAAGCCTTGTGATAAATTCCATAGATACGCTTTCCCATTTTTGTTCGGGAAAGGGGAGAGGCTGAAGTAATCATTCTAGGAAAGAGTGCTTGGATTTAGTCTTCTGGAAAACCATACACTCTCTGACATGATTAAGGACGTCGTTCCTTCGATCCCCTTCCATGCAGATCTCTCCCTGATGAACCTATATGTTTTGAAAATACCCAGGATGTCCAGCTAGTGGTGTATCATGTACTGCTCAAAGGATCTTCTCGCTTCAATTTGGATCCTGGTACAAGGAAAATCCTATCCTTGTAGAAAATGAGATCATCCACTGCTCTGTATCTGTCGTCATGTATAATACCATCCATGATCTCACATGCAAAATGATTTTTGGAATACTCAACAAGTATATGAGCCTTCCAATCCACTGAAATCTCAGTCATAAAACTAAGCATAACAGTGAGGTAAGGCCTCCTAAATAAAGCGTCAACAACAATATTATTCTTACCTCTAGTGTACTCTATGTCAACGTCATATGTTTGCATCTTGTTCACCCATCTTTGCTGGTGATCGTTGAGCTCTTTCTGTCCCAAGAAGAACCTCAAACTATTGTGATCTGTACAAACCATGAATTTGTTGTCGACAAGGCACTGTCTAAATTTGGCCAAAGCATGCATAATGGACCAACATCGCCTTATTGTAAATTGAATACCCTCTCTCCACAGGTTTCTAGTTTCCGACTCTCATAGGCGATGGGATGCCTATCCTGCACGAGAACTGCCCCAACACCCTCTCCCGATGCATCACACTCAAGAATGAATGGGCGGGAGAAGTCTGGTAATGCGAGGACGGGACACGAACTCATCACCTCCTTGAGGTGGTCAAAAACCTATTGTGCTAGCGTCTGACCAAGTAAAAGCCCCCTTCGTGGTCAAATCGGTCAATTGAAGTAGGTCAACCGAAAGAAATTCTTCACGAAACCTCCTGGTAGTATGTGCACAACCCCATGAATCCTCTCAATTGTGTCAATGTCCTGGGTGGTGGCCAATCTAGGATTACATGTATCTTCTCTCTGTATCCACCTTCACTATACCCCCACCAATTACATATCCCAAGTATAGAAGTTCAGTCATGCCGAACTCACAGTTAAAGGCTTTCCCATATAACGAATTAGCTTCTAATATCCCCAATATCTCACCCAAGTGTCCTGATATGGTCCTCCCAAGTCAAGTTTTAGACTAAAATATCCTCAAAGAAAAACCAATACAAACTTCCGCAAGTGGCAGTTAAACACATGATTCATGCAAGACTGAAAATGTAGCTGGAGCATTAGACAATTTGAAAGACATCACCAAGAACTCAAAGTGACCGTAATGGCATTTGAAAGTTGTCTTATGCACATCCTGATCCCTGGACTTTGATCTAATGATATCCCGAACACAAATCTATTTTCAAAAAATAGATTGCACCATGTAGCTCGTCCAACAACTCATCAATGCATGGTATGGGATACTTGTTCTTTATTGTCTTCTTATTCAAGGCACGGTAGTCCATACACATCCGCAAGGTCCCATCCTTCTTCTTCACCAATACCACCGAAGAAGCAAAAGGGATGGAACTCAGTCTAATATGCCCCATATCCATGAGCTCCTTTATAGTCTTCTCGATCTCATCCTTAAACCGTTTGGGGTGATGGTAAGGAGAAGTAACCACCGGTCTAGCATCCTCGAGCTCAATCACATGCTTAAATCCTCATATCTGGAGGTATGCCTGGAGGTATGTCACCAAACACTACACTATGTTTTGTCCAATAAGCCCTGTATATCCACATGGGTACTCATGTTGTCCATCCTCTAATTTCTTGGTCAAAAACCAAACAATGTAGCTGCCCAATCCACCCCGTCGTGCCTATAGATCCTCTCGATCCTCTTGGCCGTAATCAACTTGGGGGTGTCCCTGAAGATAAGCCCCTCAAGATCACATTCCTCCCATCAAACTTAAACTTCAGCTCCATCGTCTGGAAGTTAGTCCGAAACCCACCAAGGTAATGGAGCCACTGTACCCCAAGCTCTATGTTGGTCTCTCCAATACCAATAATATAGAAATCATTGGTAACTGTATAGTTACCCATTGTGATGCTCAATTGGGGGAACCCATCGTGTGCATCTCATAGAATCTCCATTGGCTAAAACCATGTTGAAGCCCTCAAATTCCTCTGTCTGTAACCCCCGCCTCTCAACCAATGAGGCATCAATAAAGTTGCAAGTTGCCCCACTATCAATGAGTACCACCACTCATTGTCCCTGTAAAACTCCCCCAACTCTGAATGCCTTGTACCTCGGGGGTACTAGACAAGGTGGCAATAGTCTCCTAGGGAAAAGTCTCGCTATCCTTGCTCAACAACCGCACTATCAAATGCCTCATCATCATCATCCCCTAATCCCTGTGTGTCCAACTCCTCGTCATCCATCACTCTCCTCAAAAGACCTCTATGAATTGGATCCTCACTCTACCCTTGCAATCGTGCCCTAGAACCCCAAGGGCGTGCAGCAATCGAAACATAATTTCTTTCACCTCAATTCCTTCTTGTCCTCACTAGATCCGAATGGTCTCCAGGTTGTATCTTTCCTAGGTGCAAGGTACCTTTGGCTGCGAACCCTCGGTTCTAGAAGGGAAACCCTTAGGTTACACTCGAGGTGGAAACCTTGACTTAGGAGTGGATAACTCCAAGTCAAGAGCTCTCCTAATAGCCTTCATACAACGAAGAAGACTCAAATTGCCCTCACAAATCTAGCGAGCAGCGTCTGTCAAACCTGTTGTGAATAGGGAAATAAACCTCATCTCTGTAACATCTAGGTATCATGACTGATAGTCTTTGAAAATCTATGATATATTGATCCACGGAACCGGGGTCTGTCTCAAATGAGTCAACTCTCTAAAATACCTGTCGGGGTCCCTCTTATCAAATTTGCTCACTAGCACTCTTTGTGAACTTTACATAAGTCGTGATGTATATGTGTCGCTGTGTAATCAACCCATGATGCCACTAATCATGACGTGTCTCCCTCTGGATTTAAGATTATAAACTTAATTGCATCTTCCTCATCGCATAAGATTCAAGTCAAAGTATGTCTTAAACTTCTACACCCAAGACTGTGCAGGTACACTTCTTAGAACCGTCAAAATGTGGAACAGAAATCTGTCCCAACCTCTTTTGCATCTTTGGTACTTGTACCTAGTAATCTCTCATAGGCCTACTGCCAATCTTCATTTTGCAATATTCTTGGAATGGCATGTTGTCACGAAAGTCGTCACTTGAAGGTCTGGTACCTTTCCCAACAAGACTCAACATCTACAATATCCCCTGGTTGTCGTACCTGTGAAACTTCCGGATCCTTCAAGAAAGAAGGTTTTTGAAACCCCATAGGCCTAGTAGAAGAATGGGGGGACCGTTTGTCCCTGAAGTGTCCACCCTCACCTCTTTAACCATGTTGTCCCCTATTGTTATTTTTCTCCTCTTTCCACGATGAGTAATCAAGCATGTCCTAGTGCTAATCTCTCAGTGAGCTAGCTCAAATAAAGATTGGTAGTCTCCTGCTGCTTGATCATGTTGGATGAACAATTGTTTCATTAGATCTACTCCTATATCCTCATTGTCTATGTCCCCTATCTTGCAATCCCAATAGGCTGGAGAAACAACCTTGCTCTAATACCAGCTGAAATATCCCTTGTGGGATACCACTTAAAAATTTACAAAATATAGAAAATGTTCAGCCACATAAAGTACTGATTATACCAGATTTTTACAGTTAGATCAACAAACTAAATAAACTTAATATTTCCCAAAATGACCACCCAAATTACTTAATGATAGTACCCTAGGAACTGGGATAACCTACATAATGATAGTACCCTGGGTGTAACAAATGTCCAACCATGCAGGACCTTAGGGCCTCCACAAGCCTCTCTAATGCCACAATAAACAACGAGAATGGCAGGAAGTGCATCAACATACGGTAACCCAAACTGTTGAGGGACTCTGCATATAGGGTGTGCCTCAACCCTAGTTGTCATGTCCACTAACTGATTCATTGTGCTGCAAGCAATCAGTATAATCCCGTCAGCACCCCATAACCCAATCATATCCTAGTATGGCCTCGCAATGAAGTCATATGTAGTCAATGTAGTAAGGGGCTGATGCGTCCCTCTAAGAGGGGCCATAACTGTCCACCTCGTGGCTCTAATAGCCCCCGGATCTGATATACCAACTCCCCTATGGTAGGGGATGATCTTCTCGTAAACCTAGCTCATAACCAAAGTAGGGTGGCTCAGGGACTTCCCATGTAGCCTAACAACACGGTACAAGTCATGATAAGTAGTTGCCAAGATGTCCACTCCCCAAGCATAAATCCTTCCATATTGTTCAATGGCCTAAATAATGGGAGCCCAATAGTACAAAATTTTGTCCCCGCCCTTGTCTCCCACCAAATACGAAGCAAAAATACCAATGATGGCCTTACTTAGGGTGGGGATAGGTGTGGAGGCAACATAAAATAACAACATGCTATGCTTTGTGCCCGTATTGGGTGCCCCATCGTCTCCTATGTATTTTGCCCAAATCCTAGATAAGGCAGTCAACCCTCCTACACTGTCTAATGTCAATCTTCTATCGGTCATACGAACACCCAAAAGCCTTTGAACATCCTCGAGAGTGATGGTCGACTCTCCCTTAACACTAGGAAACCAGAAAGTGTTCTGGTCGACATCCCAACAGCTCAGTAAGTCACAAAATAACTGATTGGTTATCACTATTAACATCATATGTTACAACCTCCATATGCGAGCTCGGTGTAACAAGTTTATCTCCCCCTGAGTCACCTGAATAATAATCCTTGGAAGCAACTGACACTCTGTGGCCCGGATCCAACAAATGTATAACTCCTTTTTCGTTCACCAAAACAAGAAAAAGAGAAAGTTAACAACATGATTCACCACATAAGCTTGTCAAAAACAATACAAAACAAATTAAAATAATAAAAAAAACCTAAGTTAGCTAAAACAAGCTTCTATCTCGACAATTATGAAATCTCCGCCCTGTGCAGGGTGGCGGTTATGTAATTTCTATGGCAATTTTGTAACCGCCACCTTGTGCACAGTGACAGTTTCATAATCGCCGCCCTGCGCAGGGCGACGATCGCTTCTAGAACGGACAAGCCGTCCCCTATGACCCAACTCAAAACAATGCAAAAAATTGATCATTTTAGACAAAATGAAAGATAGGCCTACTTAGGTGACCCTTAGGGAACATTTTAAGTCAAGAATTTGTGAAAAAACCCCCCCTAGGAGTAGATTTTAAAAAAATTTACATTTTAGGTTTCAAATAAACGAATGCAAAATACTAACCTTTCTCTTATCCATTGGATCTCTCGCTCATGGGGCCATTATCACGTTGATGTGCTCTCCGATTTGACTATATCTATGCTCAAAATGGTTACAAGTAATCCAAAGCTCCAAAATCACTACGAGGATAAGTGTAAATGAATTTGAAAATGAATGGTTTTAGATATATATATATAGTTCTATCTATGTGTTGAGTGTGTGTGCTTTGCAGGGATGGAGCGTTGGCGTAGGTATAGTCCTATCCCCACACAAATGATAAGTCTTCATGTCGTTTTGTTTTAGCACTTATTTTTCGATATCATATCTATCTGCACTTGAGTCTTGTTTGTATTTTGCATGTATCAGGAGCTTGGAGGGCGTCACTTCGACATGCAGGCATGTTATGTATAACTTCTAACTCCCCATTTTTGGAACGTCATACTCAGACTCTATGTTTTATGCCTCATTATGGCTAAAACGCTTCTGTAAGGGGGAAATATGTACGCACCCAAATTTACATGTGCTACATTGTCGGAAATGGTTCAAAATTCCCCAGCAATGATTCATGTCTTTTCCAAAGGTGTTTGAGCCCCTTTTCCTCTTTGTAGTTTATATTTGTAGCTTATAAAACCTTGCCTAGCCATTTCTTTCTTTTCCTTAGCATTTTGCATCATTTTCCCTTAGTTTTCCGCATCGTTTTCCTTTAGTTTTCAGCCTTTAATTACGCAACCGCTGCCCTACTTAGGTGGTGATTCCGTGTGTTTTGACCGAGACTTCCCAGGCTTGATTTGGATGCATGGTAAATTCTTCCAGTTCACCTTTTGCACACGTTTTTTTGTCAATTTTGTTGTTTTTTAGGCTTGATAGATGCGTATCAGCCTCCTCTTCCACTTCTAATAGTTGATGGAGAGTTAACTGCCCCTCCTTGTTGTGATGTGGCACACCATTGCTACCAAATGGCTTAGACCATTTCCCAGCCTATGTTTTATAAAACCAATGCTTCTTTTGAAGCAAAAGGCCTAATACTTTATCGTGAATTACATTTTCATGCTGCTGAAATCTTGCTAGAGACTACACAACCAAACATTGTTCTCTTGCGTTGTTCTTCCTCTACCTGCATTGCTACCAAACTACTTTTACAAGCCACCATTGCTCCAACACCCTCTTTTTTGCTTCTTCTGCATTCCCATATTCCTGGACTCACGTGGACACTGAAGATTGGAAAAGATAATTGAGGGGACACAAAGTGATACCACAACTGACATTTCCTTAGCATTGCAATTTCCAAGTTGGGGTTGCTATTGAGTTTCTTCATTTCTTCAATTCTTTATTTTTGAATCTGTATGCACATTCAATTACTAGAGTAGAAAATCTTCCATTTCAATTGTTACAAATAGATATATCAATATTGTAGCTTCCATTTCTTTGAAAATATTTTGGTGATAGATTACTTCCTTGCCTATCCCTGTGGGTTTGCAAAGAAAGCTTCTCAAGAGGAAAGCTTCTGCATTAATTTAGAATCAACTGTAATATCGTTTCATTTGTAAAACCTCCATTGAATCCTTATTTACTTTTTTTAGGGAAGTTGAGTGGAAGAAAATATTCTGGAAAGCTTTGATTTCTTCCCATGCCTCTAAGGAAGAATAGAGGATTCATATCCACAATTACATTTTGGAAAATCTTAGCTTGGTTAGGATATCAGATTACCCTGATAGCTTGATTGAACATCTTCATCATATTTCATTACGCATAACCATAAAATTATTCTACATCAGTTGTTCTGGCACAACCTTGAGAGGTAGAGTGCACCTGAAGGTCACGTGGTGATTTTCAGTTTGTACAAAGACCAAAAAGAATTGAGCTTGTCAACCATGGGTAAACATGGTGCTAAAATGTCATATACATTGTTGGGACAAACGTTCTGAAAATCCAATTCAAGATACCACTTCCAATTCTTCCACCAAGGTTGAGAGGAGTTCACTTCAATTTTTTGAATCATCTCATCAGGGACATCCTCTAAATTTTTATGGAAGGACACACAATCGGTGTTAGTCAAATGAAATTTGGTCTTGGGCATCTTGGCTTTCATTAGGCCTCTTGGCTTTGATTATCCCCCAATCATCTTTTGTGTATTGCATTAGCCAAAACAAATGTGTTTTTTATCAATTCATAGAACTAAATTGGGCCATGTTAGGGTTTTTATGAAGGAGATCAAATTCCTAGATATTTGTGTAGAATTTTTGAAATGCAAGCAAGGTTTTTAGAGCCCTAGACCCAATGATCAAATTCATAAAAAACATATGTTATTTTAGGATAGTTTCCAAAATGTACATGTGAAAATCCTAAGAGAGTGAATTGATAGTCTGTAGAGAGTACATTGAAGGTCTTGAGAGAGTGCATTGATCGTCCTGGTGAGGTGCTTAGGTCATTACACTTATATAAATGGCCAAACTATAGTATCAAAATGCCCATCTACTTCTACACAAGGCAACACCTAGAGCATGTGTATCATTAAAATTATTCATAACTAATTGTCTTTGAAAAGGGGTAGTAATCTTCTCACAAACCATTGTGCATGTTGTATTGGATGAATCTCATATGATACATTTGACAACAAGGTTTTAAAATACACATCATATGCCTGCACACTCTTTGCTTAGTCTATATTGATTTACTTCAACCCATAAATACTTTCATGCTCAAAATATGGAATATGAAACTCCTTTAATAATGTTACCTGACAACACATTGAAAAAAAACAATAGTCTATAATTAGGATCATACTTTCTATATCATGTATACTCTATATGAAATGGTGTTGTTGTACATTGACTCCCCTTCATTTTTTATGAGAGCACCAAATTTTCTATCCATGAAATTTCACACATATGTACATGGTTGGTTGTATTTTCCATACCATAATATTCAAATAACTTTACTTTTACATCAAAAAATATGTGCATTGTAGAGTCAATCATGAATGGATACATTGGTGTTCCTCTCACAAAAACCATAGAAGTAGTCTATCTAGTGCTCACTCCTATAATACTTCCTCGACCATCTAAACTCATCATTCCTTACACATAAATCACTATTTTTTCACCAATAGTCCTACACTAGAATTACATCTTTGAATTATGAAAAATCGTAGCTTTACAAAGAAATGTCTTCTCAAAAGAGCAACGAGTAGAGTTACATGCATTCAATAGGGACAAGTCAAATACTCTTTAGGAAATATTACATTTATTTTCCTGAAAATTGTTTTCCATCTACATCACCATTTCCATCACCCACAGAGTCACTTACGTGTGACTATTCACAACAAGAGAATGTTCCACAACCACATAAGTTGTTTCGTTCCTTCCATTCCTCCTAGGATTTTAATGGCATTCACAATACCAAACCCCTTCTCTCTCTAGGATTCCATGGCAATAATATCAATAGGCTTGCCTATCAAATTCATAACAACACTTCCTAAATGATTAAATCCTACACTCTCAGTTTGACTCACAAAGGTCTAATCTTGCCTCGAACTCTACCATTGATTAGCCCCACACTCACACATTTACCCAACCATGTTTAGGGTTTCAACATAAAACCTTCAAAACTATCACAAAAACTCATGATCTAACCTAATCCTTTCTAAAACCATGTAAAGAATCACATCATATCGTCACAATCAAAAGAAAATGAGATCTTGATGACGGAACCAAATATTGGTAGGGAAATTTAAAAATGATAGGATAGATCATCTGATTAAATGTAAATTATGTAATGAAATTATTTTCTAAAGCACTGGCATTTTCAATCAAGCTTGTAATTAAAAGTCTCACTCGAGACGTACAAAGAACACTGAGAAACCTCATATTATGAGAAAATTTTGAAGATCTGACACGAACTTAACATATAGCAATGAAATACAAAAAAGACAAATTCAAACTTTAAGTTATGTATAACTATAAAAAGAATCCAGATTCATATAAATGACCTGATCAAGTTCTTATGCACTACAAAAATGTGAAATTCGTGTAATAAAGTACTAGAAACCCTCTAACCTAAAAAAATTGACTCGACAAGATCTTCCACACGATCGATAAATTCAAAATAAATTCTTCAAAAAGTCTTTGAATTTTTGTCCAAATGAGATTACAAGGTGTTTATAGGATTCCCATGACAACTTGCATAACTAATTGTCATAGAATATTCTATAGATTCTTATTCTAGTACCTTCTAAATGGTCTAGTTAAATGTTAAATGGATTTGCACATATCTAAAACCTTTTCCCTATTCTCTTGAAGCCTATAAAATTCTTAGAGTATTGTCCCATGTCGGGGGCTAGTGCTTCTATTTATTTGGTAAATGTGGTCTCATGTAAAAAAATTAATTGTTGATATTAAATCCAACGAAGCTCCAAAAATTTCTAAGCAACTACATTTTAGGGAGATGATTTCTAGCCCCATAAAGTAATTGGGGGCACAAACAAATATCCGTTGCTTAAATATTTTAGGGTCTTTTTTGACACTTGACATTTATCTTTAAGCTTCCCTCCATATTTTTCCTTCTAATTGTTTATTTAGATTCATGGGACCATACTTTTGCTAATGCTAAAGACTCCTATTTTAGAAAAATAAAAAATCATGGGACCCTATTAATACTAAAATATCATATTTTTTCTCTCCCACACCTGCTCAAAATTTTTAGATTACCCCTTATATGAGACTACAATCTTAGACTATCGCATATCTAAAATCTATTCATTTTGCACCAATTACCTTTGTTTACAACTATACAATTAATAGGTTTCTTGTTTTTCTCCTCTACATGTAGAAAGCTTTAGAATTACTTTTTCAACACATATAAGTTGTTATGTAATTGAACCCTTAAGCTTCACATGCTATAATGTTGCTTATTATTATAGCCTTCACAAAGGGATACATATTAATGAGTAGAATGATATGGAAACCTTAATTTAGTTGATAATATGATGATTATTTTTTTTTTATTGTTTTTTTTAATTTTAGATTAAAATATAAACCATTTAATTATGAGTCTCTAAATATACTCTTTATTATGTTGATAGGTATTGTACAATGAAAATAAGGGGTGGGATGTGATGTTATTGTGTAAGGCTTTATTTTTGTATTAAATTTGACATTCATTTGACCATCACAAGGTAATTTTGATTATAAATTTTACATCTACTCCAGTGATTTAATTATCAATCTCTCAATATATTCTTTATTATGTTGATAGGTATTTTACAATGACAGTAAGGGGTGGGATGTGATGTTTTTACTTGTAAAGTTTTATTTTATGTACTACATTTGATGTTCATTTGACCATCACAAGGTAATCTTGACTATAAATTTTACATCTACTCTTGTCACTTCAAAATTATTTTTTGGTTTTAACGTTGACAAATTAATGAGAAAATAGTAATATCTTGGTCATATTGTAGAATTTGGAGTCCTCTTTTCTAGGAAATAGTTTTTCCATCGTTGTATGAACAAAATATAATGAAATTATTAATCAATGTGATATGCTTGAAATCTAGAATATAAACGTTGAAATTTATATGTATCAACATTTTCAAATAGATGTATTTAAGATTTAATTTAATACACATTTTCAGTATATTTTAAAATTATTTGTACAGTGAAACTAAATCTGAAAATTCGGAGTAATAGAAAACAACAGAAGAAATATACAGAACAAAGTACTTGTTGTTGCAGACTCACAACACCCCTGGATGCCTGAACATCAACCTAGAAGCCTACGGACAAACGACTCAAACAAATAGGAGAACAAGGGAGACAGAGTCATGTGTAAACACAAACATCGAATATCTTATAACTACTCAAACACCTACGGACAAACTACTCGAACAACACGTACATAAGAGTGTTGTATTCATCTGATGTGTTATCTTTTATTAAAACTGAAAGATCTAAATGCTAACTAAAACTCCCAAATATTCGGCTACATTTCCTACATATCTGACACTCCCACTTAGCCAAATAATTTTTAGTTAGGTTGTATTACATTGAATCCTTGCTTGAAAAATTCAAACTTAATTCTTGGTAATGATTTTGTCAATGCATCTTCCACCATCATTTAAGTTGTACAATATTTCATTTGAATATTATTATCCTCGATTTTTTCATAGATGGAATGGTATTGTATCCCTATATGTTTAACCTTCCCACAATATTTTGAATGTTTTGTGATGGCTATGCAACTTTGGATGTCACACCTCAACATCGTTGGTTGGGTTTTTATAACCTCAATGTCTTGCAAAAATCTTCTTAACCAAATCAATTCTTTTGCGGCTTGACATGTTGCTATATATTCTACTTTTGCATTGGAGAGAGAAATGGTTGGTTGCTTCTTACTTGCCCATGAAACTACACCTCCAATCTCCTGCCCAATCTGCATCACAATAACCTATAAGCTGCAGGGATTTTTTTGAAATCCCACTGAATGCAATCCCATGCTTAGTTATTCTTTGAAGATATCTAAAAATTCTTTTAACTACCACCCAATGTTGTGGTCTAGGATAGCAAGAAAATTGGCTCACAATACTTATAGTGTGTGTAATATTAGGTCTACTAGAAACCATTGCATACATTAGGCTCTCGACAACATTTTGATATGGAACTTTACTCATATAATTTTCTTCCTCTTGTGTTTTGGGACACATTTCCAGCGAAATTTTATTACCTACTTCCATTGGAGTGCTTATTGGTTTGTAATTTTCCATCCCAAATTTCTTGAAAATGTTACTAATGTACCTCTCTTGATTAAGATGGATTTTCCTCTTTTCCCCATCTCTCAAGATTTGAATGCACAAGCAATAATGAATCTCACCATAGCTGGTTATCTCAATTTCTGTAACTAATTGAGATTTAAACAAGTCTAACATCTTAATATCATTATTTATAATGATGGTGTCATCAACATATAAGGCTAAAATGATCACCGACTCACCAATATGTTTGATGTTGAAATTTGAATCAACATTGCAACTCGTCTATCCTTCACTTTGGAGAAACCCATGAATATGTTCATACCATGCTCTTGAGGACTATTTTAGTCCATACAATGTATTCTTTAGCTTACATACCAACTATTCCTTTCCCTCTTATATGTAACCTTCTGGTTGTTCCATATAAACTTCTTCCTTTAAAAAACCATTTAAAAATGGTGTTTTCATATCTAAGTGATGCACATGAAGACCCAATGTTGTTGCAATTGCTAATAGAACTCTTATGGATGTTATCTTGACTACTGGTGAGAATGTGTCATGATAATCCAAACCTACAATTTGGGAGTAACCTTTTGCCACAAAACGATCCTTGTAGCGGTCTATCGTTCCATCTAACTTATAATTTTTCTTGAATAACCATTTACACCCAATTACTCTTCTTATAGGTGGAAGACTTGTGAGTTACCAAGTTTAATTTTTTATGAGTGATTGATATTCAACATTCATTTCTTTCCTCCAGTCTATTGCATAAATAATTTCACGTGCTTCTTGGACACTGATTGGTTCATCAATTTCTACATGAAGTGCATATGATTCAGATGCTTTTTTAGTGGGATTTCATGGTCTTGTTGGTCCACGAAGATATTGCTCTTGTTGTACATCTCCTATGGGTTGTGTGGCCGCAACTTGTAATGGTCTTGTTGGAGTAGAATCTTCATGCTCAGATTCTTCATCAGATCTGAGATCATAAGGCCTTGTTTATGAATCCAGCATTTTCCATCTCTGTTGATTTGTGCAAAACTATATTTTCGTCAAAAATGATGTCTCTTCTTACTAGAATCTCATGTGTTATAGGCTCATGAATACGATATCCTTTTGAATCGACATTGTATCCATCCATTATACACTTCTTTCTCTTATCATTTAGCTTCCTTCATTCTTAGTCTGGTATGTGTGCATATGCTAATAAACCAAAAATTCTCAAACCATTGACACTTGGCTTGCCTCCATGCCATGCCTCATAAAGTTTCTTCTTATGCAATGCAACTGTTGGCAACCTGTTTTGTAAATATGATAGAGTAGAAACTGCTTCATCCCAAAAGACATTAAATAACCCACTACTTTTAAGCATGCATCTGACACTTTCAACGAGAGTCTTATTCTTTATTTATGCCACACCGTTCTGTTGTGGTGAATAGGGAACAATGTACTCAAGTTTGATCCCTTACTTTGAACATAAAATTTTGAAAGCATTTGAGGTATATTCACCCCCATTATTACATCTAAGTCATTTTAAAGGTTTTCTGACCGCTTCTCACCAAATGCTTTAAAAATCTTAAACATTTCAAATACACATGATTTTTTTTTGAGAAAATAAACAAAGGTCAATCTAGAGGAATCGTTAATAAAGGTAATAAAATACCTTGCCCCTTTTTGTGACATTGTTTGCATTCAACCAAAAATATCTGAATGTATGAGTTCCATTGGCTCATTAGCTCTTGTCACTCCTTTCTTTGGGAAGGGGAATCTATGTTGTTTTCCCAAATAATAACCTTCGCACACTCCCAACTCAATCGGAAGATGCATATTTAAATCCTCTACAAGCTTGTCCCTCTTTAATGCCTCAAGGGAATGTGTATTTTCATGTCCAACTATATGATGCCAAAGCACCAAATCTGTTCTTTCATTGTCTGTTATTTTCAATACTACTTCAGGTACTGCTGTACATAACTTGTACACATTACCATCTCTTACTCCCTTAGCAATAGTAACTCTTTCCTCATCCTTTAGGACACACACCTTGCTATCAAACTATGCAAATATTCTAGCATCGGTAATATTAATTACTGATAAAATACTTTTTTCTAGAGTAGGGACATATTATACATCTTTAATTTGCTTACGTGCACCCTCCAACATCTTCAATGAGACATTTCCAACTCCTATCATCTCAAACTTGATGTCATATCCAATATTGACAGTATTCCCTTTGGGTACTTCTTTGTATGATGTAAACCAACCTCTTTCAGGTTTTATATGTTTATTTTCTCCTGAATATAAATACCAGCACTTTGAAACACCAGAATTTTAGGATGTGATGAGTGAAAACAATTGTTCTTCGTTATTGCTTCAAGTCATGTTAGCTTCAGTTGCCTTAATTTTATTTACCTCATATACCCATGCTAACCACTTTCTACATTATTTCTTAAAATGTCCAGGAGCCCCACAGTGAAAACATTTTCCCTTCT